>CM060368.1:15756906-16986209 GCA_030545235.1 Helianthus tuberosus | reverse complement strand
CAATGATGCAGCAGTGAACAATTAGTGTTTTGTTATTTCCTTTGGTTGTTATCTTTTGACATTTAAAGACAAGTCAGTTGTTATATAAATAAAAATTCTGTTGGTGCACTACATCTGTCGACTTCGTCTTGTATCGAGTCTTAGTCTTAGTAAGTTAAATTAGGGCACGTTTTACGAGAAAATTAGAGAATGTATGTAATTAGGAGGCTGATTTTGCGCATAGGGTCTTAAGCATGATATTTCACTTATATGTACACATGGGTTTCGCTTATATGGCATGTTAGGGTTTCGCTCATAAGGTCATGTACCTTGGAGCGAAATCACCAGCCCTATATATAGGGTCTCATGAGTGAAATCAGTTAAGATTGCCTTGTATACCATACCGAAGTGTTGTCGGTGTGAAGAACTGCATGTAATCGTGTGTTAATCAATACAATCAGCAGTTATAGTGAAGAATCAGCTATTTCTACCTCCGTTTCTTGTTATTCCGCACCTGAAACGAAGTTGAACACCTCTGAACGACTCGTTCGGGTCAAAACACGATCCTACAAGTGGTATCAGAGCTTCAGGAGGAGGAGTTCTGCAGAGATTAGCTGGAATTCATCGAGATTTCTTACTTCTACACCTTCTTTCTTCAGTTCAGACAGTTTTACCGGTAAAAATAAACTCAAAATTTCACAGATTGTGCGTAATTGGACATAGATAAATCCCTGAGAGTTTGGCTTTGAAATACGAATTAGAAATGGACTAAAATTGGATCCGAATAGGTTTCGCTCATACGTACATTCAGTAATTTCGCTTATTTGGACACTTTGATTTCGCTCTTGTGTCACCAATATCAGGGGTTTCGCTCTTTTGACCATCATATTTCGCTCTTGTGTCACCAAATCAGAGGTTTCGCTTATTCGACCATTATAAGGTTTCGCTTTTGTGAACACCTAGTTTCGCTCATAGGTCATACAGAGTCCTGATTTCGCTCAAAAGGACAGTTGTGTAAATTTTTAAAATCCGAAACATGGACGAAGATTTTTACAACGCATTCGCTACACCGGTTAACTCGATGAGTATTGCACAGAATACGATGTTGGAGAACGAAACAGGAACGATGCAAAAACCTCCGAAACTCATGAACATCGAGGAGTACAAGAGTTGGGAAGAAAAATTTGAAAACTGGGTACAGGCAAATTATCTAGATGCATGGGAGAATGTCAAAACAAAATACGTTAGACCAATGAATGACGATGAAGAGAAAATTCCAATTAAAGATCTGAGTGCTGAAAACCGGAAGAAATACAAAGATGAGAAGATGATGTTAAGTCTTATTCAACAAGCAGTTAAAGAAGACATCCTGGTTCTATTACAACATAATGGAACATCTTATTCAATCTGGAAGGCGTTAAAGTCAAAGTTTCAAGGCAGTGAGGAAATGGTCAAGAAAAAGAAGTCATTACTGAAGAAAGAGTTTGATTTGTTCCGAGGGTTGAAAAATGAGAACACAAAGCAGATAATCGAGAGATATTGCAATCTACTCGCCAACATGAAAAGATTAAAAATCAATAAAGACAATGAGGAATTAATTGAAAAATTGTCAGATGCGTTACCGTATGAAACTTGGGGTACTTATCTCATGATGCTCAGAAACAAGAAAGGTTTTTAAGATTTGACTCTGAGCAAGTTTATTGAAAAGATTGAAGCTCAGGAGATGGAGCAGAGAAAGGCTATAAGAATGAAAGATTTCGACGGTGAACAAGATATAGGACTTTACTACAAAGGTGGTGTGAGTGATAAATCCATCAACTTGTCACCGAAAGTTCAAACATCATTCAATGCAAAGAGTTCATCTGAAAGTTCTTCTAAAGGATCAAGCAGCAACACAAGTTTTTCATCATATCCATCCTTTGATCCGAACGTTTTAACAACAAGAAATGGCAAAAAGCTTCAATGCAACACTGTATTGAACATTGAAAATGATCAGGAATATTCTGAAGAGTTAGCAAAAAGCCATATGTCTTTATTGGGAACTGTTCTTGAATCTTATGGTAGTTTTGTTGCAGGTCGAATTGGGAATCCAATGCTGACAAAGGAAGATTACGACCAGATCGATGCTGAAGAGATGGAACTGATGGACATAAAATGGTGCTTGGCCAGCGTGTTGAGGAGAGCTGAGAAATTCAAGCAAATCACTGGAAGAGATGATCTTCGTGAGGCTGGTGTTTCTACTTTAGGTTTTGACAAATCTAAAGTCACTTGTTTTCATTGCAGGGAAAAGGGTCACTTCAAGAGGGAGTGCACAAATCGCGAAGCAAGTGGAGCTTAGAATCCTTTTAACAACAACAATGACTACTACCGAAAAGCCATCTACCATCAAGTTGCTCAGCAACCATCTCAATAACATCAACATCAAGCACAAACTGCACATGGAAGGAATGTGATTGAAGATTCTGGAAAGAGAGCTTGTGTGGTTAATCAAGATTCATCAAAGAGAGCTGATGGTAGTTCCTTGATAATAGATCAAGATGACGAAAAACTACCAGAAGGTTTTAGCTGGGCAAATTTCAATTGGGATGATTATGTTTCAGAGAAAGATTCAAGTCACAAAGCGTATGTTGCTCGAGTTGAAGAGGACAGTGATGATGATACTGAGTATTGGGCGAGAAAATTCGATGCTGATATGAAACTGATTGCAGAAAGTGACAGTGAAGATGAAAAGATTAAAAAGAAGAAGAAAAAGCTAAAAACACCAGTGAGCAGTGATGACGAAGAAATTCCAGTGATCAAAAGGAAAGTAAAGGTTGAAGTTCCAAAGTTCAAAGTTGATAAAGAAGTTGATGCAAAGAAGATTCCAGTGAAGTGTGAAAACTTTGAAGCTGTGAAGAAGCAGAACAGTACACTGATCTATAACTTAAATAGTTTGAAGGAATCTTACGATGTACTGAACAAAGCAATGAACCAATACAATCAAACAAGTGAAGAGCAAGCAACTGCAATGAAGACACTTCAGGGTGCTTTCATGATAAAGCAAAAAAGTGGTGAACAACTACATTGAGAAGTGTGCTGCTCTTGAACAGAAACTGGAACTGCAAAGAATCGAAACTGAAAGAGTTAATCATTTGTTGAAAAGTTACTCATGTACTTCTTATGTCATTGACAGGATTTATCCGACTGTTGAAGGCATGAAGGCATTTGAAGAGGATGAAGTAACTGAAGAAAAGAATGATGATGGAAAAGTGACTGAAGAAAAGACTCCAGAAAAGAAGAACAAGAAGAAGAGTGACACAAAGAAAAAGACTAAAGAGAATGATTCTGGTAAGAAACAAAGTTTCAGTTACAACAAGTATCCACCCCCACTTGAAAATGGATATTCTTCGAGAAATCCAAATTCAGAAAGAGTCGAAAAGGCAACAAATTTACAGTGGGAGTCGGAGTTCTCAGTCAATTTGCCAGAAAGTATTGATGTCACGTTTACATCATCTGACACTGATCATGAGTCCGAGTTAATAAAGAAAGTTGTCGATCAGGTGTTGGATAGAGATGAAACTGAGGAGTCAAAGTTGGAGTCAAACTCAGAGTCAAAGTCAGAGTCAGAGTCAAAGTCTAGTTCTGAAAGTTCGAGTTCGACAGACAACAGTCAAAATTCTTCGGTTAAAAGAGTTTACAACAAAAAATTCATGTTATCAAAGCCTAATTTGAATGACGAAACGTTCAAAGTTGCATATACTTTGAATGATTCCGACAAATTATATTCTGATGAGGAATTTCCAATAAGAGGTGTAAAAACTGAGATGATAAAAAAGGTTTTCAAACTTACAGAAATTAACATTTCTGAAATAAAAGATTTAAATCTTACTGATAAACCTAAAAAATACACCTCAAGAGTACAACAAAGATTAAACAAGAAAAAAAGTTACAGTTCTGGTTCTGGTTTTCACAAGAAATCAAACCCTAACCGTAATTTCAAAAAGAAAGGTCTTGGGTTTATTCCAACAGAAAAACAGAAAAATGAAAAATATGTGATTTTAAAGCAAAAATGACATTTGTTTCAGGAACTAGCTCTGAAGAGGAAGAAAAGAAAGAATTCTGGAGGCAGTCAAACAGTGAGTTCCTTGCAAAGAAGCAAGATGACATGAAGAAGATGGCTGATCAGATGAAAGAAACGAGAACCTGTTTCCAATGCAACACTGTTGGACATATTGCCAGAGATTGTTCTAAGGCAATATCATCAAAACAGGGAGTTTCTCGTAAACAGAAAGAGAAAGTGATTGAGTTTGAACCACCAATTGACCGAACCAAATTATTCAAAAACTCAAAATTTGAAATTGGTGAATGTTCAAACAAGTTTTACAACAAAAGAGCTAAATCTGACAACCAGAAATGGGTTGTTAAGAAGTCTGTTGGTAGCTCTAGCGATGATTCTGATAGGTCGAAATCAGAGGAGCTATCTTCTGGCGATGAATCTGATTCCACAAAATCAGATGAGCCACAGGTTGAGGTAAAAGGAGAAAAATCAGTTCTGACTGTGGATGATGAAAATTTTCCATCACTTCGGACTGAAAACTATAAAAAGAAAATTGGTAAAGTTGAGATTTCAAACCAATTTTATGATGATAAAAAGGTTTTTGATGTTGAAAAGGCCTTTAAGCCCACTGTGAAACATATTTTTGGTAAAATGATTGATCGAAAAGTCAAAGGGGTAAAAGAGTTCTATGAGAAGAAGACGAAGAAAGATAAAGTTGAACCATCCCTTGTTTGTGACTGGGATGGCTCATATTATGAACAGTAAGTCTCTGCACTTGCCGAAGATCCCAAGTTGGTAATTGTGGATCAGGAATCGGCATCATTCTTGTTAAGTCTGTTTGTGTGAAATTTTTAAAGATTGATAAAATGTTTACAGGTGAAGGACTATGCCGGAACTCCCAGATTGGTAAGTGTGGAGTAGGTATCGGCATTTATTTTGAAATTTACTTTGATGAGTTCATTGTACAGTGATACAGAGGTTTGTTTTGACATTGTAATTACTCAAGGTCATTAATTTGAACTTGATGTAATTTTCATACAAGTAATTGAAAGATAATATGATGAACCATGCCCCTACAAGTGGCAAAAACAAACTTATTTTCCGGAAAAATCATTTTGATTAAAACAAACTTAAGTGTTTTGAAATCTAAATGAGAAAATAGTTTGTTGAAAGGGGGAGTTCTGATGGTTAATGCCAAGTGGATGGCGAATTGAAGTGATTCGATATCGGTTGTCATGTTATTGTACAGTTTATTTTCAAATTTCCTAAAATGTGTTTGCATTTTAGGGGGAGTAAAATTTCAGAAAATCCAAAAACATTAGAAAATTTGAAAAAGCCAAAAACATGATAAAATGAAAAATGAGTTTTTGTTGCATAAAAGAGGAAATGATAGTACATCAGTGGACTGTCACGACATGCTAAAGAAATGGAAAGTTAAAATGTGATAAACGGTCTCACTAAAGATGTGACGATAGGCTCAGCTAGAATAGTAGATTTGCGATAACGATACAAACTTAAATGAAAAAGCCTAGTTCTAAGTGGGAAACATGGTCGAAAGCATAGTACTTAGTTTTGTCCTTCTTGACTGTGTGCCTACTCAGTAATCGCTGATTGTCGAAAGACATAAAACTGGTTAAGTTTGTGAACTTTCACAACTTTGCTGAAAAGTCACTGTGATTGTGTATTTCATTTTGCAAAGATTTAAACTTGTTTTATTTCTTTATTTTGTTTAAGCATCGGACATCCTCTGCGTATACGTGAGTATCGACCTGGATGTTGTTGCCTAAACGTTCTGTTTTATTTTCTTTGGTGTTTCGTTTAAGCTTTGGATCACCTCTGCGTATACGGGAGTATCGACCTGGTGGTTAAAGCCTAAACAACTTCAACTTGTTTTATTTTTCTTATTTTGTTTAAACATTGGACTATCTCTGCGTATACGGAAGTATCGACCTGATTGTTAATGTTTAAACATTCTACTTTGTTTTCGCACAAATCACAGTTGATAAAAGTTTAAAGGCATTACTTGAGTCAGTGTATTGCATGATGAGGGGATATGCTAAGATCGTGGGGTCCATAAGAATTTAGTGCAAAATTAATATACATTAACGTATCGGTAAGCATGTCGAAAGTTTTTAGATTGAGTTTAAGTGGACAACAATATCGTCAATCAATGTGAATCGTTTAGAGCATAAAATGTTTAAAGCTTAACGGTGTTGGTGATTTGTCTCAACAACTGATATGATCCTCTTACACAAATTCACAAAAATATTGTTTGTAAATATTTCTTTACTGCATTTCATTCTATTTCAAAATCCAAAAAGATTTTCGACAACTGATATTGAAAAGCTGATTTTCAAAATTCCAAGTGCTAAACATGATGAACAGATGGTTTGGGAGAGTGTGTTAGTTTGATAAGAAAAACGATATAGTTTCAAGTGGTTCATCAGAAATGAATTGATATATTTGTTTGAGATAGTTTCAAATGGTGTTTATATGCTTAAATGTTTATCATAAAACTTATGTTTGTGGTAGAGTTTTATGCAGGATGAATCAACATTTGAGGGGGAGTGCATGTTGATTATGATGAATTTAAAGATGTCAACATCTAAGAGAAGAAGTTTGTTGGTGATAAAAGAGTTAGAGATGAAGATAGAGAGAGAGAAGCCCAGAGACTGATCAAGACTGAAGAAGTGAAGACACAGCATTATCATGACTCGATAGTCGACTCGTCAACATCTGAGGGGGAGTCTGTTGGTGCACTACATCTGTCGACTTCGTCTTGTATCGAGTCTTAGTCTTAGTATGTTAAATTAGGGCACGTTTTACGAGAAAATTAGAGAATGTATGTAATTAGGAGGCTGATTTCGCTCATAGGGTCTTAAGCATGATATTTCGCTTATATGTACACATGGGTTTCGCTTATATGGCATGTTAGGGTTTCGCTCATAAGGTCATGTACCTTGGAGCGAAATCACCAGCCCTATATATAGGGTCTCATGAGTGAAATCAGTTAAGATTGCCTTGTATACCATACCGAAGTGCTGTCGGTGTGAAGAACTGCATGTAATCGTGTGTTAATCAATACAATCAGCATTTATAGTGAAGAATCAGCTATTTCTACCTCCGTTTCTTGTTATTCTGCACCTGAAACGAAGTTGAACACCTCTGAACGACTCGTTCGGGTCGAAACACGATCCTACAAATTCGTCGTTTTTATTTTTGCAAAACTGATACGATTGTGTGAATGTTTGATACAACCTTATGATGCCAACACAAAGACAAACTACTCGTGTGGTTCTGTCATTTTTTGATCACTTGTGATCTCCCCAAGAATCTTAAACGCTCGTTTCTTTTAAGATACAAAGCCAAATTCCTCTTAAGAGCTTTCTATCTCCATAGTTAGATTCTTATGTTTAAAGTGCCAAATGAAATCCACGAATTGGATTCCTGGTATGCTTTAAATACCGGTATCCAAAGATAACAAATTAAAAATCGAGTTAATTAATTTTGTGACTATGTGTTTTGTGCTTATTTGTTCTCTTATATGTTTTGTGTTTATATGTGATCCATCCAAATCCTCATAGAATCCTCCGTATCTCATATGAGAGATTCATAATTGGATATCCAAAGGTACTATCTTAAATCCTTAATGGACTTCAACATTGTAGTTAAGTCCCTTGGGTTATAAAGTACTAGTCTATAATTGGACCTCTTGAATGGTCTGGTTAAACAGATTGATTTTGAAAATCTGGTTAGGAATATCATGAGATGATATAATTGAAAAGATCCCTTTAAAGTGGTCTATTTAAAGAGATTATACAACGGTCTAGTTAAGAAGATCATGTGTTGATCTAGTTAAAAAGCTCGTTCGTTGATCTAGTTAAAAAGACCCTTTGATAGTCTAGTCAAGTCGCTTCATGTTTATTCAAATGATTTTTCCCCCTACGCATCGCATTATGAAATGAACTGTGCGGACTGTGCAAGGAACTACGTAATTATGGAGGCCTACATAATTATGGAATTCAGTGCACAGAAACCACAGGAAGTTTTGTCATGTGTTAAGACCTATAGTGACAAGAGTAAATGATACGGGAGAAGTCTTGGACCTTGACCAATGTCATTTATTCTTACACTCCCCAATTCTGATCTCAAGCACACACCAAGTTTCCTATGAGGAATCTTCATGAGAAACGTTCTTTCGTCCGTAGTCCGAAACTCCATGTTTTGCTACTACAAAGACTTCACTTTGAGGGTTGACAATTTCGCTAAGAATCCAAACATGGCCCAGAGTTTTACTTAAGGGTTCAATGGATTTATTTGAAAGCGAAACCGTCACAGCTATCTTCACAAGTATCCTCTAGAATTAAATTTCGGGATGAAATTTCCTAAAGTAGGGGAGACTGTGACACCTGTGTCACTTCAACCATCAAACAAATAACCAAACCAATGAAATATTATATTTCACACTTGGGATTTGTATAAAAATGTGTATCGTTTGCACATATCAATTCTTGTTCGATTTCAGGTTTTAAATCACTTTCTGTAAGGTTATACGCAAACTGGTGCATAAACGCAATCAGTTTAACGCGACATACACCCCGGAACTGTGACGTAAGCTAAACATACCCTAAATATCCTTTACATCACTTAGAAATAAGTTTCGAAGGATTCGGTATGGCAAAAACATGTTTGTTTGAACTAAAGAGCTAATTACGACAAAACTGCGAAACGAACGTTGGAGACCGCCCGGATAATATTTAAATCCCAAAAATATTCTGTTATGATTAAAATTTTATTTTAATCAAGTCCGTGTTGAAAAATAAATTAAAACACCTAAAAACGTTATTTTTCAAGTTTAAGCGCGTACCGTGTGTTTCTGCGCGACACAGTGCTTCTACAGCAAAACGCAGACAACGCAGCAAATCTAGGAATATGCCAGGAATATGCCAGGAATATGCCAGGAATATGCCAGGAATATGCCAGGAATATGCCAGGAATATGCTAGGAATATGCACTATGGAAGATCTTATATAATTTACCACACATCACTTTACTCAACCCTCACTCTCTCTCCCTCCTACAACCGTCCCACCTCTCTCTCTCTCTACATTCATCACCTTCAAGTCTTGTTCTTGAGAATTCAAGCTCATTTCTAGCCACTTTTAAGTTAGTATGAAGATCTAAAGGTGTTCCCAAGGTGTTGTCCAGTGATTACAAGCTTCCTATCATCAAAATCTCATCCCACAACCTACTTGAATCTTGAAGGTATAACATTATGTTTCAATCATACTTTTGATTCTTGGTTGTTCATGATGATTGAAGTTTCTCTTGAATCTTGGGATTTTCACTAAACTTGAAATCTAAAATGAAAAAGGGTCTTGTTACAAAATAAAAATGGAGATGTATATATATATATATGTGTGTGACCGTACATATATATGTGTGTATATGAGTTTATTTTTGAGTTTGAGTTTGATATCTTGTTAAGTACTTGTTTATGTTGTTACATGTTGTTTAATGGTGGTAAAAATGCAAGTATTTGGTAATTTATGTATGATATGTTAAATGTAAATTAAATCAGCAAATAGATCTGAATATATCTTATATTTGATGCATCTAAACCCATATAAAAATATGATGAAATGATGGTATGCTTTAGGCACTTGTACATGTGAAAATATGTTGATCTAAAACTCAAGAAGTGATGAAAAAAGGGTTGTTTGACAAAAATGTTTTAGATCTGGTTATAAACACTAAAAATGATATTATTTGGTATATTATAAGGACACAAAACTTTGACATAGGTTTACTAGCTTTGCATGTTGTACATATAGCTTAAAAAGTGGTAAATAAAGTGAAATTTGCATGATTTATGTGCTTTGTTTAAGACATGCCCTATCATGAGTATAACCATTATTTTATACAGTAAATAACTTGGGTTGTGTCAAAATTTCAAGTCGTTTCGATTTCGGATGGTTCGGGTAATGTTTGATGCAAAACTATGCGGTAAAACGGTCAAAAATCGCCTTTTCGGAGCATTTTTGCAAAACTGTTTTAAATCAGTAACCAAACTGATATATTTGGTATAAAAATAAGTATTTTAACTTATATTAAGTTTACTTGGTGTTTGGTTAGTCATACGTGACTTCCGACGCCCAAAAATGGTACCGAATCGCTAAAATAAGCATTTTTCGACATACACTAGAATGGGTTGTTCATGGGTTATTTTATGTGTTACAATGTGCTATGTGTTTTACAATATGTGTATAATAATGTGTTAGGGTCAACAAGGTTATGTGTATTACGCTCGAGTACATATATACAAATACACCAAGATAATCAAAAATAATAACTTTTTGAGAGAAATCTCAGGGTTATGTGAAAATTCCAAGTATCCGAGAAACTCATATATTTTTGTGAGTTTTGAATATTAAATCATTCTTATCTAATTTAGGATAAATAAACAAATCGTGGGATTGTGTTAACTTATAAAAACGCACCCGAAGGTGAGTTAATAGTCCCCTCTTTTACTGTTTTCCAAACATTTTGGGGTGAAGCATGTGTACCTATTTGCTATTTTCATGATTTCAAAGTATAATTGATTATACGTGTTAATACTTATCTTTTGACAAACTGAATGATTATTTATGGTTTAAACACTGATTTTCAAAGATTATGAAATAAATGTTTGGAATAGTACTTATTTTGTTCACCGGACCGGTTGGTAGTATGATATAGCGCTATAGGACTAGACACCCCATTCCTGTTGTCATGGAATGTCTGAAACCAATTTGTTTCTCCATCCAAATAGGGATTGCCTTTGTGGCATTCCTATAGTCTCAAATGTGTAGTTTCATGCACTAGGTCTGAATGAATTCTTAAATCACACTTTTATTGTATATTTTGATATAATCCCAAAAGTATAGTTTGATATACTCTCATGTGTGGTATTGTACAAAACCAACATATATATTTTGTTATCAAGTCCAAAGCATATTTTGATATGTTATTTATAAAACCCAAAGCATATTTTGATATGTTATTTATGAAACCAAAACATAGTTCAATATGTTATCCAAAGTATACTTTTGATATACTACTGAAAATTATTACTTTCTTAAAACCAAAGTATATTCTTATATATACTATAAACCTTTTTATCAAAATATTGTTTTTCAAACAATATACTTTATACAAACTCATTTCACTTACTTATTAAATTTCCTATGTGTTATTATTTTATACCATCTGATTTCTTATAAATGATTTATAAAAGAAAACCTTTTTCAAGGATCATGACTACTCTTATTAAAACATTTTCTTTAAACTCATAAGTCATGAACACTAATTACAATTAAAACCTATGTATCTCACAGTCATTTTTATGCTGACGTACCTATTTTTACACATGTTTCAGGTGCTGCTTTGTGGTGACTGATGCTACACTTAGGATGGACTCATGCCTTAGCGACTTTAAAACTTGAAAGATAATAGTCGTATTTATCTGATTGTATTAAAACAATGAGTTCATTTATTCAATAAAACAGAATTATTTATCCCATGGTTGTGAAACATTGATCCTGTTACAACACTCCCCGACGTTTCCGCCACGTTTTGTTGTTTTACGTGGTCGGGGTGTGACACCGAGAACCTCGATCAGAGAGTAAAAAAGGCGTAAGGTTCACAATGGTGTAAAATTAAAATGGGATATACCGGGCTAGGATTCGAGTTACGGGAACAAGGGCCAAACCAACCACCCAAGAATGGAATCTTCGAACGAAAACACTTGACAACCTCCTAGAAGCAGCTTTTCTTGCCACCAGACCTTTCTCCATCAATTAGGAATCTGATGCCGTCACTAAACACATTCCTTAAATTGTAGCCATTTGTTGAGTGTTTTTTTTTTGTGTCTAATCCACATATATATCAGTATTTCCCTTGATTTTCTTGACTGTATATCTCTTAAATGTCAACATATACACGTGTGATTTAGTTTACAAAGATTTTTGAATGCTGAGAACCTCGATCAGAGAGTAAAAAAGTCGTAAGGTTCACAATGGTGTAAAATTAAAATGGGATATACCGGGCTAGGATTCGAGTTACAGGAACAAGGGCCAAACCAACCACTCAAGAATGGATTCGTCGAACGAAAACACTTGATAACCTCCTAGAAGCAGCTTTTCTTGCCACCAGACCTTTCTCCATCAATTAGGAATCTGATGCCGTCAATAAACACATTCCTTAAATTTTAGCCATTTGATGAGTGTTTTTTTTGTGTCTAATCCGCATATATATCATCATTCCCTTGATTTTCTTGACTGTATATCTCTTAAATGTCAACATATACGCGTGTGATTTAGCTTACGAAGATTTTTCAATGCCGAGAACCTCGATCAGAGAGTAAAAAAGGCGTAAGGTTCACAATGATGTAAAATTAAAATGGGATATACCGGGCTAGGATTCGAGATACAGGAACAAGGGACAAACCAACCACCCAAGAATGGAATCGTTGAGCGAAAACACTTGACAACCTCCTAGAAGCAGCTTTTCTTGCCACCAGACCTTTCTCCATCAATTAGGAATCTGATGCCGTTAGTAAACACATTCCTTAAAATGTAGCCATTTGTTGAGTGTTTTTTTTGGTGTCTAATCCGTATATATATCACCATTGCCCTTGATTTTCTTGACTGTATATCTCTTAAATGTCAACATATACACGTGTGATTTAGTTTACGAAGATTTTTCAATGCCGAGAACTTCGATCAGAGAGTAAAAAAGGCGTAAGGTTCACAATGGTGTAAAATTAAAATGGGATATACCGGGTTAGGATTCGAGTTACAGGAACAAGGGCCAAACCAACCACCCAAGAATGGAATCATCGAGCGAAAACACTTGAAAACCTCCTAGAAGCAGCTTTTCTTGCCACCAGACGTTTCTCCATCAATTAGGAATCTGATGCCTTCACTAAACACATTCCTTAAATTGTAGGCTTTTGTTGAGTGTTTTTTTTTTGGTGTCTAATCCGCATATATATCACCATTGCCCTTGATTTTCTTGACTGTATATCTTTTAAATATCAACATATACATGTGTGACTTAGTTTACGAAGATTTTTTAATGCCGAGAACCTCGATCAGAGAGTAAAAAAGGCGTAAGGTTCACAATGGTGTAAAATTAAAATGGGATATACCGGGCTAGGATTCGAGTTACAGGAACAAGGGAAAAACCAACCACTCAAGAATGGAATCGTCGAGCGAAAACACTTGACAACCTCCTAGAAGCAGCTTTTCTTACCACCAGACCTTTCTCCATCAATTAGGAATCTATTGCTGTCACTAAACACATTCCTTTAATTGTAGCCATTTGTTGAGGGTTTTTTTTTTGTGTCTAATCCGCATATATATCACCATTGCCCTTGATTTTCTTGACTGTATATCTCTTAATTGTCAACATATACACGTGTGATTTAGTTTACGAAGATTTTTCAATGCCGAGAAACTCGATCAGAGAGTAAAAAAGGCGTAAGGTTCACAATGGTGTAAAATTAAAATGGGATATACCGGGCTAGGATTCGAGTTACAGGAACAAGGGCCAAACCAACCACCCAAGAATGGAATCGTCGAGCAAAAACACTTGACAACCTCCTAGAAGCAGCTTTTCTTGCCACCAGACCTTTCTCCATCAGTTAGGAATCTGATGCCGTCACTAAACACATTCCTTAAATTGTAGCCATTTGTTGTGTGTGTTTTTTTGTGTCTAATCCGCATATATAACACCATTGCCCTTGATTTTCTTAACTGTATATCTCCTAATTGTCAACATATACACGTGTGATTTAGTTTACAAAGATTTTTCAATGCCGAGAACCTCGATCAGAGATTAAAAAAGACGTAAGTTTCACAATGGTGTAAAATTAAATTGGGATATAACGGGCTAGGATTCGACACAAACTTGATCACATCCCTCTCAGCGCACCCGGTGGCTTGAATCAACGATCTCCACCAGGCTAAGGCCTCACCCTTAAATGATTGCGACACAAACTTGATCACATCCCTCTCAGCGCACCCGCTGATATCCACAACTGTATCCATCTCATCTAACCACGTCATACAATCTACAGCTCCTTCTTCCCCAGTGAAATCCTGGGGTTTACATGAAACAAAGTACTTGTAGGAGCAACCCTTATCACGGGGTCCTTGATTCAGTATGATCTGTTGAGACGGATCACTGTGATGATTAGAAGAGTGACGATCGTCACCATCTTTCTTGGGATTTTCCTTTTTGGGAGGTGGCTTGCTGTGAGCCTCAGAGTGTGTTTTAGGCTTTGAGTGCGGCGTAGATAGGGTCCTGCTTCGAGTCCCACTATATTCTTCGTATTTCCGTTCTAAGGCCTTTGTAACTGCGTCGTCTACCAACGCCTTCAATTCAGCACCCGTTAAATTAATTCGGGCGTTGTCAATATTCTCCACTGGATGGCGATTGATTTCGTCAGAATTAGCCATTTTAATTGAACTGTTACAGAAAACAAGGACAATAGTTTACTTGGGAGTTTATTATGGAATTGCCTTTTATGGCAATTCATTAACCATGGTAACGGAGACCATATTTGGTTAATTTATTAATCACATTTATTTAGGATTTATATTATAACTTATCCTAATTATATAAACAATAACAGTTTTATTAGTGGCACGAAAGGCCTAGTCGCAAGGACATTTTTAAATTATAAATTATGATTTCAGAGAATCAAAGCATGAAGGTATATCAGCTCAACAGGCCTAGTCACAAGGACATTTATGAATTATAAGCTATGATTTCAGAGAATCAAAGCATTTAGGTTTGAACATAGTTCATTACCCTTTTTCGGACAGGGAGTCATCGCTACCACTGTCGTTGTCATAATTGACGATACAATATGGCCCGTAGGCAAATCAATTAACATTACAAAACAATGTTTTAAGAAGATAATAATCATCACACTGATGATAGTAGTCATGATAGTATTGATCATACTGACTATGAGGCTTGGGCATAGCCCACCACCTTAGACAGGAACCATAATGGTTACAACTGTCATTGTCGTATTGACAATATTATAAAGTATAGCCCGTAGGCACTTCGTCACTAAGGATGTTGATAATATGATCATCATATTGATGATATTAGTCATGACCACATTGATCATATAGACTAATAGGCTTGAGCATAGCTCACCACCACAGACAAGGAATCATAAAGATCAAATGTCAATGTCTCTAATGGACAATATATTATAGCCCGTAGGCAAAACATCACTAGGATGTTGTATGATATTAGTCATGATCGCATTGATCATATAGACTATTAGGCTTGAGCATAGCTCACCACCTTACACAAGGAATCATAAAGATCACAATGTCAGTGTCTCAAATGGACAATACATTATAGCCCGTAGGCACTTCCCTTCTAAGGGATGGTTATAATATGATCATCTTATAGGATGATATAAGCCATGATTTCTAAATCATAAGGCAAATTAGGAAATTTTAAAAATTTTCCCGTATAGGGATGACTATTGTGATTTTCTCGAATCACATTTGTCAAGAGTGCTAACGCGTTCTTAGGGGTTAACAAGGATTTGAATCTTTTGAATAGGTCCTACCATCTTGGCCTCGTCATATAGGCTAGGTTTACCTTTAAGATTCCTTTTTAATAATTAATGCGGAACAATCCTAACTCGGGATGTTAATAAGGATCTGAACCTAAATTGAGGAACTGTCATCTTGGCCGGGTCTTAATATGACACGAGGCTAGGTCTTGTCCTTTTTAGATTTTGCCATTTTATTATAATGGTAGATCTTATAAAAGGAATGTTATCTTCCATTTATTTAATATTTCCTGATTAGGATGAATATTTAGTCATTCCGCTATAAAATTAAAATTCAGGTTTGCCCTAAAAGGGACTTTGAAAGGAATAATGTTGTCCTTGAAGGGACTAAAAATAAATATGTCCTTAGAAGGACTATTAAGGAAACGATCTTCTGCAAAAGGAGTTTCTTCTTCATTCAATTCCTGAATGCTTTCTCCGTGGTTGCACGTTTCATCCTGGTCGCGGTACGAAGCTCAGCATTTCAAGGCTCCAGATGTGGAGAATTCTTATTACATCTTCTCCGCTTGGCGACGTATATATAACAATTTGGAAGCAAAAATTTCCAGATTAGGATTTGAGAATAATCCTATGTTAAGTCTAGACTCAAATGGTCAAAGAATGTGCTACTGTGTCATTGAGATTAAACACTAAGGGCTAGTGTTTAATTCACTCAATGTTGGCTCTGATACCAACCTGTCACACCCCGACTTTCCACGTGTCACTGGTGGGCCCGGTAGGGAGTATCGTGACGTAGTTGATATCATCATAGTCAAACAACACAATATATAAATGCACAGCGGAAGCAAAAGATAAATATATTACAATCCGAATATAAAGTAATATCCAGTATTACAACGGAAAGTAAAGGATCCACAGGCGGATCTTAAAATACAAATGTTGTTCAACAGACTTTAGACGCTTAGAACTTGCAAGATTCCTTATTAACGTCCTGAGCAGCTTCCAGCCTATTTACGTACTTGTACCTGTCACTAAGACTTTTGAAAATACGTCAGTTTTCACTGGTAAATACACTCAACTGACTCATTTGAAAAGAGTTTAAGAAAATTGGTTTGAATGCACTTTGGCACAAAATATGTAGACACATTGATTTAAAATGCACAAGGCAAAATTAATCTTTTATACTTTGATTTAGATGCACAGAGGCAAAATAAATCTTTTATACTTGGGGCAAACTATATCTCATGTTATCAGTTTTACATAACTTGCTCTACATACGGGGCCCGGATCTATGCCGGTTCATGATTAACCGACACACCACTATTCCCTTATTGGGAATCCCTTATTGGGTATAATTAATTAATTAGCATATAGCATCTGTCAGGTGTATGCCTACACCCCGTGCTTAAGTCGTGGCCATTGCATTTAATGAGTCAAGGATATCCAGGACACGGTCGCATTAATCCCCAATGTTTCAGTCAAGCAATACGAATTAAAACAGGTTATTTGGATTTCCCGACTTATTGGTCTTTGAATCCCATACCTGACCATGCGGTATTTATATTACCGTATCCCAAGCCCGTAATAGGGAAAATAAGTTAAGAGTATTTACCTGAGCTAGCTCCTGTCTTAAATAGCAAGAATTATAATAACTCAGCCGTATTCACTTAAGTAAGCGTAGGTACAATTTACCGGAAGGCTCTAGTCTGGAATGATGGTATAAATAACCAATTAGAATGCTAACGGGTCTTTAATTAAGCCTAAGCTTAGACCGGTTAATTATACGGTTCAAACGCACGATTAGGCGAAGACCGGAATAGAATGTGATTTAGACCCAACAAGTTTGGAGACTTGCTTAATATGGGTATTTCATACACATTCTGGATTTTGAGATAAAACCGATAAGGTTTGACCCGTTTAGGCTAATTTATGTAAACTAGTTACATAAACCGAACCGAACGCGTAAAAAGCGTAACGGGTATACATATGAGACATTTACAGGTTTCCTAAGTTAATATGCTTCATATATGTTGTGACATCAGTAAGATGTCTTTTATTATGCCCGAAACGAAATTAAACTCAAACTATGCCCCGTAGGGGTAGTTTGGTCATTTAAAAGGTTATAAAAGAGTTTAAGTATTTACCTGAGTTACAGGTCTGATGTAATCAGCAAAAATATTTATTTTACTAAATTATAACAGTAGGGTAAATTATATATGTGAAATTTATCAATTATAACCAAACTATGCACCGTAGGGGCATTTTGGTAATTTCACATAAGCCGAATGGCTCAAAACTGAAGTCTGAGTTTAACAACCTTTGCATACTGTTAAAATATTATAATTTGCCTCAAATATCAGTAGGTATCATGTCACACCCTCAAAATCCACATGCGGAGTAATACCGCGAGGCATGTGACGACCAGGATCTTAGCCACTAATTATTTTGAACGGATTAGTTATTGTTATAAACATTAGCATAATTAGTGACCTAATTTGAATTTTTGCAAAACGTAGTTTAAGTTTGCAGCGGAAGGGAAAGTAGAACATATCGAAATTTAAAAACCACAAGTTTATTATCATGTTACTTACGAACCACGCACTCCATCCGATTGCAACGTCCGTCCAAAGTTATATCGAGCAACCTGCAAAGCATGCAGTAGGGTATCAACAAAAATGTTGGCGAGTTCACGAGTTGTCCAGTTTTTAATTACCAAAAACTTGTTTCACCAGTTAATTCATCCGTTTATACATGCGATGGGGAGCTACCCCATAAGTAAGCGACTAAACTGTTTTTACAATACCGAATACTATTCATCCGTACGTTTCCGTAGAGTGCCCCGTTTGTCAATGTTCTATCATCATTGACGGTTGCCAGAGTACATTAGTTCACGCCCGATCCCATACGCGGGCACGGTGTGAGGTTGGTGAGACCTAAATAGCGCTATCAACTAATAACCCGTTCGCCTGACCCCGGCGACTAATCGGTATTAAGAAGTGAGGACTTGAGTGATAGAGTTTTGTTTAGTGTTGCTTGTTGCATCCCGTATAAACAGTAATTAACTAAAAGTCCCATTTAAGGGGAGAGAAGTAGGTTTGTATCCCTTACGAGGGGATAGCGTTGTTTAAGTTTCCGTTTCCCAACCACCGGGAACGCATGCTTTATTAGTTGTGAACTCACCTTTGCTTTGCTCGGCAGACAATTTACTCGTGTTACGTTGGATCAACCATACCCTATTATGGTTATTAATATTTATTAGGTTCGTATTCAAGTAATGTCACGTATAAATTACACGTATCTAACACATAGCATGTATGTCTTACTAGCATATACGCTATTGGGCCTATCCTAGCATATAACCAGTTAACAGTAACACACAATCCAAAACATGATATCGCATTGTGCGGCCCAATAAATAAGCAAGGAAGCCTAGTCGAAACCGGGTGGTCTCGACTCGAGACTATGAGGTCTCGAGTCGCAACCACTGGATTCTAAGTCGCAACAGCTCGTCTCGAGTTGTGAACATTTGAGTCGCAACCGTAGAGGTCTCGAATCGAGATCATGAGATCTCGAGTCGCAACCGTGCTGGTCTCGACTCCTGGAGCACCTTATCTGGTTTCGTGTGGTCACTAAGTGGTCTCGAGTCGCAACCGTAAGGTCTCGACTCGTAGACTAAGCAGATGTTTCTAGAATTTTCAGAATAGTACGATCCAATCAAAATTCATAAACATGTACTATCCAATTAAATTTTATTAACATGTTTCCTATACCGTACCCTCCTGAATTCAGATCAATGCTCCTTAATTCAAATATTCTAATCACATTCAAACAGTTCATCGGGTTCATCAAAATAGGTCTAGCACTATAACTTTCCATCAAAACATATCATCAATTTAATTATGACTTATAGCAACTAAAACCCAAAATAAAAATCGCTCAAACACACAACCGATTGTCATGAGACTTTTATTAAAATCCTATTATCATCATCAGACATCACTAAAAGAAACACATACTCCTATTTAACCAATTATCTAAAAGAGTTAACAACATTTTTGTACAAAAGCATAAACCAAAATGATGCAAACATAAATCTCAGATTTAACATACTCCTAGTCATCATTTCAATCTTCTACATCACTATTTTATTCACAATAATCATTCATAATACGCATGACCAGGCTGTACTACGCGCATACAAAGTTGTACCCACCGATGAACACAGTGACAATCATTCAAAAGAAAACCCAGGTTCCTCTACATCCATGTTTTTCTCACATTTACAGTCAAAACAGTTTACCAAACACATATTTATATCACAATAGACAATTTCTCTATTAACAGCAAATCTTTTGAGCATCCACAAAAAGTCATAATCTCATTCATAATTCTAAAATCACAGAGCTACTATTGACAATCATTTATGACCAAAATCACAAATGCACGTTAGCATATACTGACCAAATTGTTTCACGGGTTGAACGGACCTTCTTCCGTCGTCATTGACTCCATCGCTGGTACTATTGGTTCGCCGGAGAATCCACCATCAACATTATCATCGATCCTCACCAAAAGTCAGCTATCGTCATCAGCTTCTCAGCCACCGAATACATCGCCATCTCAGAGTCCTGTCGTAACCCAATTTAGTGCCGGAGCTCAGAACCATCGTAGCCGCCACAGACCGTTTAGATCCACCACCACCGTCATCATCGAAAAGGTAAGCGGGAGTGTTGGCCGTTAGTTCAATCAGGGGGAAGGAGGTGATGGTTATGTGCGGCTGAGGGCGGAGGGGTTGTGCGTGTGGGTGTGCGGTTGCCGGTGAGCAGGAGGGTGGTTGAGTGAGTGTGTGTGCTCGCTGGAGTAGTTCCGGTGGCCGGAGATTAGGGAGAAGTGAATGGGTAGGTTGTGCGGCTGTCTTTTGTTGCAGGGTTTTATCAAAAATATGATTGGTGATGGTTTTTAAGATGTTTATATAGTGTAGGTTTTAGGTTAATTAGGGAGTGGGGTTGGGCCTAGCCCAAGTGTATGGATTAAGTGTCTAGCTCAACAAACAGGCCCGATTACAATTAAGTAGATGTGTCAATATTTAAAACTCTCATCGCGGTTTATTATTATTTCAAAAATAATAAATAATAATAATAATAATATCCATATAAATAGATGTGCGCGTTACTAAAATACCCTTTCTCGACAATGAGAATACGGGTTATGACATTCTCCCCATGTTACAGAAATTTCGTCCTCAAAATTTAAGAAAAAGTCATACGACTCACTCTAAATGTATACTTAGATTTCCATTACTATACGTAAATACAAGCAGTTTCATGAAAGTCCACAGAACGAACATGTAAACCACATAGCACATACAGTCACATAGCACAAAAAAATTATGTAGCACAAGATCCACAGAGTTCATACGTATTTCACATAGTATAGAATTTCACAAATTTAATTAAAACATCCAAGTAACGTACAGGAAGACCCAAAGTGTCACATTATCCCCAAGTTCAAGAAATTTCGTCCCGAAATTTAGCGCGCAACTACTGACAAGCTAGTGTGTTTAAACGTTTTCGTAGGGCGATACATCACCCCTTGTTGGTTTGAAATTCCTCCCCGAAATTTAGCGGTAGCCTCAGCGCTGGAAGTAATGTTTGTAAACAACTAGGGATACATGCGCATCATCTGGTTTTCCCGTTCCAAGGTAAGCTCTGGGCCACAACGCGAGATCCAACGAACTCGGTCTGTTAGCATACTATACCACGCTTGAGGGTTTTGATTTCTTGATCCTTGATCTCAACCGGTTCCCCAACGAAGCGTAGTTTGTTGCTGATCACGAGTTCCTAAAAAGGGCGACGAATGTTTCGTCTGACAGACACTTCTTTAGACTAGGCACGTGAAGGACGTTGTGTACCGCACTCAGCTCTTCAGGCAGGTTTAGTCTGCAAAGCTACCTCACCGATCCTTTCGGCAATTTCGTACGGTCCAACATATCGCGGATTAAGTTCGTCCCGTTAGCCAAAACATACCACACCCTTCAAGGGTGGACTTTAAGTAGAACCCAATCTCCGACTATGAGTTCTAGAGGTTTCCTACGCTTAACCGCGTTGCCTTTCTGACGGTCTAGAGCTGCCGCCATGCGTTTGTCTGATCTGGGCGATCTTATCCGTTGTGTCAAATGCAAGTTCTGGGCCGGTAATTTGGCTTCCGCCCAACACCGAGATGACCGGCATCTGCGTCCGCGCGATGCCTCAAATGGTGCTGCCTAAATGCTAGTGTGGTAGCAGTCGTTGGAAGAGAATTCTACAAAAGGGAAGTGTCACTCGTATCCAAGGTCAATAACACATATTCTTAGCATGCCTTTGGGTGTTTGGATGGTGCGTTTGGCCTGACTATCAGTTTGCGGGCGGTAAGCGGTGCTCATGCCTAACTGTGAGCCAAGGGTTTTTGTGCACAGCCTTCGACGAATCGGATGCAAAACGTGGGTCTCGATCAAAGATAATAAAGGTTGGAACCCCGTGCCTAGCAATTGCTTCTAACAAGTAGACGGCTGCAAGTTTCGAAAACCTGCCATTTTCCTTGTTCACAAGGAAGTGCGCAAACTTGGTTAAACGATTTATGACTCCCCAGATAGGCCTTGAGGTCGTGATGCATCTTGTCAGAGTCGAGATGTACTATGTAGACTTGTGTGCTTCACTCATCACAAGTTCTCAGAGATTATCGCAAGATGGAACCCAGATACGTTCCATAAAGTAGTGAACGCAGTTGACCTTGAGTTCGAGCGGCTTTTTCGTGTCACGCATGGACTCAGCCAAAGAATTTTCCGCTTTCAGAGTTTCTACTAGAGCGTTTCAGGTTTGGTCAGGAGGTTCGAAAGAATAGTAAACTGTAACACACTCACATGCTTAGGTTTGGTCTCTTGTTAGCCCAGTCCGGATGATGTCTGACCGCGCATTCGTGATCGTTTAGAGATTCGACCCCATCGGTGCTGTAGCGTGTTCAAAGACTGTGCTGGAGACTCTCGTGATTGGTGTAAATCGTGCAGTTGGTAACGTACGACTAATGTCTCCACATTTTGAGCACAAGGACTACGGATCCCAATTCTGAATCATGCATAGAGTAGCCCCTTTTGGGAACTTTGAGTTGTCAAGAGGCGCAAGCGATCGAGAAAAGCGGGCCTTGCTACATCAAAAGTCATGCGTTGGAAACTTAGCACAAAGCGGTTTGGGTCGCAGAAGTACCAGGGTAAAGCGTAGGAGTCATCCTGATTCCCACAGGTTTTCGAAATAGGTTCGGACGACGTCGAAAGAAACAAGTGTCGAATTTTGACAGGATGGAACAAACCCGAGTGTCGTAACTAGGTGTTGATCGTATCGAGTTCGAAGAACAGTGCTTGCGATACCCGTTACCCCCGGGGTATCCTTGGCTCGTTGCTCCAACGAGTAACATTCGTAGAAAGTAATTCGTCCAAACGGAGATTTGTGCATAGTAGAGTAGGACAAGGATCATGGAATCTGTGAATCATAACACGGGTAGCGAGATAATGCAGGAAGGGTAGTCATATCTGATGCCCTCATCTTGAGACAAAACATGAAGGCTTTGGGATCGGCAATAGGGGTTTATCTGACGTCGATGAGGTAGCTGGTCTTACACATGTTATGGGTGTTTAGAATAAAGAACGTTCCTTGCTGATACAGAATGTTATGTCGATGGGGTTAGCACAAAATGAAGTAGCTAGGGAGAGATAGTCGTCGTGCGGGTCCATAGGTTTCAGGGTCTACTGAGACGTTTGGCAGGATGTGATTTCTCAGGTCGGTAGAAAAATCAGGTTCGAGTGGGTGGATAAGTTCGGAGTGGCGCTTGCGTCGTCGGGGGGGGGGGGGGGGTTTGATGTGAAATTGCAAAAACAGGTTTTCGAGAAAGTACGGTTGAAGTAACACGTTGCTGAATTTCAAGGGCTAAAAAGTTTGTCGACTAAGGGTCGAGTTTGTTTTGTTGGATTCACCAACTGATGAGGGATCCGGTCGAGGTTTCTATACGATGAAACGTGGATATCGTGATAAAGAAATGGTAGAATCGGGGATACCTTCTGAGCAATAAACGCGGATTCGTACGAAAGCTAGTGAAAGATTTACTGTATCAGAAAAGTCGTCAAAGAATAACGGTTCTGCAAATGAAGGATATAGTAAGCATCTAGGTCACCGTGCTCGTTGATGGGTTGTCTGGTTTGTGTCCCCGTCGTGTCACGCCTCAACATATGCCGATTTGTAAGAAAGATACCAATGTGCGGGGTTTTGGGGCGTGCTGAGGTATAAGGTTGAACTTGAATAAGGATTCACCATGTAATGAGGAATTAGGGGAAATAGCTTGTGGTCGATGGAAGGGTGATACGATTGTTGGCACAGCTATGAGAAACATACACTGCGCATGCTTCTCGTGTTCGAGACGTACAAAACAGAAATCCGAACGGTGTAGTCCTACTAAAATGCTTCAAGAATCCAGGTGATCAGTCGGATGAGGGAACAAGCCACACCGCTTGAGTTGGGAAGAAGAAATGCGTGAGTAGGAAGTAGGTGAATGGCGTCGTCATTCCTTCTAACGTTACCTGATATAGGGGTGGCTCCCCTTTGTCGATTCGATCACGTAACGTTTCTATGTGGTCCGCAGCAGACCTATCCTGAACAGGTATATCGAGTAATCGTTCACCGCGTCGATTCGTTCTAATCCAGGGGTGATATCAGGAAATACAAGGACGAGGGCTCGAAATAACTAGTTCCTTGCTCTTAGCGTATCGTGGTTTCGAACCAGGTTTAGGAGGACTCGCTCCTGTTTAGCATGTAACACGCCTGCCTAGCCTTCGTATGATCCACTGTGTTAAATACTAAATGTACGCATGCATACTAACACATATATGCTAATTATACACATACACACATGCGTGTTCACACACATAAGTTATGCACAAGTAAATGTCGTTAGCCTACCATTACCAGGTGAGCATCTTAGGTTGACGAACCTTCCAATCCGGAGTGTGGTGTTGTTGTGGTTTTCGTTAAAGAGAACGGTTATAGTCTGGTTTTCCATATAAAAATATTTTTCATCTTAAAAATATTTTATATTTTAAACCTAGTTCACTATAACCAATGGCTCTGATACCAATCTGTCACACCCTCAAAATCCACATGCGGAGTAATACCGCGAGGCATGTGACGACCAGGATCTTAGCCACTAATTATTTTGAACGGATTAGTTATTGTTATAAACATTAGCATAATTAGTGACCTAATTTGAATTTTTGCAAAACGTAGTTTAAGTTTGCAGCGGAAGGGAAAGTAGAACATATCGAAATTTAAAAACCACAAGTTTATTATCATGTTACTTACGAACCACGCACTCCATCCGATTGCAACGTCCGTCCAAAGTTATATCGAGCAACCTGCAAAGCATGCAGTAGGGTATCAACAAAAATGTTGGCGAGTTCATGAGTTGTCCAGTTTTTAATTACCAAAAACTTGTTTCACCAGTTAATTCATCCGTTTATACATGCGATGGGGAGCTACCCCATAAGTAAGCGACTAAACTGTTTTTACAATACCGAATACTATTCATCCGTACGTTTCCGTAGAGTGCCCCGTTTGTCAATGTTCTATCATCATTGACGGTTGCCAGAGTACATTAGTTCACGCCCGATCCCATACGCGGGCACGGTGTGAGGTTGGTGAGACCTAAATAGCGCTATCAACTAATAACCCGTTCGCCTGACCCCGGCGACTAATCGGTATTAAGAAGTGAGGACTTGAGTGATAGAGTTTTGTTTAGTGTTGCTTGTTGCATCCCGTATAAACAGTAATTAACTAAAAGTCCCATTTAAGGGGAGAGAAGTAGGTTTGTATCCCTTACGAGGGGATAGCGTTGTTTAAGTTTCCGTTTCCCAACCACCGGGAACGCATGCTTTATTAGTTGTGAACTCACCTTTGCTTTGCTCGGCAGACAATTTACTCGTGTTACGTTGGATCAACCATACCCTATTATGGTTATTAATATTTATTAGGTTCGTATTCAAGTAATGTCACGTATAAATTACACGTATCTAACACATAGCATGTATGTCTTACTAGCATATACGCTATTGGGCCTATCCTAGCATATAACCAGTTAACAGTAACACACAATCCAAAACATGATATCGCATTGTGCGGCCCAATAAATAAGCAAGGAAGCCTAGTCGAAACCGGGTGGTCTCGACTCGAGACTATGAGGTCTCGAGTCGCAACCACTGGATTCTAAGTCGCAACAGCTCGTCTCGAGTTGTGAACATTTGAGTCGCAACCGTAGAGGTCTCGAATCGAGATCATGAGATCTCGAGTCGCAACCGTGCTGGTCTCGACTCCTGGAGCGCCTTATCTGGTTTCGTGTGGTCACTAAGTGGTCTCGAGTCGCAACCGTAAGGTCTCGACTCGTAGACTAAGCAGATGTTTCTAGAATTTTCAGAATAGTACGATCCAATCAAAATTCATAAACATGTACTATCCAATTAAATTTTATTAACATGTTTCCTATACCGTACCCTCCTGAATTCAGATCAATGCTCCTTAATTCAAATATTCTAATCACATTCAAACAGTTCATCGGGTTCATCAAAATAGGTCTAGCACTATAACTTTCCATCAAAACATATCATCAATTTAATTATGACTTATAGCAACTAAAACCCAAAATAAAAATCGCTCAAACACACAACCGATTGTCATGAGACTTTTATTAAAATCCTATTATCATCATCAGACATCACTAAAAGAAACACATACTCCTATTTAACCAATTATCTAAAAGAGTTAACAACATTTTTGTACAAAAGCATAAACCAAAATGATGCAAACATAAATCTCAGATTTAACATACTCCTAGTCATCATTTCAATCTTCTACATCACTATTTTATTCACAATAATCATTCATAATACGCATGACCAGGCTGTACTACGCGCATACAAAGTTGTACCCACCGATGAACACAGTGACAATCATTCAAAAGAAAACCCAGGTTCCTCTACATCCATGTTTTTCTCACATTTACAGTCAAAACAGTTTACCAAACACATATTTATATCACAATAGACAATTTCTCTATTAACAGCAAATCTTTTGAGCATCCACAAAAAGTCATAATCTCATTCATAATTCTAAAATCACAGAGCTACTATTGACAATCATTTATGACCAAAATCACAAATGCACGTTAGCATATACTGACCAAATTGTTTCACGGGTTGAACGGACCTTCTTCCGTCGTCATTGACTCCATCGCTGGTACTATTGGTTCGCCGGAGAATCCACCATCAACATTATCATCGATCCTCACCAAAAGTCAGCTATCGTCATCAGCTTCTCAGCCACCGAATACATCGCCATCTCAGAGTCCTGTCGTAACCCAATTTAGTGCCGGAGCTCAGAACCATCGTAGCCGCCACAGACCGTTTAGATCCACCACCACCGTCATCATCGAAAAGGTAAGCGGGAGTGTTGGCCGTTAGTTCAATCAGGGGGAAGGAGGTGATGGTTATGTGCGGCTGAGGGCGGAGGGGTTGTGCGTGTGGGTGTGCGGTTGCCGGTGAGCAGGAGGGTGGTTGAGTGAGTGTGTGTGCTCGCTGGAGTAGTTCCGGTGGCCGGAGATTAGGGAGAAGTGAATGGGTAGGTTGTGCGGCTGTCTTTTGTTGCAGGGTTTTATCAAAAATATGATTGGTGATGGTTTTTAAGATGTTTATATAGTGTAGATTTTAGGTTAATTAGGGAGTGGGGTTGGGCCTAGCCCAAGTGTATGGATTAAGTGTCTAGCTCAACAAACAGGCCCGATTACAATTAAGTAGATGTGTCAATATTTAAAACTCTCATCGCGGTTTATTATTATTTCAAAAATAATAAATAATAATAATAATAATATCGATATAAATAGATGTGCGCGTTACTAAAATACCCTTTCTCGACAATGAGAATACGGGTTATGACATATCAACCCTTGTATGTTTAAAATAGTTTTAGCACATACTATGCGTTTAAAACGCTAAATATGGCGATTATAAGCAATTTCCGGGTTCGATACGTAAAGCTGATATTTTTATTATTCCAGAAGGCTTAAAATAATTTATTTATCATATGGGATCAGTAGCAAAAGGTTTGGAGTCAATTAGATATGTAAAACTCATTTTATAGCCCGTAAGGGCAAAACCGACAATTACCGGATTAAGCCTACGACTATAAGTTATGCTCAGCCTAAAATTAATTAAAAATCTTCAAAAATACCAAAATAATATATTACATCAGTGGGTATTAAGTTTGATATCAAAAAGTAGGCTTAACTAGGCTATACGCTAATTACGCCATTTAGTTAACATAAAGCTTTCAATTTACGCTAATGAGCATAACTCTTATTCTACACCTCAAACTGATGTCAAACTTTGCATACAAGTTTATATATCAGTAACTAAGGTTTCTACTCTTTTACATTTCCAAAAATCACGTTTTATAGTAATAAGGGCATAATGGTCAACATATGAGCATTTAACGGAATCATGCGTATTAATCGGTTAACTAATGAACCATGGTGTATAATCACAGAGGGTTATACTAGCATGTAACCTGGTCCAAATGAAGCTCTTAGGTATTTCTAAATCATACCAAAACGGGTCAGAACTGAAGTCAAAGCAAAAGTCAAAGCTTTGCGACTTTCGGTTCCGAACCGGGTCTAAACAGGAAATTGTCGGGTGGAACATGTTTAGACATGTTCTTACACTAATTACCAAGTTATATTAATGATCAAACAGGTTGTATGTGTTCTACATTGCTAATTATGCATAAATTAGAATTTAAGTATCCTGTTGACTTTTTAATAACAAGTTTGACCCGACATTTGATCTAGTTAGAGTGGGAATCAGGGGAACCCTTTTAAGGGTTTATTACCCACATAATTACCAACTTATAACTACTTTCAATTCGACTAATCACTGGACCATTAGTGATTAATTGCTAAGTCAACCGTTAATTATGACGTTTTGACTTTTAAGCTTAAACTAAGTAAAATCTTAATCAAAGAAGGTCAAGGGTGCTTACCAAAGTCCTAATCACGATTAGGGATGTTTGGTGTCTGCCCTTGAGCTCCAGAAAGTCCCACAATTGCAGATGGAATGGATGATCAAAAATGTCTGCAAACAATGGCCTTTTATAGTGATTTTTGATCCATATTTTGTTGACAACTCAAGCTATTATGGACCATGAATCATCAACACATGTCCCTAAGGGCTAAAAATCAGTTAGGGGTCGCCCATGAAGTGAAAAAAGGCAATATATGTCGTTTGAAAGGCTGAACAGGCAACAGAAAACGAGTTGCTGCATCTGGTGCTTGCTTGCGCACCATAACAACCACAGTGTTGAGGTGCGCAAGGCTATGGCCAGCAATCAGAAACTTTCAAATGTTGACAGTTTTAGCCCCTGAACCTCCAATTGCCATTTCCGACACATCCAAGGTCCGTTAAATCATTTTTAAGGCTCTACAATGATGCCTAAGCATAGAGAACAAGAAACATGCTCAAAAATATGCCGGATGTCGGTTCGTTTGGTCGTACGGTCACGTTGTTCGGCTAATTACGACGAAACACGAACGGACGCGAAAAACAATCCAAACGACGCGACGAATGGAATTTTATCAAGCCAAACACAAAAATAAAATATTTTAGTGCTTACATAAATTTTTGGGTGTCCGGGAATATCCAGAATGTAAGATATGCGCGTAAACACAAACTTGTGCGCTTTTTGACACTTTTAGTCCCTGTATGAGTTAAAAGCTTATTTGTGCGCACCAAACCCCTCTAAGCCTATATCTAAGCTATAAGAAGGATAAATAGGGTATGTTTATCTCCTGGTCATAATCCGGAAGGTCCGATAACATACGAATCGGTATACTTTAGCAGTTTGACACTTTAGGTCCTTCTAATGCGCAAACTTGCATAACTTATCATTTAATAGCATTGAAGCCTTATCTAATTCATATTAGGCATTCTTGAAAGTATTATTAAACATCATAATGCTTCGGGCTCGATAAAAGGTCATTCAGAGGTATAATTAAACATATTGACACTTCTAGTCCCTTAAACTTGCAAAGTTGCGCGTAACTTCTCTTTTAGGCATAAAAGCCTTGGATGGCCAATGATTGGCATTCCCGAGAGTATAATCAAATATCATGAGGCTCTCGGTTTGTTAAAAGATCACTCAGAGGTAAGAATTTACATGTTGATGCTTTTAACCCTTTATTGCGCAACTTTCAATTAATCGCGTAAACGGCTACATTTGATTTAACAAGTGGCTCATTTGTGAATACAAAACCATAAGAGGTTATTTAGAAACTTATTTTAGGTATGATAATACTTCCGGTTCTTTCATAATTAATGATTTTCTATTTTTCGAAAAATTAGTCCCTTATATTCAAGGTTTGACTTCATTAGGGTTTATTACACGTGTCAATACTTCATTGGACGTGATTTTACGAGGTGTTACATCCTCACCCCCTTAAAAGAAATCTCGACCTCGAGATTTGCTAGATTGATGGAAGTATTTTCTGAAGTAGCATGGACTTATTTCCATAGTATATTTGGCCTCTAAGGGTATCCTAGTTGACCTATACGATAGGTACATACTCTCCTCCGGAGCTTCTTAACCTGTCGATTCTTAGTCTATACAGGTTTATTGTCTAATCATAAAGGTTTCATTAGTCTTCCTATCATTATGTGATAATGTTTTTCGGTTATTGGTGAAACACATCCTTCAGTCACTAGTGTGTAATGTATTGCGAGCTCCTTAAATAGGTTTTAGCTTATAAGCTACTTGATCTTGGTACATTCGATTTCCTTCGAATGATTCTATATATATTCAGAGCTTAACTAGCCTGATAATTTAACAAATTTGGCACACAGAGATGTCAGAGATGTCCGTACTCTCAGGCTTTGGTTCATCTATCGATGTCGGTGTCAGATAAATGACACATTCTCTTTACAAGTGCAAGGATGTCCTAAGTAGAGATACTTATAAGGATATTTTATATTGGATATCTTCTTTGAATACTACTAGTCGACTTCAGTACAAGATGACCATTGGGATATCTCAGGGGTTCCATGCATTAAACCTCCATACTGATCAGGCATGGAAGCAATCTATGGGACACACTAGGATACGCCAATCCTCATCTGGCACTTTTATCAAACATAGTTTGGCATTCGCAGGCGATATAAAATAATGAGGAAATAATAGAATAAAATAATATATATTGTCGTACTCTTTCTGGGGAAGAGTACTCCAGATTCTTATGAAAGGATTATCTCCGAGGATGGGAGAGAGGGACATTAAAGATTCCATTGGTAAATTATACCTCATTTTTAATATCTGAGTTTCTTATGAATGTAATCAAAAGCTTGCTAAGCTTATGTTTTACTAAAGGTTTATTATCCCTTGTATTAACGTAAAATACTGAGCAGATACAATCAATGTAAAAGGTAAAGACGTACCTAATGCTATTATTTGGGATGCACTGTCTCTGGCATTCAACCGTTAGTTTAGGCGTTTTCTTTCTTACCCATCCCAGACTTAGCTGCTCCTTCCTTGGCAGTCTCAGGGCAATTAGTACTGATGTGCCCCTTTTTGCCACAGCTGAAACAGTTTGCATTCTTTATGTCCCTACATTCGTGGGACTGGTGACCAGTTCTTTTGCAGATGCCACATTGCTTTATCTGTTGGTTTGATCGACAGTGTCCCCAGTGCCTTCTGTTGCAAGTTTTGCATGTAGGCTTCTTGTTGGAATCCTGTTGGTTATTGTTGAGCTCGGATTTGCTCTTCTTAGGATTCTGGGAGTTATCCTCCTCCCTTTTATGCTTCCCATCTTCAGAAGCTTTGGAAGCTTTGTTTCTGACCAAATCGAGTGTGAGAGATAGCGACAGATCTGCCGCCGACCTGAATGTAGTAGGTCTCGATGCTTTCACACTGGCCTTTATTTCTGGGGCTAAACCCCCAATAAAGCGAGCTATTCGCTTTGGTTCCGGTGTGACCAAATAAGGAACCAATCGGGACTTGGTATTGAAACTTGTAAGGTATGCTTGACAATCTAAGTTCTCCATGACTAATGTCAAGAATTCAGTCTCGATCTTCTCAACTTCATGTTGAGGACAGTAATTTTCTTTGATAAGAGCAACGAACTGATCCCAAGTCATGTTATACAAAGGGATCTTCCCGGTGGCTTGAATCAACGATCTCTACCAGGCTAAGGCCTCACCCTTAAATGATTGCGACACAAACTTGATCACATCCCTCTCAGCGCACCCGCTGATATCCACAACTGTATCCATCTCATCTAACCACGTCATACAATCTACAGCTCCTTCTTCCCCAGTGAAATCCCGGGGTTTACATGAAACAAAGTACTTCTAGGAGCAACCCTTATCATGGGGTCCTTGATTCAGTATGATCTGTTGAGACGGATCACTGTGATGATTAGAAGAGTGACGATCGTCACCATCTTTCTTGGGATTTTCCTTTTTGGGAGGTGGCTTGCTGTGAGCCTCAGAGTGTGTTTTAGGCTTTGAGTGCGGCGTAGATAGGGTCCTGCTTCGAGTCCCACTATATTCTTCGTATTGCCGTTCTAAGGCCTTTGTAACTGCGTCGTCTACCAACGCCTTCAATTCAGCACCCGTTAAATTAATTCGGGCGTTGTCAATATTCTCCACTGGATGGCGATTGATTTCGTCAGAATTAGCCATTTTAATTGAACTGTTACAGAAAACAAGGACAATAGTTTACTTGGGAGTTTATTATGGAATTGCCTTTTATGGCAATTCATTAACCATGGTAACGGAGACCATATTTGGTTAATTTATTAATCACATTTATTTAGGATTTATATTATAACTTATCCTAATTATATAAACAATAACAGTTTTATTAGTGGCACGAAAGGCCTAGTCGCAAGGACATTTTTAAATTATAAATTATGATTTCAGAGAATCAAAGCATGAAGGTATATCAGCTCAACAGGCCTAGTCACAAGGACATTTATGAATTGTAAGCTATGATTTCAGAGAATCAAAGCATTTAGGTTTGAACATAGTTCATTACCGTTTTTCGGACAGGGAGTCATCGCTACCACTGTCGTTGTCATAATTGACGATACAATATGGCCCGTAGGCAAATCAATTAACATTACAAAACAATGTTTTAAGAAGATAATAATCATCACACTGATGATAGTAGTCATGATAGTATTGATCATACTGACTATGAGGCTTGGGCATAGCCCACCACCTTAGACAGGAACCATAATGGTTACAACTGTCGTTGTCGTATTGACAATATTATAAAGTATAGCCCGTAGGCACTTCGTCACTAAGGATGTTGATAATATGATCATCATATTGATGATATTAGTCATGACCACATTGATCATATAGACTAATAGGCTTGAGCATAGCTCACAACCACAGACAAGGAATCATAAAGATCAAATGTCAATGTCTCTAATGGACAATATATTATAGCCCGTAGGCAAAACATCACTAGGATGTTGTATGATATTAGTCATGATCGCATTGATCATATAGACTATTAGGCTTGAGCATAGCTCACCACCTTAGACAAGGAATCATAAAGATCACAATGTCAGTGTCTCAAATGGACAATACATTATAGCCCGTAGGCACTTCCCTTCTAAGGGATGGTTATAATATGATCATCTTATAGGATGATATAAGCCATGATTTCTAAATCATAAGGCAAATTAGGAAATTTTAAAAATTTTCCCGTATAGGGATGACTATTGTGATTTTCTCGAATCACATTTGTCAAGAGTGCTAACGCGTTCTTAGGGGTTAACAAGGATTTGAATCTTTTGAATAGGTCCTACCATCTTGGCCTTGTCATATAGGCTAGGTTTACCTTTAAGATTCCTTTTTAATAATTAATGCGGAACAATCCTAACTCGGGATGTTAATAAGGATCTGAACCTAAATTGAGGAACTGCCATCTTGGCCGGGTCTTAATATGACACGAGGCTAGGTCTTGTCCTTTTTAGATTTTGCCATTTTATTATAATGGTAGATCTTATAAAATGAATGTTATCTTCCATTTATTTAATATTTCCTTATTAGGATGAATATTTAGTCATTCCGCTATAAAATTAAAATTCAGGTTTGCCCTAAAAGGGACTTTGAAAGGAATAATGTTGTCCTTGAAGGGACTAAAAATAAATATGTCCTTAGAAGGACTATTAAGGAAACGATCTTCTGCAAAAGGAGTTTCTTCTTCATTCAATTCCTGAATGCTTTCTCCGTGGTTGCACGTTTCATCCTGGTCGCAGTACGAAGCTCAGCATTTCAAGGCTCCAGATGTGGAGAATTCTTATTACAGCTTCTCCGCTTGGCGACGTATATATAACAATTTGGAAGCAAAAATTTCCAGATTAGGATTTGAGAATAATCCTATGTTAAGTCTAGACTCAAAAGGTCAAAGAATGTGCTACTGTGTCATTGAGATTAAACACTAAGGGCTAGTGTTTAATTCACTCAATGTTGGCTCTGATACCAACCTGTCACACCCCGACTTTCCACGTGTCACCGGTGGGCCCGGTAGGGAGTATCGTGACGTAGTTGATATCATCATAGTCAAACAACACAATATATAAATGCACAGCGGAAGCAAAAGATAAATATATTACAATCCGAATATAAAGTAATATCCAGTATTACAACGGAAAGTAAAGGATCCACAGGCGGATCTTAAAATACAAATGTTGTTCAACAGACTTTAGACGCTTAGAACTTGCAAGATTCCTTATTAACGTCCTGAGCAGCTTCCAGCCTATTTACGTACTTGTACCTGTCACTAAGACTTTTGAAAATACGTCAGTTTTCACTGGTAAATACACTCAACTGACTCATTTGAAAAGAGTTTAAGAAAATTGGTTTGAATGCACTTCGGCACAAAATATGTAGACACATTGATTAAAATGCATAAGGCAAAATTAATCTTTTATACTTTGATTTAGATGCACAGAGGCAAAATAAATCTTTTATACTTGGGGCAAACTATATCTCATGTTATCAGTTTTACATAACTTGCTCTACATACGGGGCCCGGATCTATGCCGGTTCATGATTAACCGACACACCACTATTCCCTTATTGGGAATCCCTTATTGGGTATAATTAATTAATTAGCATATAGCATCTGTCAGGTGTATGCCTACACCCCGTGCTTAAGTCGTGGCCATTGCATTTAATGAGTCAAGGATATCCAGGACACGGTCGCATTAATCCCCAATGTTTCAGTCAAGCAATACGAATTAAAATAGGTTATTTGGATTTCCCGACTTATTGGTCTTTGAAACCCATACCTGACCATGCGGTATTTATATTACCGTATCCCAAGCCCGTAATAGGAAAAATAAGTTAAGAGTATTTACCTGAGCTAGCTCCTGTCTTAAATAGCAAGAATTATAATAACTCAGCCGTATTCACTTAAGTAAGCGTAGGTACAATTTACCGGAAGGCTCTAGTCTGGAATGATGGTATAAATAACCAATTAGAATGCTAACGGGTCTTTAATTAAGCCTAAGCTTAGACCGGTTAATTATACGGTTCAAACGCACGATTAGGCGAAGACCGGAATAGAATGTGATTTAGACCTAACAAGTTTGGAGACTTTCTTAATATGGGTATTTCATACACATTCTGGATTTTGAGATAAAACCGATAAGGTTTGACCCGTTTAGGCTAATTTATGTAAACTAGTTACATAAACCGAACCGAACGCGTAAAAAGCGTAACGGGTATACATATGAGCCATTTACAGGTTTTCTAAGTTAATATGCTTCATATATGTTGTGACATCAGTAAGATGTCTTTTATTATGCCCGAAACGAAATTAAACTCAAACTATGCCCCGTAGGGGTAGTTTGGTCATTTAAAAGGTTATAAAAGAGTTTAAGTATTTACCTGAGTTACAGGTCTGATGTAATCAGCAAAAATACTTATTTTACTAAATTATAACACTAGGGTAAATTATATATGTGAAATTTATCAATTATAACCAAACTATGCATCGTAGGGGCATTTTGGTAATTTCACATAAGCCGAATGGCTCAAAACTGAAGTCTGAGTTTAACAACCTTTGCTTACTGTTAAAATATTATAATTTGCCTCAAATATCAGTAGGTATCAACCCTTGTATGTTTAAAATAGTTTTAGCACATACTATGCGTTTAAAACGCTAAATAAGGCGATTATAAGCCATTTCCGGGTTCGATACGTAAAGCTGATATTTTTATTATTCCAGAAGGCTTAAAATAATTTATTTATCATATGGGATCAGTAGCAAAAGGTTTGGAGTCAATTAGATATGTAAAACTCATTTTATAGCCCGTAAGGGCAAAACCGACAATTTACCGGATTAAGCCTACGACTATAAGTTATGCTCAGCCTAAAATTAATTAAAAATCTTCAAAAATACCAAAATAATATATTACATCAGTGGGTATTAAGTTTGATATCAAAAAGTAGGCTTAACTAGGCTATACGCTAATTACGCCATTTAGTTAACATAAAGCTTTCAATTTACGCTAATGAGCATAACTCTTATTCTACACCTCAAACTGATGTCAAACTTTGCATACAAGTTTATATATCAGTAACTAAGGTTTCTACTCTTTTACATTTCCAAAAATCACGTTTTATAGTAATAAGGGCATAATGGTCAACATATGAGCATTTAATTGAATCATGCGTATTAATCGGTTAACTAATGAACCATGGTGTATAATCACAGAGGGTTATACTAGCATGTAACCTGGTCCAAATGAAGCTCTTAGGTATTTCTAAATCATACCAAAACGGGTCAGAACTGAAGTCAAAGCAAAAGTCAAAGCTTTGCGACTTTCGGTTCCGAACCGGGTCTAAACAGGAAATTGTCGGGTGGAACATGTTTAGACATGTTCTTACACTAATTACCAAGTTACATTAATGATCAAACAGGTTGTATGTGTTCTACATTGCTAATTATGCATAAATTAGAATTTAAGTATCCTGTTGACTTTTTAATAACAAGTTTGACCCGACATTTGATCTAGTTAGAGTGGGAATCAGGGGGAACCCTTTTAAGGGTTTATTACCCACATAATTACCAACTTATAACTACTTTCAATTCGACTAATCACTGGACCATTAGTGATTAATTGCTAAGTCAACCGTTAATTACGACGGTTTGACTTTTAAGCTTAAACTAAGTAAAATCTTAATCAAGGAAGGTCAAGGGTGCTTACCAAAGTCCTAATCACGATTAGGGATGCTTGGTGTCTGCCCTTGAGCTCCAAAAAGTCCCACAATTGCAGATGGAATGGATGATCAAAAATGTTTGCAAACAATGGCCTTTTATAGTGATTTTTGATCCATAGATTGTTGACAACTCAAGCTATTATGGACCATGAATCAAAAACACATGTCCCTAAGGGCTAAAAATCAGTTAGGGGTCGCCCATGAAGTGAAAAAAGGCAATATATGTCGTTTGAAAGGCTGAACAGGCAACAGAAAATGAGTTGCTGCATCTGGTGCTTGCTTGCGCACCGTAACAACCACAGTGTTGAGGTGCGCAAGGCTATGGCCAGCAATCCGAAACTTTCAAATGTTGACAGTTTTAGCCCCTGAACCTCCAATTGCCATTTCCGACACATCCAAGGCCCGTTAAATCATTTTTAAGGCTCTACAATGATGCCTAAGCATAGAGAACATGAAACATGCTAAAAAATATGCCGGATGTCGGTTCGTTTGGTCGTACGGTCAGGTTGTTCGGCTAATTACGACGAAACACGGACGGACGCGAAAAACAATCCAAACGACGCGACGAATGGAATTTTATCAAACCAAACCCTAAAATAAAATATTTTAGTGCTTACATAAATTTTTGGGTGTCCGGGAATATCCAGAATGTAAGATATGCGCGTAAACACAAACTTGTGCGCTTTTTGACACTTTTAGTCCCTGTATGACTTAAAAGCTTATTTGTGCGCACCAAACCCCTCTAAGCCTATATCTAAGCTATAAGAAGGATAAATAGGGTATGTTTATCTCCTGGTCATAATCCGGAAGGTCCGATAACATACGAATCGGTATACTTTAGCAGTTTGACACTTTAGGTCCTTCTAATGCGCAAACTTGCGTAACTTATCATTTAATAGCATTGAAGCCTTATCTAATTCATATTAGGCATTCTTGAAAGTATTATTAAGCATCATAATGCTTCGGGCTCGATAAAAGGTCATTCAGAGGTATAATTAAACATATTGACACTTCTAGTCCCTTAAACTTGCAAAGTTGCGCGTAACTTCTCTTTTAGGCATAAAAGCCTTGGATGGCCAATGATTGGCATTCCCGAGATATAATCAAATATCATGAGGCTCTCGGTTTGTTAAAAGATCACTCAGAGGTAAGAGTTCACATGTTGACGCTTTTAACCCTTTATTGCGCAACTTTCAATTAATCGCGTAAACGGCTACACTTGATTTAACAAGTGGCTCATTTGTGAATACAAAACCATAAGAGGTTATTTAGAAACTTATTTTAGGTATGATAATACTTCCGGTTCTTTCATAATTAATGCTTTTCGATTTTTCGAAAAATTAGTCCCTTATATTCAAGGTTTGACTTCATTAGGGTTTATTACACGTGTCAATACTTCATTGGACGTGATTTTACGAGGTGTTACACTTGACAACCTCCTAGAAGCAGCTTTTCTTGCCACCAGACGTTTCTCCATCAATTAGGAATCCGATGCCGTCACTAAACACATTCCTTAAATTGTAGCCATTTGTTGAGTGTTTTTTTTTGTGTCTAATCCGCATATATGTCACCATTGCCGTTGATTTTCTTGACTGTATATCTCTTAAATGTCAACATATACACGTGTGATTTAGTTTACGAAGATTTTTCAATGCCAAGAACCTCGATCAGAGAGTAAAAAAGGCGTAAGGTTCACAATGGTGTAAAATTAAAATGGGATATAACGGGCTTGGATTCGAGTTACAGGAACAAGGGCCAAACCAACCACCCAAGAATGTAATCGCCGAGCGAAAACACTTGACAACCTCCTAGAAGCAGCTTTTCTTGCCACCAGACCTTTCTCCATCAATTAGGAATCTGATGCCGTCACTAAACACATTCCTTAAATTGTAGCCATTTGTTAAGTGTTTTTTTTGTGACTAATCCGCATATATATCACCATTGCCCTTTATTTTCTTGACTGTATATCTCTTAAATGTCAACATATACACGTGTGATTTAGTTTACGAAGATTTTTCAATGCCGAGAACCTCGATCAGAGAGTAAAAAAGGCGTAAGGTTCACAATGGTGTAAAATTAAAATGGGATATACCGGGCTAGGATTCGAGTTACAGGAACAAGAGCAAAAACCAACCACCCAAGAATGGAATCGTCGAGCGCAAACACTTGACAACCTCCTAGAAGCAGCTTTTCTTGCCACCAGACCTTTCTCCATCAATTAGGAATCTGATGCTGTCACTAAACACATTTCTTTAATTGTAGCCATTTGTTGAGTGTTTTTTTTTTGGTTTCTAATCTGCATATATATCACCATTGCCCTTGATTTTCTTGACTGTATATCTCTTAAATGTCAACATATACACGTGTGATTTAGTTTACGAAGATTTTTCAATGACGAGAACCTCGATCAGAGAGTAAAAAAGGCGTAAGGTTCACAATGGTGTAAAATTAAAATGGGATATACCGGTCTAGTATTCGAGTTACAGGAACAAGGGCCAAACCAACCACCCAAGAATGGAATCGTCGAGCGAAAACACTTGACAACCTCCTAGAAGCAGCTTTTCTTACCACCAGACCTTTCTCCATCAATTAAGAATCTGATGCCGTCAGTAAACACATTCCTTAAATTGTAGCCATTTGTTGAGTGTTTTTTTTTGTGTCAAATCCGCATATATATCACCATTGCCCTTGATTTTCTTGACTGTATATCTCTTAAATGTCAACATATACACGTGTGATTTAGTTTTCGAAGATTTTTAAATGCCGAGAACCTCGATCAGAGAGTAAAAAAGCCGTAAGGTTCACAATGGTGTAAAATTAAAATGGGATATACCGGGCTAGGATTCGATTTACAGGAACAAGGGCCAAACCAACCACCCAAGAATGGAATCGTCGAGAGAAAACACTTGACAACCTCTTAGAAGCAGCTTTTCTTGCCACCAGACCTTTCTCCATCAATTAGGAATCTGATGCCGTCACTAAACACATTCCTTAAATTGTAGCCATTTGTTGAGTGTTTTTTTTTTGGTGTTTAATCCGCATATATATCACCATTGCCCTTGATTTTCTTGATTGTATATCTCTTAAATGTCAACATATACACGTGTGATTTAGTTTACGATGATTTTTTGTTGGTATTGAACCCTATCAGAGGAACAGATAATTAAAGCCAAAACTGAATCAGAGCAGTGGATCCAAAATATGCAGATGTTATGTATACAAGTCTCTCCCCTTGAAAGTGGTTTCAACATCTGATGACCTCCAATCCACTGATCCTTACAACTGCTGACCTACAACTGCTGATCAAGTCAAAGACTGATGAAGACTAATGCCCTGCTGATCAATCTACTGCTATGGGTCAAGCACTGCTGAATATATCAAGTACTGCCAGAGTCACAACAGTGGAAGGATAAAGCAGTAGTTTAGCTTGTTTTATGTAATGTATTGTAATCAGTAGTTAGCTTAGCAGTGTTTGTATCAGATCAGTTGTTAGAGTTTGTTAGGAGGTTAGATGTCACTTTCATGGTGACGTCAGCAAAGATGCCACAGTGGTTTGGGCGTGCCTATAAATAGAACAGTACCCTGTACTGTTCTATCAGCTCTCTTCATCACTTTCATTCCTGTACGAACAATCACTGTGAGCTTAGGCTGAGGGGGAGTTTGTTACATACTTGCATATTGTAATTGAATCTTGTAATAAATTCAAGCATTCGGTTCAATGTTAAACTTTTATGTTGAAAGCAATTCTCCTTTTTGATTGTGTGCAAAGTTTGTTTCCATTTATATTCCGCTGCACTACTTGTTCATCTTTCATCTTAATTCAAACATAAAACACAATCAATCCAAACTCAGATCCTAACAATTGGTATCAGAGCACGGACAGTCAAATTTGATTTAACAATCATTTTAACATAAATAGTTCAACTCACAATCGTTGATACTGATAGTTGTTCGTTTTGTTGAAAACAGAGTAAGAATTAATCACCATCAAAGTTGATTAATCAGTGCCTGTAAAACAACCAGGATGACGTCACAATCACAAGATGATAAGAATAACATCGGCTCACTTTTCAAACCACCTATGCTTAAACGAAATGAATACAACATCTGGGAGAGAAGGATGGGCCACATCCTTGCTCAACAGAATACTGGATGTTGGAGATCTGTTGTTTTTGGACCACATGTTCCTATGGTGCCAAGTGCTGAGGATACAAAGAAGTTCGAACCGAAAAAACCTGAAAACTATACTGAAACTGATTTTCAAAAGTTCGAACTCGATGCCAAAGCATTTAGCATCATTGCATCTGCATTACCCAATGAAATCTATGCTGGGCTGTTACACTGTAACAGTGCCAAGGAATTATGGGATGCACTTAAGGAACAGTTTGGGGGAACTGAAGAAGTTATTGAAAATAAAAGGGAAATTCTGAATCAGCAGTATGAAATCTTTTGTCACATTAAGGGTGAATCATTGACTCAACAGTTTGATCGATTTAGCTGTCTCATTAGTGAGCTAAGACTTGTTAAGGTTACGTTTGCTAATTCTACACAAAATAGCAGGTTTCTTAGATCACTTCCTGAAAAATAGGATACAATTGCTTTTGTAACTAGAAATTCTGCTGAGTTCAAAGATCTGACCCTGACCCAACTTCATGGTAGACTCCTGACCTATGAAAGGGAGTTAAACCAGAAAAAGAAGTTGCAAGAGTCTAGAGAAGTTGCTGATGATTATTCGTTTGGCAACACAACTCTTTTTGGTTAGGAAGAATCTGGTAGCAGTAGTAAGGATCAGGTTATGATCATTTTATTGATATAACTGCTGGTGGAAACTTTAACAACTCTGATTCTCACTCTGTAAATTATGCTTTTACTGCAAATTGTGAAAACCAGATGTCAGATAACTTGTGCTTTGAACTGAATGACTTACAGCACTTTGATCCAACTGACCTTGAAGAAATGGACATTTTGCATCAATTGGCATTGCTTGGTGTAAGAACTAGCAAATTTTACAAAAGGACAGGGAGAAAATTCCCAGGGTTACATGGGAATTTAAAAGTGGGGTTGGATAAGTCTAAGATCAAGTGCTATAAGTGCAATAGGTTAGGACACTTTGCTAGGGAGTGTAGGAGTCAAACTGCTGGTCCAATTGTTACTCATCCCAGCTCAAACCCTAGACCACAAAACCAAAGCACTGTGCACTATTCCCATTATACCCCTGTTGCCCATGTAAACACTGCTCACTATGCAAACCCTGTTCCTGTGCATTATGTTCAAACCACTGTCCCTCAAATTCAGTATGTTCAGGCTCCTGTACCTCAGGTTCAAGTGCAACCAGTTGCACCACAACAAGATGCACCACAAGCAGTGGTTCAACCAGATCAGAAAAGCTTTTTCACCCAAGGCTTTGTTGACTGGAGCGGCTTACCTGATGAGCTAGGTGATGAAAATTTTGCACTCTATGCTACTAATGATACTTCTAATGATGAATTTTGTCTTATGGCATTAGAGTCAATACAAGAAGAGCTGAATGCTGAAAAGGGGAAAACAAGTGATGAAACAGTGGACGAAGTTGCTGAAGCAGTGGTTACTACTGTTGCTGGTGAACTACTGCTAGGAGAAAATTCAGAAACCCTGATTGAACCATTGTTTGACCCCTGGTCAAAAGAAGAAGAAAAGGAAGAAAAGAAAGAAGGTGAGAAAGAAGAGAGAGCTGATGAAGAAAATGATCATCAATGTGATTGTGCCATGATGGCTGCAGCTAAGGTATCATCTTAGGTTCTTGAAAATCTGTGTTCAGACAAATGCATCATAGCATTTGCTAACATTAAAGAGGTGAATGAAAACCTTAGGGATAGAGTGTTGAATGATGAGGTCAAATTTGAAAGGTCTTTAAAAGATCTTAAAAACAAATTGGCTGAAAAGGATAAAGAAATCTGCAGCTTATAAGAAGAGCAAAGCATAACCAAGAACCAACTCCAAACTATGGTAGAAAAATATCAAGTTTGCAAAAAGGAGTTGGAATCCACCTAAATCACTTGTGAAAGATGGGTGGAATCTTGCAAAGGTTATGAGGTCATGTTAGAAAAACAACTTGAAAGCAATGTAAAATTTGGCATAGGTTTTAGAAAGTATGATGAAATTGAAAACACTGCTGCTAAACAAGCTGGTTCAACTGAAATAACTCCAACAAATAAGAATGGCCAAGAAGTTAAGATAACTGACAAACTTGGTAACAAAATCACTCTGGAAAGATCTGTGGGATCTTCAAATTTTGAGGAAATTGAGAAATACCAATTTAAACCCACATGGTCTGATGAGTGTGACATTCTTCAGAATTTTAAACCAATGGACTTCACAACCACTGATGGTGTAAAAGCTCCTAAAGCAAAGGTCATTCCTCTCAAAGACATCCCAACAGTGGTTTAAAACTCTGTTGCTAAGGATTCTGAGAAAAGGAAGAAAAGGAAGAAAAGGAAGAAAAGAGAAAAGATCAAAAACTTGTTTTGTGATTTCTGTGAAAAGAAGAATCATCTAACAAAAGACTGTTTTCATCTAAAAGCATATCATCTAAACAAAACAATTGTCATTATACCTGCTGAGAGCTACACCATCTGTGGTAAAACAAACCACAAAACTCAAGAATGTGTGTATCTCAAAAACTTTGATGTAAAAAAGAATGAGTACACTGCAAAAACATCCTTAAGTTCATCAACATCATCTGTCAAGTTCACCAAGAACCATCCACTGTTTGTGCCAGTCCAAACAGCTGTTACAAAATAGCTGAACCAAACATCTGTCAAAAGAGATGTTCAGGTGACTGATGCACCCCCTGCCAATTAATTCAGAAGAGGTAAGGGACAACCATCATACCAAAGGATCCCACATGTTTATGAGGCTTACAAAAGGCATTCTAAACCAAGAGTGAACAGGTATCCTTTTGGTTATCAGAAGGTGAATGGTCAAGACCCCCAATAGTGGTTAGAGAAAAACATTCCCAAAAATGTTCAAACCCCTGAGCTAACCACTGTCCATCCACCTGAACTCATCCCTGACACTGTTGAGACCCCATCCAAAGCCTTATTGGCTTTGGAGACCCTAATGAACTAATCCTTTTACTTCATGTGCAGGAAGCTTCTGCATGCTTAGATAGCCTTTGGTATGTAGATAGTGGAGGCTCCAGGCACATGACAGGATGTAAAGCCCTACTCAAAGATTTCAAAATCCATGGAGGGGGTGATATATCCTTTGGTAATAATAGTATAGGGAAAGTTCTGGGGTCTGGTACAGTACAGTCTGGTAATGTAAAATTTGAAAATGTTAATCTAATAGGGAATCTCAAATTCAACCTCCTGAGTGTTTCACAAATGAGTGATAAGGGCTATGGCTCATTCTTCACAAAGGATTGTTGGACCAGAAATGGTTGAAAAGATTGAAGCAATAATAAAAACTGGAAAAACCAAACTTGTTGCTCAAAGAAGCGGCAATGTTTATGTAGTTGATATGTCAAAAGAGAGCCCCCCCAGGACTGATGCCTGTCTGTTCTCAGCTGCCTCAAACAAAGAGACAGAATTATGGCACAGGAGATTGGGGCACACAAATCTCAAGACAATCACTGCCATCTCAAAACAGGGGTTAGTAAGAGGTTTACCTCAAAAACTGTTCACCTGTCTTGAGCATTGATGAGTCCAAAACAACCAAATGTTTGCAAATGCGTCATATGGATTTGTTTGGCCCAGTTAAAGTCATGAGTCATAAGAAAAAGAGATATTGTTTGGTTATTGTTGATGACTTTTCTAGGTTTACATGGACTTACTTTTTACACTCAAAAGATGAGACTGCAGGCATTCTGCAAGACTTTGTGAAACAGGTTGAAAAGTAGTTTGACTTGCCAGTAAAAATCTTCAGAAGTGATAATGGCACAGAGTTCAGGAACAAGGAGTTAGCTGATTTCTGTGTGTCAAAAGGAATTGTGAGGCAATACAGCATTCCAAGAACACCAGAACAAGATGGGGTTGTTGAAAGAAAGAACAGGACCTTGATTGAGGCTGCCAGAACCATGCTTGCTGATTCAGGTCCATCAGAAAATTCATCATCAGACTATGGATATGAAATCATCATTCCACAACAAAAGTCTGCATCAAGTGGAAGAGCAGCAGATGTTCAAAATAGCTGTCAAAGTTCAACCACTGCTACCTCAACAGTTGTTGAACAAAGTAGCCCATTAACCCATGCTTCCACATCATCAAACACTGTTGATAAAAGTCCTCAAACAGTGGATCAAAGTCAGCATGTGTCCACACCATTACCTCCTATTCCACCACCTTTTGAAGCCACTGCTGGATCATCAAAGTCACCAGCAGTGGTTAGCTCAGATGATTCACATCTGCTGCCCTCCCACTTAATGCCATTGTTCCATACCAAGGAGATCTTATCTTCTTGAAATCTCATCCACCTGACCAAATCATTGGCAACATCAATGAAGGGGTGCTCACAAGAAGTCAATCCCAAAACATTTGTCTTTTTGCTGGTTTCCTATCTCCCATCAGCCAATCAAGTACCAAGAGGCACTAAAAGACAACAGTTGGGTAGAAGCCACGCAAGAGGAGCTCCAACTGTTTAGAAGACAACAAGTTTGGGAGCTTGTACCATTGCTAGAGGGTGTAAGTCCTATTGGTACAAAATGGGTCTTCAAAAATAAAACTGATGAAAGGGGTATTGTTGTCAAGAATAAAGCCAGGCTTGTGGTTCAGGGGTTCAGACAGGAAGAGGGCATTGACTATGATGAAACATTTGCCCCTGTAGCAAGACTTGAAGCTATCAGATTATTCCTGGCCTTTGCTGTCAACCACAACATCAAGGTGTATCAAATGGATATCAAATGTGTGTTCCTATATGGTAAGATTCAAAAAGAGGTATATGTTTGTCAACCTCCAGGCTTTGAGGATCCATTTAATCTAAATCATGTCTACAAGCTAAATAAAGCTTTATATGGCTTGGAACAAGCACCAAGGGCCTGGTATGAAACTCTTTCCACCTTTCTACTTTCCATTGGTTTCACAAGAGGTAAAATAGACAAAACACTGTTTCTAAAATGGAGAGGAAAGGATTTGATGATTGTCCAGATTTATGTGGATGACATCATTTTTGGAAGCACATTGTTAGTGCATTATGTGTCTATCGCCTTCGTCAATCTAGTTCGTAGCTGAAACAGAAGAATTCTAGCGTTTTATTGTAATATCTAGTTAAAAAGGGCAAGGTGGCAAACTTGTAAATAAGGAGAAATCCTTATAACTTTGTGCCTATAAATAGATCATTTAGGTTTAGAGTTTAAGACTTTTGCTCATTTGGGGAATTAAGGAGCTAATCTTAGAGAGAGAAAGTCTAGAGAGAGAAAGTTCTCTACGTGATTCTCGGTGCATGTACTCGTCATATTAATTCAATAGAATCACGGTTATTGTACGTTCTCGTGTGTTCGGTCACGTACGTGTACGGATTCCGCACGTTACACGTTCGTTACGCAATCGTTTGGTGTCAAAACCGATCCTACAAGTGGTATCAGAGCAGGAGCTCGATTGCGCTGATCAAACACATAGATTCGTACAGGATTTCATCGATTTCAGATCTGAATTTCATCTATTTCTTCATCTTTTTCATTTTTATCACGTTTTTCACTGATTTTCGTCAAATTGAACGGGTTTTTACGGTCCAAATCGGCTGATTTTTTGATATGTTGTGCGAAAACACCTGATCTACAACCCTACAAAGTTTCAGATCATAATTCCTAGCCGTTTAGGAAAAATCAAAAGTTTTAGGTCCGATATCGTATCAAACAGCGAGATTCCGCTTGAAAACCATCTTGATTCCGCTTGAAAAAGCATATTTCGCTTGAACTAGTGTCTATTTTCAAGCGAAATCAGCTTTAAACTTGATTCCGCTTGAAAATATTGTCAGATTCTGCTTGAGCGTTATATTCCGCTTGAAACGCTATTCCGTGTGAAACATATCATCGAACAGTGTGTTTTGACTGAATAAGACTTATCGGTCCAATTATATGCTGTTTTAATTGATAATGGTCGGACATTGAGAGTTTAAAAGTGTTGACTCATTAAATGTGAAATCAGTTTGCATGTGAATATATCAAAGTTTTTGTCAGATTGACTGGAGGTTACACGTGATTTAATATAGGTCCAATGAGCATTGTGTTGATAAACAAATTGTCAGCCACGAGATTTTAATAGGCAGCCATGTGACTTCATATGTGGTCGGTTCAGTAAATTGATTCATTATAAAAATTGTTTCAGCCCACTACATATTTGCGGTCCAATCAATTCATTTGTGTATTAACTGTCCAATAAAATCTTCAGCCCAAACATTGTTTAAACAATTAAAGATAAGTCCATGTGCTTTAAAGTAGTGAGGCCCAATCAGTAATTGTGCACATTTAATAATCGGTCCTATCAAGAGTTTTGGTATTGAGTGTATCAAGTCATCATTAATTGCATGTGAAAGTGTCCAATCAGATTTCATGCACATCCTAAAATTGTCGGATAAGTAGAGTTTAACAGCCCAATCATAAACGAATGTTTTGAGGTCCAATCAGATTAGTGTTGGTTGTGGTCGAATTGCATTTTAGATATTTAAACATTTAATAGAATTCAAGACATTTAACAAAGAAATTGTGATCAAAATATTTGACGAACAAGAAAACACTAAACTTGAAAGAATTAATAGTTGGTTTGACATGAATTGGGAATACAGGAAAGAAGATGAGAAAAAGGATGCTTGGATTAAAAGATCTGAATACTTTTTGTGTAAAAAATTTGAAAAGTTTGATGATTTGAAAACAAGGTATTTTGAATTGCTTGATAAGTTGGAAAGGTATGGGATTAAGATGACAAATGCTGAAAAGATTTCAAAATTTGCTGATGCATTACCTTTGGATTGGGATGAATTTTTGTGTAAGCTGAAAAAGGATTCTAGGTTCTCAAAATTTAGTCCAGTTGACTTTTTCAGAGAGCTTATAATATACAATTGTGAAATTGAGAGGAAAAAGAAAGAGTTGATAGAGGAATTAGAAAGAAGTTCAAAATATATAAGTTTGGATGTGATTCTTCAAATAATCAAAAGAATTAGAAATGGTCTTGATGTAAGAAGTAGGATGAAATATGATTTCAAGAGAGGTTGTTTTTTAAATGAAGATTTGAATCCTGCTGATATGGTTAAAATTTTTCTTGCAGGAACAGACAAGAAGGAGACAGAAAAAATGTTAAAGAATGAAGAATCCAAGAAGGATGAAACTTCAAAATGTGAAGTTGTGTGCTCGAAATGCGAAAAATTCGAAGCAGAAAATGTCAAACTGTTGAAGGATGTAGAGAGTTTGACATTGGAAAACGGAAAATTAAAAGAAAAAGAAAAAGTGTTTCAAAATAAAATAACAATTTTAGAAAATGAAAAGTTGGAAATTGAAAAAGATTTTGAGAATAAGCTAAACACTTTAGAACATGAAGAAGTGTTTTGGGCAAAATTAGAAAATAAAGTTTCAAAAGAAAGAGAAAAAGTTTTTGAAAATCAAATAAAAGTTTTAGAAAATGAAAATTCTGTTTTTGAAAACAATAAAATTGAAAATGAAAAGACAATCAAGTCTCATCTTGAGAAAATATCTCAGCTTGAAAATGAAGCTGAGAATTCAAGAAATAAAATTGATGAGCTTGAAAAGAAATTGAAAGGCTTTGTGACTTCATCATCATTACCAGATCTTGTATGTCCAAAACCGATCAATTCTGTTCCAATAAGTGACAATGTCACAAATTTTGACAAAGTCAAAATTAAAGATTGTGATGATAAAACTGATGATGAAAATGAGAAAAGAAAAATATTTTTGGAACTAAAAGAAAAATTAAAAAATACTGTTTTACATGCTACTGAAATAGGTGAATGCTCAAAGCAAAAACCTGTTAAGAAGAATGTAGAACAAAAACAAAAAGTTAAAAATTTGAAAAATTTTCAAAATGAAAATAAAAGCTCATCAGTTCAGTCATCCAATCATTATGAAAAATCACAAAAATCTGAAAATAAAAACTCACAAAAAGTTGGTGATAAGTGGTGCAGGTTTGACCACAGTGCTCAAATGCCAAATCCAGTTTTCAAGAGGAGAGTTGAATAACACAAGGCCAAACAATGCTATGATTTGAGCGTTTGGTATGATGGTAGTGAATGGTACGATAACAGGGTGTGCTACACTTGTGGAGTGAGAGGACACATCGCTATTAACTGCCAGAGCTGGAGATATGAGACGAGAAGATGCTTTGAATGCAATATCAAAGGTCACATTGCCAGAGATTGCCCAATGAGATTAAAGGGAAGATCGAGGGCTGATTCTCAGAAATTGGCAAAGAAACCAGTCAATGTCAACCCTAAAGAACAGAAAGTTCAAGAACCTAAAGTTCAAGAACAGAAAGTTCACGAACCGAAATTGAAGCTTTCACAGGGGCAGAAAGACAGACTGAGGAAGAAGAGAAAGAAGGCAAGAGAATACTTGGAGAAAATTTTGTCCTCGGATACAGCCGTCAAAGCGAATAACAGTTCTGATAAATCGTTTTACTCTCCTAAGACCGATCAGTCAAACAAAACGAATTCATCAGATACAAATATGGGGACAAAAGAAAAGAAGAAGAAAATTGTCGGCGATGAATCTGGCTCAATAAAGTCAGACAAGCCACGTTCAGGCAATGATTCTGGTTCATCAAAGCCAGAAGAGCCACGTGTTGAGGTAAAATTAGAGAATTCTAGTCTAACAATGGATGATGAAAATTTTCCACCATTGTTGAACAAGAATTCTAAATCACCCAAGGACAGTCAGGCTTGGGTGAAACTTTTCAAATAGAAAAACCTGACTTGCCGGAGTTCCCAGGTTGGTAAGTGTGGAACAGGAATCGGCATCTTTCTTGAGAAATTCACAGGTTGGTAACTGTGATATTTCGAATTACAAAAGATTAATCAAGGACATTAAGTTGTACTTGATTTATTTTTTCCGACAAGTGGTTAAAGGAGAACAATGTGATGAAAAGAACCCCAAGTTTGTGAAAAGACAAACAAAACTAATTTTTCGGAAAAACCATTTTGATTAAAACAAACTTAAGTGTTTTGAAATCATAATGGGAAAATAGTTTGTTGTCAGGGGGAGTTCTGATTGTTTACGCCAAGTGAATGGCGAATTGAAGCGATTTGATATCAGTTTGTCACTTTCTTTGTATAGTTTGTTTTCAAATTTTCCTAGAAAATCAAAATTGAAACATATTTTGATTTTAGGGGGAGAAAAAAAAATTAGAAAATTTGAAAATGCCAAAAACATTGAAAAAGCAAAAATGAGTTTTGTTGAGAAAAGAGGAAATGATAGTACATCAGTGGACTATCACAGCATGCTAAAGAATTGTAATGTCAAATGTGATAAACGGTCTCACTAAAGATGTGACGATAGGCTCAGCTAGACTAGTAGATTTGCGATAACGATACAAACATAAATGAAAAAGCCTAGTTCTAGTGGGAAACATGGTTGAAAGCATAGTACTTAGTTTTGTCCTTCGTGATTGTGTACCTACTCAGTAATCGCTGAATGCTAAAGAGCATAAAAACCGGTCAGTTTGTGAACTTTCACAACTTGCTGAAAAAGTCGCTGTGATTGTGCATTTCATTTTGCAAAGATTTAAACTTGTTTTATTTCTTTATTTTGTTTAAGCATTGGACATCCTCTGCGTATACGTGAGTATCGAACTGGATGTTAGTGCCTAAACGTTCTGCTTTATTTTCTTTGGTGTTTCGTTTAAGCTTTGGATCACCTCTGCGTATACGGGAGTATCGAACTGGTGGTTAAAGCCTAAACAATTTCAACTTGTTTTTATTTTCTTATTTTGTTTAAACATTGGACTTTCTCTGCGTATCGAAAGATCGACCTGATTGTTAATGTTTAAACATTCTGCTTTATTTTTACACATATCACAGTTGATGAAAGTTTAAAAGCATTACTTGAGTTAGTGTATTGCATGATGAGGGGATATGCTGAGATCGTGGGGTCCATAAGAATTTAGTGCAAAATTAATATACCTTAACGTATCGGTAAGCATTTCAAAAGTTTTTAGATTGAGTTTAAGAGGATTACTATATCGTCAATCTATGTGAATCGTTTAGAACTTAAAATGATTAAAGCTTAACGGTGCTTGTGATTGGTCTCATGAACTGATATGATCCTCTTACACAAACTCACAAAAATATTGTCTGTATATATTTCTTTACTGTTTTTTTTTCTAAAAACAAAAACCCAAAAAGATTATGTTTTAGTATAGATTTTTGAAAATACAAAAAGATTTTCGACAACTGATGTTGGAAAGCGGATTTTCAAAATTCCAAGTGCTAAACATGATGAATTGGATTGGGAGAATATGTTGAAAACAGTGAATGTTATATACAAATCTTTTGATAGATTGTGTGGTTAGTTAATCAAGGTCATTCATTTGAACTTGATGTAACTATACAGATTGATGAATGAATGAGTTCTACCAGTAAGTTTCTTAAATCTAAATGTTATAAATTTGTGAAACTTATATTGAGGTAGAGGATGTACAGGTTAGACAGGTTTCAAATCCTGAGCAAATGTAGAATAGAGCCAGGAATTGATTCTAAACTTGTGAACATGTGAAGGCCAGACTACGATCCCGACAGCTGAGTCTAAGGGGGAGTCTGATGACGAGCTCAACGCAAGAGGAAGCGTGGATTCAAAGAGCCAGATGACTATCCTGAAGGAGCTTGTATTCGGAAAGCCAGGCGTCGATCCGAAAAGCACGGAAGCTTGACGAAAGGGGGAGCCTGAAGAAAGAGTCTACCGAGAGGGAGAGCAACTGAGTCCACGGGGATTCTGTTCGTGAAAGAGAAAAGACAAGACGCTACGAGATTGACTACGGCAATATCCAAGGGGGAGTCTGTTAGTGCATTATGTGTCTATCGCCTTCGTCAATCTAGTCCGTAGCAGAACCAGAAGAATTCTAGTGTTTTATTGTAATATCTAGTTAAAAAGGGCAAGGTGGCAAACTTGTAAATAAGGAGAAATCCTTATAACCTTGTGCCTATAAATAGATCATTTAGGTTTAGAGTTTAAGACTTTTGCTAATTTGGGGAATTAAGGAGCTAATCTTAGAGAGAGAAAGTCTAGAGAGAGAAAGTTCTCTACGTGATTCTAGGTGCATGTACTCGGCATATTAATTCAATAGAATCACGGTTATAGTACGTTCTCGTGTGTTCGGTCACGTTCGTGTGCGGATTCCGCACGTTACACGTTCGTTACGCAATCGTTTGGTGTCAAAACCGATCCTACACACATGTAATAAAATGTGTGAAGAATTCAGAAAACTCATGACAGCTGAGTTTGAAATGAGTGCAATGGGTGAATTCCAGTGCTTTCTTGGTCTCCAAGTAAGGCAACTGCAAAATTGTACTTTTATCCATCAAGGCAAATATGACAAAGAACTTTTGAAGAAATTTGAGATGGATGATTGTAAGCCATGCAGTACACCCATTGCAACCGATAAAATAGTCATGTCTGATGAGAAGGATGATTTGGTTGATCAAACTTTATATAGAAGCATGATTGGGTCTTTATTGTACCTAAATGCATCTAGGCCAGACATCATGTTTGCAACATGTGTTTGTGCAAGATCCCAGTCAGCGCCTAGAAAGTCAAACCTTATTTCTTTAAAAAGGATATTCAGATACCTAAAAGGTGCTCCCACACTTGGTATCTGGTATCAAGCTGATGGTAAAATTGAGCTTTCAGGTTTCTCAGATGGTGACTTTGCTGGATGTGACAAGACAAGGAAGTCCACTTCAGGAGGGTGCCAATTCCTAGGCAGTTGTTTAGTGTCTTGGCAAAGCAAAAAGCAAGCAGCTGTTTCCACATCCACTGCTGATGCAGAGTATATAGCTGCTGCAAGCTGTACAGCCCAACTGCTTTGGCTTCAAAATCAGTTGGTGGATTTTGGTATCACTGCCCTAAGGACACCTCTCATGTTGGACAGTCAGGCAGCAGAAAATATCATCAAAAATCCAGTTTCCCATTCAACCACCAAGCACATTGATATCAGACATCACTTTGTGAGGTATTGCTATGAAAAAGGTTTGATTTCTCTGCACCATGTTCCAACTAAAGATCAGCTGGCAGATGTGCTAACCAAAGCTTTAGACACATCCACCTTTGAAAGCTTGATCTCTAGGATTGGCATGCTAAACATGGAATAACAGGCAAAATCCCGTTTTTCTATGAATAAAAGCATTAAAATGTTTTCAGAAAATCAAAAATCCATCCTTAAAAATAGCTAAAAATGAATGTTTCATTATATCCTTAAAAGTCTGCCATAACCACTGTTTTGTTCAAAAGTCTGTCTTACTTAAAAGTCTGTTCACTGCTGAAAGTCAACCTGTCACACCCTCAAAATACCACCTAGGGAGTGTCCCTGTTAGGCGTGTGACCCACTTGCAACGAGCCACCAATTACATTGAATCCATAAGTTTAAAATAAAGTTTCATCATTTAATATTAAAATCCAAACATAAGTTATTCGAAACCAGCAAATTCAGCGGAAGCGTTAACGTATCACAATATAAACATTTTCCAACAAATGTAAGAACCAATGTTCAATAAATAAAACCAATCGGTGTGAACCATGACCACTCATGCCCTCCAGCCAGCAAGTTCCTGTTCCAAGATACCTAACGACCTGCGAGCATGTAACAAGTGTATCAGACAAAGCTGGCGAGTTCACAGTTTTAGAAAACGTTTGTTACCAGTTGTATGTAAAACAGTTCACTGACAAATGCAAGTAATATTGTTAATATCTCAATTCCGAACAAGACGGCTCCTGATGTACATGACTGCCCTATCCCACGTACTCCTATCTAGTACTGGGCCCGACTGGGTCATTAGTTCACATCCGTCCTATCCAGGAGCGGTGTGAGGGTGCCAAACCTAAGTAGCGCTACCAACTAATACCCGAATAAGGGACTTACAAAAATGATAGGTGAGAATATTAACCAATATACCCGTTTTTACCCAAACCACTGACTGTCCCCAACCACTGGGACGCATGCTCGAATGTAGTGAACTCACCTTGGATTTGCTCGGTTTAATTAAGTGCTTGTTTAACAGTTAACCAATCACATCCTACCGAGGTTAACAAAGATAGTTAGTGTCATGATTTCACAATCCACGTACCTATTCACATGTATTGTTCGACCAGTAAATAACAAAACATGTAATGTCACGTAAGTCATACAAGCACACTAATCATAGTGTATTTACAATATCAGTCAACATAACACACAAATTTACATTCAAATCATACGGTTTCGTGTTGCAACATCACTGCCTAACAACACATTGCAGAATTTGTACCCGGCCCAATCCGTAACTCCCAAGCCAACCGGTCCAGCAAGCGATTAACATAAGGTCATCACCACTACCAGCCACTTAGCAATTACCGATTACCCAACCAATTGTACGGCCCGACCAAGCATTCGGATCATATAGGTTTCGTACCACACACATTCACTAACTATACAGCACAATGCACCACTTAACATGCGGCCCATTATCATTTCGATCCATCCAGTATGTGAGACACATTACATTCTAATCAAACACCACATGTTATCAATCAAGTTTCAATAAACAATTTCAACATGTCAGTCACCCTAAAATTAGCATGGTAGTTCATACATATTCCCTATTATTCAAACATATGATATATATGGTGGGTGGTATATATATTAAGGATTATTCTATGCTAGCATAATCAACATAACATCATTATTATAATCGGTAGTTTACATATAATGGCCGACCACTGTGCTCTTCATCCTAATACTAGTGGACCGCAATTAACAGTGAAATCACATGAAGATTTAATTGTTGAACCATTGTGCCGATTGCATGCAGTGGGTCAGCCACTTTAATCACTCATTGAGTCACACAATTCAAGGTCAATGGGAACCAGTACACACATCATTATAGCCATATATTCTAGTAATTTTAATAGTGAACCATCATTGATTATGAAAATCATCAACAAGAAAAGTCATGCTAACATCACATATACCCATGCCAACTGTTATCAAGTTCGTGTATATAAAAAAATCAGCAATTAAACAATACAAATTCCACATAAGAAATCACTAACCAAGTATGATGATGAAACACGGATGCCAGGAACGCTGAAACGTCGGGGTAAGAATGAGGGCTGCCGTCGAGGAGGAGGAGGCTAGGGTTTGTTATTTCTTGTGTGAAATAAGATTAATTGGGGTTATGCAAGGAACCAATTATTTTACGTGAGATATTAACATACAAAGGAGGGGGTTTGGGCCAGATCGGTTTGGGCTTAAAATACACAGGCCGAGCTTTTTATAAGAGAGGTGTGGCCTTAAGCCCAAGTGTGTACGTAAATGTATAGGGGATGAGCCGAGTCTGACATGGGTTCGAGAAGATTTTAAGCCGAGACCAGCTTGACGTCGAGAAGGGTTTGGGCCGAGAGTCTAAGTGGAGTGTGGTTCGAAGGTCAGCAATCCAAGAAGAAATATGTGGCTAAGGGTTCTTAACAACGCCATATAATCACAAGCATGCACATGCAATCAGACACGTTCCCCTAACACGCATATTCACGTTTAATATTTCACATATCACGTATAAATAATGTAAATAATTCACGTTTAATATAGTTCAATGTATCAACTCATCACGAAGAGTTCATGTAGGTTACACCAGAGCACTACAGAAAGCTCTAAAATACAAGTTGTCACATCATCCCCAACTAGAAAGAAATTTCGTCCCGAAATTTAGTAAGCGATCCAAAACAGCACGGTGTTAGATCAGGATGACCGTGGATTTTCCTAGGGATGTTACATCATCCCCAACTTGAAAGGGAATTTCGTCCCGAAATTCTCCGACGATGTCAGACGTTATTACAACCATTTGAACAACTGAGGATACCAGAGCTTATTTCAATCATCGTGTTCCCATGTGAACTCCGGTCCACGCCTTGAATTCCAACGAACACTCACAATCGAAATTCGACTGCGCTAACAAACCTTGACCTCCTGGTCCATGTTTCTGACAGATCCCTTGACAACTGAAACTTGTCTAGTAACGGTATCACAAGTGTTTTATCGAACATACACTGCCTCAGATTCGAGACACAAATGACATTGCGTACGTCACCCAATACGTCGGGTAACCCTAGCTCGTAGGTGACGCAACCTATTCTTTCCGGAATTCTGGATAGCTCAACATAACTTAAATCAAACTCACCACGCTTCTCAAGCGTACCACACCTTCCCAGGGTGTGACTTTCCACCTGATATGTTCGTCGTCAGCGAACTCCTAGTGTTTCCTAAGCTTACCAACTTCCCTGACGGTCACTCATCGCCGCCAAACGATTTCCGATCCAAGCGGTCTTCCCAAGTGTCACGAGTACAAGTCCTGGATCTATGCTTAGGTTGTCACCCACCTTAACCCAACAAGAAAGTTAGCATTACGATCCATGCAATGCCTCCAACAGAGTTGTCTGAATACTAGAATGGTAACTGTTGCAGTAAACTCAACCAGGGTAGGTGTCCTTCCATTTTTCACTAAAGCCAATCACACATATGCTCACAGCATGTCTTCGAGTGTCAGGATGGTTCGTTTACTCTGATCGTTTGGCCTACGGTGATAAGCAACGCTCATGACTAGACGTGAGCCAAGGGTGTTGTGGTTTGCCTGTCATAAATCATCTATAGTTCAAAATCAGAGGTAACAGGAGTTGGCACCTCGTGCCCAAGAGTCGCCTCTCTCAGAGGAATATTCACAAGCCGCGACGACTCGTCGGTTTCCTTATTGGTAATAGGGCGTACTGGTTACATGAAACAATCATCGGTCACCCAGGTGATATTGTTTCCGTTTCGAGTGATAAGTAAACTGGCGACATAATCCATAGTAGTCTATTCTCGTTTCTATACGAGTGTTTCTAGTTGCTGCTACTCCACCTTGACTTTCTCACAAGTCAAACATCATTCGCATACTTCGCTGTATAGGCCTTCAAGCCCAGTTGCTGATACAAAATCCTTAGTTCCTAGTATAGATTCCATCAAAATCTAGATGACCAGAATATCGAAGCCGGTGTGGTTTGCTCAACACGAATTTCCTACAGTTACTGTATAATGAGGTCCACATTCGTTCCATAAGGTAGCGGATATCGTCCGACCTGCCAAGGTGTCTTCCCCATGCCCTGCATGGGTTCAACTTGAAAATTCTCTCCCTTCCGCTCCCCAGTTTGAACAGATCGAGTCGGATCAGGTAGGTTAGAGTCGGTAGTGAGCTGCAAGCTCGTGCACGTTCAAGTTCCACTGTCGTAATCATCCAAAAGTTCCATCCAGTGATGCCATTAACTGATTTAGCTTTCTCGTCACCAAGGTACACGGGAGGCCCTTGTGATCGGTCTAAGTAGCGCATTCGGTACCGTCCAAGTAATGCCTCCAACTTGATTCCAAAGGCCACGGTTTCCACCGCAGGTTGTGTGGTGCGCAGTCCTTCGTTGTAACTCCTTTACGTACGTCATCAGTCTCGTGATGTATCGGTGTGCAACTGGGACTCCGATTCGGACCATTAGGGTATGCTACTCAATCACCCGCACCCTCGGGTCAAGACGATGCTCAGTGCACGGCAGAGTTGGGATTCGAAAACTGAAAAGACGTCCCCTTATTCTGTCTACCACATCACCCTGTTGTGCTAAAGAGATTAAAGTTGCACGATCTGTGAAAATCCTGTGATGAATCTACAACAGTATCCACCGAGACCAAGAAATTGCTGTACCTCCGAAGGAATCCTTGGCGTCAATCAGTTTCTAACATAATGGATTCTAGCACGATCCACGTGTATTCCCACTTCGTTGGTTACATGATCAAAGTGAATTTCTCGAATCTAGATGTTACATTTAACAAGACTTCACACGTAGTGATTCCTTCCTCAGGAGCTCTAAGATAAGATATAGACGTCGTCCATGATGTCCCTTCCTCCAGGAAATGACCCACGACGTCATCAATAAATATGGTCGATTCTTGTGGTCCATAGACTGCTGGTGTGTTGATTATCTTGATGGTCATGGAGTACCAAGTCGTATGACTGAATTGCGTTTGATAAGCCGCTCTCAGAACATTCTCCCTGTGGATTTCCATCTGATAATAGTCCGTTCGTAAATTAATTCTTGATGGAAGCTTGTCCCTCGCATCTAGTCGACAGGTTGTCACTACATGGTCGAGGCAAACGGTTCTCGACTGTAACCTTGTTAAGTTCTTGATAAACAGTACACGTACGGAAAGACTTGTCTAAAAAAAAAACTAGGTTCGCCAAAACTCCTGTTCAACAGTTTCTGTAATTGACTAGACAGCTCCTGCAACCCTCCTGGTGCAAGACGGTAAGGGTAAGAATATTCGGAGTTGCACCCGCGTGAGATCTAACTGAGTTTCTGCCTAACAGCTGTGGAAGTAATCCTGGAAGTTCTTCAAGTAGCTCATCGGAAGAAATCACAAACAACTGGTGGATCCTCGATCCTTTCTTCCTTAGCCTTATCATCAGTAACCGTTGTTAGCAATGGCGGGGTAATCCCTCTATGGACGCTTCTGGGCTTTCATTGCAGAATTGATGCTCACCTTTACACAACTCTGATATTCTAGAACAAATGACGATTCTCCACTAGGGGGGGGGGGTACGCAAATTTTTCTTCTCACAAGGTATGTCTGCGCGATGTATAGATAACCAATCCATACCAACTACTGCATCAAACTATCAAGGGTAGTAGAAGGAAGGTCGACGTCGAACGCTTGTCCCACAGGGTCGAGTTTGCATCCCAATGAACATATAAGGCTTCAATTGACTTGCCATCAGCCGGTTCCATAACAGGTTTGGTTTCGTGAAGCATCAGGGTTAAAAGGAATCGAGACGAAGCTGTTAGCTACCCATGCAAGCTACCATGTTGTTATTATGCCTGGTGTCGCCTACGCCAATCCTAAATGCCCTTCTACAAACACCACCACTTGTGTTGTTACGATCACGTGAATTCCCCGATACTGTCATCGTTCCCTTGGTTGTTGACATTATGACTTAACAACAGTCAATCCTTGTCGAAGTCACCCTTGTTTCCATACGGTAGGCTACGATTACGAGTACCTTGATGTTGCCACGACTGTTGCCTCTAATGTCGTTGCTTGAAACGGAGCCCACGATCTTTCAACAACAGGGTCCATCATGTCCCATCCCGTGTCGCGTCCTAAGGCATTACTCACTGCGTGGGAAGTTACATATTCCGTATCCCGATGGATTCGTAAGAGTCGCTCCCATAAGTTGCTTACTAGGGTTAAGGATTCGGTTGAGGTCAATCTGCTGGAGTTCGTTGCTGGTAATCAAGGTCGTTTTAATACTGAGGTTGGTAAGGCACTACGCTCATCCTCTTGTCCCTCGTTCTTGCAAGTTGACTGAGTAATACACGATATGTTTCTAGAGTGTTGCAGAAGTGATCTCACTTCGGGTTTTAAAACGTCAGTACATTGAGTTCCAGCAAGCAAAGAGGAGTGAGTAAGGCATAGACCAATCATTGACACTGCAACATCCAACTCAGGGATGCTCGTACACGCACCTAACATTCTACACAGTTCGCTAGGCGTTCAGATGTTGGCTCGAGTGATACTCGATAGCATCGAGTTTCGTAAGGATTCAGAAAGGAGTGAAAAGATCATGTTCGAGTAGAAGGCAATTACTGCCAGGACTCCTAGAGATTTATTACGTTTCACATTGTTCAATAACGGAACAGAACCCCCTTTTTCACTCGTTAGGCCTCACTGGGACTCGCATGCACCCCACATTATTATTATGTGTGCACCCACAATAATATTGTGATTTGCATGCTCATCTCAGCTCCTCCTAACTCATGTCAAATGGTTCCTCAAACTCGAATGCTAGACAGAGGTTATCAAGACGATAAATCACGAGAATGTAAGGACTATGACATGCTATCCACGCATCATATGTAAGCAAGCAATTCATGCAATCATGCTATAGTGACGAGTGTGTGTTTGTACGCTACACCATACACAAATGTAAACTACTCATGTAATGTATACCACAGGTGAAAAGACGAACCTTGCAGTCTGGAGCTGAGTGTCATGGTCGTATTCGCGTATTAAGAACTATTCGGTTATAGTCTGGTTTTATAAACACATTTTAAAACCAAGTTCACTATAACCAGTGGCTCTGATACCAAACTGTCACACCCTCAAAATACCACCTAGGGAGTGTCCCTGTTAGGCGTGTGACCCACTTGCAACGAGCCACCAATTACATTGAATCCATAAGTTTAAAATAAAGTTTCATCATTTAATATTAAAATCCAAACATAAGTTATTCGAAACCAGCAAATTCAGCGGAAGCGTTAACGTATCACAATATAAACATTTTCCAACAAATGTAAGAACCAATGTTCAATAAATAAAACCAATCGGTGTGAACCATGACCACTCATGCCCTCCAGCCAGCAAGTTCCTGTTCCAAGATACCTAACGACCTGCGAGCATGTAACAAGTGTATCAGACAAAGCTGGCGAGTTCACAGTTTTAGAAAACGTTTGTTACCAGTTGTATGTAAAACAGTTCACTGACAAATGCAAGTAATATTGTTAATATCTCAATTCCGAACAAGACGGCTCCTGATGTACATGACTGCCCTATCCCACGTACTCCTATCTAGTACTGGGCCCGACTGGGTCATTAGTTCACATCCGTCCTATCCAGGAGCGGTGTGAGGGTGCCAAACCTAAGTAGCGCTACCAACTAATACCCGAATAAGGGACTTACAAAAATGATAGGTGAGAATATTAACCAATATACCCGTTTTTACCCAAACCACTGACTGTCCCCAACCACTGGGACGCATGCTCGAATGTAGTGAACTCACCTTGGATTTGCTCGGTTTGATTAAGTGCTTGTTTAACAGTTAACCAATCACATCCTACCGAGGTTAACAAAGATAGTTAGTGTCACGATTTCACAATCCACGTACCTATTCACATGTATTGTTCGACCAGTAAATAACAAAACATGTAATGTCACGTAAGTCATACAAGCACACTAATCATAGTGTATTTACAATATCAGTCAACATAACACACAAATTTACATTCAAATCATACGGTTTCGTGTTGCAACATCACTGCCTAACAACACATTGCAGAATTTGTACCCGGCCCAATCCGTAACTCCCAAGCCAACCGGTCCAGCAAGCGATCAACATAAGGTCATCACCACTACCAGCCACTTAGCAATTACCGATTACCCAACCAATTGTACGGCCCGACCAAGCATTCGGATCATATAGGTTTCGTACCACACACATTCACTAACTATACAGCACAATGCACCACTTAACATGCGGCCCATTATCATTTCGATCCATCCAGTATGTGAGACACATTACATTCTAATCAAACACCACATGTTATCAATCAAGTTTCAATAAACAATTTCAACATGTCAGTCACCCTAAAATTAGCATGGTAGTTCATACATATTCCCTATTATTCAAACATATGATATATATGGTGGGTGGTATATATATTAAGGATTATTCTATGCTAGCATAATCAACATAACATCATTATTATAATCGGTAGTTAACATATAATGGCCGACCACTGTGCTCTTCATCCTAATACTAGTGGACCGCAATTAACAGTGAAATCACATGAAGATTTAATTGTTGAACCATTGTGCCGATTGCATGCAGTGGGTCAGCCACTTTAATCACTCATTGAGTCACACAATTCAAGGTCAATGGGAACCAGTACACACATCATTATAACCATATATTCTAGTAATTTTAATAGTGAACCATCATTGATTATGAAAATCATCAACAAGAAAAGTCATGCTAACATCACATATACCCATGCCAACTGTTATCAAGTTCGTGTATATAAAAAAACAAGCAATTAAACAATACAAATTCCACATAAGAAATCACTAACCAAGTATGATGATGAAACACGGATGCCAGGAACGCTGAAACGTCGGGGTAAGAATGAGGGCTGCCGTCGAGGAGGAGGAGGCTAGGGTTTGTTATTTCTTGTGTGAAATAAGATTAATTGGGGTTATGCAAGGAACCAATTATTTTACGTGAGATAATAACATACAAAGGAGGGGGTTTGGGCCATATCGGTTTGGGCTTAAAATACACAGGCCGAGCTTTTTATAAGAGAGGTGTGGCCTTAAGCCCAAGTGTGTACGTAAATGTATAGGGGATGAGCCGAGTCTGACATGGGTTCGAGAAGATTTTAAGCCGAGACCAGCTTGACGTCGAGAAGGGTTTGGGCCGAGAGTCTAAGTGGAGTGTGGTTCGAAGGTCAGCAATCCAAGAAGAAATATGTGGCTAAGGGTTCTTAACAACGCCATATAATCACAAGCATGCACATGCAATCAGACACGTTCCCCTAACACGCATATTCACGTTTAATATTTCACATATCACGTATAAATAATGTAAATAATTCACGTTTAATATAGTTCAATGTATCAACTCATCACGAAGAGTTCATGTAGGTTACACCAGAGCACTACAGAAAGCTCTAAAATACAAGTTGTCACACAACCCCTGTTCTCTCATTTCCTTGATAAGCATTGTTGTCTAAAATCAGTGTTTTATCCACTGATATGCTATCCACTGATAGCAAAAATCACCCACTGCCTTCATTGTTACCGTTACAACCACTGATCTTCTTCCATCAGTGGTTTTCATAAAAACACTTTACTTCATTTCATCAGGGGTTGGCACGTGGACAGTACATAGCGGTCAGATCTTTTGTAACCGCTACCACGTTAGCATTCACTTTTTCCTCTATAAAACCCTGAGCAAAACCCCCAAACAGGTTTTTACTGTCGAATCGAATTCACAAAAATTCCTTTCTCAAAGCAGTTTCTATCTCTTTCTCTCAAATTCTTCATCGATTTCCTTCTTCAAAATGACAAAATCAAAGTCATCTGCGAAATCCACTTCAAAATCATCTTCTGAAAAGGCCACTCAAACGGCTACCACACCCATCGAAATCCCATACAAAGCTCCTCATAACTATCTGGGTCTTCTTACAAAACCCGTCACCATCGACATCTACGATTCAATCATTGACACTATGTCTGCATCAAAGTACAAAACTTTGCTGACAGCAGATGCTCCAATGTACCTGAAAACCCAGAGAGAGTTTTTGAAAAATGTTACTCTTGAAAAACAAGGCGAAGACGTCATAGCCATTAACTCTTCTCTAATTTGTAAAGCAGTCAAAATTACACCACAATCCATCTCGAAAGTCTTTGAACACAATGATCAGCAAGGTAAAACTTCTTTTTCCCAAAAAAGAGTTAAAAACTGATTTCCTTGAAAGGGGGTATGCATCTGGTTAAAAATGTTTAATGATTTGGTTAAAAATGTTGATAAAAAGCAATTCTTACTTTTTCCAGGATTTCTAAGTTATTACTTTCAAAAGAAATTTGGTAAGGATGATGCTCATGTAATAACACAAGGTGACTCTTTTCAAATAAACAGCTTAACAGCTGAAACTTTTACAAGACTTTCAACGCCTTGCAAAACAAAAGCAGGGGTGCCTGAGCAGAATTTAGCTGCTACCACTGCTCCTCAGGTATATGCTGCTGAGCCTACTGCTCTAGGTGATCACAACATCAAACTAACTGCTGTGAAACCCATCACCAAAAAGCCAAGACAAAAGAAAACTCAAAAACCCCCCAAACCTACAAAAAAGGTAACTCTGGAAGATGAGATCCCAGAGCAACTGCCAGTGACAACACAAAAGTCACAAGAAACCATTGCTGCTACTTCCTCACAGCAGATGGTAGAAAGATCTCAACCCATGCCTGAAACTCCTCCTGCTTCTCAAAAAGAACAGGTTGTACATATAGGGACACCACAATATGATGCTCTGGAATCCCTTGCTTCTATCATCCACAGCCCAATGCCCGGGGCCAATTCTCTTTCTACACCCAACCTCACCTCCACAATAACCCCACAAACAAAAATATTGTCGGATGCTCTTGATTTGAACCAGGCACAAACCAGTCCTTCTCACTCAGCTGTCAATGAGAACATACCTCAACAAGTGACTGGGTCTGATGTATCAATCATTGCTAACCCACCAACAACACCTGAGGAGGTTACACCCCTTGAGTTACAAGTAACTCTTGGTGGTAGTCCAAGTGAAGCAGCCACTACAAGTGCTGAACCCACTGGTTTGCATTTGGACAGTGGTTACATCAATAAGACTTCCTTGGAGGCAATTTCTTCTCCGGGAACACTTGTGTATCCAGTCTACACTGGTTCACTAAAAAGTGTTTCTCTTTTTGAAGGAAGAAGTCCCCAGTTCCAAGACAAAGGGGCATCGGTGGATGATTTTTGGAGTACACTCCCGAATCAACCACTGTTACAACCACTGTTAGTAGGAAATCAGATGATCCCATTAAGTTGGGTGATGGTTTACTATACCAAGAATTGACGGATAGAATTGACAAACTGGATACATCTGTTGTAGAAATTAAAGATATGTTGCAACAGTTGTTGAAAGTTCAAAAGGTACCACCCACTGCTGCTCCAGCTCAAGCACCTGCACCTGTTGCAAATGAGTTATGGAACTTATTTCAACCACTGCTCCAACATCAAAGACAATTGGTTGTTCAGCAGCATGAGATACATGTTCAAAAGATGAGAAACATGATGGAGTCAAGGTTTAAAGATACCCAAGCTGACATCAAGGCTATAAAGGCCCACATACTGAACACCACTGGCACTGCTCCTCCCACTGTTCTCTTTATTGATAACCCACCACCAGATAATGCCAAAAAGGGGGAGAAAATCAAGCAGTGGAAGAAGAAGGGAGTTGAAGATGGTCTTTACATTGAGCCATAACAAGATAGTATGCTCAAAGACATCCCTTTGCCAGATGGGTCCAAAAAGATTGATGTTACCACTAATGCCATTGCTGATGCATTAGCAGAGGTAAAAAGGGATAGAAAGGCTAAGGATAATGATAGATGGGAACATGAGAAAAGAGCATTTATGGAGCTAAATGAGCAGGGTACTTCTGAGCCTAAGGATGACCAAAATCCTGAGCCAAAAAGAAAGAATCCCACTAGAAAAGTGAGGGAACCCAAACACAAATCATCCAGACCCACAAAGCAAACTCCTAAACCTATCAAAAATCTCACACTTCAATCTTCCACCCAAACAGCTGTTGTAACACCTGCTGTATCAACAACTACTGATACTTCAGTGGTTTCAACAACTGCTAGCCAAACACCTGCTACCACTTCAATACACACCACTTCAACACACACCACAACCATTGTCTTACCACGACCACCAAAGATCACCTCACCACCAAAAACATCATCAACACCACCTTCATCTCCTGCTAAAAAGTAGAAGACAACAGATGTTACAACATCTGTTGTAATGACAACCTCCTAGAAGCAGCTTTTCTTGCCACCGGACCTTTCTCCATCAATTAGGAATCTGATGCCGTCACTAAACACATTCCTTAAATTGTAGCCATTTGTTGAGTGTTTTTTTTTGTGTCTAATTCGCATATATATCACCATTGCCCTTGATTTTCTCAACTGTATATCTTTTAAATGTCAACATATACAAGTGTGATTTAATTTACGAAGATTTTTCAATGCCGAGAACCTCTATCAGAGAGTAAAAAAGGCGTAAGGTTCACAATGGTGTAAAATTAAAATGGGATATACCGGGCTAGGATTTGAGTTACAGGAACAAGGGCCAAACCAACCACCTAAGAATGGAATCGTCGAGCAAAAACACTTGACAACCTCCTAGAAGCAGCTTTTCTTGCCACCAGACCTTTCCCATCAATTAGGAATCTGATGCCGTCACTAAACACATTCCTTAAATTGTAGCCATTTGTTGAGTGTTTTTTTTTTGTGTCTAATCCGCATATATATCACCATTGCCCTTGATTTTCTTGACTGTATATCTCTTCAATGTCAACATATACATGTGTGATTTAGTTTACGAAGATTTTTCAATGCCGAGAACCTGGATCGGAGAGTAAAAAAGGCGTAAGGTTCACAATGGTGTAAAATTAAAATGGGATATACCGGGTTAGGATTCGAGTTACAGGAACAAGGGCCAAACCAACCACCTAAGAATGGAATCGTCGAGCGAAACCACTTGACAACCTCCTAGAAGCAACTTTTCTTGCCACCAGACATTTCCCATCAATTAGGAATCTGATGCCGTCACTAAACACATTCTTTAAATTGTAGCCATTTGTTGAGTGTTTTTTTTTTGGTGTCTAATCCGCATATATATCACCATTGCCCTTGATTTTCTTGACTGTATATCTCTTAAATGTCAACATATACACGTGTGATTTAGTTTACGAAGATTTTTCAATGCCGAGAACCTCGATCAAAGAGTAAAAAAGGCGTAAGGTTCACAATGGTGTAAAATTAAAATGGGATATACCGGGATAGGATTCGAGTTACAGGAACAAGGGCCAAACCTACCACCCAAGAATGGAATCGTCGAGCGAAAACACTTGACAACCTCCTAGAAGCAACTTTTCTTGCCACCAGACCTTTCCCATCAATTAGGAATCTGATGCCATCACTAAACACATTTCTTAAATTGTAGCCATTGGTTGAGTGTTTTTTTTTTTGGTGTCTAATCCGCATATATATATCACCATTGCCCTTGATTTTCTTGACTGTATATCTCTTAAATGTCAACATATACACGTGTGATTTAGTTTATGAAGATTTTTCAATGCCGAGAACCTCGATCAGAGAGTAAAAAAGGCATAAGGTTCACAATGGTGTAAAATTAAAATGGGATATACCGGGCTAGGATTCGAGTTACAGGAACAAGGGCCAAACCAACCACCCAAGAATGGAATCGTCGAGCGAAAACACTTGACAACCTCCTAGAAGCAACTTTCTTGCCACCAGACCTTTCTCCATCAATTAGGAATCTGATGCCGTCACTAAACACATTCCTTAAATTGTAGCCATTTGTTGATTGTTTTATTTTGCTGTCTAATCCGTATAGATATCACCATTGGCATTGATTTTCTTGACTGTATATCTCTTAAATGTCAACATACACACGTGTGATTTAATTTACGAAGATTTTTCAATGCCGAGAACCTCGATCAGAGAGTAAAAAAGGCGTAAGGTTCACAATGGTGTAAAATTAAAATGGGATATAACGGGCTAGGATTCGAGTTACAGGAACAAGGGCCAAACCAACCACCCAAGAATGGTATCGTCGAGCGAAAACACTTGACAACCTCCTAGAAGAAGCTTTTCTTGCCACCAGACCTTTCTCCATCAATTAGGAATCTGATGCCGTCACTAAACACATTCCTTAAATTGTAGCCATTTGTTGAGTGTTTTTTTTTGTGTCTAATCTGCATATATATCACCATTGCCCTTGATTTTCTTGACTGTATATCTCTTTAATGTCAACATATACACGTGTGATTTAGTTTACGAAGATTTTTCAATGCCGAGAACCTCGATCAGAGAGTAAAAAAGGCGTAAGGTTCACAATGGTGTAAAATTAAAATGGGATATACCGGGCTAGGATTCGAGTTACAGGAACAAGGGCCAAACCAACCACCTAAGAATGGAATCGTCGAGCAAAAACACTTGACAACCTCCTAGAAGCAGCTTTTCTTGCCACCAGACCTTTCCCATCAATTAGGAATCTGATGCCGTCACTAAACACATTCCTTAAATTGTAGCCATTTGTTGAGTGTTTTTTTTGGTGTCTAATCCGCCTATATATCACCATTGCATTTAATTTTCTTAACTGTATATCTCTTAAATGTCAACATATACACATGTGATTTAATTTATAAAGATTTTTCAATGCCGAGAACCTCGATCAGAGAGTAAAAAAGGCGTAAGGTTCACAATGGTGTAAAATTAAAATGGGATATACCGGGCTAGAATTCGAGTTACAGGAACAAGGGCCAAACCAACCACCCAAGAATGGAATCGTCGAGCGAAAACACTTGACAACCTCCTAGAAGAAGCTTTTCTTGCCACCAGACCTTTCTCCATCAATTAGGAATCTGATGCCGTCACTAAACACATTCCTTAAATTGTAGCCATTTGTTGAGTGTTTTTTTTTTTGGTGTCTAATCCGCATATATATCACCATTGCCAATGATTTTCTTGACTGTATATCTCTTAAATGTCAACATATACACGTGTGATTTAGTTTACGAAGATTTTTCAATGCCGAGAACCTCAATCAGAGAGTAAGAAAGGCGTAAGGTTCACAATGGTGTAAAATTAAAATGGGATATACCGGGATAGGATTCGAGTTACAGGAACAAGGGCCAAACCAACCACCCAAGAATGGTATCGTCAAGCGAAAACACTTTACAACCTCTTAGAAGCAGCTTTTCTTGCCACCAGACCTTTCTCCATCAATTAGGAATCTGATGCCGTTACTAAACACATTCCTTAAATTGTAGCCATTTGTTGAGTGTTTTTTTTGTTGTCTAATCCGGATATATATCACCATTGCCCTTGATTTTCTTGACTGTATATCTCGTAAATGTAAACATATACACCTGTGATTTAGTTTACGAAGATTTTTCAATGCCGAGAACCTCGATCAGAGAGTAAAAAAGGCGTAAGGTTCATAATGGTGTAAAATTAAAATGGGATATACCGGGCTAGGATTCGAGTTACAGGAACAAGGGCCAAACCAACCACCCAAGAATGGAATCGTCGAGCTTAAACACTTGACAACCTCCTAGAAGCAGCTTTTCTTGCCACCAGACCTTTCTCCATAAATTAGGAATCTGATGCCGTCACTAAACACATTCCTTAAATTGTAACCATTTGTTGAGTGTTTTTTTTTGGTGTCTAATCCGCATATATATCACCATTTCCCTTGATTTTCTTTACTGTATATCTCTTAAATGTCAACATACACACGTGTGATTTAGTTTATGAAGATTTTTCAATGCCGAGAAACTCGATCAGAAAGTAAAAAAGGCGTAAGGTTCACAATGGTGTAAAATTAAAATGGGATATACCGGCTAGGATTCGAGTTACAGGAACAACGGCGAAACCAAGCTCCCAAGAATGGAATCATCGAGCGAAAACACTTGACAACCTCCTAGAAGCAGCTTTTCTTGCCACCAGACCTTTCTCCATCAATTAGGAATCTGATGCCATCACTAAACACATTCCTTAAATTGTAGCCATTTGTTGAGTTTAATTTTTTTTGTGTCTAATCCGCATATATATCACCATTGCTCTTGATTTTCTTGATTGTATATCTCCTAAATGTCAACATATACACGTGTGATTTAGTTTACGAAGATTTTTCCATGCCGAGAACCTCGATTAGAGAGTAAAAAAGGAGTAAGGTTCACAATGGTGTAAAATTAAAATGTGATATACCGGGCTAGGATTCGAGTTATAGGAACAAGGGCCAAACCAACCACCCAAGAATGGAATCGTCGAGCGAAAACACTTGAAAACCTCCTAGAAGTAGATTTTCTTGCCACCAGACCTTTCTCCATCAATTAGGAATCTGATGCCGTCACTAAACACATTCCTTAAATTGTAGCCATTTGTTGAGTGTTTTTTTTGGTGTCTAATCCTCATATATATCACCATTACCCTTGATTTTCTTGACTGTATATCTCTTAAATCTCAACATATACACGTGTGATTTAGTTTACGAAGATTTTTCAATGCCAAGAACCTCGATCAGAGAGTAAAAAAGGCGTAAGGTTCACAATGGTGTAAAATTAAAATGGGATATACCGGGCTAGGATTCGAGTTACAGGAACAAGGGCGAAACCAACAACCCAAGAATGGAATCGTCGAGCGAAAACACTTGACAACCTCCTAGAAGCAGCTTTTCTTGCCACTAGAGCTTTCTCCATCAATTAGGAATCTGATGCTGTCACTAAACACAATCCTTAAATTATAGCCGTTTGTTAAGTGTTTTTTTTCTGTCTAATCCGCATATATATCACCATTTCCCTTGATTTTCTTGACTGTATATCTCTTAAATATTAACATATACACGTGCGATTTAGTTTACGAAGATTTTTCAATGCCGAGAACCTCGACTTGAGAGTAAAAAAGGCGTAAGGTTCACAATGGTGTAAAACTAAAATGGGATATACTGGGCTAGGATTCGAGTTACAGGAACAAGGGCCAAACCAACCAACCAAGAATGGAATTGTCGGGCGAAAACACTTGACAACCTCCTAGAAACAGCTTTTCTTGCCACCAGACCTTTCTCCATGAATTAGGAATCTGATGCCGTCACTAAACACATTCCTTAAATTGTAGGCATTTGTTGAGTGTTGTTTTTTTTTGTGTCTAATCCGCATATATATCACCATTGCCCTTGATTTTCTTGACTGTATATCTCTTAAATGTCAACATATACATGTGTGATTTAGTTTACGAAGATTTTTCAATGCCGAGAAACTCGATCAGAGAGTAAAAAACGCGTAAGGTTCACAATGGTGTAAAATTAAAATGGGATATACCGGGCTAGGATTCGAGTTACAGGAACAAGGGCCAAACCAACCACCCATGAATGGAATCGTCGAACGAAAACACTTGACAACCTCCTACAAGCAGCTTTTCTTGCCACCAGACCTTTCTCCATCAATTAGGAATCTGATGCCGTTACTAAAAACATTCCTTAAATTGTAGCCATTTGTTGAGTGTTTTTTTTGTGTCTAATCCGCATATATATCACCATTGCCCTTGATTTTCTTGACTGTATATCTCTTAAATGTCAACATATACACGTGTGATTTAGTTTACGAAGACTTTTCAATGCCAAGAACCTCGATCAGAGAGTAAAAAGAACTTCGATCAGAGAGTAAAAAAGGTGTAAGTTTCACAATGGTGTAAAATTAAAATGAGATTTACCGGGCTAGAATTCGAGTTACAGGAACAAGGGCTAAACCAACCACCCTAGAATGGAATCGTCGAGTGAAAACACTTGACAACCTCCTAGAAGCAGCTTTTCTTGCCACCAGACCTTTCTCCATCAATTAGGAATCTGATGCCGTCACTAAACACATTCCTGAAATTGTAGCTATTTGTTGAGTGTGTTTTTTTTTGGTGTCTAATCCGCATATATATCACCATTGCCCTTGATTTTCTTGACTGTATATCTCTTAAATGTCAACATATACACGTGTGATTTAGTTTACGAAGATTTTTCAATGCCAAGAACATCGATTAGAGAGTAAATAAGGCGTAAGGTTCACAATGGTGTAAAATTAAAATGGGATTTACCGGGCTAGGATTCAAGTTACAGGAACAAAGGCCAAACCGACCACCCAAGAATGGAATCGTCGAGCGAAAACACTTGACAACCTCCTAGAAGCAGCTTTTCTTGCCACCAGACCTTTCTCCATCAATTAGGAATCTGATGCCGTCACTAAGCACATTCCTTAAATTGTATCCATTTGTTGAGTGTTTTTTTTGGTGTCTAATCCGCATATATATCACCATTGCCCTTGATTTTCTTGACTGTATATCTCTTAAATGTCCACATATACACGTGTGATTTAGTTTATGAAAATTTTTCAATGCCGAGAACCTCGATCAGAGAGTAAAAAAGGCGTAAGGTTCACAATGGTGTAAAATTAAAATGGGATATACCGGGCTAGGATTCGAGTTACAGGAACAAGGGCCAAACCAACCACTCAAGAATGGAATCGTCGAGCGAAAACACTTGACAACCTCTTAGAAGCAGCTTCTCTTGCCACCAGACCTTTCTCCATCAATTAGGAATCTGATGCCGTCACTAAACACATTCCTTAAATTGTAGCCATTTGTTGAGTGTTTTTTTTGGTGTCTAATCCGTATATATATCACCATTGCCGTTGATTTTCTTGACTGTATATCTCTTAAATTTCAACATATACACGTGTGATTTAGTTTACGAAGATTTTTCAATGCCAAGAACATCGATTAGAGAGTAAAAAAGGCGCAAGGTTCACAATGGTGTAAAATTAAAATGGGATATACCGGGCTAGGATTCGAGTTACAGGAACAAGGGCCAAACCGACCACCCAAGAATGGAATCGTCGGGCGAAAACACTTGAGAACCTCCTAGAAGCAGCTTTTCTTGCCACCAAACCTTTTCCATCAATTAGGAATCTGATGCCGTCACTAAACACGTTCCTTAAATTGTAGCCATTTGTTGAGTGTTTTTTTTGGTGTCTAATCCGCATATATATCACCATTGCCCTTGATTTTCTTGACTGTATATCTCTTAAATGACAACGTATACACGTGTGATTTAGTTTACGAAGATTTTTCAATGCCGAGAACCTCGATCAGAGAGTAAAAAAGGCGTAAGGTTCACAATGGTGTAAAATTAAAATGGGATATACCGGGCTAGGATTCGAGTTACAGGAGCAAGGGCCAAATCAACCACTCAAGAATGGAATCGTCGTGCGAAAACACTTGACAACCTCCTAGAAGCAGCTTTTCTTGCCACCAGACCTTTCTCCATCAATTAGGAATCTGATGCCGTCACTAAATACATTCCTTAAATTGTAGCCATTTGTTGAGTGTTTTTTTTTGTGTCTAATCCGCATATATATCACCATTGCCCTTGATTTTCTTGACTGTATATCTCTTAAATGTCAACATATACGCGTGTGATTTAGCTTACGAAGATTTTTCAATGCCTAGAACCTCGATCAGAGAGTAAAAAAGGCGTAAGGTTCACAATGGTGTAAAATTAAAATGGCTAGGATTCGAGTTACAGAAACAAGGGCCAAACCAACCACCCAAGAATGGAATCGTCGAGCGAAAACACTTGACAACCTCCTAGAAGCAGCTTTTCTTGCCACCAGAACTTTCTCCATCAATTAGGAATCTGATGCCGTCACTAAACACATTCCTTAAATTCTAGCCATTTGTTGAGTGTTTTTTTTTTGGTGTCTAATCCACATATATATCACCATTGCCCTTGATTTTCTTGACTGTATATCTTTTAAATGTCAACATATACACGTGTGATTTAGTTTACGAAGATTTTTCAATGCCGAGAACCTCGATCAGAGAGTAAAAAAGGCATAAGGTTAACAATGGTGTAAAATTAAAATGGGATATACCGGGTTAGGATTCGAGTTACAGGAACAAGGGCCAAACCAACCACCCAATAATGGAATCGTCGAGCGAAAACACTTGACAACCTCCTAGAAGCAGCTTTTCTTGCCACCAGACCTTTCTCCATCAATTAGGAATATGATGCCGTCACTAAAAAAATTCCTTAAATTGTAGCCATTTGTTGAGTGTTTTTTTTGGTGTCTAATCCGCATATATATCACCATTGCCCTTGATTTTCTTGACTGTGTATCTCTTAAATGTCAATATATACACGTGTGATTTAGTTTATAAATATTTTTCAATGCCGAGAACCTCAATTAGAGAGTAAAAAAGGCGTAAGATTCACAATGGTGTAAAATTAAAATGGGATATACCAGGCGAGGATTCGAGTTACAGGAACAAGGGCAAAACAAACCACCTAAGAATGGAATCTTCGAGCGAAAACACTTGAGAACCTCCTAGAAGCAGCTTTTCTTGCCACCAAACCTTTTCCATCAATTAGGAATCTGATGCCGTCACTAAACACGTTCCTTAAATTGTAGCCATTTGTTGAGTGTTTTTTTTTGTGTCTAATCCGCATATATATCACCATTGCCCTTGATTTTCTTGACTGTATATCTCTTAAATGTCAACGTATACACGTGTGATTTAGTTTACGAAGATGTTTCAATGCCGAGAACCTCGATCAGAGAGTAAAAAAGGCGTAAGGTTCACAATGGTGTAAAATTAAAATGGGATATACCGGGCTAGGATTCGAGTTACAGGAACAAGGGCCAAATCAACCACTCAAGAATGGAATCGTCGTGCGAAAACACTTGACAACCTCCTAGAAGCATCTTTTCTTGCCACCAGACCTTTCTCCATCAATTAGAAATCTGATGTCGTCACTAAACACATTCCTTAAATTGTAGCCATTTGTTGGGTGTTTTTTTTTTGTCTAATCCGCATATATATCACCATTGCCCTTGATTATCTTGACTGTATATCTCTTAAATGTCAACATATACGCGTGTGATTTAGCTTACGAAGATTTTTCAATGCCGAGAACCTCGATCAGAGAGTAAAAAAGGCGTAAGGTTCACAATGGTGTAAAATTAAAATGGCTAGGATTCGAGTTATAGAAACAAGGGCCAAACCAACCACCCAAGAATGGAATCGTCGAGCGAAAACACTTGACAACCTCCTAGAAGCAGCTTTTCTTGCCACCAGAATTTTCTCCATCAATTAGGAATCTGATGCCGTCACTAAAGACATTCCTTAAATTCTAGCCATTTGTTGAGTGTTTTTTTTTTGGTGTCTAATCCACATATATATCACCATTGCCCTTGATTTTCTTGACTGTATATCTTTTAAATGTCAACATATACACGTGTGATTTAGTTTACGAAGATTTTTCAATGCCGAGAACCTCGATCAGAGAGTAAAAAAGGAATAAGGTTAACAATGGTGTAAAATTAAATTGGGATATACCGGGTTAGGATTTGAGTTACAGGAACAAGGGCCAAACCAACCACCCAATAATGGAATCGTCGAGCGAAAACACTTGACAACCTCCTATAAGCAGCTTTTCTTGCCACCAGACTTTTCTCCATCAATTAGGAATCTGATGCCGTCACTAAAAAAATTCCTTAAATTGTAGCCATTTGTTGAGTGTTTTTTTTGGTGTCTAATCCGCATATATATCACCATTGCCCTTGATTTTCTTGATTGTATATCTCTTAAATGTCAACATATACATGTGTGATTTAGTTTACGAAGATTTTTCAATGCCGAGAACCTCGATCAGAGAGTAAAAAAGGCGTAAGGTTCACAATGGTGTAAAATTAAAATGGGATATACCGGGCTAGGATTCGAGTTACAGGAACAAGGGCCAAACCAACAACCCAAGAATGGAATCGTTGAGCGAAAAACACTTGCCAACCTCCTAGAAGCAGCTTTTCTTGCCACCAGAACTTTCTCCATCAATTAGGAATCTGATGCCGTCACTAAACACGTTCCTTAAATTGTAGCCATTTGTTGAGTGTTTTTTTGGTGTCTAATCCGCATATTTATCACCATTGCCCTTGATTTTCTAGACTGTATATCTCTTAAATGTCAACATATACACGTGTGATTTAGTTTAAGAAGATTTTTCAATGCCGAGAACCTCGATCAGAGAGTAAAAAAGGCGTAAGGTTCACAATGGTGTAAAATTAAAATGGGATATACCGGGCTAGGATTCGAGTTACAGGAACAAGGGCCAAACCAACCACCCAAGAATGGAATCGTCGAGCAAAAACACTTGACAACCTCCTAGAAGCATCTTTTCTTGCCACCAGACATTTGTCCATCAACTAGGAATCTGATGCCGTCACTAAACACATTCCATAAATTGTAGCCATTTTTTGAGTGTTTTGTTTTTGGTGCCTAATCCGCATATATATCACCATTGCCCTTGATTTTCTTGACTGTATATCTCTTAAATGTCAACATATACACGTGTGATTTAGTTTACAAAGATATTTCAATGCCGAGAACCTCGATCAGAGAGTAAAAAAGGCGTAAGGTTCACAATGGTGTAGAATTAAAATGGGATATACCGGGCTAGGATTCGAGTTACATGAACAAAGGCCAAACCAACCACCCAAGAATGGTATCGTCGAGCGAAAACACTTGACAACCTCCTAGAAGAAGCTTTTCTTGCCACCAGACCTTTCTCCATCAATTAGGAATCTGATGCCGTCACTAAACACATTCCTTAAATTGTAGCCATTTGTTGAGTGTTTTTTTTTTGTGTCTAATCCACATATACATCACCATTGCCCTTGATTTTCTTGACTGTATATCTCTTAAATGTTAACATATACACGTGTGATTTAGTTTACGAGGATTTTTCAATGCCGAGAACCTCGATCAGAGAGTAAAAAAGGCGTATGGTTCACAATGGTGTAAAATTAAATTGGGATATACCGGGCTAGGATTCGAGTTACAGGAACAAGGGCCAAACCAACCACCCAAGAATGGAATCGTTGAGCGAAAACACTTGACAACCTCCTAGAAGCAGCTTTTCTTGCCACCAGACCTATCTCCATCAATTAGGAATCTGATGCCGTCACTAAACACGTTCCTTTAATTGTAGCCATTTGTTGAGTGTTTTTTTTTTTGTGTCTAATCCGCATATATATCACCATTGCCCTTGATTTTCTTGACTGTATATCTCTTAAATGTCAACATATACACGTGTGATTTAGTTTAAGAAGATTTTTCAATGCCGAGAACCTCGATCATAGAGTAAAAAAGGCGTAAGGTTCACAATGGTGTAAAATTAAAATGGGATATACCGGGCTAGGATTCGAGTTACAGGAACAAGGGCCAAACCAACCACTCAAGAATGGAATCGTCATACGAAAACACTTGACAACCTCCTAGAAGCAGCTTTTCTTGCCACCAGACCTTTCTCCATCAATTAGGAATCTGATGCCGTCACTAAACACATTCCTTAAATTGTAGCCATTTGTTGAGTGTTTTTTTGGTGTCTAATCCGCATATATATCACCATTGCCCTTGATTTTCTAGACTGTATATCTCTTAAATGTCAACATATACACGTGTGATTTAGTTTAAGAAGATTTTTCAATGCCGAGAACCTCGATCAGAGAGTAAAAAAGGCGTAAGGTTCACAATAGTGTAAAATTAAAATGGGATATACCGGGCTAGGATTCGAGTTACAGGAACAAGGGCCAAACCAACCACCCAAGAATGGAATCGTCGAGCAAAAACACTTGACAACCTCCTAGAAGCATCTTTTCTTGCCACCAGACATTTCTCCATCAATTAGGAATCTGATGCCGTCACTAAACACATTCCATAAATCGTAGCCATTTTTTGAGTGTTTTTTTTTTGGTGCCTAATCCGCATATATATCACCATTGCCCTTGATTTTCTTGACTGTATATCTCTTAAATGTCAACATATACACGTGTGATTTAGTTTACAAAGATTTTTCAATGCCGAGAACCTCGATCAGAGAGTAAAAAATGCGTAAGGTTCACCATGGTGTGGAATTAAAATGGGATATACCGGGCTAGGATTCGAGTTACATGAACAAAGGCCAAACCAACCACCCAAGAATGGAATCGTTGAGCGAAAAACACTTGCCAACCTCCTAGAAGCAGCTTTTCTTGCCACCAGACCTTTCTCCATCAATTAGGAATCTGATGCCGTCACTAAACACATTCCTTAAATTGTAGCCATTTGTTGAGTGTTTTTTTGCTGTCTAATCCGCATATATATCACCATTGCCCTTGATTTTTGATGTGTGTAAAATGCAACATATAAATTACATCAAATGAGGCATAAAACTAACCCTTTTTAAGTACTAATGTTGGAAAAAGAATGTTTTTGTCTTCCTTTTGTATTTTCAGGATTAAATGAGCTCAAATTCACAAAAGAAGCAAAAAGACAGCTAAATCTAACATAAATACAAGAAAAGGAACATAAGTGGACTGCCCGACCCCTCAACGGCATCTTCCCAAGCAAAATAGAGAAGGCAGAAGACTGAACACGCCCCGTGCTCAGCCAGCACGGCGCCGTGCCCAAGAAGCAGCAGAAAAGACAAACCTATAGAAGCTTCTATTGCCCACCACGGGGCCGTGTCCAGTGAACACAGGGGCGTGGCGAAAGTACAGCAGGCGCATTAATTGTAATTGCGAATTACAATTAATGAAGAGAGAGAGTGTCAGACAGGCACGGGGGCGTGTCCAGCGGACACGGGGCCGTGCCCAGCCTTCTGTTCAGCCTATAAATAGAAGTGCTTGGTTTCATTTCAACTCATCCCTTGGCACACCACCTCTCTCACACTTCATCCACCACCCACCACCATCACAACACCATCATCCACCACCATCATCCATTGTCCATCATAGAGTGTGTGAGTCGTCTCGGGATCCAAGATTGATCGTAAGAGTTCTTGACAATCAAGGCCATGTTTGCCTAAGTCTCTTACATCACTTGGTGAAGACAAAGTGTCTAGTGTAATACTTTTTTTTTCTAATCTTTTGCACTTTTTATTTGGTTTTGTATTAATGACTTTAATAACTAGTTACTTATGTTGAAGGTGATCTTTCCTTATCGTTTGTCCGTGGTGTCTTGGCATTATTTTACTGTCTATATAAAATAAAAGATTTTCACCATTCATATCTCCACGGTCTATATGGAGGTATGTTGGCTACCTGGTCGGGGGTTAAGGGAACGGTTTGGTAAAGGTCTTGCCATTGTTCAGCGTTTAGAGGTCCTGCAATGGACCTGGGTCAAATTTAGTAGGACCTCCTTCAATGCTTCACGGTATTGGATGGCGGGGGTCTAAACTCTTTGATCCCCTCATAAGTTAACTACTATTAATACTATAACCCGGCTATTTAGGACTGTATCCCTGCTGACTCAGACTACTTAGTCGAGGGTAACGTCACCTCCATAAGAGGGGCCTACCATAATTTGCATTAATAACTTAATTAATTATATTCCAATAATCCACCCTTTTAGGATTGTATCCTTGCTGACTCAAACTACTGGGGTGAGGGTAACGTCACCTTCAAAAGAGGGGCCTACTACAATAACTAAGATAATCTCTTAATTATGTGCAAAAGTGCAGAAATAATCAAAGGTTACACAAGATACGAGTCGGAACCAAGTGATTCATCTTGTCTATCTGTTTTTTCTTTTATTTTTATTTTCAGCATTTTAGTTAGTTTTTATTTTTCTTAGTTTAAAACCTTTTCTAACTTTTTATTTTGATTAGACGTTGAGGATAAACCGGTACTAAAAGCTCTTGTGTCCTTGGACGACCTCGGTATCTTACCAACGCTATACTACGCCCACGATGGGTGCACTTGCCCATATGTGTGTTTAGTGTTAGTAAAATATCGTGTTTTATAAATTTAAAACTTGGCTAAAAAAGTGTTAAAGGGGCTTAAAATACACACCTAATATATATTACACTTCACACGCATCAATTTTTTGGCGCCGTTGCCGGGGACACAAGGATTTTAAGAAAGTTAGAAATCAACGGCCTAATCATATTTTTATTTTTCTTTTTAATTTTTTAGGATTTTCTTAGTTTTTCAGCTTCTGCAGAGCTCAGCACGGGCCGTGCCTGGTCAGACACGGGCCGTGCCCAGCATCATCACTGGCAGTTTTTATTTTCTGAGTTACACGGTGTCGTGTCCAACTCCCAGTAACTGGGATCCAGAAAACAATTACTGTACCTCTGACCACGGGCCGTGTTCACTGAGCACGGGGCCGTGGTGAACATTCTGACCAACGTTCTTTTCTGTTTTTATTGCAGGACTTGGAACCCAGGCGCCACATTTGAACCTCCTACGTAGTGCATGAGCTCCAGTTCTAGTAGAGACATAAAAGAACCTTTAAAAGAACCCGAACGCTTTCTCAGAAAAAGACTTAAGGCTAAAAATCAAGAGAAAGTTTCGGGGGACCCACTTCCAATGGCGGACCAACGTACCCTCATGGATTACCTACGGCCCACCGTAGGTAATCTAGGCGCCGCTATCAATGCACCGAATGTCGAAGCCAATAACTTCGAACTTCGGCCGCATTTGATACAAATGCTTCAAAACTCCGCAACCTTTCATGGGCTTGCGGACGAGGATCCCCATCTGCATATTACTAATTTCTTAGAAATATGCGATACCTTTCGGATCAATGGAGCATCAAATGACGCCATCCGCCTTTGAATGTTTCCATTTTCACACAAAGACCGAGCTAAGGCTTGGCTCAACACCCTCCCAGTTGGCTCGGTAAACACCTGGGATGAACTAGCCCAAAAGTTTCTATATAAGTATTTCCCCCCTGCTAAAACGGCTAAATTAATGACTGAAATTAATACATATTCACAAGAAGATGGGGAATCCTTATATGAAACTTGGGAAAGGTTCAAGGAGCTACTAAGAAAGTGCCCGCATCACGGTCTTGCGGTGTGGCAACAAGTATCCACTTTCTACAATGGGTTGTTGCCACACACAAGGCAAACACTTGATTCTAGCTCCGGGGGACTTCTAGGTAATCGTCGCCCGAATGAAATATATAATCAAATCGAGGAAATTGCTCAAACCAATTTTCAATGGCACACTCCCCGAGGTAATAAATCTATTGCCCCGGGCGCCCATAAGGTGGATGAAAGCACTTCTTTACAAGCCCAAATCGAGGCCCTCTCTTCAAAAATCAAAAAGCTAGAAATGATAAAAACGGCCTCGGTTATGGCTTGTGAAGGGTGTGGTGGGCCACATGAAAATTGGAGTTGTATGAAAGAATTAGATGAACAAACAGAAACGGTAAACTACATTGATAACAGACCTAGGCCGTCAGGTCCTCCAACGGGTACCTACAACCAAGGATGGCGTAACCACCCAAATCTTGGTTGGAGAGATCCCAGCAATAGTAGTAACCAACAAAACCAACGAACTAACTTTCAACAACCACAAAATTTCTCTCAACAACAAGGTGGAAGAGAAAGGCTTGAAGATACTGTATCTCGCCTCATCTCTGACACTGAAAAGAAAAACTCGGATCGATTTCAACAATTGGAATCGAATTTTAGAAATCAACAAGCTAGCATACAAAACGTTGAAAAACAATTAAATCAACTAGCTCAAAATTTCTCCGAGAGACCACAAGGCGCGTTACCTAGCAATACCGAAACCAACCCGAAAGCACAAGTACATCTCATCACATTAAGAAATCGAACCGTGGGTCCCGAGGATGCTCCATTGCCGCCAAATGAAAGAAGCCAATCTAGCCAACCTGTGACTCCTCCTGCATCAGAAAAGGCTTCTCTACCAACTCAAGAGCCCACCAAGACTCCTCCAATTCCGTACCCCGGTAGGTTAAATCGTCAAAAGACCGATGAGCAATTCGCAAAATTTGAAAATTTACTAAAACAATTGCATGTTAATATTCCTTTTATCGAGGTCCTAACCCAAATGCCTAAATACACAAAATTTATGAGGGATTTCCTCACAAACAAAAGGAAAATTGAATCTTTGCAATTAGTTAACTTAGGCGAAGAATGCTCCGCCTTAGTACTCAACAAACTTCCACAAAAGAAAATCGATCCCGGAAGCTTCACAATTCCTTGCTCGATTGGGGAGTCTCCCGTTCGTAATGCATTAGCCGATCTTGGGGCTAGCATTAACCTCATGCCCACATCGATGTTCAAACGACTCGGCCTAGGAACAACAAGCCCTACAAAGATGAGCATACAACTCGCCGACAGATCCGTCAAATTTCCACAAGGTGTCGCTGAAAATCTATTGGTAAAAGTTGACAACTTCATTTCCCCAACCGACTTTGTCATCCTAGACATGGAAGAAGACACCGATGTCCCTCTCATCCTCGGGAGGCCATTTCTAGCCACCGCCCAAGCGGTGGTGGACATGAATGACGGAACGTTAACATTGAAGTTTGGGGATAAGGAGGTGAAGTTTAAATGTGGAAAAAGAATTGAGGACGAAGATCCGGTCAACTACATGAAGGTCATAGACTCAAGCTTGGATGACGCTCTCCGACGGTGTAACATGGGATGCAATACATCCCACTTGGGTGACATATGACCGGCTTTGGGTCTAGCCAAGGACCCTTATAAACGTAGCGCACCACGGAGGCATTCCGCGGAACTATCCTTAGTTTAATTTAGATAAATTTTTATGTTTTCTAGTTAGTTTTAATTTTCAGGAATAAAACACACTTGAGATGGCAAAGGATACAAGGGAAACTTGAACCAGCACCCCATGCAGGAAAACAGAACCGTCCGACAATTCTCTTCATTTACAGAAGGTTCAACACGGGCCGTGTCCAACCAACACGGCCCCGTGCTGAACCCCCTGCAGAAAAATGCCCAGTTCAGGTAACTGGACACGGGCCGTGTTCACCAGACACGCCCCCGTGTCCAGGCTTCTGTTTCTTTTCTTTAATTTTTGTTACTAGCACCTGAACACGGGGCCGTGTCCGGTCCCCACGGGGCCGTGTCCAGACTGCCAGTAACATAAATCTTTGCTTTTAACACCATTTTACACATCTAATCAACCTAAAATTTTATTTTTGGGACACATTGAGGACAATGTGTAATTTAAGTGTGGGGGGGATGCTAAAACCTTGAAATTTTGCAAGTCCTAAATACAAGCCTTACACAAAACTCTATTGGAACCGCTAATCACCCCAAAAAAAATTTAAAAAATTTCATTTTTTTAATTGTCTAGGTTTAACTCGGGAAATTCAAGTTCTCAAAAAGGTTATATTTTTACGAATTTACAACCGATAGCGTCGTGATAAAAAGAACCAATATAAGAAAATTATGAAAAGGCATGGCAAACTTAGTTAAAATTTGATTATATACTTGATCACATAAAAACCCATTCCCACAAAAGTGAGTTTTGAGCCTTTATTGAGCATACAATTACATATCATTAAACTAAATGCTCATTTTTCGTTTCTTGTGTGAATAGCCGTTTGGTTCTTACGACTCTAGAACTTGCCATGACGATACATTTCCGGTCCTTATCAACTTAAACCCGAGTAAGTAAATGATGGAGGCATTAGGACTAACCCTTTTTTCTTTTACACCATTATTTTTATTTTTCTTTTACCACCTACCCAAAAAATCCCCCTAGTTAGCCCCTTTGAGCCTAAACCCTTTCATTTCATAACCCAAACCAAACACCCTTTTACCCACCAAAACCTTTTTTATTTTTAACCCTTTGTTTTAGTAACAAGTTCGGTTTTTCGTATGATCGTTCAAAAAAAAAATGTGTTGATGATGAAGCAAAAGAAAATAAACAAACAAGTTCATCAAAAATAACTTTGTTTGAATAATAGCTTCATCAAAATAAAAGTTACAAAAATAGAAAGTCCTACGAAAACCGACACTTGTTACGCTTTTCACCCTTTTTCTACTAACCACTAACCCAACCACCTACCTTTAACCCAAGCCTAACCCTTCACCCACAAAGTCCTCTTGATATTTACAAATGTATAAAAGTTAAAAAGGAGGAGGATTGATTGCTTGGTAAGCCTATGGTAGGAGTAAGTTCCATACCGCTCTCGAGTGATCCACAAAAATACATTTTCGGCCGAGTGTTGAGTGATCCCCGTGAGGTATGTGAACTTGTATATAAATAGAATTTTAAAAAAATGCATGTTATGCCCTAATAAATAATTTCTCTTATGAAAAGTTTTAAATAAATCATGACGAATAGGATTGTAAATAAATAAAAATAAATCTACATAAAGAATCTTGGAAATCCCGACACTCTACGACAAGCCCAAATCCTTCTCTTCTACCCATTCCATTTGGGAGTGTAAGCCACATATTAAAGAGTTTTGCTTGAGGACAAGCAAAAGTTCAAGTGTGGGGGTATTTGATGTGTGTAAAATGCAACATATAAATTACATCAAATGAGGCATAAAACTAACCCTTTTTAAGTACTAATGTTGGAAAAAGAATGTTTTTGTCTTCCTTTTGTATTTTCAGGATTAAATGAGCTCAAATTCACAAAAGAAGCAAAAAGACAGCTAAATCTAACATAAATACAAGAAAAGGAACATAAGTGGACTGCCCGACCCCTCAACGGCATCTTCCCAAGCAAAATAGAGAAGGCAGAAGACTGAACACGCCCCGTGCTCAGCCAGCACGGGGCCGTGCCCAAGAAGCAGCAGAAAAGACAAACCTATAGAAGCTTCTATTGCCCACCACGGGGCCGTGTCCAGTGAACACGGGGGAGTGGCGAAAGTACAACAGGCGCATTAATTGTAATTGCGAATTACAATTAATGAAGAGAGAGAGTGTCAGACAGGCACGGGGGCGTGTCCAGCGGACACGGGGCCGTGCCCAGCCTTCTGTTCAGCCTATAAATAGAAGTGCTTGGTTTCATTTCAACTCATCCCTTGGCACACCACCTCTCTCACACTTCATCCACCACCCACCACCATCACAACACCATCATCCACCACCATCATCCATTGTCCATCATAGAGTGTGTGAGTCGTCTCGGGATCCAAGATTGATCGTAAGAGTTCTTGACAATCAAGGCCATGTTTGCCTAAGTCTCTTACATCACTTGGTGAAGACAAAGTGTCTAGTGTAATACTTTTTTTTTCTAATCTTTTGCACTTTTTATTTGGTTTTGTATTAATGACTTTAATAACTAGTTACTTATGTTGAAGGTGATCTTTCCTTATCGTTTGTCCGTGGTGTCTTGGCATTATTTTACTGTCTATATAAAATAAAAGATTTTCACCATTCATATCTCCACGGTCTATATGGAGGTATGTTGGCTACCTGGTCGGGGGTTAAGGGAACGGTTTGGTAAAGGTCTTGCCATTGTTCAGCGTTTAGAGGTCCTGCAATGGACCTGGGTCAAATTTAGTAGGACCTCCTTCAATGCTTCACGGTATTGGATGGCGGGGGTCCAAACTCTTTGATCCCCTCATAAGTTAACTACTATTAATACTATAACCCGGCTATTTAGGACTGTATCCCTGCTGACTCAGACTACTTAGTCGAGGGTAACGTCACCTCCAAAAGAGGGGCCTACCATAATTTGCATTAATAACTTAATTAATTATATTCCAATAATCCACCCTTTTAGGATTGTATCCTTGCTGACTCAAACTACTGGGGTGAGGGTAACGTCACCTTCAAAAGAGGGGCCTACTACAATAACTAAGATAATCTCTTAATTATGTGCAAAAGTGCGGAAATAATCAAAGGTTACACAAGATACGAGTCGGAACCAAGCGATTCATCTTGTCTATCTGTTTTTTTCTTTTATTTTTATTTTCAGCATTTTAGTTAGTTTTTATTTTTCTTAGTTTAAAACCTTTTCTAACTTTTTATTTTGATTAGACGTTGAGGATAAACCGGTACTAAAAGCTCTTGTGCCCTTGGACGACCTCGGTATCTTACCAACGCTATACTACGCCCACGATGGGTGCACTTGCCCATATGTGTGTTTAGTGTTAGTAAAATATCGTGTTTTATAAATTTAAAACTTGGCTAAAAAAGTGTTAAAGGAGCTTAAAATATACACCTAATATATATAACACTTCACACGCATCAATTTTCTAGATTGTATATCTCTTAAATGTCAACATATACACGTGTGATTTAGTTTAAGAAGATTTTTCAATGCCAAGAACCTTGATCAGAGAGTAAAAAAGGCGTAAGGTTCACAATGGTGTAAAATTAAAATGGGATATACCGGCCTAGGATTCGAGTTACAGGAACAAGGGCCAAACTAACCACCCAAGAATGGAATCGTCGAGCAAAAACACTTGACAACCTCCTAGAAGCATTTTTTCTTGCCACCAGACATTTCTCCATCAATTAGGAATCTGATGTCGTCACTAAACACATTCCATAAATTATAGCCATTTTTTGAGTGTTTTTTTTTTGTGCCTAATCCGCATATATATCACCATTGCCCTTGATTTTCTTGACTGTATATCTCTTAAATGTCAACATATACACGTGTGATTTAGTTACAAAGATTTTTCAATGCCGAGAACCTCGATCAGAGAGTAAAAAAGGCGTAAGGTTCACAATGGTGTAGAATTAAAATGGGATATACCGGACTAGGATTCGAGTTACATGAACAAAGGCCAAACAAACCACCCAAGAATGGTATCGTCGAGCGAAAACACTTGACAACCTCCTAGAAGAAGCTTTTCTTGCCACCAGACCTTTCTCCATCAATTAGGAATCTGATGTCGTCACTAAACACATTCGTTAAATTGTAGCCATTTGTTGAGTGTTTTTTTTTTGGTGTCTAATCCACATAAATATCACCATTGCCCTTGATTTTCTTGACTGTATATCTCTTAAATGTCAACATATACACGTGTGATTTAGTTTACGAGGATTTTTCAATGCCGAGAACCTCGTTCAGAGAGTAAAAAAGGCGTATGGTTCACAATGGTGTAAAATTAAAATGGGATATACCGGGCTAGGATTCGAGTTACAGGAACAAGGGCCAAACCAACCACCCAAGAATGGAATCGTTGAGCGAAAACACTTGACAACCTCCTAGAAGCAGCTTTTCTTGCCACCAGACCTTTCTCCATCAATTCGGAATTTGATGCCGTCACTAAACACGTTCCTTAAATTGTAGCCATTTGTTGAGTGTTTTTTTTTTTTGGTGTCTAATCCGCATATATATCACCATTGACCTTGATTTTCTTGACTGTATATCTCTTAAATGTCAATATATACACGTGTGATTTAGTTTAAGAAGAGTTTTCAATGCCGAGAACCTCGATCAGAGAGTAAAAAAGGCGTAAGGTTCACAATGGTGTAAAATTAAAATGGGATATACCGGGCTAGGATTCGAGTTACAGGAACAAGGGCCAAACCAACCACTCAAGAATGGAATCGTCGTGCGAAAACACTTGACAACCTCCTAGAAGCACCTTTTCTTGCCACCAGACCTTTCTCCATCAATTAGGAATCTGATGCCGTCACTAAACACATTCCTTAAATTGTAGCCATTTGTTGAGTGTTTTTTTTGGTGTCTAATCCGCATATATATCACCATTGCCCTTGATTTTCTTGACTGTATATCTCTTAAATGTCAACATATACACGTGTGATTTAGTTTACGAAAATTTTTCAATGCCAAAAACATCGATTAGAGAGTAAAAAAGGCGCAAGGTTCACAATGGTGTAAAATTAAAATGGGATATACCGGGCTAGGATTCGAGTTACAGGAACAAGGGCCAAACCAACCACCCAAGAATGGAATCGTTGAGCGAAAACACTTGACAACCTCCTAGAAGCAGCTTTTCTTGCCACCAGACCTTTCTCCATCAATTAGGAATCTGATGCCGTCACTAAACACGTTCCTTAAATTGTAGCCATTTGTTGAGTGTTTTTTTTTTTGTGTCTAATCCGCATATATATCACTATTGCCCTTGATTTTCTTGACTGTATATCTCTTAAATGTCAACATATACACGTGTGATTTAGTTTAAGAAGAGTTTTCAATGCCGATAACCTCGATCAGAGAGTAAAAAAGGCGTAAGGTTCACAATGGTGTAAAATTAAAATGGGATATACCGGGCTAGGATTCGAGTTACAGGAACAAGGGCCAAACCAACCACTCAAGAATGGAATCGTCGTGCGAAAACACTTGACAACCTCCTAGAAGCACCTTTTCTTGCCACCAGACCTTTCTCCATCAATTAGGAATCTGATGCCGTCACTAAACACATTCCTTAAATTGTAGCCATTTGTTGAGTGTTTTTTTTGGTGTCTAATCCGCATATATATCACCATTGCCCTTGATTTTCTTGACTGTATATCTCTTAAATGTCAACATATACACGTGTGATTTAGTTTACGAAAAATTTTCAATGCCAAGAACATCGATTACAAAGTACAAAAGGCGCAAGGTTCACAATGGTGTAAAATTAAAATGGGATATACCGAGCTAGGATTCGAGTTACAGGAACAAGGGCCAAACCAACCACCCAAGAATGGAATCGTCGAGCGAAAACACTTGACAACCTCCTAGAATCAGCTTTTCTTTCCACCAGACCTTTCTCCATCAATTAGGAATCTGATGCCGTCACTAAACACATTCCTTAAATTGTAGCCATTTGTTGAGTGTTTTTTTTGGTGTCTAATCCGCATATATATCACCATTGCCCTTGATTTTCTTGACTGTATATCTCTTAAATGTCAATATATACACGTGTGATTTAGTTTATGAATATTTTTCAATGCCGAGAACCTCAATGAGAGAGTAAAAAAGGCGTAAGATTCACAATGGTGTAAAATTAAAATGGGATATACCGGGCGAGGATTCGAGTTACAGGAACAAGGGCAAAACCAACCACCTAAGAACGGAATCTTCGAGCGAAAACACTTAAGAACCTCCTAGAAGCAGCTTTTCTTGCCACCAGACCTTTTCCATCAATTAGGAATCTGATGCCGTCACTAAACACGTTCCTTAAATTGTAGCCATTTGTTGAGTGTTTTTTTTTTGGTGTCTAATCCGCATATATATCACCATTGCCGTTGATTTTCTTGACTGTATATCTCTTAAAATGTCAACATATACCCGTGTGATTTAGTTTACCAAGATTTTTCAATGCCGAGAACCTCGATCAGAGAGTAAAAAAGGCGTAAGTTTCACAATGGTGTAAAATTAAAATGGGATATACCGGGCTAGGATTCGAGTTACAGGAATAAGGGCCAAACCAACCACTCAAGAATGGAATCGTCGTGCGAAAACACTTAACAACCTCCTAGAAGCAGCTTTTCTTGCCACCAGACCTTTCTCCATCAATTAGGAATCTGATGCCGTCACTAAACACATTCCTTAAATTGTAGCCATTTGTTGAGTGTTTTTTTTTTGTGTCTAATCCGCATATATATCACCATTGCGCTTGATTTTCTTGGCTGTATATCTCTTAAATGTCAACATATACGCGTGTGATTTAGTTTACGAAGATTTTTCAATGCCCAGAACCTCGATCAGAGAGTAAAAAAGGCGTAAGGTTCACAATGGTGTAAAATTAAAATGGGATATACCGGGCTAGGATTCAAGTTACAGAAACAAGGGCCAAACCAACCACCCAAGAAAGGAATCGTCGAGCGAAAACACTTGACAACCTCCTAGAAGCAGCTTTTCTTGCCACCAGAACTTTCTCCATCAATTAGGAATCTGATGCCGTCACTAAACACATTCCTTAAATTGTAGCCATTTGTTGAGTAATTATTTTTTTGGTGTCTAATCCACATATATATCACCATTGCCCTTGATTTTCTTGACTGTATATCTTTTAAATGTCAACATATACACGTGTGATTTTGTTTACGATGATTTTTCAATGCCGAGAACCTCGATCAGAGAGTAAAAAAGGCGTAAGGTTCACAATGGTGTAAAATTAAAATGGGATATACCGGGCTAGGATTCGAGTCACAGGAACAAGGGCCAAACCAACCACCCAATAATGGAATCGTCGAGCGAAAACACTTGACAACCTCCTAGAAGCTACTTTTCTTGCCACCAGACCTTTCTCCATCAATTAGGTATCTGATGCCCTCACTAAAAAAAATCCTTAAATTGTAGCCATTTGTTGAGTTTTTTTTTTTTTGGTGTCTAATCCGCATATATATCACCATTGCCCTTGATTTTCTTGATTGTATATCTCTTAAATGTCAACATGTACACGTGTGATTTAGTTTACGAAGATTTTTCAATGCCGAGAACCTCGATCAGAGAGTAAAAAAGGCGTAAGGTTCACAATGGTGTAAAATTAAAATGGGATATACCGGGCTAGGATTCGAGTTACAGGAACAAGGGCCAAACCAACCACCCAAGAATGGAATCGTCGAGCAAAAACACTTGACAACCTCCTAGAAGCGTCTTTTCTTGCCACCAGACATTTCTCCATCAATTAGGAATCTGATGCCGTCACTAAACACATTCCATAAATTGTAGCCATTTTTTGAGTATTTTTTTTGGTGCCTAATCCGCATATATATCACCATTGCCCTTGATTTTCTTTACTGTATATCTCTTAAATGTCAACATATACACGTGTGATTTAGTTTACAAAGATTTTTCAATGCCGAGAACCTCGATCAGAGAGTAAAAAAGGCGTAAGGTTCACAATGATGTAGAATTAAAATGGGATATTGTTGGTGCATTTTATGTGACAACAGCGTTGGATTGGTCTTTGGATATTAAACGAGTTTGGGCCGCGAAGACTTATGAAGACTGAAAGGAATTCGAGTTTGTTGAAGCCCAATCTAGTCCAAGTTTGTATCAAGTTAAAGTCTATCTAGTTTAGCCCGAATTGTAAACAGAATTCGTATGGGCTGAGCCCAATTCGATTTGTATAGGTTGTGCTATATAAACAACCTTTACCTAGAGTTTTAGGGTTAGACTTTTGGAGACTTTTAGGCAATTGAGAGAGAGTTCGAATACACAGATTATTGGCTGTGAGTTCGTGAAGATCTTGAGTGATTGTAAACGTTTTCGTTGGATAATCATAGAAGATCGGTTGGTAAATCGTCTGGTGTTCTTGTTTCTGTTTATTTGGTTTATCAAGGGGATTCCGCACCCTTGGTAGATTGTCGGTTTTGTTACGATCCACACGGGATAGGGACCTACAATTGGTATCAGAGCGTTTGCTCTTGTGTACGGTTCAAAACTGATATTACAGATTCAAGGATTGTGTTCGTGTTTGAAGATTTTCGGATTCTGTGTGAAGAACATCGAAGAACAGTCAAAAATTGTGAGTGTTTGATTCGTTTTGGTTATTGATCTGATTTGTTTGCTTGTTTTTAGGAGTTTCAGTTGGAAAGTTATCAATCAGAGGATTCGTTGGTGTAAAAGGTGCTGATTTTTCGGGATTTTGATTGGAAAATAGCTGGTCTCGACTCGAAACTGTAGTCTCGACTTGTGCTGATTTTACTCGCAACAGTGGTCTCGACTCGCAACCGTGGTCTCGACTTGTGCTGATTTGACTCGCAACAGTGGTTTCGACTCGTAACTAGTGGTCTCGGTTTGTGCTGATTTGACTCGCAACAGTGGTTTCGACTCGCAACAGTGGTTTCGACTCGTAACTAGTGGTCTCGAGGTGTGCTAATTTGACTCGCAACTCTGGTCTCGACTCGAAACAAAGGTCTCGACTCGCAACAAGTGGTCTCGACTGGACTGTGTGGTCTCGATTGGACTGAGTAGTTGCAAGTTTGAAAGTGGTGGAATTTTTCTAGGCAATCGTAGGAAAAATTTCACAGTTTCGTGTTTAGATAATTATCCGTAACTCATCTGGACAAACCGCTTGCACCGTTGGACTCCTTGGATTTTTAGGACAAAAAAAAAATAAAAAAAATAAAATAAAAAACAGGTTTCGGACTAAAATTATACGGTTTAACCAGTCTGCTTAAGTTAAAATGTCGAACATGTCTAAATTGAACGAGCTTTTAAGGATGGAACACGAGGTAGGCACAACGAACAAACCACCTAAGATGATGAAGGTGGAGAATTACTTGACATGGAAGGATAGGTTTCAATCCTTTATTGAATATCAGGACACACGCATGTGGATTTGTATTGAAGATGGGTACACAAACCCTACACATGACTTTGAAGGCAGACCGCGTGTCACAGCCTATGTGAACATGCAAGAAAATGATAAAAGGATGTATGAGGCTGAAAAGAAAGCCTTGGCAGCTATCAAGATGTCCCTACCTGATAGCATCAAACACACCTTTAAGAAGTACACTACTTCAAAAGAAATGTGGGATGCGCTAGAGAAGAGATATGAAGGGAATTCTGATATCAAGAAGAACAAAATTGATCTACTGAAGAAGCAGTTTGCTGTGTTCAAGTACATGAAAAATGAGTCACTTGAGGACGTCATTACTCGATACTACCATCTGATGTCAGAATTGGACAATTATGATATAGATTGCTATTCTGACATAGAGAAAAATGACAAGCTGCTTGATGCTCTGCCTGCTAAATGGGATATTTACACTCTCATGAGAAAGGGAGAAGCTGATTATGAAACAAAGGAACTGGAAGAAGTAGTTGGAAAGCTAAGAGCTTATGAGCTCAACATGAAGAAGAAGGACACTGGATATGATCAGGTTCAAGATCCAGGGATTTACAATGGGCTTACATCTTCTTCATCTCACGATGCTTCTAGCGACTCTGCCACTGCTTTTCTCTCGCGTGAAACTGAGCAGGTCACAGTAAATGAGGATGGTGATGTATGTTTTGTAGCTGCTTCAGGAGGATCAACTGGAGCTAAGAGAACATCAACTGCTAAGCAAAGTAGTAGTTCAAAGTCGATGCCAATGAGTGTGAAGTCTGCTGAAGAACATCTTGCTCTACTTGCTTCGTTTGTTGCTTCTTATGAGAACTACATTCAGGGGAAGATATCTGATCCTGCCGTTTTAGATGAAGATTACGATCAGATTGACCCTGATGATCTTGAAGATATGGATTTGCAATGGCAAATGGCCATGATTACTAGAAGGGTGAAGAGGTTCATGAACAGAACTGGAAGGAAATTTGTAGGGAAAACTGTTGGTTTTGACAAGACCAAAGTGAGGTGCTTTAACTGTCAAAGTTATGGTCATTTTGCTAGGGAATGTCAGAAACAAAAGCATGAAACCTCAAGTCAGAGTTCAAACAATAGAAATTCATCAAACAACTCTAACTCAAGAGCGCTGATCTCTACTGCACGAGAAGGTTCATATGACTGGAGTATTCACTTGGAAAATGATGAGAATGTCACTCAAGCATTTATGGCAGAGATTGTTCCCGTTGATGAAGCTGAAGCTAACATGAATGCTGAAGTTGAGAAGAAAAGTGAAGCTGAGGTAGATAAGGCTGATCAGACAACAGATGTTGAAAAAGGAAAGCCAAAGTCTGAGCATGAAATAGATGATGAAAAGGAAGCAGATGAGAAAGATGAAATCATCAAAAGAATGGAAGCTCAACTTGCTGCTTTTATGGCCAACTCAGACAAATCGACAGGAGAGGTAAGTAACTCTGCTACTTCTGTTTGCTTAAAGTGTCGTGAATTACTGGGTGAAGTTGACAGGTTGTCAACTCAAAACAAAAGTCTGGTGAGCGAAATATCTAACGTAAAAGAATCAAATTTCTTTGCAAAAAGAAATGAGTCATCATATTTGAAAAAGATAAAAGGCTATGAAGCTGAAATTGAAGTTTTAACCTGTAAACTAAACGAAAAACTTCAAGTCATAGACTTAGCTCATGACATGATGGCTGAGAAAACAAAAGAAATTTCTGAAAAATGCAAAGAGTTGTCAGATGCACAACTCAAAATTGTTGAACTCGAAAAGAAATTAGGTCAATTCAGGGATTCTACTTTTGTTATGAAACACATGATGGGTGGGTTAAAGAAGAGTAATGACAAGACAAGTGTGGGATTCAAGGGCTTCAATGAAGTTCCACCTCCTCTTAGTCATGACTATTCTTTCTTACCTGATGAAGATGAGTTCACAGACTTTCTGTCAACATCACCAAGTAGTTTCACATCTAGTCAAGGTGATGTGTTTGAAGATAATGATGCTAAGAAGGTCAATAACAGCAAACCTGTTTTGAAAAAGAAAAATTCAAATCCTACGAATAAAAATCCAACTTTTGTTAAAAAGGTTAATTTTGTTCAGGGAAGTGATATGAAAAACGAAACAGCTGTTATAGAAAATGAATCAAATGTAGAGTTTGCTAAAAACAAAAACATAGAAAATCTTGAAACTAAGCAAACTGAACCAAATCCTTCTAAGGCATCATCATCTAAACCAGAATCTAGTTCAAAGGCTTCAGCTGAGAAGTCTTCGAAAAAGAGATCGTGCTTCAAATGTCACACAAAGGGACATGTAGCTAGCTGCTGTCCTAACAAAAAGGTTGAAGCACAAGTTAGTGAGAAACAAAGAGGGAAATCACCAGAGAAGAAAGGTGATAATGAGGAGAAAGTCTCAAATTCTCCAAAGAAATCTGCTCCAAAGCAACAACCGGGTGTTGCTGGTGGTGTAAAAATGGCTGAAAAAGGAACTCCACAAGTTCCTCGTTTCCAAAGAAATCAACCAAGATTTCAGCCTGAATCTACATCAGGCAGATATGAAAGACCAAGAAGTAGTTCACCAAGAATGAACAACCAAAATTCAAATAATTTCAGAAGTCAAGGTCAATATCAAAATCGATACCAAAATAATGGTGGTCGAACTTTTTATAACAATGGCTTTCGAAATTACAACAATCAAGGTTCTTGGAATCAAAATCAAAGTTTTCAAAGGTCACATAGTCCAAACACAAATAGGTACCCTCAGGACCAGAGACCTTATGGAATTCAAAACCAATTTCCATCAACAGGTCCAAGATCCAAGACTCAAGTTAGGAGTGATGGATGTTGGATGGACGTTCAAATAGTTGGTGAATTTGGACGACCCAAGACCATTAAGGCTTGGGTCCCCCAAGCTAACTAATCCTTTGGTTGGTGTGTGCAGGAGCTGCTAAGGAGGATTATCAACTTATGGTATGTTGATAGTGGCTGCTCTAGGCACACGACGGGGGATGCGAGGTTGTTTTCTGAATTTGAAGAATATGATGGTGGACATGTAAATTTTGCTGGTGCTAAAGGTGGTAGGATAACTGGACGAGGAAAAGTGACGAATGGGAAGATCACTTTGGACAAAGTGAACTATGTTGAGCAGCTTAAGCACAATCTGATGAGCGTGTCACAAGTCTGCGACAAGGGTCACTCGGTCCATTTTACAAATACTGAGGCATTGGTGTTGAAACCGGGTTTGGTTATTCCGGACGATTGGATAGTGATGCGTGCTCCGAGGAAAAATGATACTTATGTCATGGACATGGGTGCCAAGGATCCAACTGCTGCGGTGGCGTGTTTACTGTCAAAAGCATCTGAAGCTGAATCTATGTTGTGGCACAGACGCATGGCCCACATTCACTATCGCAAAATGAATTATATCATAAAAAATGAGCTAGTGAAAGGGGTTCTATTGCTGAGGTTTCAAGTGGAAGATAAATGTCTTCCATGTCAAAAGGGAAAACAACACAAGAAATCTCATAAGTCTAAAACAGTAAATTCCATTAATGCCCCTTATGAATTACTTCACATGGATTTATTCGGTCCAGTGAATGTGAGGAGCATAGGTGGAAAGTACTATTGTCTTGTTGTCACTGATGATTATTCACGTTATTCATGGGTTTTCTTTTTAGGTTCAAAAGATGAGACAGCAGAGTTGCTGATAGATCTTTTTACAAAATTGGAAAACGTCCATGATGCAAGGATCAAGAGGATAAGGAGTGATAATGGCACGGAGTTCAAGAATCGGATTCTGGATCTCTACTGTCTTCGAAAAGGAATTGAACATCAATATTCTGCTCCTTATACACCTCAACAAAATGGAGTAGCTGAGAGGAAAAACAGGACGTTGATTGAAGCCGCTAGGACGATGCTTTCAGATTCAAAGCTACCAGTTCTTTTCTGGGGAGAAGCTGTGAATACAGCTTGCTAGGTCCTAAACAAAGTTTTAACCGTTAAACGTTTTAACAAAACTTGTCATGAGTTGATGTTTAACGAAAAACCAAACTTAACAGGCTTTGAACCATTTGGATTACCCTGCACCATTGTGCGAAACAAAGATAAACAAAAATTCGGTGAGGTGGCTGACGAAGGCTACTTTCTGGGTTACGTGCCTGGCACACCGAATAAAAGGGTTTTTAATCTCAAAACTGGTAAAATTGAGGTTGTTTTTAATGTGGAAATTACTTCCTACAAACCTCAACAATCAACGAGTGGTCCTGCTATACTATATGATTATGAAAGTGTGTTTAAATCATTTAATATTCCTGAGATTTCTGATGCAGATGATTCTCAGCTGATTCAAACAGTGGTATGTGAAGACGATGAAGGTGAATTCATGCCTAGATCGAATGTTGATATTTCAGATGCTCCGGAAATTTCCCAAGGTGCTGCTGATCCTGATTCAAGTGATAGTGACTCTGAACCTATTCAGGGGGAGGAGTTCATTAATCCGTTTGCAAATCAGAATATTCAGGGGGAGATTGGATCAAACCTGGGTGATAATCTAGAAGTCGATACAGTTGCTACTACACGAGCAAATAAAGATCATCCAGTTGACATGATACTTGGAGATCCTAGTGCAGGTGTTCAGACGAGAAGAAGCATAGCAGCGAATTCTGGGTTATTTGTTTCGATTGAGAAGACTGGGATAGTGAATGAATGCTTGTATAGTTGCTTTATTTCCCAAGAGGAGCCGAAGAACATTCACATGGCTCTTAAAGACAATTCATGGGTTGAAGCTATGCAAGAAGAATTGGCCCAGTTTGCGAAGTTGAAGGTTTGGGAGTTAGTGGACCTTCCTAAAGGTGAAAGAGAGATTGGCACTAAGTGGGTGTTTAAGTGCAAGAAGGATGATAGAGGTATTGTCACGCGCAACAAGGCTCGGTTAGTGGTGAAAGGGTTCAATCAGCAAGAAGGGATAGATTATAATGAAGTGTTTGCACCAGTGGCAAGGTTGGAGGCAATTCGTTTGTTTCTAGCTTTCGCTTCATTCAAGGGCTTTAAAGTTTTCCAACTAGACGTAAAGAGTGCATTTCTTTACGGGAAAGTCCAAGAAGTGGTGTATGTCTCACAACCAGATGGGTTCGTTGATCCAGACTATCCAGATCGAGTTTACAAACTTGATAAGGCTTTATATGGGTTACATCAAGCTCCTAGGGCGTTGTATGAGACACTGTCTACACATCTGATCAAGAATGGTTTTGAGAGAGGTCAGATTGATAGTACACTGTTCATCAAGAGAAAGAAGGAAGATTTTCTGCTGGTACAGGTATATGTGGATGACATCATCTTTGGGTCATCAGATGAGAACATGTGTAAGGAGTTTGAACAGGTGATGAAGAGTAAGTTTGAAATGAGCGCTATGGGTGAGCTGTCTTACTTTCTGGGATTACAAGTTGAACAGAAGGAAGATGGGATGTTTATTCATCAAACGAAGTATGTGTATGACATTTTGGATAGGTTCAAAATGAATGATTGCTCTACTTTCAACACACCCATTTGTGAAAATCACAATCTTGGCCCAGATCATGAAAGTACTGAAGATGTTGATCCTACTCAATACAGGGCGATGATTGGTTCTCTAATGTACTTGACTGCTTCAAGACCTGACATCATGTTTGCCGTATGCTTGTGTGCCAGATATCAGGCGAATCCGAAAGAGTCACACATGAAAGCAGTGAAGCGTATTCTTCGTTACTTGAAGGGGAAACCTAAACTTGGGTTATGGTATCCAGCTGATAGTGATTTGAGGTTCGTTGCTTACACTGATTCAGACTTTGGAGGATGCAAATCAAACAGAAAGTCTACAACAGGTGGTTGTCAGTTCTTAGGAGGCAGGATCGTGTCTTGGCAATGCAAGAAGCAATCCTGTGTGTCTACATCTACGTGTGAAGCTGAATATATTGCTGCGGGTAGCTGTTGCTCTCAGGTTCTCTGGATTCAACAGCAGATGCGCGATTACGGTTTGGATTTCACTCGTACTCCTATTATGATAGATAATAATGCCACCATATCAATCACAAACAATCCCGTAAAGCACAGTAGAACTAAACCTATTGACATACGTCATCACTTTATACGGGATTGTGCTGAAAAACGACTAATTGAATTGCACCGAGTCGACACAGAAGATAACCTTGCTGATCTTTACACAAAAGCTTTTGATCGAGCTCGCTTTGAACACTTAGTCGAACTCAACGGGATGAGGAATCCTGAATAACTGGTTTTTCATAAGAAGTTTGTAAATAGTTTACTGCTTTCTTAAAAATCAAAAATACAAAAACATTGAAAAATCAAAAACATAAAAAATAGAAAATCAAAAATGAGTTTTCACTGTGTGAAAAAGAAGAAATGATAGTACATCAGCAAGTTAGACTGTCACACTCGAACTGAATTAAAATGCTTAAGTGTGATAGCAGCTTCATCATATGATGTACCAGTAGGCAAAAGCATGAAATAATCAACTTACCAAAGTGATATAAACCTAAATGAACTGAGTATGAGTGGGGAACACATCAGTGGTGTATGGTTTAATGACCTTAAATCTTGCGTTGATAGATTGCCAAAATCTGAAGTTTTGGGTCTTTATACTGTTATTTCATCTGGGGATATCTTGGCTGTCATTCTGTTTACAACTAAAATTGTACATGACCCCAGGAAAGAAAGTCACTTGGAATTAGCTCATTTCTATTTGAATGTCTGTATGTTGTCCCGATACACACAATTTTGATCTGATTCTGAAATCTTCTCTGAAAAAAATCGTGTACCTCCTCTGCTGCATCCAGATATATGCTGACCTGGAGGTGCTAGGCAACGACAGCTTCTGCTGCATCCAGATACATGCTGACCTAGCTGTACGTTGTCGCGCTATAGATCTAATACACCCGAAAGAGGCCCTCAAGTGCCCAAATGAAACCCAATAAAACTATATCAAACTGAGAAAAACTCATTTGATCTGTATATTATACCATCTCTCCTAAAGATCTATTCTGTTCTCTTCTCAACCTATTCCCAGTTAAGATTTCAGAAATCTAGATTGGACTTGTGAAATATGTGGTAGGGAAGATACTTGCATGATAGAGTGTGTTGTTTATATTTCCAGGATTTGATTCGTATTTTTTTTTGGGTGTTCATTGTTAAGCAATTAAAACATGATAAAAAAGATTATATGCAGACCTAGGCACTGTCAGGATATCTTAAAGGATGACATCAGTATACTCACCTACTACGATGAATCTTTGTGCATACCTTGATCGTGGGGGTATATCCTGAAGTGGGACACACTAAATATATCAGAATAAAATTACCTTAACGTATCATACGGTAAGGGTACTTGAAATGTTCATGCATTTTGTTTAAAGTGGACAAACATACTGGTAATCGTCTTGAACTGCTTTTCACGAAAAATTAAATAGCGAATTATCTAATAGTGTGAAACAGTTTGATTTTGCTGATATGATCTTCTTACAAGTGATTCTCACAAAAATAGAGTGTTTATTGCTTTTCGTATTTATTTGCTTTCAGAAAAATACAAAAATACAAAAATAGTGTCTTTTTCTGTTTAAAATTCTTAATGTACGGAAAACTGTTATTCGTGGAGGAGTTGTTACTGATAGGGGGAGACGGTGTTAGTAAGTGGGTTCAAAATTTTGAAATGATGCAGGTTATAAGGTGTTTGTTTAAAAATTTGTGCGTGTTGGTGTTGAATTGGAAAGTGCTTAATCTGTTATACAGTTTAACTATCTCTTGAATAGTAATAATTCCTTAACTATGTTGAAAAATTCTTATGGTTTCTCGAGATGTTTGTTTTATAGTATACAGATTGAAGCAGTTTGTTGATGAGATGTTGCTTTGAAGAGATGAGGAGTTTGTTGCTGCTTGGTAGAGTCCTCCTTCTACAATGCAGAATGGATGCTGTGAAGACTTATTTGGAATGTTGAATCAAAACTTGGAAGATTTGGTGATTGGATACATCAGCTTAGGGGGAGTCTGTTGCTGACAGAATTCATGTTGAAGCTGACGCTATCCAAAGACCAAAGACTGTGAGATTCTGAAGACTAAAGTTTCCTTTGCAAGCTATTGTCAAGGGGGAGTTTGTTGGTGCATTTTATGTGACAACAGCGTTGGATTGGTCTTTGGATATTAAACGAGTTTGGACCGCGAAGACTTATGAAGACTGAAAGGAATTCGAGTTTGTTGAAGCCCAATCTAGTCCAAGTTTGTATCAAGTTAAAGTCTATCTAGTTTAGCCCGAATTGTAAACAGAATTCGTATGGGCTGAGCCCAATTCAATTTGTATAGGTTGTGCTATATAAACAACCTTTACCTAGAGTTTTAGGGTTAGACTTTTGGAGACTTTTAGGCAATTGAGAGAGAGTTCGAATACACAGATTATTGGCTGTGAGTTCGTGAAGATCTTGAGTGATTGTAAACGTTTTCGTTGGATAATCATAGAAGATCGGTTGGTAAATCGTCTGGTGTTCTTGTTTCTGTTTATTTGGTTTATCAAGGGGATTCCGCACCCTTGGTAGATTGTCAGTTTTGTTACGATCCACACGGGATAGGGAACGGGATAGGGACCTACAGATATACCGTGCTAGGATTCGAGTTACATGAACAAAGGCCAAACCAACCACCCAAGAATGGTATGGTCGAGCGAAAACACTTGACAACCTCCTAGAAGAAGATTTTCTTGCCACCAGACCTTTCTCCTTCAATTAGGAATCTGATGCCGTCACTAAACACATTCCTTAAATTGTAGCCATTTGTTGAGTTTTTTTTTGTGTCTAATCCACATATATATCACCATTGCCCTTGATTTTCTTGAGTGTATATCTCTTAAATGTCAACATATACACGTGTGATTTAGTTTACGAGGATTTTTCAATGCCGAGAACCTCGATCAGAGAGTAAAAAAGGCGTATGGTTCACAATGGTGTAAAATTAAAATGGGATATACCGGGCTAGGATTCGAGTTACAGGAACAATGGCCAAACCAACCACCCAAGAATGGAATCGTTGAGCGAAAACACTTGACAACCTCCTAGAAGCAGCTTTTCTTGCCACCAGACCTTTCTCCATCAATTAGGAATCTGATGCCGTCACTAAACACGTTCCTTAAATTGTAGCAATTTGTTGAGTGTTTTTTTTTTGTGTCTAATCCGCATATATATCACCATTGCCCTTGATTTTCTTGACTGTATATCTCTTAAATGTCAACATATACACGTGTGATTTAGTTTAAGAAGATTTTTCAATGCCGAGAACCTCGATCAGAGAGTAAAAAGGCGTAAGGTTCACAATGGTGTAACATTAAAATGGGATATACCGGGCTAGGATTCGAGTTACAGGAACAAGGGCCAAACCAACCACCCAAGAATGTAATCGTCGAGCGAAAACACTTGACAACCTCCTAGAAGCAGCTTTTCTTGCCACCAGACCTTTCTCCATCAATTAGGATTCTGATGCCGTCACTAAACACGTTCCTTAAATTGTAGCCATTTGTTGAGTGTTTTTTTTTGGTGTCTAATCCGCATATATATATCACCATTGCCCTTGATTTTCTAGACTGTATATCTCTTAAATGTCAACATATACACGTGTGATTTAGTTTAAGAAGATTTTTCAATGCCGAGAACCTCGATCAGAGAGTAAAAAGACGTAAGGTTCACAATGGTGTAAAATTAAAATGGGATATACCGGGCTAGGATTCAAGTTACAGGAACAAGGGCCAAACCAACCACCCAAGAATGGAATCGTCGAGCAAAAACACTTGACAAACTCCTAGAAGCAGCTTTTCTTGCCACCAGACCTTTCTCCATCAATTAGGAATCTGATGCCGTCACTAAACACATTCCTTAAATTGTAGAATTAAAATGGGATATACCGGGCTAAGATTCGAGTTACAGGAACAAGGGCCAAATCAACCACCCAAGAATGGAATCGTCGAGCGAAAACACTTGACAACCTCCTAGAAGTAGCTTTTCTTTCCACCAGACCTTTCTCCATCAATTAGGAATCTGATGCCGTCACTTAACACGTTCCTAAAATTGTAGCCATTTGTTGAGTGTTTTTTTTTTGGTGTCTAATCCGCATTTATATCACCATTGCCCTTGATTTTCTTGACTGTATATCTCTTAAATGTCAATATATATACGTGTGATTTAGTTTATGAAGATTTTTCAATGCCAAGAACCTCAATCAGAGAGCAAAAAAGGCATAAGATTCACAATGGTGTAAAATTAAAATGGGATATACCGGGCAAGGATTTGAGTTACAGGAACAAGGGCCAAACCAACCACCCAAGAATGGAATCGTCGAGCGAAAACACTTGACAACCTCCTAGAAGCAGTTTTTCTTGCCACCAGACCTTTCTCCATCAATTAGGAATCTGATGCCGTCACTAAACACGTTCCTTAAATTGTAGCCATTTGTTGAGTGTTTTTTTTTTGGTGTTGAATCCGCATATATATCACCGTTGCCCTTGATTTTCTTGACTGTATGTCTCTTAAATGTCAACATATACACGTATGATTTAGTTTACGAAGATTTTTCAATGGCGAGAACCTCGATCAGAGAGTAAAAAAGGCGTAAGGTTCACAATGGTGTAAAATTAAAATGGGATATACCGGGCTAGGATTCGAGTTACAGGAACAAGGGCCAAACCAACCACCCAAGAATGGAATCGTCGAGCGAAAACACTTGACAACCTCTTAGAAGCAGCTTTTCTTTCCACCAGACCTTTCTCCATCAATTAGGAATCTGATGCCGTCACTAAACACATTCCTAAAATTGTAGCCATTTGTTGAGTGTTTTTTTTTTTGTGTCTAATTCGCATTTATATCACCATTGCCCTTGATTTTCTTGACTGTATATCTCTTAAATGTCAATATATATACGTGTGATTTAGTTTACGAAGATTTTTCAATGCCGAGAACCTCAATCAGAGAGCAAAAAAGTCGTAAGATTCACAATGGTGTAAAATTAAAATGGGATATACCGGGCGAGGATTTGAGTTACAGGAACAAGGGCCAAACGAACCACCCAAGAATGGAATCGTCGAGCGAAAACACTTGACAACCTCCTAGAAGCAGCTTTTTTTGCCACCAGACCTTTCTCCATCAATTAGGAATCTGATGCCGTCACTAAACACGTTCCTTAAATTGTAGCCATTTGTTGAGTGTTTTTTTTGGTGTCTAATCCGCATATGTATCACTATTGCCCTTGATTTTCTTGACTGTATATCTCTTAAAAGCCAACATATACACGTGTGATTTTGCTTACGAAGATTTTTCAATGCTGAGAACCTCGATCAGAGAATAAAAAAGGCGTAAGGTTCACAATGGTTTAAAATTAAAATGGGATATACCGGGCTAGGATTCGAGTTACAGGAACAAGGGCCAAACCAACCACCGAAGAATGGAATTGTCGAGCGAAAACACTTGACAACCTCCTAGAAGCAGCTTTTTCTTGCCACCAGACCTTTCTCCATCAATTAGGAATCTGATGCCGTCACTAAACACATTCTTTAAATTGTAGCCATTTGTTGAGTGTTTTTTTTTCTTGGTGTCTAATCCGCATATATATCACCATTGCCCTTGATTTTCTTGACTGTATATCTCTTAAATGTCAACATATACACGTGTGATTAATTTACGAAGATTTTTCAATGCCGAGAACCTCGATCAGAGAGTAAAAAAGGCTTAAGGTTCACAATGGTGTAAAATTAAAATGGGATATACCGGGCTAGGATTCGAGTTACAGGAACAAGGGCCAAACCAACCACCCAAGAATGGAATCGTCGAGCGAAAACACTTGACAACCACCTAGAAGCAGCTTTTCTTGCCACCAGACCTTTCTCCATTAATTAGGAATCTGATGCCGTCACTAAACACGTTCCTTAAATTCTAGCCATTTGTTGAGTTTTTTTTTGGTGTCTAATCCGCATATATATCACCATTGCCCTTGATTTTCTTGACTGTATATCTCTTAAAAGTCAACATATACACGTGTGATTTAGTTTACGAAGATTTTTCAATGCCGAGAACCTCGATCAGAGAGTAAAAAAGGAGTAAGGTTCACAATGGTGCAAAATTAAAATGGGATGTACCGGGATAGGATTCGAGTTACAGGAACAAGGGCCAAACCAAACACCCAAGAATGGAATCGTCGAACGAAAACACTTGACAACCTCCTAGAAGCAGCTTTTCTTGCGACCAGACCTTTCTCCATCAATTAGGAATCTGATGCCGTCACTAAACACATTCCATATATTATAGTCATTTTTTGAGTGTTTTTTTTTGTGCCTAATCCGCATATATATCACCATTGCCCTTGATTTTCTTGACTATATGTCTCTTAAATGTCAACATATACACGTGTGATTTAGTTTACAAAGATTTTTCAATGCCGAGAACCTCGATCAGAGAGTAAAAAAGGCGTAAGGTTCACAATGGTGTAAAATTAAAATGGGATATACCGGGCTAGGATTCGAGTTACAGGAACAATGGCCAAACCAACCACCCAAGAATGGAATCGTCGAGCGAAAACACTTGACAACCTCCTAGAAGCAGCTTTTCTTGCCACCAGACCTTTCTTCATCAATTAGGAATCTGATGCCGTCACTAAACACGTTCCTTAAATTGTAGCCATTTGTTGAGTGTTTTTTTTTTGTGTCTAATCCGCATATATATCACCATTTCCCTTGATTTTCTTGACTGTATATCTCTTAAATGTCAATATATACACGTGTGATTTAGTTTATGAAGATTTTTCAATCCCGAGAACCTTAATCAGAGAGTAAAAAAGGCGTAAGATTCACAATGGTGTAAAATTAAAATGGGATATACCGGGCTAGGATTCGAGTTACAGGAACAAGGGCCAAACCAACCATCCAAGAATGTAATCGTCGAGCGAAAACACTTGACAACCTCCTAAAAGCAGCTTTTCTTGCCACCAGACCTTTCTCCATCAATTAGGAATCTGATGCCGTCACTAAACACATTCCTTAAATTGTAGCCATTTGTTGAGTGTTTTTTTTTGTGTCTAATCCGTATATATATCACCATTGCCCTTGATTTTCTTGACTGTATATCTTTTAAATGTCAACATATACACGTGTGATTTAGTTTACGAAGATTTTTCAATGCCGATAACCTCAATCAGAGAGTAAAAAAGGCGTAAGGTTCACAATGGTGTAAAATTAAAATGGGATATACCGGGCTAGGATTCGAGTTATAGGAACAAGGGCCAAACCAACCACCCAAGAATGGAATCGTCGAGCCAAAACACTTGACAACCTCCTAGAAGCAGCTTTTCTTTCCACCAGACCTTTCTCCATCAATTAGGAATCTGATGCCGTCACTAAACACGTTCCTAAAATTGTAGCCATTTGTTGAGTGTTTTTTTTTTGGTGTCTAATCCGCATTTATATCACCATTGCCCCCTTGATTTTCTTGACTGTATATCTCTTAAATGTCAATATATATACGTGTGATTTAGTTTATGAAGATTTTTCAATGCCGAGAACCTCAATCAGAGAGCAAAAAAGGCGTAAGATTCACAATGGTGTAAAATTAAAATGGGATATACCGGGCGAGGATTTGAGTTACAGGAACAAGGGCCAAACCAACCACCCAAGAATGGAATCGTCGAGCGAAAACACTTGACTACCTCCTAGAAGCAGCTTTTCTTGCCACCAGACCTTTCTCCATCAATTTGGAATCTGATGCCGTCACTAAACACGTTCCTTAAATTGTAGCCATTTGTTGAGTTTTTTTTTTGGTGTCTAATCCGCATATATATCACTATTGCCCTTGATTTTCTTGACTGTATATCTCTTAAATGCCAACATATACATGTGTGATTTAGTTTACGAAGATTTTTCAATGCCGAGAACCTCGATCAGAGAATAAAAAAGGCGTAAGGTTCACAATGGTGTAAAATTAAAATGGGATATACCGGGCTAGGATTCGAGTTACAGGAACAAGGGCCAAACCAACCACCGAAGAATGGAATTATCGAGCGAAAACACTTGACAATCTTCTAGAAGCAGCTTTTCTTGCCACCAGACCTTTCTCCATCAATTAGGAATCTGATGCCGTCACTAAACACATTCTTTAAATTGTAGCCATTTGTTGAGTGTTTTTTTTTTCTTGGTGTCTAATCCGCATATATATCACCATTGCCCTTGATTTTCTTGACTATATATCTCTTAAATGTCAACATATACACGTGTGATTTAGTTTACGAAGATTTTTCAATGCCGAGAACCTCGATCAGAGAGTAAAAAAGGCTTAAGGTTCACAATGGTGTAAAATTAAAATGGGATATACCGGGCTAGGATTCGAGTTATAGGAACAAGGGCCAAACCAACCACCCAAGAATGGAATCGTCGAGCGAAAACACTTGACAACCTCCTAGAAGCAGCTTTTCTTTCCACCAGACCTTTCTCCATCAATTAGGAATCTGATGCCGTCACTAAACACATTCCTAAAATTGTAGCCATTTGTTGAGTTTTTTTTTTGGTGTCTAATCCGCATATATATCACTATTGCCCTTGATTTTCTTGACTGTATATCTCTTAAATGCCAACATATACATGTGTGATTTAGTTTACGAAGATTTTTCAATGCCGAGAACCTCGATCAGAGAATAAAAAAGGCGTAAGGTTCACAATGGTGTAAAATTAAAATGGGATATACCGGGCTAGGATTCGAGTTACAGGAACAAGGGCCAAACCAACCACCGAAGAATGGAATTATCGAGCGAAAACACTTGACAATCTTCTAGAAGCAGCTTTTCTTGCCACCAGACCTTTCTCCATCAATTAGGAATCTGATGCCGTCACTAAACACATTCTTTAAATTGTAGCCATTTGTTGAGTGTTTTTTTTTTCTTGGTGTCTAATCCGCATATATATCACCATTGCCCTTGATTTTCTTGACTATATATCTCTTAAATGTCAACATATACACGTGTGATTTAGTTTACGAAGATTTTTCAATGCCGAGAACCTCGATCAGAGAGTAAAAAAGGCTTAAGGTTCACAATGGTGTAAAATTAAAATGGGATATACCGGGCTAGGATTCGAGTTATAGGAACAAGGGCCAAACCAACCACCCAAGAATGGAATCGTCGAGCGAAAACACTTGACAACCTCCTAGAAGCAGCTTTTCTTTCCACCAGACCTTTCTCCATCAATTAGGAATCTGATGCCGTCACTAAACACATTCCTAAAATTGTAGCCATTTGTTGAGTGTTTTTTTTTGTGTCTAATCCGCATTTATATCACCATTGCCCTTGATTTTCTTGACTATATATCTCTTAAATGTCAACATATACACGTGTGATTTAGTTTACGAAGATTTTTCAATGCCGAGAACCTCAATCAGTGAGCAAAAAAGGCGTAAGATTCACAATGGTGTAAAATTAAAATGGGATATACCGGGCGAGGATTTGAGTTACAGGAACAAGGGCCAAACCAACCACCCAAGAATGGAATCGTCGAGCGAAAACACTTGACAACCTCCTAGAAGCAGCTTTTTTTGCCACCAGACCTTTCTCTATCAATTAGGAATCTGATGCCGTCACTAAACACGTTCCTTAAATTGTAGCCATTTGTTGAGTGTTTTTTTTGGTGTCTAATCCGCATATATATCACTATTGCCCTTGATTTTCTTGACTGTATATCTCTTAAAAGCCAACATATACACGTGTGATTTTGCTTACGAAGATTTTTCAATGCTGAGAACCTCGATCAGAGAATAAAAAAGGCGTAAGGTTCACAATGGTTTAAAATTAAAATGGGATATACCGGGCTAGGATTCGAGTTACAGGAACAAGGGCCAAACCAACCACCGAAGAATGGAATTGTCGAGCGAAAACACTTGACAACCTCCTAGAAGCAGCTTTTTCTTGCCACCAGACCTTTCTCCATCAATTAGGAATCTGATGCCGTCACTAAACACATTCTTTAAATTGTAGCCATTTGTTGAGTGTTTTTTTTTCTTGGTGTCTAATCCGCATATATATCACCATTGCCCTTGATTTTCTTGACTGTATATCTCTTAAATGTCAACATATACACGTGTGATTTAGTTTACGAAGATTTTTCAATGCCGAGAACCTCGATCAGAGAGTAAAAAAGGCTTAAGGTTCACAATGGTGTAAAATTAAAATGGGATATACCGGGCTAGGATTCGAGTTATAGGAACAAGGGCCAAACCAACCACCCAAGAATGGAATCGTCGAGCGAAAACACTTGACAACCACCTAGAAGCAGCTTTTCTTGCCACCAGACCTTTCTCCATTAATTAGGAATCTGATGCCGTCACTAAACACGTTCCTTAAATTCTAGCCATTTGTTGAGTTTTTTTTTGGTGTCTAATCCGCATATATATCACCATTGCCCTTGATTTTCTTGACTGTATATCTCTTAAATGTCAACATATACACGTGTGATTTAGTTTACGAAGATTTTTCAATGCCGAGAACCTCGATCAGAGAGTAAAAAAGGAGTAAGGTTCACAATGGTGCAAAATTAAAATGGGATGTACCGGGATAGGATTCGAGTTACAGGAACAAGGGCCAAACCAAACACCCAAGAATGGAATCTTCGAACGAAAACACTTGACAACCTCCTAGAAGCAGCTTTTCTTGCGACCAGACCTTTCTCCATCAATTAGGAATCTGATGCCGTCACTAAACACATTCCATATATTATAGTCATTTTTTGAGTGTTTTTTTTTTGTGCCTAATCCGCATATATATCACCATTGCCCTTGATTTTCTTGACTATATGTCTCTTAAATGTCAACATATACACGTGTGATTTAGTTTACAAAGATTTTTCAATGCCGAGAACCTCGATCAGAGAGTAAAAAAGGCGTAAGGTTCACAATGGTGTAAAATTAAAATGGGATATACCGGGCTAGGATTCAAGTTACAGGAACAATGGCCAAACCAACCACCCAAGAATGGAATCGTCGAGCGAAAACACTTGACAACCTCCTAGAAGCAGCTTTTCTTGCCACCAGACCTTTCTTCATCAATTAGGAATATGATGCCGTCACTAAACACGTTCCTTAAATTGTAGCCATTTGTTGAGTGTTTTTTTTGGTGTCTAATCCGCATATATATCACCATTTCCCTTGATTTTCTTGACTGTATATCTCTTAAATGTCAATATATACACGTGTGATTTAGTTTATGAAGATTTTTCAATCCCGAGAACCTTAATCAGAGAGTAAAAAAGGCGTAAGATTCACAATGGTGTAAAATTAAAATGGGATATACCGGGCTAGGATTCGAGTTACAGGAACAAGGGCCAAACCAACCATCCAAGAATGTAATCGTCGAGCGAAAACACTTGACAACCTCCTAAAAGCAGCTTTTCTTGCCACCAGACCTTTCTCCATCAATTAGGAATCTGATGCCGTCACTAAACACATTCCTTAAATTGTAGCCATTTGTTGAGTGTTTTTTTTTGTGTCTAATCCGTATATATATCACCATTGCCCTTGATTTTCTTGACTGTATATCTTTTAAATGTCAACATATACACGTGTGATTTAGTTTACGAAGATTTTTCAATGCCGATAACCTCAATTAGAGAGTAAAAAAGGCGTAAGGTTCACAATGGTGTAAAATTAAAATGGGATATACCGGGCTAGGATTCGAGTTATAGGAACAAGGGCCAAACCAACCACCCAAGAATGGAATCGTCGAGCCAAAACACTTGACAACCTCCTAGAAGCAGCTTTTCTTTCCACCAGACCTTTCTCCATCAATTAGGAATCTGATGCCGTCACTAAACACGTTCCTAAAATTGTAGCCATTTGTTGAGTGTTTTTTTTTTTGTGTCTAATCCGCATTTATATCACCATTGCCCCCTTGATTTTCTTGACTGTATATCTCTTAAATGTCAATATATATACGTGTGATTTAGTTTATGAAGATTTTTCAATGCCGAGAACCTCAATCAGAGAGCAAAAAAGGCGTAAGATTCACAATGGTGTAAAATTAAAATGGGATATACCGGGCGAGGATTTGAGTTACAGGAACAAGGGCCAAACCAACCACCCAAGAATGGAATCGTCGAGCGAAAACACTTGACTACCTCCTAGAAGCAGCTTTTCTTGCCACCAGACCTTTCTCCATCAATTTGGAATCTGATGCCGTCACTAAACACGTTCCTTAAATTGTAGCCATTTGTTGAGTTTTTTTTTTGGTGTCTAATCCGCATATATATCACTATTGCCCTTGATTTTCTTGACTGTATATCTCTTAAATGCCAACATATACATGTGTGATTTAGTTTACGAAGATTTTTCAATGCCGAGAACCTCGATCAGAGAATAAAAAAGGCGTAAGGTTCACAATGGTGTAAAATTAAAATGGGATATACCGGGCTAGGATTCGAGTTACAGGAACAAGGGCCAAACCAACCACCGAAGAATGGAATTATCGAGCGAAAACACTTGACAATCTTCTAGAAGCAGCTTTTCTTGCCACCAGACCTTTCTCCATCAATTAGGAATCTGATGCCGTCACTAAACACGTTCCTTAAATTGTAGCCATTTGTTGAGTGTATTTTTTTTGGTGTCTAATCCGCATATATATCACCATTGCCCTTGATTTTCTTGACTGTATATCTCTTAAATGTCAACATATACACGTGTGATTTAGTTTACGAAGATTTTTCAATGCCGAGAACCTCGATCAGATAGTAAAAAAGGCGTAAGGTTCACAATGGTGTAAAATTAAAATGGGATATACCGGGATATGATTCGAGTTACAGGAACAAGGGCCAAACCAACCACCCAAGAATGGAATCGTCGAGCGAAAACACTTGACAACCTCCTAGAAGCAGCTTTTCTTGCCACCAGACCTTTCTCCATCAGTTAGGAATCTGATTCCGTTACTAAACACATTCCATAAATTGTAGTCATTTTTTGAGTGTTTTTTTTTTGGTGCCTAATCCGCATATATATCACCATTGCCCTTGATTTTCTTGACTGTATGTCTCTTAAATGTCAACATATACACGTGTGATTTAGTTTACAAAGATTTTTCAATGCCGAGAACCTCGATCAGAGAGTAAAAAAGGCGTAAGGTTCACAATGGTGTAAAATTAAAATGGGATATACCGGGCTAGGATTCGAGTTACAGGAACAATGGCCAAACCAACCACCCAAGAATGGAATCGTCGAGCGAAAACACTTGACAACATCCTAGAAGCAGCTTTTCTTGCCACCAGACCTTTCTTCATCAATTAGGAATCTGATGCCGTCACTAAACACGTTCCTTAAATTGTAGTCATTTGTTGAGTGTTTTTTTTTTGGTGTCTAATCCGCATATATATCACAATTTCCCTTGATTTTCTTGACTGTATATCTCTTAAATGTCAATATATACACGTGTGATTTAGTTTATGAAGATTTTTCAATATCGAGAACCTCAATCAGAGAGTAAAAATGGCGTAAGATTCACAATGGTGTAAAATTAAAATGGGATATACCGGGCTAGGATTCGAGTTACAGGAACAAGGGCCAAACCAACCATCCAAGAATGTAATCGTCGAGCGAAAACACTTGACAACCTCCTAGAAGCAGCTTTTCTTGCCACCAGACCTTTCTCCATCAATTAGGAATCTGATGCCCTCACTAAACACATTCTTTAAATTGTAGCCATTTGTTGAGTGTTTTTTTTTCTTGGTGTCTTATCCGCATATATATCACCATTGCCCTTGATTTTCTTGACTGTATATCTCTTAAATGTCAACATAAACACGTGTGATTTAGTTTACGAAGACTTTTCAATGCCGAGAACCTCGATCAGAGAGTAAAAAAGGCTTAAGGTTCACAATGGTGTAAAATTAAAATCGGATATACCGGGCTAGGATTCGAGTTATAGGAACAAGGGCCAAACCAACCACCCAAGAATGGAATCGTCGAGCAAAAACACTTGACAACCACCTAGAAGCAGCTTTTCTTGCCACCAGACCTTTCTCCATCAATTAGTGTTGGTGCACAAGAATGTCTGTTGACTACATCTACATCAAGTCTTAAATCAAGAAAGTCAAGATTGGATCTTAAAAGTCAAAATTAGGGTTTTATGCTTGATTTCGCTTATATGTACATAAGATATAGGTGATTTCGCTTTTAAGGACATTAGGGGGTTCGCTTATATGTCAAGGTGATTTCGCTTTTAAGGTCATGACATAAAAGCGAAATCAGTTACAAGTGATTCCGCTTTTATGGACATGCCATAAAAGCGAAATCAGACCTACTATAAATACCACATGTGTGTGTTCATGAAAGCGACACCTGATCATAAGCTTTGTAACCGAACTCTGTCAAAATTGTTCCAGAAAGCTAATAAAGTGAAGAAATTGAATAGGAAAGCTGCTGTAACGTTGCGTATACTGATTCCGCCTTTATACGTGATGATGAACTTGCTCAACTGATCATTTAGGGTCACGACACGGTCCAACAAGTGGTATCAGAGCTTCAGGACGAGGAGTTCATACTACATCAGCCGATTCGACACTATTCTCATATTTCTACTCAATTTCTCTTTTAAATTTTTTGGTTTAAACAAGTTACTACGGACATAATGGCTTGAATCTCAAGTATTGTGAGCGAAACTAGTTGTTAATCAATCCTTAACAATATCAGACCTTAAAACATACTAAAACTCAATCAATTTTAACAAAATCTCGATTTATTTTCGAACCGGAACTTCATCTTTAGATCTGGAACAAATCAGCGGTCAAAGTTGAACAAAAATAATATCATTGTGATCGGTTTTAAGAGTATAACAACCCTTGAAAGTTTCAGATTGTAATTCGAATTAAAACTTGGTGAAAATTGGTTATCAGCTGATTCCGCTTTTACGAACATCAGCTGATTACATCACTTGATTCCGCTTTTGTGTACATCGAGGGTTAAAAAGTGATTTCGCTTTTACGTACACTTTACATGTGATTTCGCTTTTACGTACACTTTACATGTGATTTCGCTTTTACGGACAATAACAATCTGATTTCGCTTATAAGGACATAGTGATTTCGCTTAAGTGAACATTGTGATTTCGCTCAAGTGAACATTCTGATTTCGCTTAAGTGAACAGTTGTGATTTCGCTTATCAGTCATTGAGACTGATTTCGCTTCAGTGACATTATTTGATAAAATTTCGGAAAATTTGTCTAAGTGTTTGCTGATTGTTTGTTGAAGGTACATTCATGATGGATGATCTTTTCTTGAACCCGTTCAGTGACATGTACGCGTTTGCTGGAAACTCGGGAGATGTTTCATCTACAAGCAATGAGAACGAGAATCCACCAAAAGAAAAGAAAAAGGAAGCTTGGGAATCGGAAAGTGCTTTCGGAACGTTCAATAAACCCCCAAAGCTAATGGCTATCGAGGAGTACAGTCGTTGGTCCAGAAAGTTTGAAGATTGGATGATGGCATTCGCATTTCCAAGTTGGAAAAGTTTGAAGAACGGTTATGATCAAGGAAACAAAAATGGTGAAGTCTTAACAGCATCAGATGAGATTGAATCATTTGTAGCCGAACAAAAGTGTGTAGCATTGTTATTTCAATCTGTTCGGGAGGATATCATCTCACTGATAGACTACTCAAACGCTAAAGACCTCTGGGCAAAGTTAAAACAGAAATGTTTAGGAAGTACTGAAATTGTGAAAAACAAAAAGAAACTTCTTAGGAAAGAGTTTGATATGTTTGGTTGTCTTAAAAATGAGTCAGTGTGTAAAATGATAGAGAGGTTCGGTCATCTGAAGCTGGAATTAGCAAGACATGATATCAAGTATTCTGATGATGAGCAAGTAGACAAGTTGTTCGATTCATTACCAGACGAGATGGAGTGGAGATATTATGCTCTCATGCTTAAGAACACTATTCCTGCTGAATTGTTGAAACCAGATTTGGTGATTGAGAAACTCGAAAGTCATGAACTGGAATTGAAGAAGACATACAAAGTTAATCACTCATCTTATCAGCAGAATTTGGATCTATACTATCCAAAAAGCATGATGCCAAAAGCAACTTCTCCAAAAACTGCGTTTTCTGCTGAAAATGTGTCGACAGCCGGCAAAGAAAATCAAAGTGGTCAAAGCAGTGGAAGTCACAGTGGTTATCACAGTGGATCTTCATCTTCTGGAAGTCATTCTGATGCAAAGAACCATTTTCAATGCAACATTGCAATAGACTTGAAGAATGCTCAGAACTTTGATGAGGAATCAGCCAAGCAGCAGATGATCTTCTTAGCATCGGTGTTGGAATCGTATGAAGGATTGGTAGCTGGGAAGATTGGCAATACAAATCTGACGAAAGAAGATTACGATCAGATTGATCCGGAGGAAATGGAACTGATCGATATTCGTTGGGCTATGGCAAGTGCTGTTCGTCGTGCACAAAGATTCATGGAAATCACTGGAAGAAAAACAATCGGTGGTGCTTCTACTAAGCTGGGATTCGATAAATCGAAGGTGACTTGCTTCAAATGTAAGCAGAAGGGTCATTTCAAACGAGAATGCCGAAATGCTTATGCTGATGAATCGGAGAATCCTTTCAGAGAAGATTACTACAAGAAGGCAATTTATCATCAAAATAAATACGAGCCGCCTAGATTGAAGCAGGTTGAAGACAACAAAGAGAAATCTAGAGCTCTTGCAGTGATTTATGATGATGAGGGGTATGATTGGAGTCAAGAGGTTCTACCAGAAGAAGATGCGGTTGGTTACGCATTCATGGCGAAAAATGAACCTATTCCATGGAAAGATGAGAGAACTGAAGAGCAAAAGTATAAATACAGAAAAATGATTTCGGAAAACAAAATTACTAGACTTTCTAGAATCTATTTGGATGCAAAGAGAGCCAATAGATGGGATCCAGATAGAGAGTGTTATCTTGATGAGTATGGAAATATTGCGGTTGATCACAAAACTCTTGATCTGGAAGTTTTAATCAAGGAAATGAAAGAAAATGATGAGTATTGGCAACACAAATGGTGGGGAACTCCAACTTTGAAAATGATTGAAGAAGAGCAAGAGAAAGAGAAAGAGAGAAAGGAGAAAGAGGAGAAAGAAAGAAAAGAGATAGAAGGAAAAGAATCCAAGAAGATTGATACTGGAATTATTGATACTACGCAGGAGTTGAATGCAGAGAATCTGGGAAAAATGGCTGACAAAGTGCTGGCTGCCAAAGCACTTGAGGTAGACTCTAACTCCGAGTCTGAGTCAAAAGGCCAGGTCAGTCCAAATTCGTCAACAAATGCGTCAGGTAAAAAGATCGAAGGAAATGCTGATTGCAAAAATTGCAACAAAGAGTGCAAATTTTGTAGCACAGTCACGTATCTCAACATTAAGAAAGTTGAAGATCTGACAGCTAAGGTCAGAAATGTTGAGAATCAGATTCTTGATCGTGACAAAACAGTTAAAGCTTCAACTGAACGGATAAAAGAATTAACTAAACAAATGGAAAATGATAAAATTGATCATGACAAAGTTAAAAACGAAAACGAAAAGTTGATTCTTGAAAACCGTCAGATTTCTGAAAAATTTGAAAAACTGAAAAGCACAATGAAAGATTGTGATGATCGAAATGGTAAAACTTTTAAAGAAAATGAACATTTGAAAGCAGTGCTTAGAGTCAAAGAAGAATTAATCAATAAACAACTGGATGAAATCGCTAAATTGAAACTTAAATTTGAAGAGGCTAAAATTGAAAACGAGCGAATCCAGTTGAAGCTTAACAGTTACAGCTCCGCAAGCTTTGTTTTGCAACATATCATTCCCAAACCCATCGGGAAAGACAAAGCGGGCGAAGATGTGTATTCTGATGGAACTGGGGTGGGTTTTCATCAAGTACCACCACCTGTTCTTGATAACTACACGAAAAAGCAATCTGGGTTGGTTGAAATTGAGGAAGAAAAAGAAGTTAAACTTCCAGAGAACATTGATGTTACTTTTTCTACATCATCTGATGATAGTGTTCAGACAGAGATTGTTAAGAGCACAGCTGAAAGTGTCTTGATGTCTGATTCATCTGAAGATGATGGATGTTTCTTGGACAAATACATTCAGAAACCAAAATCCCAAAACAACTTAAGTGATGAACCGGGTCTTGTGATGTACAAGATGGCTGGATCTGATAAGTTGTATTCGGATTCTGAGTTTCCAATTGAGAATGTTAATGAGAAAAAGTTGACAAATGTTTTCAAGTTAGTTGAAGTTGAGTTGTCTGAAGTGAACAGTTTGAAACACACAAAAAGGCAAATGAATTTTGAGAAAGATAAATCTTATTACAAAAAGCCTGTTGTTCCACCAAGGTTTTATAATAACAATCGAAACAATTGGTCGGGAGGTTATAGGGATGGTAAGAGTTATCAGAAAAAGAGTTTTCAAAACAAAAGGTTTGCTGAAAAGAAGGTGTTTGTGAACAGTTCAAGTTCACTTTCTGATGAGGAAAATGAAATTTTTTCAAAATCAAACAAAGAGTTCTTTGAGAAAAGAGCTTCACATTATCAGTCTGAAGGCACAAGTCGAGTTGTTGATACTCGAACATGTTTTAGATGTAATCAAGTTGGTCATATTGCACGAATGTGTACCAATGTGAAGCCTAAGATTGAAAATGTGAAGTTTCAACAGAAGAAAGTTGATGTGAAGGGTAAAGCACCAATTGTTGTTGAGAAAAAGAATGTGAAAAATGACAACACCAAAGTGAAAAATGAACCTGTAAAGAAAGTGGTAACTAAAAATGACAAATTTTACAAGCGGGTTGCATTATCTCAACAAATTTGGAAACCAAAAACTGAAATGAAAATTTTAACTTCTGAAGTGAAAAAGGCTGAAGAATCAATTTCGGTTGATTATGATGCAAATTTTCCACCTTTGAAGGCTGAAAATTTCAAAATTCAAATTGCTAGAGTCAAGGTTACACCTAAGGCTGATGAGGCCTGGGTGGACAGTATGTTCGAATAAGCAGTTTGAATTGCCGGAGCTTCCTGGATCGCGAAGCATGAATCGGCATCTTTCTAGAAGTTGTTTAAGTCGTAGTTTGTTTTGTGCAGGATCTTCCACAACTGATATCCAGATGGATCATGGATAGTGGTGCATCTCGACATATGACAGGAAAAACCGCGTTGCTGTATGATGTGAGAAACATTAATGGTGGTTATGTGGGATTTGCTGGTCATGAAGGTGGTAGAATTGTTGGTGAAGGAACGTTATCCAATGGGATTGTGACGTTTGAAAGAGTTAACTACATCACTGAGCTGGAGAACAATCTGCTTAGTATCTCGCAGATTTGTGAAAATCAGTATACTACTCACTTCACTGATAAAGAATGTTTGATTCTGAAACCTGGTTTTGTTATCCCTGAAGAATGGATTATTATGAGGGCACCTAGAGTGAACGATTTATATGTGTTAGATATGTCTGTAGCAACTACAACAACTGGTCAAGCACATTGTTTTGTGTCTAGAGCAACTAAGAAAGAATCTAGATTGTGGCACCGAAAGATGGGGCATATACATCTTAGAAAAATGAATCACTTGGTGCACAATGATTTGGTATTGGGAGTTAATATCAAAGGTTTTCATCTGGAAGGGGAGTGCATTAGCTGCATCAAAGGCAAGCAGAAGAAAAAGTCACACCCTACAAAGAAAGTTAATTCAGTTTCGAGTCCGCTGGAAAGACTTCACATGGATTTGTTTGGTCCGGTGAATGTCAAAAGTCTTACAGGAGATTTCTATTGTTTGGTTGTTACTGATGATTATTCCAGATTTTCGTGGGTATCTTTCTTGAAGACGAAAGATGAAACATTTGACAGTTTGATGGGGCTGTTCAGGAAGATTGAGAATTTGTACCAAAGGCGTATTAAGAGAATTAGAAGTGATAATGGTACTGAATTCAAGAACAGCAAGATGGAAGAATTTTGTGATGAAAGAGGTATTTTGCATGAGTTTAGTGCTCCGTACACTCCGCAGCAGAATGGAGTCGCAGAACGCAAAAACCGGACGCTAATCGAGACGGCTAGAACTATGCTCGCAGATTCAAAGTTACCAATTAATTTTTGGGCTGAAGCTGTTTCCGCCGCATGCTATACGCTCAACAGGGTTCTCACTGTCAAGAAGTTCAACAAAACATGCTTTGAGCTAATCAATAATCGCAAACCGAATTTGAAGTATCTAGAACCGTTCGGGTCACCTTGTACGGTTATAGAGCCTTTTGGAAAGTTTGGTCCGAAGTGCATTGAGGGGATATTTGTTGGTTATTCAAATCCGTTGAGACGTGTCTTCGTTCCAAGTGAGAAGCGGATTATTGAAGCTGCAAATGTTGAATGTCAAGGTTATACTATGCCGCCGCAGAATCCTGGTGATTCATGGCGTTATCATTATGACAAACTTTGGGATTCGTTTGACATGAGAGAAGAATCAGAGGATGATGAAGATTTCTTTGATGAGTTGGATATTTTGCGTGAATATGAGTCACAGTTAAGGTTCCCAGCTGAGTATTCGAGGAGACCACGGGAAACTTCAAATGACGATGAAGCAGGTCCAAGTAATGCTGGTGAACATGATGATGTCCAACAGAATGAAGTTGCTCAGGATAATCAGTCGGCTCAGAATGATAATCTAGAAGCTGAAAACATGCCAGTATTTGATCATGGTGATTCAGATTCAAATTCTGAGGGGGAGCAAATTCAGATTTCAGGTCAAACAAACCAAGTTGGTGAACAAGATGCAGAGCAGAATGTTACTAATCTGGAGGGAAATGTAGATGTTCCAAGTGAAGTGATGCCGCGAACTTTTTCATATCATCCAGAGGAGTTGATTATAGGAGAATTACAAGCTGGTGTTCGCACTCGAAATCAGATTGATAAAGGGCTTACATGTTTTTATACAAAAGTTGCTTCTTTGCAAACAGAATTTTCTTTGAGTTGTTTTATCTCGCAGGTTGAGCCAAGAACTTACAAAGAGGCGCTTACTGAAGATTCTTGGGTCAATGCAATGCAGGAGGAACTTAGTCAATTTGAGAAATTAGGAGTATGGAAGTTAGTTGATTTGCCGGATGGTCATAGGAAAATTAACACTAAGTGGGTGTTTAAATGCAAGAGGGACGATAGAGGAGTTGTCGTAAGGAACAAAGCTCGACTCGTTGTTCAGGGATTTAGTCAACAGGAGGGAATTGATTTTACTGAAGTCTATGCTCCTGTAGCACGACTAGAGGCTATCAGAATTTTCCTAGCATTTGCGTCTTGGAAGAACTTCAAAGTTTATCAGTTGGATGTTAAATCGGCGTTTCTCTACGGGAAGGTTAAAGAGGAGGTTTATGTCGGTCAGCCGCCGGGCTTCACCGATCCAATCCACAAAAACAAGGTCTACTTATTGGACAAAGCGATGTATGGTTTACACCAGGCCCCGAGAGCTTGGTACGAGACTTTGTCTCAACACCTACTAGCCAACAAGTTCATTCGTGGAAAAGTGGATGCCACTCTCTTCACTAAGGAGGTCGATGGTCATCTTCTGATAGTTCAGATTTATGTGGACGATATAATCTTTGGGTCAACGAATGAAAATCTATGCAAAGATTTTGAATCAGTGATGAAGCAGAAGTTTGAAATGTCATCAATGGGGGAGATGAAATTCTTTCTGGGATTACAAGTTGAACAACTTCCTGAGGGAATTTTCATTCATCAGTCAAAGTATGTTCATGATATTCTAGAGAAATTTGGGATGTCAAGTTCTACTCCAGCTGCTACCCCACTTGCAACAAATCATGGGATTCACCCAGATCTCACCGGAGACAGGGCTGATGAAACGTTTTACCGATCCATGATAGGTTCTTTAATGTACCTAACTGCTTCACGTCCTGATATCATGTACCCAACGTGCCTCGCAGCAAGATTTCAGTCTAACCCGAGAGCATCGCACATGATTATTGTGAAGAGGATATTGCGCTACCTGAAAGGAACTCCTTCATTGGGGTTGTGGTATCCTAGGAAAGGCGAATTTATGCTCGAAGGGTATTCCGATTCGGATTTCGGATGCTGCAAAGTCAATTCAAAATCAACAACTGCAGGATGCCAGTTCTTTGGTCCTAGATTGGTTACCTGGCAGTGTAAGAAACAAACGTCTGTGGCGTTATCTACATGTGAAGCGGAGTATGTTTCTGCTAGCAGTTGCTGCTCTCAGATCTTGTGGATACAGCAACAGATGCGCGACTACGGTTTGCAGTTTCTTAACACACCTCTTTTTGTTGATAATGAGGCCGCTATAAATATAACTAAAAATCCAGTACATCACGCTAAAACTAAACACATAGAAATTCGTCATCACTTTATTCGTGATTGCTTTGAGAAAAAGTTGATACGAATTGAGAAAATTCACACTGACGAACAGAAAGCTGATTTACATACCAAAGCTTTTGATAAAAATCGGTTTAAATATTTGTTAAAACTGAATGGGATGAAGCTTCTGTCGGTGTCGGATGGCATAATTGGCGTTGATGAGAGTACTGTTGCGGATGAAGACGAGAAACAATCTGCAATGGTTTGTCGAATTTTTACTTGTTTTGGTATTTAGGGGGAGTAGATGTTTGTACATAGTTTATTTTCAGAAAATACAAAAACAGTAAAAAATGCAAAAATACAAAAACATGATAAAATCTGAAAACGAGCTTGTGTATATGGGGAAAATGATAGTACATCAGCTAGACGATTACAGTATGCTAAAGATTTGAAAAGTATAAAAGAATTAAACAGTCTTACTGATGATGTGTCGATAGGTTTTCGCACATTTAGTAGATTTATTCGGGATATAAACATAAATTCAAACTTGTGAATTCGTGGGGAACACTACTTGGATATATAGGTAACCCCTGAAATCTCGTTTGAAAGGTCTCGTAATCTGATATACTAGGTCTTTATACTCTATGATATCTGGGGTATTATTCCGGGACTTCTGCTGAACGGTGGTTCTGACCTAGTCCCTGGCTAATACTTGCTGCAATGCTTGAAACACAGCATTAAACCCTCAGCATGCTGAAACAATAAAATTGATAAATGCTGCTGTTGTAAGCAAAAAGATCCTCTAAAGGGGACACACCGAAAAGTCGAAGCTGATATCTCTCTGCGTATACGGAAGTATCGACCTGAGATCCCTCGGCCCTCGCATACCTAAATTATATACAGATATCATTGTAGTATTCTCACCTGTAAGACTGATTATTGGGATTCTGGATACGGGAGTATATTCAAGAGGTGGGACACATGAATGATCTAAGTTCTTAATTCATCTAAATCGTATCCTGAATAAGTTGAAATTTGTGTGAAAATTTAAGATGGATCAGTATATCGACAATCGAGGTGAATTGTTTAAATCTAAGTATGAAATGTAGCTTAACGGTACTTGTGATTTGTCTGAAAAGCTGATATGATTCCCTGACACGCTCACCAAAAATATGTTTGTAAATAGTTTACTTTGTTTACTTTCTGCAATTTAAGTTTTCTGTATTTCATTTCTTAGTTTAAATCACTTTATAAAAAAAAAAAAAAAAAAAAAAAAAAAAAAAATTATTTCTGCTTTATTTTCCGACAAACCAAAGTGGAAAGTTGATTGTTGGATTCTCAGATGTTTGAAGCAGATGCAGGAAATTCTGGACTGAAGAATGAGGAGAGCTTACTTTGTTGAAGTTTGATTGTTTGAAAAGTCAAAAACAAGTTCATTAACTTGATACTTGTTATTTTCAGAAAATGTTTGAAATTGTTGTTTTAAATCAGTTTGATTCGTCAAAAGATCAACCAAGGTCATTAAATTGGACTTGGTAGATTAATTAAGTAATCAGGGTCATTAAGTTGAACTTGAATACTTGAGTGGATTTCTAAAACTGATTAAGTTTATGAGTTATGTGAAAAGATAAGTTTGTAATGAATGATGTTTGAGTAACAGGTTTTGGACTTCATAATTCCCAATGGAAGCTAATTGTCAAAGCTTGAACCAGATACCTCAGATTATAGCATATCGAGAGGGGGAGTCTGTGAAAGGGGGAGCCTGGATCAACATTCAAAGGGAAGATGGAAGTTAGAGCCAGGAGGACAAGATCCTGAAATCTGTGAAGATAGAGTGCTTATGATGAGACGACAGAGAGTTAGAGAAAAGACTAAAGATGAAGACTCAGGAGCTGAAGATTACGTCAACATCCAAGGGGGAGTCTGTTGGTGCACAAGAATGTCTGTTGACTACATCTACATCAAGTCTTAAATCAAGAAAGTCAAGATTGGATCTTAAAAGTCAAAATTAGGGTTTTATGCTTGATTTCGCTTATATGTACATAAGATATAGGTGATTTCGCTTTTAAGGACATTAGGGGGTTCGCTTATATGTCAAGGTGATTTCGCTTTTAAGGTCATGACATAAAAGCGAAATCAGTTACAAGTGATTCCGCTTTTATGGAGATGCCATAAAAGCGAAATCAGACCTACTATAAATACCACATGTGTGTGTTCATAAAAGCGACACCTGATCATAAGCTTTGTAACCGAACTCTGTCAAAATTGTTCCAGAAAGCTAATAAAGTGAAGAAATTGAATAGGAAAGCTGCTGTAACGTTGCGTATACTGATTCCGCCTTTATACGGGATGATGAACTTGCTCAACTGATCATTTAGGGTCACGACACGGTCCAACAATTAGGAATCTGATACTGTCACTAAACACGTTCCTTAAATTGTAGCCATTTGTTGAGTGTTTTTTTGGTGTCTAATCCGCATATATATCACCATTGCCCTTGATTTTCTTGACTGTATATCTCTTAAATGTCAACATATACACGTGTGATCTAGTTTACGAAGATTTTTCAATGCCGAGAACCTCGATCAGAGAGTAAAAATGGCGTAAGGTTCACAATGGTGTAAAATTAAAATGGGATATACCGGGATAGGATTCGAGTTACAGGAACAAGGGCCAAACCAACCACCCAATAACGGAATCGTCGAGCGAAAACACTTGACAACCTCCTAGAAACAGTTTTTCTTGCCACCAGACCTTTCTCCATCAATTAGGAATCTGATGCCGTCACTAAACACATTCCATAAATTGTAGTCATTTTTTGAGTGTTTTTTTTGGTGCCTAATCCGCATATATATTACCATTGCCCTTGATTTTCTTGACTGTATGTCTCTTAAATGTCAACACATATACGTGTGATTTAGTTTACAAAGATTTTTCAATGCCGAGAACCTCGATCAGAGAGTAAAAAAGGCGTAAGGTTCACAATGGTGTAAAATTAAAATGGGATATACCGGGCTAGGATTCGAGTTACAGGAACAATGGCCAAACCAACCACCCAAGAATGGAATCGTCGAGCGAAAACACTTGATAACCTCCTAGAAGTAGCTTTTCTTGCCACCAGACCTTTCTTCATCAATTAGGAATCTGATGTCGTCACTAAACACGTTCCTTAAATTGTAGCCATTTGTTGAGTGTTTTTTTTTTGTGTCTAATCCGCATATATATCACCATTTCCCTTGATTTTGTTGACTGTATATCTCTTAAATGTCAATATATACATGTGTGATTTAGTTTATGAAGATTTTTCAATACCGAGAACCTCAATCAGAGAGTAAAAAAGGCGTAAGATTCACAATGGTGTAGAATTAAAATCGGATATACCGGGCTAGGATTCGAGTTACAGGAACAAGGGCCAAACCAACCATCCAAGAAGGTAATCGTCGAGCGAAAACACTTGACAACCTCCTAGAAGCAGCTTTTCTTGCCACCAGACCTTTCTCCATGAATTAGGAATCTGATGCCGTCACTAAACACATTCCTTAAATTGTAGCCATTTGTTGAGTGTTTTTTTTTTGTGTCTAATCCGTACATATATCACCATTGCCCTTGATTTTCTTGACTGTATATCTTTTAAATGTCAACATATACACGTGTGATTTAGTTTACGAAGATTTTTCAATGCCGAGAACCTCGATCAGAGAGTAAAAAAGGCGTAAGGTTCACAATGGTGTAAAATTAAAATGGGATATACCGGGATAGGATTCGAGTTACAGGAACAAGGGCCAAACCAACCATCCAAGAATGTAATCGTCGAGCGAAAACACTTGACAACCTCCAAGAAGCAGCTTTTCTTTCCACCAGACCTTTCTCCATCAATTAGGAATCTGATGCCGTCACTAAACATATTTCTTAAATTGTAGCCATTTGTTGAGTGTTTTTTTTTGTATCTAATCCGCATATATATCACCATTGCCCTTGATTTTCTGGACTGTATATCTCTTAAATGTCAACATATACACGTGTGATTTATTTACGAAGATTTTTCAATGCCGAGAACCTCGATCAGAGAGTAAAAAAGGCGTAAGGTTCACAATGGTGTAAAATTAAAATGGATATACCGGGCTAGGATTCGAGTTACAAGAAAAAGGGCCAAACCTACCACCCAAGAATGGAATCGTCGAGCGAAAACACTTGACAACCTCCTAGAAGCAGCTTTTCTTGCCACTAGACATTTCTCCATCAATTAGGAATCTGATGCCGTCACTAAACACATTCCTTAAATTGTAGCCATTTGTTGAGTGTTTTTTTTTTGTGTCTAATCCGCATATATATCACTATTGCCCTTGATTTTCTTGACTGTATGTCTCTTAAATGTCAACATATACACGTGTGATTTAGTTTACGAAGATTTTTCAATGCCGAGAACCTCGATCAGAGAGTAAAAAAGGCGTAAGGTTTACAATGGTGTAAAATTAAAATGGGATATACCGGGCTAGGATTCGAGTTACAGAAACAAGGGCCAAACCAACTACCCTAGAATGGAATCGTCGAGCGAAAACACTTGACAACCTCCTAAAAAAAGCTTTTCTTGCCACTGGACCTTTCTCCATCAATTAGGAATCTGAGGCCGTCACTAAACACGTTCCTTAAATTGTAGCCATTTGTTGAGTGTTTTTTTTTGTTGTCTAATCCGCATATATATCACCATTGACCTTGATTTTCTTGACTGTATATCTCTTAAATGTTAATATATACACGTGTGATTTAGTTTATGAAGATTTTTCAATGCCGAGAACCTCAATCAGAGAGTAAAAAATGCGAAAGATTCACAATGGTGTAAAATTAAAATGGGATATACCGGGCGAGGATTCGAGTTACAGGAACAAGGGCCAAACCAACCACCCAAGAATGGAATCTTCGACCAAAAACACTTGACAACCTCCTAGAAGCAGCTTTTCTTGCCACTAGACCTTTCTATATCAATTAGGAATCTGATGCCGTCACTAAACACATTCCATAAATTGTAGCCATTTGTTGAGTGTTTTTTTTGGTGTCTAATCCGCATATATATCACCATTGCCCTTGATTTTCTTGACTGTATATCACTTAAATGTCAACATATACATGTGTGATTTAGTTTACGAAGATATTTCAATGCCGAGAACCTCGATCAGAGAGTAAAAAAGGCGTAAGGTTCACAATGGTGTAAAATTAAAATGGGATGTACCGGGCTAGGATTCGAGTTACAGGAACAACGGCGAAACCAACCACCCATGAATGGAATCGTCGAGCGAAAACACTTGACAACCTCCTAGAAGCCGCATTTCTTGCCACCAGACCTTTCTCCATCAATTAGGAATCTGATGCCGTCACTAAACACATTCCTTAAATTGTAGCCATTTGTTGAGTGTTTTTTTTTGGTGTCTAATCCGCATATATATCACCATTGCCCTTGATTTTCTTGACTGTATGTCTTTTAAATGTTAACATATACACGTATGATTTAGTTTACGAAGATTTTTCGATTCCGAGAACCTCGATCAGAGAGTAAAAAAGGCGTAAGGTTCACAATGGTGAAAAATTAAAATGGGAAATACCGGGATAGGATTCGAGTTATAGGAACAAGGGCCAAACTAACCACCCAAGAATGGAATCGTCGAGCAAAAACACTTGACAACCTCCTAGAAGCAGCTTTTCTTGCCACCAGACATTTCTCCATCAATTAGGAATCTGATGCCGTCACTAAATACGTTCCTTAAATTGTAGCCATTTGTTGAGTGTTTTTTTTGGTGTCTAATCCGCATATATATCACCATTTCCCTTGATTTTCTTGACTGTATATCTCTTAAATGTCAATATATACACGTGTGATTTAGTTTATGAAGATTTTTCAATGCCGAGAACCTCAATCAGAGAGTAAAAAAGGCGTAAGATTCACAATGTTGTAAAATTAAAATGGGATATACCGGGCGAGGATTCGAGTTACAGGATCAAGGGCCAAACCAACCACCCAAGAATGGAATCGTCGAGCGAAAACACTTAACAACCTCCTAGAAGCAGCTTTTCTTGCCACCAGGCAACTCTATCAATTAGGAATCTGATTCCGTCACTAAACACGTTCCTTAAATTGTAGCCATTTATTAAGTGTTTTTTTTTGTGTCTAATCCGCATATATATCAACATTGCCCATGATTTTCTTGACTGTATATCTCTTAAATGTCAACATATACACGTGTGATTTAGTTTACGAAGATTTTTCAATGCCGAGAACCTCGATCAGAGAGTAAAAAAGGCGTAAGGTTCATAATGGTGTAAAATTAAAATGGGATGTACCGGGCCAGGATTCGAGTTACAGGAACAAGGGCCAAACCAACCACCTAAGAATGGAATCGTCGAGCGAAAACACTTAGAAACCTCCTAGAAGCAGCTTTTCTTGCCACCAGATCTTTCTCCATCAATTAGGAATCTGATGCCGTCACTAAACACGTTCCTTAAATTGTAGCCATTTGTTGAGTGTTTTTTTGGTGTCTAATCCGCATATATATCACCATTGCCCTTGATTTTCTTGAATGTATATCTCTTAAATGTCAACATTTACACGTGTGATTTAGTTTACGAAGATTTTTCAATGCCGAGAACCTCGATCAGAGAGTAAAAAAGGCGTAAGGTTCACAATGGTGTAAAATTAAAATGGGATATACCGGGCTAGGATTCGAGTTACAGGAACAAGGGCCAAACCAACCACCCAAGAATGGAATCGTTGAGCAAAAACACTTGACAACCTCCTAGAAGCAGCTTTTCTTGCCACCAGACATTTCTCCATCAATTAGGAATCTAATGCCGTCACTAAACACATTCCATAAATTGTAGCCATTTTTGAGTGTTTTTTTTTTTTGTGCCTAATCCGCATATATATCACCATTGCCCTTGATTTTCTTGACTGTATATCTCTTAAATGTCAACATATACACGTGTGATTTAGTTTAGAAAGATTTTTCAATGCCGAGAACCTCGATCAGAGAGTAAAAAAGGCGTAAGGTTCACAATGGTGTAAAATTAAAATGGGATATACCGGGCTAGGATTCGAGTTACAGGAACAAGGGCAAAACCAACCACCCAAGAATGGAATTGTCGAGCGAAAACACTTGACAACCTCCTAGAAGCAGCTTTTCTTGCCACCAGACCTTTCTCTATCAATTAGGAATCTGATGCCGTCACTAAACACATTCCTTAAATTGTAGCCATTTGTTGAGTGTTTTTTTTTGTGTTTAATCCGCATTTATATCACCATTGCCCTTGATTTTCTTGACTGTATATCTCTTAAATGTCAACATATACACGTGTGATTTAGTTTACGAAGATTTTTCAATGCCGAGAAACTCGATCAGAGAGTAAAAAAGGCCCAAGGTTCACAATGGTGTAAAATTAAAATGGGATATACCGGGCTAGGATTCGAGTTACAGGAACAAGGGCCAAACCAACCACCCAAGAATGGAATTGTCGAGCGAAAACACTTGACAACCTCCTAGAAGCATCTTTTCTTGCCACCAGACTTTTCTCCATCAATTAGGAATCTGATGCCGTCACTAAACACATTCTTTAAATTGTAGCCATTTGTTGAGTGTTTTTTTTGTGTCTAATCCGCATATATATCACCATTTCCCTTGATTTTCTTGACTGTATATCATTTAAATGTCAACATATACACGTGTGATTTAGCTTACGAAGATTTTTCAATGCCGAGAACCTCGATCAGAGAGTAAAAAAGGCGTAAGGTTCACAATGGTGTAAAATTAAAATGGGATATACCGGGCTAGGATTCGAGTTACAGGAACAATGGCCAAACCAACCACCCAAGAATGGAATTGTCGAGCGAAAACACTTGACAACCTCCTAGAAGCAGCTTTTCTTGCCACCAGACTTTTCTCTATCAATTAGGAATCTGATGCCGTCACTAAACACATTCCTTAAATTGTAGCCATTTGTTGAGTGTTTTTTTTTTGTGTCTAATTCGCATTTATATCACCATTGCCCTTGATTTTCTTGACTGTATATCTCTTAAATGTCAACATATAGACGTGTGATTTAGTTTACGAAGATTTTTCAATGCCGAGAACCTCGATCAGAGAGTAAAAATGGCGTAAGGTTCATAATGGTGTAAAATTAAAATGGGATGTACCGGGCTAGGATTCGAGTTACAGGAACAAGGGCCAAACCAACCACCTAAGAATGGAATCGTCGAGCGAAAACACTTAGAAACCTCCTAGAAGCAGCTTTTCTTGCCACCAGATCTTTCTCCATCAATTAGGAATCTGATGCCGTCACTAAACACGTTCCTTAAATTGTAGCCATTTGTTGAGTGTTTTTTTTTGTGTCTAATCCATATATATATCACCATTGCCCTTGATTTTCTTGACTGTATATCTCTTAAATGTCAACATATACACGTGTGATTTAGTTTACGAAGATTTTTCAATGCCGAGAACCTCGATCAGAGAGTAAAAAAGGCGTAAGGTTCACAATGGTGTAAAATTAAAATGGGATATACCGGGCTAGGATTCGAGTTACAGGAACAAGGGCCAAACCAACCACCCAAGAGTGGAATCGTCGAGCGAAAACACTTGACAACCTCCTAGAAGCAGCTTTTCTTGCCACCAGACATTTCTCCATCAATTAGGAATCTGATGCCGTCACTAAACACATTCCTTAAATTGTAGCCATTTGTTGAGTGTTTTTTTTTTGTGTCTAATTCGCATTTATATCACCATTGCCCTTGATTTTCTTGACTGTATATCTCTTAAATGTCAACATATAGACGCGTGATTTAGTTTACGAAGATTTTTCAATGCCGAGAAGCTCAATCAGAGAGTAAAAAAGGCGTAAGGTTCACAATGGTGTAAAATTAAAATGGGATATACCGGGCTAGGATTCGAGTTACAGGAACAAGGGCCAAACCAACCACCCAAGAATGGAATTGTCGAGCGAAAACACTTGACAACCTCCTAGAAGCAGCTTTTCTTGCCACCAGACTTTTCTCCATCAATTAGGAATCTGATGCCGTCACTAAACACATTCTTTAAATTGTAGTCATTTGTTGAGTGTTTTTTTTTTTGTGTCTAATCCGCATATATATCACCATTGCCCTTGATTTTCTTGACTGTATATCATTTAAATGTCAACATATACACGTGTGATTTAGCTTACGAAGATTTTTCAATGCCGAGAACCTCGATCAGAGAGTAAAAAAGGCGTAAGGTTCACAATGGTGTAAAATTAAAATGGGATATACCGGGCTAGGATTCGAGTTACAGGAACAAGGGCCAAACCAACCACCCAAGAATGGAATCGTCGAGCGAAAACACTTGACAACCTCCTTGAAGCAGCTTTTCTTGCCACCAGATCTTTCTCCATCAATTAGGAATCTGATGCCGTCACTAAACATGTTCCTTAAATTGTAGCCATTTGTTGAGTGTTTTTTTTAGTGTCTAATCCACATATATATCACCATTGCCCTTGATTTTCTTGACTGTATATCTCTTAAATGTCAACATATACACGTGTGATTTAGTTTACGGAGATTTTTCAATGCCGAGAACCTCGATCAGAGAGTATAAAAGGCGTAAGGTTCACAATGGTGTAAAATTAAAATGGGATATACCGGGCTAGGATTAGAGTTACAGGAACAAGGGCCAAACCAACCACCCAAGAATGGAATCGTCGAGCGAAAACACTTGACAACCTCCTAGAAGCAGCTTTTCTTGCCACCAGACATTTCTCCATCAATTAGGAATCTGATGCCGTCACTAAACACATTCCATAAATTGTAGCCATTTTTTGAGTGTTTTTTTTTTGGTGTCTAATCCGCATATATATCACCATTTTCCTTGATTTTCTTGACTTTATATCTCTTAAATGTCAACATATACACGTGTAATTTAGTTTACAAATATTTTTCAATGCCGAGAACCTCGATCAGAGAGTAAAAAAGGCGTAAGGTTTATGATGGTGTAAAATTAAAATGGGATATACCGGGCTAGGATTCGAATTACAGGAACAAGGGCCAAACCAACCATCCAGGAATGGAATCGTCGAGCGAAAACACTTGACAACCTCTTAGAAGCAGCTTTTCTTGCCACTAAACCATTCTATATCAATTAGGAATCTGATGCCGTCACTAAACACATTCCTTAAATTGTAGCCATTTGTTGAGTGTTTTTTTTTGGTGTCTAATCCGCATATATATCACCATTGCCCTTGATTTTCTTGACTGTATATCACTTAATGTCAACATATACACGTGTGATTTAGTTTATGAAGATTTTTGAATGCCGAGAACCTCGATCAGAGAGTAAAAAAGTCGTAAGGTTCACAATGGTGTAAAATTAAAATGGGATATACCGGCCTAGGATTCGAGTTACAGGAACAAGGGCCAAACCAACCACCCAAGAATGGAATCGTCGAGCGAAAACACTTGACAACCTCCTAGAAGCAGCTTTTCTTGCCACCAGACCTTTCTCCATCAATTAGGAATCTGATACAGTCACTAAACACGTTCCTTAAATTGTTGCCATTTGTTGAGTGTTTTTTTTGGTGTCTAATCCGCATATATATCACCATTGCCCTTGATTTTCTTGACTGTATATCTCTTAAAATGTCAATATATACACGTGTGATTTAGTTTATGAAGATTTTTCAATTCCGAGAACCTCAATCAGAGAGTAAAAAAGGCGTAAGATTCACAATGGTGTAAAATTAAAATGGGATATACCGGGCGGGGATTCGAGTTACAGGAACAAGGGCCAAACCAACCTCCTAAGAATGGAATCGTTGAGCGAAAACACTTGACAACCTCCTAGAAGCAGCTTTTCTTGCCACCAGACCTTTCTCTATCAATTAGGAATCTGATGCCGTCACTAAACACATTTCTTAAATTGTAGTCATTTGTTGAGTGTTTTTTTTTTGTGTCTAATCCGCATATATATCACCATTGCCCTTGATTTTCTTGACTGTATATCTCTTAAATGTCAACATATACACGTGTGATTTAGTTTACGAAGATTTTTCAATGCCGAGAACCTCGATCAAATAGTAAAAATTGAGTAAGGTTCACAATGGTGTAAAATTAAAATGGGATATTCTGGGCTAGGATTCGAGTTACAGGAACAAGGGCCAAACCAACCACCCAAGAATGGAATTGTCGAGCGAAAACACTTGACAACCTCCTAGAAGCAGCTTTTCTTGCCACCAGACCTTTCTCCATCAATTAGGAATCTGATGCTGTCACTAAACACATTCTTTAAATTGTAGCCATTTGTTGAGTGTTTTTTTTTTTTGTGTCTAATTCGCATATATATCACCATTGCCCTTGATTTGCTTGATTGTATATCTCTTAAATATCAACATATACACGTGTGATTTAGTTTACGAAGATTTTTCAATGCCAAGAACCTCTATCAGAGAGTAAAAAAGGTCTAAGGTTCACAATGGTGTAATATTAAAATGGGATATACCGGGCTAGGATTCGAGTTACAGGAACAAGGGCCAAACCAACCACCCAAGAATGGAATCGTTGAACGAAAACACTTGACAACCTCCTAGAAGCAACTTTTCTTGCCACCAGATTTTTCTCCATCAATTAGGAATCTGATGCCGTCAATAAACACGTTCCTTAAATTGTAGCCATTTGTTGAGTGTTTTTTTTTTGTGTCTAATCCGCATATATATCACCATTGCCCTTGATTTTCTTGACTGTATATCTCTTAAATGTCAACATATACACGTGTGATTTAGTTTACGAAGATTTTTCAATGCCAAGAACCTCGATCAGAGAGTAAAAAAGGCGTAAGGTTCACAATGGTGTAAAATTAAAATGGGATATACCGGGCTAGGATTCGAGTTACAGGAACAAGGGCCAAACCAACCACCCATGAATGGAATCGTCGAGCGAAAACACTTGACAACCTCCTAGAAGCATCTTTTCTTGCCACCAGACTTTTCTCCGTCACTTAGGAATCTGATACCGTCACTAAACACGTTCCTTAAATTGTAGCCATTTGTTGAGTGTTTTTTTTTGTGTCTAATCCGCATATATATCACCATTGCCCATGATTTTCTTGACTGTATATCTCTTAGATGTCAATATACACACGTGTGATTTAGTTTATGAAGATTTTTCAATGCCGAGAACCTCAATCAGAGAGTAAAAAAGGCGTAAGATTCACAATGGTGTAAAATTAAAATCGGATATACCGGACGAGGATTCGAGTTACAGGAACAAGGGCCAAACCAACCACCCAAGAATGAAATCGTCGAGCGAAAACACTTGACAACCTCCTAAAAGCAGCTTTTCTTGCCACCGGACATTTCTCCATCAATTAGGAATCTGATGCCGTCACTAAACACATTCCTTAAATTGTAGGCATTTGTTGAGTGTTTTTTTTTTGTGTCTAATCCGCATATATATCACCATTGCCCTTGATTTTCTTGACTGTATGTCTCTTAAATGTCAACATATACACGTGTGATTTAGTTTACAAAGATTTTTCAATGCAGAGAACCTTGTTCAGAGAGTAAAAAAGGCGTAAGGTTCACAATGGTGTAAAATTAAAATGGAATATACCGGGCTAGGATTCGAGTTACAGGAACAAGAGCCAAACCAACTACCCAAGAATGGAATCGTCGAGCGAAAACACTTGACAACCTCCTAGAAGCAGCTTTTCTTGCCACCAGACCTTTCTCCGTCACTTAGGAATCTGATACCGTCACTAAACACGTTCCTTAAATTGTAGCCATTTGTTAAGTGTTTTTTTTTGTGTCTAATCCGCATATATATCACCATTGCCCATGATTTTCTTGACTATATATCTCTTAGATGTCAATATACACACGTGTGATTTAGTTTATGAAGATTTTTCAATGCCGAGAACCTCAATTAGAGAGTAAAAAATGCGTAAGATTCACAATGGTGTAAAATTAAAATCGGATATACCGGACGAGGATTCGAGTTACAGGAACAAGGGCCAAACCAACCACCCAAGAATGAAATCGTCGAGCGAAAACACTTGACAACCTCCTAGAAGAATCTTTTCTTGCCACCAGACCTTTCTCTATCAATTAGGAATCTGATGCCGTCACTAAACACATTCCTTAAATTGTAGCCATTTGTTGAGTGTTTTTTTTTTTGTGTCTAATCCGCATATATATCACCATTGCCCTTGATTTTCTTGACTGTATATCTCTTAAATGTCAACATATACACGTGTGATTTAGTTTATGAAGATTTTTCAATACCGAGAACCTCTATCAGAGAGTAAAAAAGGCGTAAGGTTCACAATGGTGTAAAATTAAAATGGGATATACCGGGCTAGGATTCGAGTTAGAGGAACAAGGGCCAAACCAACCACCCAAGAATGGAATCGTCGAGTGAAAACACTTGACAACCTCCTAGAAGCAGCTTTTCTTGCCTCCAGATCTTTCTCCATCAATTAGGAATCTGATGCCGTCACTAAACACGTTTCTTAAATTGTAGCCATTTGTTGAGTGTTTTTTTTTGGTGTCTAATCCGCATATATATCACCATTGCCCTTGATTTTCTTGACTGTATATCTCTTAAATGTCAACATATACACGTGTGATTTAGTTTACGAAGATTTTTCAATGCCGAGAACCTCGATCAGAGATTAAAAAAGGCGTAAGGTTCACAATGATGTAAAATTAAAATGGGATATACCGGGCTAGGATTCGAGTTACAGAAACAAGAGCCAAACCAACCACCCAAGAATGGAATCGTCGAGCGAAAACACTTGACAACCTCCTAGAAGCAGCTTTTCTTGCAACCAGACCTTTCTCCGTCACTTAGGAATCTGATACCGTCACTAAACACGTTCCTGAAATTGTAGCCATTTGTTGAGTGTTTTTTTTTTGTGTCTAATCCGCATATATATCACCATTGCCCTTGATTTTCTTGACTGTATATCTCTTAAATGTCAATATATACACGTGTGATTTAGTTTATGAAGATTTTTCAATGCCGAGAACCTCAATCAGAGAGTAAAAAAGGCGTAAGATTCACATGGGTGTAAAATTAAAATCGGATATACCGGATGAGGATTCGAGTTACAGGAACAAGGGCCAAACCAACCACCCAAGAATGAAATCGTCGAGCGAAAACACTTGACAACCTCCTAGAAGCAGCTTTTCTTGCCACCAGACCTTTCTCTATCAATTAGGAATCTGATGCCGTCACTAAACACATTCCTTAAATTGTAGCCATTTGTTGAGTGTTTTTTTTGTTGTGTCTAATCCGCATATATATCACCATTGCCCTTGATTTTCTTGACTGTATATCTCTTAAATGTCAACATATACACATGTGATTTAGTTTACGAAGATTTTTCAATGCTGAGAACCTCGATCAGAGAGTAAAAAAGGCGTAAGGTTCACGTTGGTGTAAAATTAAAATGGGATATACCGGGCTAGGATTCGAGTTACAGGAACAAGGGCCAAACCAACCACCCAAGAATGGAATTGTCGAGCAAAAACACTTGACAACCTCCTAGAAGCAGCTTTTCTTGCCACCAGACCTTTCTCCATCAATTAGGAATCTGATGACGTCACTAAACACATTCTTTAAAATGTAGCCATTTGTTGAGTGTTTTTTTTTTGTGTCTAATCCGCATATATATCACCATTGCCCTTGATTTTCTGGACTGTATATCTTTTAAATGTCAACATATACACGTGTGATTTAGTTTATGAAGATTTTTCAATACCGAGAACCTCTATCAGAGAGTAAAAAAGGCGTAAGGTTCACAATGGTGTAAAATTAAAATGGGATATACCGGGCTAGGATTTGAGTTACAGGAACAAGGGCCAAACCAACCACCCAAGAATGGAATCGTCGAGTGAAAACACTTGACAACCTCCTAGAAGCAGCTTTTCTTGCCACCAGATCTTTCTCCATCAATTAGGAATCTGATGCCGTCACTAAACACGTTCCTTAAATTGTAGCCATTTGTTGAGTATTTTTTTTTGGTGTCTAATCCGCATATATATCACCATTGCCCTTGATTTTCTTGACTGTATATCTCTTAAATGTCAACATATACACGTGTGATTTAGTTTACAAAGATTTTTCAATGCCGAGAACCTCGATCAGAGATTAAAAAAAGGTGTAAGGTTCACAATGGTGTAAAATTAAAATGAGATATACCGGGCTAGGATTCGAGGTACAGGAACAAGGGCCAAACCAACCACCCAAGAATGGAATCGTCGAGCGAAAACACTTGACAACCTCCTAGAAGCAGGTTTTCTTGCCACCAGACATTTCTCCATCAATTTGGAATCTGATGCCGTCACTAAACACATTCCATAAATTGTAGCCACTTTTTGAGTGTTTTTTTTTGTGCCTAATCCGCATACATATCACCATTGCCCTTGATTTTTTTAACTGTATATCTCTTAAATGTCAACATATACACGTGTGATTTAGTTTACAAAGATTTTTCAATGCCGAGAACCTCGATCAGAGATTAAAAAAGGTGTAAGGTTCACAATGGTGTAAAATTAAAATGGGATATACCGGGCTAGGATTCGAGTTACAGGAACAAGGGCCAAACCAACCACCCAAGAATGGAATCGTCGAGCGAAAACACTTGATAACCTCCTAGAAGCAGCTTTTATTGCCACCAGACATTTCTTCATCAATTTGGAATCTGATGCCGTCACTAAGCACATTCCATAAATTGTAGCCATTTTTTAGTGTTTTTTTTTGTGCCTAATCCGCATATATATCACAATTGCCCTCGATTTTTTTAACTGTATATCTCTTAAATGTCAACATATACACGTGTGATTTAGTTTACAAAGATTTTTCAATGCCGAGAACCTCGATCGGAGAGTAAAAAAGGCGTAAGGTTCACAATGGTGTAAAATTAAAATGGTATATACCGGGCTAGGATTCGAGTTACAGTAACAAGGGCCAAACCAACCACCCAAGAATGGAATCGTCGAGCGAAAACACTTGATAACCTCCTAGAAGCAGCTTTTCTTGCCACCAGACATTTCTTCATCAATTTGGAATCTGATGCCGTCACTAAACACATTCCATAAATTGTAGCCATTTTTTGAGTGTTTTTTTTTGTGCCTAATCCGCATATATATCACCATTGCCCTTCATTTTTTTAACTGTATATCTCTTAAATGTCAACATATACACGTGTGATTTAGTTTACAAAGATTTTTCAATGCCGAGAACCTCGATCAGAGAGTAAAAAAGGCGTAAGGTTCACAATGGTGTAAAATTAAAATGGGATATACCGGGCTGGGATTCGAGTTACAGGAACAAGGGCAAAACCAACCACCCAAGAATGTAATCGTCGAGCGAAAACACTTGACAACCTCATAGAAACAGCTTTTCTTGCCACCAGACATTTCTCCATCAATTAGGAATCTGATGTTGTCACTAAACACATTCCTTAAATTGTAGCCATTTGTTGGGTGTTTTTTTTTTGTGTCTAATCCACATATATATCACCATTGCGCTTGATTTTCTTGACTGTGTATATCTTAAATGTCAATATATACACGTGTGATTTAGTTTATGAAGATTTTTCAATGCCGAGAACCTCAATCAGAGAGTAAAAAAGGCGTAAGATTCACAATGGTGTAAAACTAAAATGGGATATACCGGGCGAGGATTCGAGATACAGGAACAAGGGCCAAACCAACCACCCAAGAATGGAATCGTCGAGCGAAAACACTTGACAACCTCCTAGAAGCAGCTTTTCTTGCCACCAGACCTTTCTCTATCAATTAGGAATCTGATGCCGTCACTAAACACTTTCCTTAAATTGTAGCCATTTGTTGAGTGTTTTTTTGGTGTCTAATCCGCATATATATCACCATTGCCCTTGATTTTCTAGACTGTATATCTCTTAAATGTCAACATATACACGTGCGATTTAGTTTACGAAGATTTTTCAATGCCGAGAACCTCGATCAGAGAGTAAAAAAGGCGTAAGGTTCACAATGGTGTAAAATTAAAATGGGATATACCGGGCTAGGATTCGAGTTACAGGAACAAGGGCCAAACCAACCACCCAAGAATAGAATTGTCGAGCGAAAACACTTGACAACCTCCTAGAAGCAGCTTTTCTTGCCACCAGACCTTTCTCCATCAATTAGGGATCTGATGCCGTCACTAAACACATTTTTTAAATTGTAGCCATTTGTTGAGTGTTTTTTTTTTTGTGTCTAATCCGCATATATATCACCATTGCGCTTGATTTTCTTGACTGTATATCTCTTAAATGTCAACATATACACGTGTGATTTATTTTACGAAGATTTTTTCAATGTCGAGAACCTCGACGAGAGAGTAAAAAAGGCGTAAGGTTCACAATGGTGTAAAATTAAAATGGGATATACCGGGCTAGGATTCGAGTTACAGTAAGAAGGGCCAAACCAACCACCCAAGAATGGAATCGTTGAGCGAAAACACTTGACAACCTCCTAGAAGCAGCTTTTCTTGTCACCAGATCTTTCTCCATCAATTAGGAATCTGATGCCGTCACTAAACACGTTCCTTAAATTGTAGCCATTTGTTGAGTGTTTTTTTTGGTGTCTAATCCGCATATATATCACCATTGCCCTTGATTTTCTTGACTGTATATCTCTTAAATGTCAACATATACACGTGTGATTTAGTTTACGAAGATTTTTCAGTGCCGAGAACCTCGATCAGAGATTAAAAAAAGGTGTAAGGTTCACAATGGTGTAAAATTAAAATGAGATATACCAGGCTAGGATTCGAGTTACAGGAACAAGGGCCAAACCAACCACCCAAGAATGGAATCGTCGAGCGAAAACACTTGACAACCTCCTAGAAGCAGCTTTTCTTGCCACCAGACATTTCTCCATCAATTTGGAATCTGATGCCGTCACTAAACACATTCCATAAATTGTAGCCATTTTTTGAGTGTTTTTTTTTTTGCCTAATCCGCATACATATCACCATTGCCCTTGATTTTTTTAACTGTATATCTCTTAAATGTCACCATATACACGTGTGATTTAGTTTACAAAGATTTTTCAATGCCGAGAACCTCGATCAGAGATTAAAAAAGGTGTAAGGTTCACAATGGTGTAAAATTAAAATCGGATATACCGGGCTAGGATTCGAGTTACAGGAACAAGGGCCAAACCAACCACCCAAGAATGGAATCGTCGAGCGAAAACACTTGATAACCTCCTAGAAGCAGCTTTTCTTGCCACCAGACATTTCTTCATCAATTTGGAATCTGATGCCATCACTAAACACATTCCATAAATTATAGCCATTTTTGAGTGTGTTTTTTTTTTTTGCCTAATCCGCATATATATCACCATTGCCCTTGATTTTTTTAACTGTATATCTCTTAAATGTCAACATATACACGTGTGATTTAGTTTACAAAGATTTTTCAATGCCGAGAACCTCGATCAGAGAGTAAAAAAGGCGTAAGGTTCACAATGGTGTAAAATTAAAATGGGATATACCGGGCTAGGATTCGAGTTACAGTAACAAGGGCCAAACCAACCACCCAAGAATGGAATCGTCGAGCGAAAACACTTGATAACCTCCTAGAAGCAGCTTTTCTTGCCACCAGACATTTCTTCATCAATTTGGAATCTGATGCCGTCACTAAACACATTCCATAAATTGTAGCCATTTTTTGAGTGTTTTTTTTTTGTGCCTAATCCGCATATATATCACCATTGCCCTTGATTTTTTTAACTGTATATCTCTTAAATGTCAACATATACACGTGTGATTTAGTTTACAAAGATTTTTCAATGCCGAGAACCTCGATAAGAGAGTAAAAAATGCGTAAGGTTCACAATGGTGTAAAATTAAAATGGGATATACCGGGCTGGGATTCGAGTTACAGGAACAAGGGTGATGACTGTCGTAAGGGTCAATCAAAAACCTAAATAAGCTACGTAGATAGCGTAAGTAGGGTATCGTATCCACGGGGAATTTGTGGTCAGTGTTAAAGAAATTAATTAAAACTAAACTATCTAAATCGGGGGTTTGTTTGTTTGATTATAAAGAAAACACAATTTGTCACGAAAAGTGTTATCAAGATGAGAAGAAGTAACCTCCACCCGGAATCCCGAATACCCGTTTTAATATAAAAGTCTGTTTTCTGATTCAAAACACCACATAGACATGGCCTCGGAATTAATGAATTTGATTAGTTACTAGGGATAGTTTTTAAGATTCACTATGCAACCTAATAACCCGTTTTATTGTATCAATTACCCACCAATTTACCAACCCGCTAACAACGCAAGGAAGTTGCCAATACGCTTAATAAACGACAAGTAATTCAAACACAAGAAACGTTTACCAATAATCCAACACAAGTGGTCAAGCTGTACCAGTTTATACGAATCGGAAAACAAATAAATACATCAAACCAGGCAAACGTTCATCCGGGCGGAAGTCACCGAAAGATTTAGCCGCTCATGCTTGTCTTTGCCGCTTCGGTTGTCATCCCGATTAAGTCAGACTTCATGGATTGGCTTGGAAGATGAGATGGAATAATTAAATTCGTCCCTTGTCTCGATCTTGACATATGACGGCTGATTTTTCCAATTGGCCTCTCTCAAAAATTGCCGTCAAAAGCCTTTTATATCTATTTTATCCCCACTTGCGAGCCAAGCTTCTGTCACAACAAAAACCCCTATTCACCGACATGTTAATGGGCTGCCATATTCACATGCCAGTTCCTCCTCAATTGCCGCCCACTCTCCTCTTGCGTCCAGCCCAACTATATTGCCAGTTAGCCCATATGTCAAATTAATTGACATCGAATACCTGCACAAAAGTGTCATATGTTAATTTTAGTTTTCTTTATTTAAATTACATTACAACAAACCATTAGATTTATATTACTTATATACATAAAATATCTAATATAAATATTACTTAATATTATGTAGTTTTACTTTTTGGTGGCTAATTATTAATATCTATTTTTATCTTTAATTTGATCATTTTAACTCGTTTTCACCTTAACCCGTATTGATAATAAAACCACATCAAAGAACCATAATTTTAGCAAATATCAACGCATTTTAATTATAATTAATATGAACTAGAGTCTACCTAAAATGCACCGATCAAATCCCCACACTTATCTTTTTTCGTCCCCGAAAAAATTATTCGCAATGGAATCACAATCAAAACAAATGGCTTTCAATATATTCAATTATTTTATTAACACAAATCTAACCACACGTTAACCAAGATTGTGAATATACTGTCCACTTAAACCCAACCGCCGGTCTCGAAGCCCTTATTTTCGATCTATTAAGTTCAAGTAATTTATAGTCATCTATGGATCCCACACTCAAAAGACTACGACTCCACCTATTCCCGTTTCAAGCTTATGAGATTAAAAGATATTAAATCTACCGTCTTATATAAAAAAACTCTTATGTTAGTCCGATTAAACATTATGATGAATGAATGGATGATATTGCGAGCTTACATGTTTTTTTTTATACGATCAGTTCAGCGGACATACGCCACACGAGTCACCATCCCCATGGTTAATGCCATAAACTTCACGTTTTTTTTTTTTCATAACTCCACCTAGAGGGTATGTACCGCATGAGTCGCTATCCCCGCGGCAATGCCATAGGCTTTGTTTTTTTTTTTTTTTTTTTTTACATGTGCTCAGATGAATGGATGGAATTTTTTTTTTCTTTTCGGGCGCCACACTGTTTCGGATTTGTTTTCACAAAAAGAAACAGGTGTGCCAGTTTAATCGGAGAAACTTATAAGTTTTTTTACTTATGACGTACCCCTTATACTCTCTACAGTTTCAGTTTTACCATAGCTCCTAAGGCGGGAACCCACAAGACTCCTATTTTAAGTTATTTTATATCAAGCCTAAGGAACCTTTCAACCAGCTGGGCCTACCCACATATCCTAAGTTAGACGTGTGACCGATTGTTTATTATCTCATATATATAATAATCGAAAAGCCACTGATTTAATTATATCTATCATTTTCCATTTATTGCAAAAACTTTCTCGAAACATTTTCTATTTTTTTCAAATTTTTTTTTTTTTTATTTTTACGACACGACACTAAGATACAACTAAATGCTAGTTTCCCCTCCCCACACTTATTTCCTTCATTGTCCTCAATGGAGCAAGAAACTAACGAACTAAAAAAAATACAACAACAAAAATGGAACAAACTCCCCTGATTTTAAACGGATGAATTTCTATGAGGCTTGTTCCACTGCAACCGTATAGCATTTCATTCGCGGCTGCTTCAACACAGGACGCTTGTCTTGACATAATTCGAATCACTTTCGTCCAAATGGAGATTGAGTATGGACAAAAGCGATCGATCCTGCAAAATAAAACTCACAAGCTCCAAACACAAGTTAAACGATTAGTAAACGAAGAGACACGAGCGACAACAAATTTTTTTTTATTTTTATATATATACTACCCGAGTTTCGACTACACCAACCGGCTTCACTTTTCGCTCAAACTTACTCCGAATAATGCATCGACTTCTTTGAACACACCTTACCTTTCAAACTTGTGCCTACATACCAATTATCAATTCATGTCTCGCTCTTATCTTAAATGCTTGTCGAATATTCACTAACCGCATTTCACTTATTTTCTACTCTCGCCTTCTTACATTATTCACAACACTTAACCCGTACCTATCTTGCACCCCATATCCACATATAAAGCAATGAGATGGTTACTTCCTAACTCCGATCAATTCAACCACTACCCCCGTTAACAATCATAGTGAAAAACACACCACACGTGTCAATTAACTCAACAACATTTACTCACTTCACGACTCGCCTTATCATCGCAATATATGCACTTCAATCTCGTCACACATATAAATTTCAAACTATTCTACGGTTCAGCCTACTCGCACTTAACCATTCTAGCACAAACATCTTTACACCTCTTATATTCGACTAATCCAACACTCTGTCAAACGCATTCCGTGTCTCATTTTATCACAATTTCAACTCATATCAACTTAAATTCCTGTTTTCAACAACTCTCGATTCAACAGCAGACTTTCTCTCTATTGCATCCAACTACCCCTGTTCAACAAAATCCCAAAACTCTCATCATTTAAATTAAATCCGCCTAAAACGTTGTTCCTGACCCATCTCTTTCCACTCAACACAACTCTTTCAATAGACAATTTTATCACCCACAGAACAATCCCACCAACTAATTTCCAAAAATTCAAGAACACGATATGAAAGTTTTGGATAACCGTAAAAAATAATAATGCTTTCATACCTGGATTCCTTTCAAACTGACAAACAGATAATTTATGAAGCTTTTAATCAAAAAGATCTAGTCGTCGCTCGCAGGTCGAAAATTCCGACGGTGGTCGGTCGGAGGTGGAGTTTATGATCGGAGGTAGGTATGGCCGTGATTCGCCGAAGATGGTAGGTGGTGGTCACCGGCGGTCGTTGGTGGATAATCGCTATGCAGTAAAGACGTGAACGGTCATCGGTGGTCGGTAAATTTGGAAATAAAGGAGGTGAGGTGGTTGTCGGCCGTCTATGGTGGTGGTGGTTCGCAGTGGTGGCTGATAGGGTAGAATAGGTGGTGGTGAATGATGGGGTAATCAGGGTTGATGGTTATTCGCCGGAGAAGAAAAGAAGGTAGGAGAAAGTCTGATGATTTTGGGTGCGTGAAAACAATAGGGTTTTTTTTTTTTTTTTTTTTTTTTTTTTAATCACTAGGCGACACGCGGAATAAAGTGATGATCCCCCCGCGACACGCGTATGACCCAGTTTTCCAGCAGAACACTTCAATTACTTGAGCAATGCCTTAGAAATTTTTTTTTTTTTTTATGTGTTTTCACCTCCTAAACCCTCCAAATAATTCTTATGATAAATTTTCAATAAAAACGTATGTGGGGCTCCTCTTATTATCAATTTCCTTCTCCGAACCATCTCATTTTCCTGAAACACTCCGAAACTATACCGAAAAATGTGTAAAAACGCTTCAAAAATCATTTTTTTTTTCGGGCCGATTTTTTTTTTATGTAATCTTATAAGCACTTTACCCTACCCCCAGACGAATGTGCGTTGCCCTCAACTGCACTAAAGCGAAGCCAAACCTCCTAGGACTTCCCCACACTTGAACGATTGCACGGTTTTTACACAAAACACACTAAACTAATACGAAAAAAAATAAATAAATAAAACGACAAACCTTAGGCTGCCTCCTAAGAGCGCTAAGTTTTAGATCTTCAGCCAGATCGTACCTGCAATCTTCACGGTGGTTCAAAGATCGGCTCACCTCCAGACTTCTCTAAATCAATTCGCTCCGCATAGTCTGGAAAGTTCGCAGCTTCATAACAGTTATGATCGAATTCGGCCTCATCGCCCCGAGCATTTCCACCATCAGGTGGTTTACCTGTTTTTCCTCTTTTCTTCACCTTCACTTTTTTCACCGATTCTTCGTTCATCTCTTGTTTAAACCTGTCACACTTAATACCAATCTCATCAGCAGCAACTGCTTCATATGAATCATTAATAATTTCGTAAGTAATAGATTTGGAATAAACATTAAAAATTAACTTACGGTTTTCATAACTCATCGTAATCAATCCCTCTTTGCAGTTGATTTGAGCATTGGCAGTATTCAAGAACGGACGTCCAAGAGTTACCTTTTGTTGTTCGTTCGTCCTTGTCGGTGCATAATCCAATACCAAGAAATCTACCGAATAGTAAAATTCACCCAACTGGATCTTCACATCCTTAACAACCCCACGCGGTTGTTTCCAAGTATCATCAGCTAATATTACCTTCCTATCAAACTCATGCAACGGACCAAACTCGTACTGATCAAACAAGCTGCCTGGCAGAATATTCGTGCTCGCCCCATAATCCAACAACGCCTTGTGGATTTTCAGCTTCCCTACTTTAATAGGCACATGCGGCGCTCCTAATTCACTTTCTTCACCTCCGTCACTTATACCTGCAACTACTTGGGAAAAAGAAGTAAGCTCTGTATTAACAATTTCCGAAACAGGAATGGTACTTACCGAATTAACCCTCGCGTGATGTTGCGGATTCTTTGTAGTGTCACTCGGTAACTTCCCTGGATCTTTTCTCACCTCCTTCACATCAACTGCCAACTGAGCAACTTGCTTTTCTAGGGATTGATATGCTTTAGCTTGCAATTCTTGATCCTTCTTGATTTGCTTAAGTAACTCCATCAGCTCGCTATTGGAAACTTCGCTTTGATTGTTGGATTTGCTTTGATCTTGGTTTTGTTGGTAAGTCCTTTGATTTCCCGGGTTATAGCCTCCTTGGTTGTAATTTTGATTATTGTATCCCGGCTGTCTATTCTGGTATTGCTGACCTCCCTGATTTGGTACCTGAAAATTTGGATTTAACTGATTAGTAGTATTACTGTACCTAAAATTAGGGTGATTACGCAAACCTGGGTGATATGTGTTTGAATTCATATCATATCTCTGTTGATCACCATAGACCATGTTCACGTCCTCCTCAGCCGCTACAAACTGAACCGGGCATGCAACCAAAGTATGACCCAACTCGCCACATGAATCACAAACCGTAAAGGTTTGTGCCGCATGCAATGCATCCCGTCCTCCAAGACCCTTAAACTTCGCTAACTGGCGTTCCAACGCCTCTTTCTCTCTTTCCAACTGAGCAACCCTAGCATTAGACGTTCCCGTACTAGCTGATGTAGAAACCGGATACTTCTTTCCTCTCTCCGATTGGGCTTGCCTTTTCGAATCAGCTGCTACGATGTCCAAATAGTCCCAATCCACATCCACATGATTCCTCAAAAAGGTACCCCCGGTGGTAGCCTTAATGTCTCGTCTATCTTCATTTGAAATCCCATCATGGAATGCAGTAATTAATTCCCATCTTTGAATACCGTGGTGAGGACAATTACGGATCAATTGATTGAACCGTTTCCAAGACTCGTACAGAAGCTCACCCGGTAATTGTTGGAACTCTCTAATTGCTGCTCTCCCCGTTTTGGTTCTTTGCGGGGTATAGTACTCATCCAAAAATTGTTGCTGCAGCTCTTGCCATGTATGAATACTAGCATATGGCAAAGATGTAAACCAATCCCTCGCAGCATCCTTTAGTGAAAACTGAAATAACACTAACTTAACCTGATCTGACGTGAACCCGTGTCCAGCAATCATACCACAAACTGCCTCAAAATCCGCTATGTGTGCATATGGCTCCTCAATACCTTTCCCGTGAAAGGTAGGTAGCATGTTCAGAATGTGTGGTTTTGCTTCAAACGAACGTTCCACATTTCCCGGTGCTACTGGCATCACTATCGGTGATGCATGCTCAGCAATGTGTGGTCTGAAGTGACTCTCAACCCCTCGAATAGTCGGATCCGGAAATCTAGGATCTCTTTGCCTTTGACAAGGTGCAACTGGTGCTCTATGAACCTGTGGCGGAGTCTGATAAGCATCTACTCCCCGTGGCTGTCTCTGTTGCTGATACACCGGTTGATTACGATTAAATGCCCGATTTTGGTACCCACCTGGATATCCCATATACCCATCGTTTACCTCCCACTCCTCATCTCCGTATCCATCATCCCACGTCTCTGTTCTCGCCCTATTGTCCACTTGCTCAAACATAGCACCCGACCGGTTCGGGTGTGGCACTAGATTCGGTTGATTCACGGTCCGCAAAGGATTGGGCTGTGGTGGTAGTCGGCTTTCGAGAGTGTAAAGTGGTTCACCGATAAAATGAAATTCTCCAGTTGGAGCAGAGGTTGGTTGGGTGGTTGTGCTTGATGATGGTGCATTGGGTGGGGTTTGTTGTTGTGGTTCAGATGTAAATGGGGGTGGTGGCATCGGTGGCAATTCAGTAGTCGATGTTTGTTGTGGTGTTTGCTGTTGTGGGGTGGATTGGTTTTCTGGTGGATTCATGGTGGTTTGAATGGCTTTTCCTTTCAAAGCTGAACGAAGAAGCAGATTTTGGCGTGCGGTCTTTTCAATTTCGGGATCAAACAAGAGCGGGGAAGATCTTCCTGAAAACCGAGTATGCATGCAAAAAGATCACCTGCACACAAGGAAACAAGAAAACAAAGCGTAATACCGAACAAGACAAAATAAACAAAAAGAAATATTTTTGGGTTTTTATGATTTTTTCAAAAACAATAAAAGAAACAACTATTACTAAACTAACACTAAGCGCACGAATTCCCCGGCAACGGCGCCATTTTGATGACTGTCGTAAGGGTCAATCAAAAACCTAAATAAGCTACGTAGATAGCGTAAGTAGGGTATCGTATCCACGGGGAATTTGTGGTCAGTGTTAAAGAAATTAATTAAAACTAAACTATCTAAATCGGGGGTTTGTTTGTTTGATTATAAAGAAAACACAATTTGTCACGAAAAGTGTTATCAAGATGAGAAGAAGTAACCTCCACCCGGAATCCCGAATACCCGTTTTAATATAAAAGTCTGTTTTCTGATTCAAAACACCACATAGACATGGCCTCGGAATTAATGAATTTGATTAGTTACTAGGGATAGTTTTTAAGATTCACTATGCAACCTAATAACCCGTTTGATTGTATCAATTACCCACCAATTTACCAACCCGCTAACAACGCAAGGAAGTTGCCAATACGCTTAATAAACGACAAGTAATTCAAACACAAGAAACGTTTACCAATAATCCAACACAAGTGGTCAAGCTGTACCAGTTTATACGAATCGGAAAACAAATAAATACATCAAACCAGGCAAACGTTCATCCGGGCGGAAGTCACCGAAAGATTTAGCCGCTCATGCTTGTCTTTGCCGCTTCGGTTGTCATCCCGATTAAGTCAGACTTCATGGATTGGCTTGGAAGATGAGATGGAATAATTAAATTCGTCCCTTGTCTCGATCTTGACATATGACGGCTGATTTTTCCAATTGGCCTCTCTCAAAAATTGCCGTCAAAAGCCTTTTATATCTATTTTATCCCCACTTGCGAGCCAAGCTTCTGTCACAACAAAAACCCCTATTCACCGACATGTTAATGGGCTGCCATATTCACATGCCAGTTCCTCCTCAATTGCCGCCCACTCTCCTCTTGCGTCCAGCCCAACTATATTGCCAGTTAGCCCATATGTCAAATTAATTGACATCGAATACCTGCACAAAAGTGTCATATGTTAATTTTAGTTTTCTTTATTTAAATTACATTACAACAAACCATTAGATTTATATTACTTATATACATAAAATATCTAATATAAATATTACTTAATATTATGTAGTTTTACTTTTTGGTGGCTAATTATTAATATCTATTTTTATCTTTAATTTGATCATTTTAACTCGTTTTCACCTTAACCCGTATTGATAATAAAACCACATCAAAGAACCATAATTTTAGCAAATATCAACGCATTTTAATTATAATTAATATGAACTAGAGTCTACCTAAAATGCACCGATCAAAGGGCCAAACCAACCACCCAAGAATGTAATCGTCGAGCGAAAACACTTGACAACCTCATAGAAACAGCTTTTCTTGTCACCAGACATTTCTCCATCAATTAGGAATCTGATGCTGTCACTAAACACATTCCTTAAATTGTAGCCATTTGTTGGGTGTTTTTTTTTTGTGTCTAATCCACATATATATCACCATTGCGCTTGATTTTCTTGACTGTATATATCTTAAATGTCAATATATACACGTGTGATTTAGTTTATGAAGATTTTTCAATGCCGAGAACCTCAATCAGAGAGTAAAAAAGGCGTAAGATTCACAATGGTGTAAAACTAAAATGGGATATACCGGGCGAGGATTCGAGATACAGGAACAAGGGCCAAACCAACCACCCAAGAATGGAATCGTCGAGCGAAAACACTTGACAACCTCCTAGAAGCAGCTTTTCTTGCCACCAGACCTTTCTCTATCAATTAGGAATCTGATGCCGTCACTAAACACTTTCCTTAAATTGTAGCCATTTGTTGAATGTTTTTTTGGTGTCTAATCCGCATATATATCACCATTGCCCTTGATTTTCTAGACTGTATATCTCTTAAATGTCAACATATACACGTGTGATTTAGTTTACGAAGATTTTTCAATGCCGAGAACCTCGATCAGAGAGTAAAAAAGGCGTAAGGTTCACAATGGTGTAAAATTAAAATGGGATATACCGGGCTAGGATTCGAGTTACAGGAACAAGGGCCAAACCAACCACCCAAGAATAGAATTCTCGAGCGAAAACACTTGACAACCTCCTAGAAGCAGCTTTTCTTGCCACCAGACCTTTCTCCATCAATTAGGAATCTGATGCCGTCACTAAACCCATTTTTTAAATTGTAGCCATTTGTTGAGTGTTTTTTTTTGTGTCTAATCCGCATATATATCACCATTGCGCTTGATTTTCTTGACTGTATATCTCTTAAATGTCAACATATACACGTGTGATTTATTTTACGAAGATTTTTCAATGTCGAGAACCTCGACCAGAGAGTAAAAAAGGCGTAAGGTTCACAATGGTGTAAAATTAAAATGGGATATACCGGGCTAGGATTCGAGTTACAGTAAGAAGGGCCAAACCAACCACCCAAGAATGGAATCGTTGAGCGAAAACACTTGACAACCTCCTAGAAGCAGCTTTTCTTGTCACCTGATCTTTCTCCATCAATTAGGAATCTGATGCCGTCACTAAACACGTTCCTTAAATTGTAGCCATTTGTTGAGTGTTTTTTTTTGGTGTCTAATCCGCATATATATCACCATTGCCCTTGATTTTCTTGACTGTATATCTCTTAAATGTCAACATATACACGTGTGATTTAGTTTACGAAGATTTTTCAATGCCGAGAACCTCGATCAGAGATTAAAAAAAGGTGTAAGGTTCACAATGGTGTAAAATTAAAATGAGATATACCAGGCTAGGATTCGAGTTACAGGAACAAGGGCCAAACCAACCACCCAAGAATGGAATCGTCGAGCGAAAACACTTGACAACCTCCTAGAAGCAGCTTTTCTTGCCACCAGACATTTCTCCATCAATTTGGAATCTGATGCCGTCACTAAACACATTCCATAAATTATAGCCATTTTTTGAGTGTTTTTTTTTTGTGCCTAATCCGCATACATATCACCATTGCCCTTGATTTTTTTAACTGTATATCTCTTAAATGTCAACATATACACGTGTGATTTAGTTTACAAAGATTTTTCAATGCCGAGAACCTCGATCAGAGATTAAAAATGGTGTAAGGTTCACAATGGTGTAAAATTAAAATGGGATATACCGGGCTAGGATTCGAGTTACAGGAACAAGGGCCAAACCAACCACCCAAGAATGGAATCGTAGAGCGAAAACACTTGATAACCTCCTAGAAGCAGCTTTTCTTGCCACCAGACATTTCTTCATCAATTTGGAATCTGATGCCGTCACTAAACACATTCCATAAATTGTAGCCATTTTTTGAGTGTTTTTTTTTTTGTGCCTAATCCGCATATATATCACCATTGCCCTTGATTTTTTTAACTGTATATCTCTTAAATGTCAACATATACACGTGTGATTTAGATTACAAAGATTTTTCAATGCCGAGAACCTCGATCAGAGAGTAAAAAAGGCGTAAGGTTCACAATGGTGTAAAATTAAAATGGGATATACCGGGCTGGGATTCGAGTTACAGGAACAAGGGCCAAACCAACCACCCAAGAATGTAATCGTCGAGCGAAAACACTTGACAACCTCATAGAAGCAGCTTTTCTTGCCACCAGACATTTCTCCATCAATTAGGAATCTAATGCTGTCACTAAACACATTCCTTAAATTGTAGCCATTTGTTGGGTGTTTTTTTTTCTGTCTAATCCACATATATATCAGCATTGCGCTTGATTTTCTTGACTGTATATATCTTAAATGTCAATATATACACGTGTGATTTAGTTTATGAAGATTTTTCAATGCCGAGAACCTCAATCAGAGAGTAAAAAAGGCGTAAGATTCACAATGGTGTAAAACTAAAATGGGATATACCGGGCGAGGATTCGAGATACAGGAACAAGGGCCAAACCAACCACCCAAAAATGGAATCGTCGAGCGAAAACACTTGACAACCTCCTAGAAGCAGCTTTTCTTGCCACTAGACCTTTCTCTATCAATTAGGAATCTGATGTCGTCACTAAACACTTTCCTTAAATTGTAGCCATTTGTTGAGTGTTTTTTTGGTGTCTAATCCGCATATATATCACCATTGCCCTTGATTTTCTAGACTGTATATCTCTTAAATGTCAACATATACACGTGTGATTTAGTTTACGAAGATTTTTCAATGCCGAGAACCTCAATCAGAGAGTAAAAAAGGCGTAAGGTTCACAATGGTGTAAAATTAAAATGGGATATACCGGGCTAGGATTCGAGTTACAGGAACATGGGCCAAACCAACCACCCAAGAATAGAATTGTCGAGCGAAAACACTTGACAACCTCCTAGAAGCAGCTTTTCTTGCCACCAGACCTTTCTCCATCAATTAGGAATCTGATGCCGTCACTAAACACATTTTTTAAATTGTAGCCATTTGTTGAGTGTTTTTTTTGTGTCTAATCCGCATATATATATCACCATTGCGCATGATTTTCTTGAATGTATATCTCTTAAATGTCAACATATACACGTGTGATCTATTTTACGAAGATTTTTCAATGTCGAGAACCTCGACCAGAGAGTAAAAAAGGCGTAAGGTTCACAATGGTGTAAAATTAAAATGGGATATACCGGGCTAGGATTCGAGTTACAGTAAGAAGGGCCAAACCAACCACCCAAGAATGGAATCGTTGAGCGAAAACACTTGACAACCTACTAGAAGCAGCTTTTCTTGTCACCAGATCTTTCTCCATCAATTAGGAATCTGATGCCGTCACTAAACACGTTCCTTAAATTGTAGCCATTTGTTGAGTGTTTTTTTTTTTGGTGTCTAATCCGCATATATATCACCATTGCCCTTGATTTTCTTGACTGTATATCTCTTAAATGTCAACATATACACGTGGGATTTAGTTTACGAAGATTTTTCAATGCCGAGAACCTCGATCAGAGAGTAAAAAAGGCATAAGGTTCACAATGCTGTAAAATTAAAATGGGATATACCGGGCTAGGATTCGAGTTACAGGAACAAGGGCCAAAACAACCACCCGAGAATGGAATCGTCGAGCGAAAACACTTGATAACCTCTTAGAAGCAGCTTTTCTTGCCACCAGACATTTCTCCATCAATTAGGAATCTGATGCTGTCACTAAACACATTCCATAAATTGTAGCCATTTTTTGAGTGTTTTTTTTTGGGCCTAATCCGCATATATATCACCATTGCCCTTGATTTTCATGACTGTATATCTCTTATATGTCAACATATACACGTGTGATTTAGTTTACGAATATTTTTCAATGCCGAGAACCTCGATCAGAGAGTATAAAAGGCATAAGGTTCACAATGGTGTAAAATTAAAATGGGATATACCGGGCTAGGATTCGAGTTACAGGAACAAGGGCCAAACCAACCACCCAAGAATGGACTCGTCGAGCGAAAACACTTGACAACCTCCTAGAAGCAGCTTTTCTTGCCACCAGAGCTTTTGTGACAACCGGTGATTTACGGCTCTTAATTACGTGATTAACAGGTGATTACCCGATATAAATAGTGTTTACGACGCTAATTAACTTAACCAGGCCCTTGGAGTGCCTAGAAACGTTTGTTCAGCTATACAGTACGCGTATGAGGATTCGCGTGGAATCTGCAAAACATCAAATGACAACGGACTGAAACCGTACGAAATACTGACGACACCGACAAATATGGATGTTACACGAATATATTATGCTCATGGAGTTTGGGTCACGATATCGGGTCCCGTAGGAATTACGGACCACTTACACATAAAATGGGCTTGTGGGCCCTAGGCCCAAGCCCAAAACCCACAAGCTTAAACCTACTCATATGATATTAGATCTTATCAAATCTTTATAAGATCTCTGAAAAATCAACTAAATCTTATGAAATCTCTACATAAGATCTTGATTCAAGGGATAAAACAACTAACTTAAATACAATTTGTATACTCAAAAGGAAATAAAAATTTCCCACTCTATTAATACCCTCTTGAACTTCCCTTTGTCTGCATACTAACCTAAACACACACCACACTCACTTTCCTTGCCTCTTATCCCTCTCGATACCTACCTGCAACACCAAAGGAAGTTCATCTTCCAAAACACAAACCTACTCACATAACACCCCCCTTTTTCCCTCGATAACAAACAGACCACCACCACCATCATCGGGTGGTGGTAAGCGATGGTGCGGCGGCGATCGAACAGAAGATGAGAGAGAGGAAGAAACTGAGAGAAGGAGATCGAGAAGAGAGAGGCGGAGAACCAGCGGTGGTGGTGGTGACCGGTGGTCCCCGTCTCGGACCGGTGGTCCTTTACTCGGACCGGTGGTCGATACTTTTATCCGGCGGCTACAAACCGGGAGGAGAGAAAGAGGAACGAGATGAGGAGAGAAAGAACGACGGAACGGCAGAGAACCACCGGCGGCGGCGGCGGCGCCTGTGACGGCGATGGTGTCTCCGACAAGGTCCGTTTTTTATTCGGGTCGTATACCGGCTCATGTGTGGGTTCTGGAGCTTCGATTCAGGCGGGTTGGTCGTCTCAGCTTTGGTTCCGGTTGACTCGGTCAAACTCGGGTCAACACTGAGTCAACTCAGTCAACCGGGTCAGCCGGTCAGCAACAGTAAATGATTATGGATTGGGTTCGATTCAGGGGTCGTTCGGGTCACGGTTCTGGTTTCGAGTTGGTTTGACTCGGTCAAACCGAGTCAACTCAGTCAACGGCAGTCAACGCCCTGTCAACTCAGTCCACGGTTCGACGCAAGAGATTTGGTAAAGATTGACGACACGTTTAATATTTACGTAATTTTATTTATTTACGTGTGAAAAGAGCTCGAACCGACTTAATTTGAGTTTAGATTACATTGATATACTCGACAAAAATCTTATACAGATTGTTTATATTATTACATGGTTGATTGAATTTTGAAAACTATAACGACAACTTGTGTTGTCGGGGCGTCCAAAAACAGAGGAAACTCTGCCCGTTTTTCGAGAAAATCCGTAAAAACAAAACATGTTTTATTGAAAAGCGACTTTTATAAGAACCAATATAAATGTGTATATCACTTTGACGACGCTTTATCACATAGGAAAACGACAATGCTTTTATAAAATAAATATATTTTATATATATTTATTTCAAGCGTCAAACAACTCGTATTCGTTTTACAAAATAAATATAGATTACATATTTATTTCGAATACTATACAACGCGAATTCTTTTATAAAATAAATATATTTTATATATTTATTTCAAGCGCCAAGCAACTCATATTATTTCAAGAAATAAATATGACTATCGTATTTATTTCAAACGACATCAACACAAAAACGCTATTAAATAAATATAAGTTGTTATATTTATTTCAAAACGCCTAAACGACACATAGTTTAGTTACCGTCGTTCATTTACCGTCATAACTTACAGACGAATCATTCAATTAGCGATTCGGTAAAGCTCGATGACACGTAGTTAATTTCTGCGTTTATTAGAAACTTATTAGATATTCCGTGTTAGGAATATTGTAGAATGCACGCTAGCGAGTCTCGTCTTGGAAACGACATCGTATATAGCTAGCTTTGCACAGGAATATTCAGGTGAGTTCATAACCCCACCTTTTACGGTTTTACATTTTTCTAAATGTTTTCGGGGTGGAAAGACATGCACTTCTGCAAAGCATACAAGATTTTCAATAAACATGAATTATATATTTCTAAACCATGTTACAAAGAACATAAATGGTTTACGAAAAGCTTATATTAGATACCGGTTTTACAAAACAAGTGAGTTCATGCTCCCCCTTTTCTTTTAACTGTTTTCAGTTTTATAACTTCGGGGGTGAAATACATGTATAAATATTATTATATTTACAAATGGTATGATAACAAGAAGCACACTTGGTGAGAACGAGTACCTAGTGTGATGAGATATAAGAAAACAAGAAGCACACTTGGTGAGAACGAGTACCTAGTGTGATGAGATATAAGAATACAAGAAGCGCGCTTGGTGAGGTCGAGTACCAAGTTTGATGCGTTATGAGAAATGATACGAGAAATCGTGTCACGAATAGGGTACATAAGCACCATTAATCAACAATATACCTAGACCGCAGAACAAAAGGTTAGATCTAACGGGTGCCGGGCAGCCACACTCTCGGTGAGGGCGAGTATCGAGTAGTGCTTTTGTGTCTCAGAATATGCCAACTAAATGCCTAAGGTTTGGTGACTTCCTATGTCGTGTCACATGTTAATGGCTTTGCAACCCATTAACAATCCTGATACTTATAGGAATACTTTATTTACATAAAATTCATACCATATTAAAACTTCAATTATACTTGAGTACGTGGGGTACTCAAGAAAACGGGAATTATACTTGAGTACGTGGGGTACTCAAGAAAAACTTGAATTATACTTGAGTACGTGGGGTACTCAAGAAAACTTGATTTATACTTGAAGTACGTGGGTACTCAAGAAAACTAGAATTATACATAAGTACTTGGTGTACACATGAATACTTGAATTATATATGAAAACTTGATTTTTACATGACACAAACTATGTTATCATACAGAGTTTCAAGTAACACTACAAGAAAATGATTTTAAATTCGTTTTCTCAACAATACAACAAAAACCGGTTATTCAAAAAAAAAGATTTATTTCAAATCTTTTACAAACAAACTATGAACTCGCTCAACTTTATGTTGATTTTTCGGATGTTTCTTTCTCAGGTTGCATTTCTAAGACAAGGCACGGTTGGAATAGGAGAACCATGTGGAGTCGAGTACTTAGTGGCGTTCATTTTCTAAAAGACTTAGCTTATTTGCTTCCGCTGTGCAATGAAGATACCAGTCCAGTCACGCCAATGCTCTGATATTTCGGGGTATGACAGATTGGTATCAGAGCTATAGGTTACAGCGAATAAGGTTTTCTGTAGGAATACCTAGGCTCTAACCTCACTTTCCTCTAGGAACTTAGAATATTAAAACCTAAATACATACAGAACGCCTAGTACTCGAATATGGTCTCCAACCGTTGCCGAAAAACAAACAGTCAAAATTTTGTTTCCACACATACGCTATTGTGGTGTTTTATACACGGTACACAAAACAGTCGCATACAGTACACAAAACCCTGAGAGCTTAGGAAACATGCATTTAAGACCTTCGGAAACTTATGTTAAAGTTCATTAAAGGTCATCACGTAGGAACTGCAAATATTAATTCGGGCACACACAATTATACATATTGTCTATGATGTTTTAACTTCCCGAGCAGGCAGCCTACGCATAACGAAACGCTAGCGCACAGGCATACGTGAGACTTAAGCTATACATCAACGGAGGTTGAAGTACGTCACATGCGACTATCGATCAGGAAGCGGCAGTGGGCACGCGGTCCTGCAAACGACACGAGTCATGCTAAGGAAAAGACGCAAGTCACCGTATTCCCCCTATTTCAGCTAACGACGAGTACGCTATATTCGACATTCTATGGTAATGTCACCTAACAACCAGTTATCACATGCAACCCCAGGTAAAGTCCTCAAATTTCTTTTATTGAAATTTCGACTTTCACATTTACTGAGTAGATTTTCGTATCTCTACTCCTCTTAACGGTCATTGTGTCACAATCATTTCTTTCAGTATAGCGAATAGTTATTTGCTTCATTTCTTGAAAATTCATATGATACGCATGCATCGTTTGTTACGCATGTGGTTTCGTTTCGAATAAGCGTTTCATTAAAGTTCAAATATTATTTCTCTTGTGATTCGAATGACCCGCATTATTGTAATTGTTGGCTTCTTTGCTATCAAGTCAACACACTTTCTTGAAATTTCTTTTCTTTTCAAGTTACATACATGGTTTTTTTTTTGTTATGACCATGCCGAAAGTGTTCTTGTCGATACATGTATTTATTGTCGGCTTGCGCCGAAATCAAATTCAATTGTTTGAACTTGTTCATTACACATATTCAATTCAAGACACCATATGATGTATTGAAAGCATCATATTCGAATTCGTTTTAACAAGCGCTTCATTGTTCTGAGTCGTAGTAGATTTATTTGGTCTACGACTCCCTTAAGTCGTTTATTGATTTCGACACCTTGTGGTGTCAGTACAAACTTGTAGCTTGGGCTAATCATGATTGAGCGTTTTATGCAAAACACAGGTGATACTTGTTCGATCACCGCTATATTTGAATTGTTTCATTTACTACGACACCTTGTGGCGTCGGTAGAACTTGCAGCTTGGGCTGATCATGATCGAGCGTTTGATGCAAACTATTACATTTGGGCTTGTTGAAATCTAAATTCATTTATTGGATGCAATCATTTCTAGAATTCATTTGCGTCTTGTGATACGTCCTTGAATTCACATCATTCGAATAAGTCTTGATTCGATTTCATGATCGTTCGCTTTGGTACTATTCATATTTTCTACGCATAACGTAACTCAAAGGAGTTGACGTAGTCTAAATTTCGAGGACGAAATTTTATTAACAGGGGGAGAATGTGACAACCGGTGATTTACGGCTCTTAATTACGTGATTAACAGGTGATTACACGATAATAAATAGTGTTTACGACGCTAATTAACTTAACCAGGCCCTTGGAGTGCCCAGAAACGTTTGTTCAGCTATACAGTACGCGTATGAGGATTCGCGTGGAATCTGCAAAACACCAAATGACAACGGACTGAAACCGTACGAAATACTGACGACACCGACAAATATAGATGTTACACGAATATTTTATGCTCATGGAGTTTGGGTCACGACATCGGGTCCCGTAGGAATTACGGACCACTTACACATAAAATGGGCTTGTGGGCCCTGGGCCCAAGCCCAAAACCCACAAGCTTAAACCTACTCATAAGATATTAGATCTTATCAAATCTTTATAAGATCTCTGAAAAATCAACTAAATCTTATGAAATCTCTACATAAGATCTTGATTCAAGGGATAAAACAACTAACTTAAATACAATTTGTATACTCAAAAGGCAATAAAAATTTCCCACTCTATTAATACCCTCTTGAACTTCCCTTTGTCTGCGTACTAACCTAAACACACACCACACTCACTTTCCTTGCCTCCTCTCCCTCTCGATACCTACCTGCAACACCAACGGAAGTTCATCTTCCAAAACACAAATCTACTCACATAACACCCCCCCCTTTTCCCTCGATAACAAACAGACCACCACCACCATCATCGGGTGGTGGTGAGCGATGGTGCGGCGGTGACCGAACAGAAGATGAGAGAGAGGGAGAGACTGAGAGAAGGAGATCGAGAAGAGAGAGGGGGAGAACCAGCGGTGGTGGTGGTGACCGGTGGTCCCCGTCTCGGACCGGTGGTCCTTTACTCGGACCGGTGGTCGATACTTTTATCCAGCGGCTACAAACCGGGAGGAGAGAAAGAGGAACGAGATGAGGAGAGAAAGAACGACGGAACGGCAGAGAACCACCGGCGGCGGCGGCGGCGCCTGTGACGGCGATGGTGTCTCCGACAAGGTCCGTTTTTTATTCGGGTCGTATACCGGCTCATGTGTGGGTTCTGGAGCTTCGATTCAGGCGGGTTGGTCGTCTCAGCTTTGGTTCCGGTTGACTGGGTAAAACTCGGGTCAACACCGAGTCAACTCAGTCAACCGGGTCAGCCGGTCAGCAACAGTAAATGATTATGGATTGGGTTCGATTCAGAGGTCGTTCGGGTCACGGTTCTGGTTTCGAGTTGGTTTGACTCGGTCAAACCGAGTCAACTCAGTCAACGGCAGTCAACGCCCGGTCAACTCAGTCCACGGTTCGACGCAAGAGATTTGGTAAAGATTGACGACACGTTTAATATTTACGTAATTTTATTTATTTACGTGTGAAAAGAGCTCGAACCGACTTAATTTGAGATTAGATTACATTGATATACTTGACAAAAATCTTATACAGATTGTTTATATTATTACATGGTTGATTGAATTTTGAAAACTATAACGACAACTTTTGTTGTCGGGGCGTCCAAAAACAGAGGAAACTCTACCCGTTTTTCTAGAAAATCCGTAAAAACAAAACATGTTTTATTGAAAAGCGACTTTTATAAGAACCAATATAAATGTGTATATCACTTTCGACGACGCTTTATCACATACGAAAACAACAATGCTTTTATAAAATAAATATATTTTATATATATTTATTTCAAGCGTCAAACAACTCGTATTCGTTTTACAAAATAAATATAGATTACATATTTATTTCGAATACTATACAACGCGAATTCTTTTATAAAATAAATATATTTTATATATTTATTTCAAGCGCCAAGCAACTCATATTATTTCAAGAAATAAATATAACTATCGTATTTATTTCAAACGACATCAACACAAAAACGCTATTAAATAAATATAAGTTGTTATATTTATTTCAAAACGCCTAAACGACACATAGTTTAGTTACTGTCGTTCATTTACCGTCATAACTTACAGACGAATCATTCAATTAGCGATTCGGTAAAGCTCGATGACACGTAGTTAATTTCTGCGTTTATTAGAAACTTATTAGATATTCCGTGTTAGGAATATTGTAGAATGCACGCTAGTGAGTCTCGTCTTGGAAACGACATCGTATATAGCTAGCTTTGCACAGGAATATTCAGGTGAGTTCATAACCCCACCTTTTACGGTTTTACATTTTTCTAAATGTTTTCGGGGTGGAAAGACATGCACTTCTGCAAAGCATACAAGATTTTCAATAAACATGAATTATATATTTCTAAACCATGTTACAAAGAACACAAATGGTTTACGAAAAGCTTATATTAGATACCGGTTTTACAAAACAAGTGAGTTCATGCTCCCCCTTTTCTTTTAACTGTTTTCAGTTTTATAACTTCGGGGGTGAAATACATGTATTAATATTACTATATTTACAAATGGTATGATAACAAGAAGCACACTTGGTGAGAACGAGTACCTAGTGTGACGAGATATAAGAAAACAAGAAGCACACTTGGTGAGAACGAGTACCTAGTGTGATGAGATATAAGAATACAAGAAGCGCGCTTGGTGAGGTCGAGTACCAAGTTTGATGCGTTATGAGAAATGATACGAGAAATCGTGTCATGAATAGGGTACATAAGCACCATTAATCAACAATATACCTAGACCGCAGAACAAAAGGTTAGATCTAACGGGTGCCCGGCAGCCACACTCTCGGTGAGGGCGAGTATCGAGTAGTGATTTTGTGTCTCAGAATATGCCAACTAAATGCCTAAGGTTTGGTGACTTCCTATGTCGTGTCACATGTTAATGGCTTTGCAACCCATTAACAATCCTGATACTTACAGGAATACTTTATTTACATAAAATTCATACCATATTAAAACTTGAATTATACTTGAGTACGTGGGGTACTCAAGAAAAACTTGAATTATACTTGAGTACGTGGGGTACTCAAGAAAACTTGATTTATACTTAAAGTACGTGGGTACTCAAGAAAACTAGAATTATACATAAGTACTTGGTGTACACATGAATACTTGAATTATATATGAAAACTTGATTTTTACATGACACAAACTATGTTTTCATACAGAGTTTCAAGTAACTCGACAAGAAAATGATTTTAAATTCGTTTTCTCAACAATACAACAAAAACCGGTTATTCAAAAAAAAAAAAAAAAGATTTATTTCATATCTTTTACAAACAAACTATGAACTCGCTCAACTTTATGTTGATTTTTCGCATGTTTCTTTCTCAGATTGCATTTCTAAGACAAGGCACGGTTGGAATAGGAGAACCATGTGGAGTCGAGTACTTAGTGGCGTTCATTTTCTAAAAGACTTAGCTTATTTGCTTCCGCTGTGCAATGAAGATACCAGTCCAGTCACGCCAATGCTCTGATATTTCGGGGTGTGACACCTTTCTCCATCAATTAGGAATCTGATGCCGTCACTAAACACGTTCCTTAAATTTTAGCCATTTGTTGAGTGTTTTTTTTTTTGGTGTCTAATCCGCATATATATCACCATTGGCCTTGATTTTCTTGACTGTATATCTCTTAAATGTCAATATATACACGTGTGATTTAGTTTACGAAGATTTTTCAATGCCGAGAACTTCGATCAAAGAGTAAAAAAGACGTAAGGTTCACAATGGTGTAAAATTAAAATGGGATATACCGGGCTAGGATTCGAGTTATAGGAACAAGGGCCAAACCAACCACCCAAGAATGGAATTGTCGAGCAAAAACACTTAACAACCTCCTAGAAGCAGCTTTTCTTGCCACCAGACCTTTCCCCATCAATTAGGAATCTGATGCTGTCACTAAACACATTCTTTAAATGCTAGCCATTTGTTGAATGTTTTTTTTGGTGTCTAATCCGCATATATATCACCATTGCCCTTGATTTTCTTGACTGTATATCTCTTAAATGTCAACATATACACGTGTGATTTAGTTTACGAAGATTTTTCAATGCCGAGAACCTCGACCAGAGAGTAAAAAGGCGTAAGGTTCACAATGGTGTAAAATTAAAATGGGATATACCGGGCTAAGATTCGAGTTACAGGAACAAGGGCCAAACCAACCACCCTAGAATGGAATCGTCGAGCGAAAACACTTGACAACCTCCTAGAAGCAGCTTTTCTTGCCACCAGATCTTTCTCCATCAATTAGGAATCTGATGCCGTCACTAAACACGTTCCTTAAATTGTAGCCATTTGTTGAGTGTTTTTTTTGGTGTCTAATCCGCATGTATATCACCATTGCCCTTGATTTTCTTGACTGTATATCTCTTAAATGTCAACATATACACGTGTGATTTAGTTTATGAAGATTTTTCAATGCCGAGAACCTCGATCAGAGAGTAAAAAAGGCGTAAGGTTCACAATGGTGTAAAATTAAAATGTGATATACCGGGCTAGGATTCGAGTTACAGGAACAATGGCCAAACCAACCACCCAAGAATGGAATCGTCGAGCGAAAACACTTGACAACCTCCTAGAAGCAGCTTTTCTTGCCACCAGACCTTTCTCCATCAATTAGGAATCTGATGCCGTCACTAAACACATTCCTTAAATTGTAGCCATTTGTTGAGTGTTTTTTTTTGGTGTCTAATCCGCATATATATCACGATTTCCCTTGGTTTTCTTGACTGTATATCTCTTAAATGTCAACATATACACGTGTGATTTAGTTTACGAAGATTTTTCAATGCCGAGAACCTCGATCAGAGAGTAAAAAAGGCGTAAGGTTCACAATGGTGTAAAATTAAAATGGATATACCGGGCTAGGATTCGAGTTACTGGAACAAGGGCCAAACCAACCACCCAAGAATGGAATCATCGAGTGAAAACACTTGACAACCTCCTAGAAGCAGCTTTTCTTGCCACTAGACCTTTCTCCATCAATTAGGAATCTGATGCCGTCACTAAACACGTTCCTTAAATTGTAGCCATTTTTGAGTGTTTTTTTTTTGTGTCTAATCTGCATATATATCACCATTGCCCTTGATTTTCTTAACTGTATATCTCTTAAATGTCAACATATACACGTGTGATTTAGTTTACGAAGATTTTTCAATGCCGAGAACCTCGATCAGAGAGTAAAAAAGGCGTAAGGTTGACAATGGTGTAAAATTAAATTGGATATACCGGGCTAGGATTCGAGTTACAGGAACATGGGCCAAACCAACCATGCAAGAATGGAATCGTCGAGCGAAGACACTTGGCAACCTCCTAGAAGGAGCTTTTCTTGCCACCAGACCTTTCTCCATCAGTTAGGAATCTGATGCCGTCACTGAACACATTCCTTAAATTGTAGCCATTTGTTGAGTGTTTTTTAGGGTGTCTAATCCGCATATATATCACCATTGCCCTTGATTTTCTTGACTGTATAACTCTTAAATGTCAACATATACACGTGTGATTTAGTTTACGAAGATTTTTCAATGCCGAGAACCACGATCAGAGAGTAAAAAAGGCGTAAGGTTCACAATGGTGTAAAATTAAAATGGATATACCGGGCTAGGATTCGAGTTACAGGAACAAGGGCCAAACCAACCACCCAAGAATGGAATCGTCGAGCGAAAACACTTGACAACCTCCTAGAAGCAGCTTTTCTTGCCACCAGACCTTTCTCCATCAATTAGGAATCTGATGCCGTCACTAAACACATTTCTTAAATTGTAGCCATTTGTTGAGTGTTTTTTTTTGTGTGTCTAATCCGCATATATATCACCATTGCCCTTGATTTTCTTGACTGTATGTCTTTTAAATGTCAACATATACATGTGTGATTTAGTTTACAAAGATTTTTCAATGCCGAGAACCTCGATCAGAGAGTAAAAAAGGCTTAAGGTTCACAATGGTGTAAAATTAAAATGGGATATACCGGGCTAGGATTCGGGTTACAGGAACAAGGGCCAAACCAACCATCCAAGAATGTAATCGTCGTGCGAAAACACTTGACAACCTCCTAGAAGCAGCTTTTCTTGCCACCAGACCTTTCTCCATCAATTAGGAATCTGATGTCGTCACTAAACACATTCCTTAAATTATAGCCATTTGTTGAGTGTTTTTTTTTTGTGTCTAATCCGCATATATATCACCATTGCCCTTGATTTTCTTGACTGTATATCTCTTAAATGTCAACATATACACGTGTGATTTAGTTTACGAAGATTTTTCAATGCCGAGAACCTCCATCAGAGAGTAAAAAAGGCGTAAGGTTCACAATGGTGTAAAATTAAAATGGATATACCGGGCTAAGATTCGAGTTACAGGAACAAGGGCCAAACCAACCACCCAAGAATGGAATCGTCGAGCGAAAACACTTGACAACCTCCTAGAAGTAGCTTTTCTTGCCACCAGACCTTTCTCCATTATTAGGAATCTGATTCCGTCACTAAACACATTCCTTAAATTGTAGCCATTTGTCGAGTGTTTTTTTTATGTCTAATCTGCATATATATCACCATTGCCCTTGATTTTCTTAGCTGTATGTCTCTTAAATGTCAACATATACACGTGTGATTTAGTTTACAAAGATTTTTCAATGCCGAGAACCTCGATCAGAGAGTAAAAAAGGCGTAAGGTTCACAATGGTGTAAAATTAAAATGGATATACCGGGCTAGGATTCGAGTTACAGGAACAAGGGCCAAACCAACCACCCAAGAATGGAATCGTCGAGCGAAAACACTTGACAACCTCCTAGAAGCAGCTTTTCTTGCCACCAGACCTTTCTCCATTATTAGGAATCTGATGCCGTCACTAAACACATTCCTTAAATTGTAGCCATTTGTCGAGTGTTTTTTTTATGTCTAATCCGCATATATATCACCATTGCCCTTGATTTTCTTGACTATATGTCTCTTAACTGTCAACATATACACGTGTGATTTAGTTTACGAAGATTTTTCAATGCCGAGAACCTCGATCAGAGAGTAAAAAAGGCGTAAGGTTCACAATGGTGTAAAATTAAAACGGGATATACTGGGCTAGGATTTGAGTTACAGGAACAAGGGCCAAACCAACCACCCAAGAATGGAATCGTCGAGCGAAAACACTTGACAACCTCCTAGAAGCAGCTTTTCTTGCCACCAGACCTTTCTCCATCAATTAGGAATCTGATGCCGTCACTAAACACATTTCTTAAATTGTAGCCATTTGTTGAGTGTTTTTTTTTTGTGTGTCTAATCCGCATATATATCACCATTGCCCTTGATTTTCTTGACTGTATGTCTTTTAAATGTCAACATATACATGTGTGATTTAGTTTACAAAGATTTTTCAATGCCGAGAACCTCGATCAGAGAGTAAAAAAGGCTTAAGGTTCACAATGGTGTAAAATTAAAATGGGATATACCGGGCTAGGATTCGGGTTACAGGAACAAGGGCCAAACCAACCATCCAAGAATGTAATCGTCGAGCGAAAACACTTGACAACCTCCTAGAAGCAGCTTTTCTTGCCACCAGACCTTTCTCCATCAATTATGAATCTGATGTCGTCACTAAACACATTCCTTAAATTGTAGCCATTTGTTGAGTGTTTTTTTTGTGTCTAATCCGCATATATATCACCATTGCCCTTGATTTTATTGACTGTATATCTCTTAAATGTCAACATATACACGTGTGATTTACTTTACGAAGATTTTTCAATGCCGAGAACCTCGATCAGGGAGTAAAAAAGGCGTAAGGTTCACAATGGTGTAAAATTAAAATGGATGTACCGGGCTAGGATTCGAGTTACAGGAACAAGGGCCAAACCAACCACCCAAGAATGGAATCGTCGAGCGAAAACACTTGACAACCTCCTAGAAGCAGCTTTTCTTGCCACCAGACCTTTCTCCATTATTAGTAATCTGATGCCGTCGCTAAACACATTCCTTAAATTGTAGCCATTTGTCGAGTGTTTTTTTTATGTCTAATCCGCATATATATCACCATTGCCCTTGATTTTCTTGACTGTATGTCTCTTAAATGTCAACATATACACGTGTGATTTAGTTTACCAAGATTTTTCAATGCCGAGAACCTCGATCAGAGAGTAAAAAAGGCGTAAGGTTCACAATGGTGTAATATTAAAATGGATATACCGGGCTAGGATTCGAGTTACAGGAACAAGGGCCAACCAAACCACCCAAGAATGGAATCGTCGAGCGAAAACACTTGACAACCTCCTAGAAGCAGCTTTTCTTGCCACCAGACCTTTCTCCATCAATTAGGAATCTGATGCCGTCACTAAACACATTCCTTAAATCGCAGCCATTTGTTGAGTGTTTTTTTTTTGGTGTCTAATCCGCATATATATCACCATTGCCCTTGATTTTCTTGACTGTATGTCTCTTAAATGTCAACATATACACGTGTGATTTAGTTTACGAAGATTTTTCAATGCCGAGAACCTCGATCAGAGAGTAAAAAAGGCGTAAGGTTTACAATGGTGAAAAATTAAAATGGGATATACCGGACTAGGATTCGAGTTACAGGAACAATGGCCAAACCAACCACCCAAGAATGGAATCGTCGAGCGAAAACACTTGACAACCTCCTAGAAGCAGCTTTTCTTGCCACCAGACCTTTCTCCATCAATTAGGAATCTGATACCGTCACTAAACACGTTCCTTAAATTGTAGCCATTTGTCGAGTGTTTTTTTTGTGTCTAATCCGCATATATATCACCATTGCCCTTGATTATCTTGACTGTATATCTCTTAAATGTCAACATATACACGTGTGATTTAGTTTACGAAGATTTTTCAATGCCGAGAACCTCGATCAGAGAGTAAAAAAGGCGTAAGGTTTACAATGGTGTAAAATTAAAATGGATATACCAGGATAGGATTCGAGTTACAGGAACAAGGGCCAAACCAACCACCCAAGAATGGAATCGTCGAGCGAAAACACTTGACAACCCCCTAGAAGCATCTTTTCTTGCCACCAGACCTTTCTCCATCAATTAGGAATCTGATGCCGTCACTGAACACATTCCTTAAATTGTAGCCATTTGTTGAGTGTTTTTTTTTGGTGTCTAATCCGCATATATATCACCATTGCCCTTGATTTTCTTGACTGTATGTCTCTTAAATGTCAACATATACACGTGTGATTTAGTTTACGAAGATTTTTCAATGACGAGAACCTCGATCAGAGAGTAAAAAAGGCGTAAGATTCACAATGGTGTAAAATTAAAATGAGATATACCGGGCGAGCATTCGAGTTACCGGAACAAGGGCCAAACCAACCACCCAAGAATGGAATCGTCGAGCGAAAACACTTCATAACCTCCTAGAAGCAGCTTTTGTTGCCACCAAACCTTTCTCCATTAATTAGGAATCTGATCCCGTCATTAAACACATTCCTTAAATTGTAGCAATTTGTTGAGTGTTTTTTTTTTCTGGTGTCTAATCCACATATATATCACCATTGCCCTTGATTTTCTTGACTGTATATCTTTTAAATGTCAACATATACACGTGTGATTTAGTTTACGAAGATTTTTCAATGCCGAGAACCTCGATCAGAGAATAAAAAAGGCGTAAGGTTCACAATGGTGTAAAATTAAAATGGGATATACCGGGCTAGGATTCGAGTTAAAGGAACAAGGGCCAAACCAACCATCCAAGAATGTAATCGTCGAGCGAAAACACTTGACAACCTCTTAGAAGCAGCTTTTCTTGCCACCAGACCTTTCTCCATCAATTAGGAATCTAATGCCGTCACTAAACACATTCCTTAAATTGTAGCCATTTGTTGAGTGTTTTTTTTGGTGTCTAATCCGCGTATATATCACCATTGCCCTTGATTTTCTTGACCGTATATCTCTTAAATGTCAACATATACATGTGTAATTTAGTTTACGAAGATTTTTCAATGCCGAGAACCTCGATCAGAGAGTAAAAAGGGCGTAAGGTTCACAATGGTGTAAAATTAAAATGGATATACCGGGCTAGGATTCGAGTTATAGGAACAAGGGCCAAACCAACCACCCAAGAATGGAATCGTCGAGCGAAAACACTTGACAACCTCCTAGAAGCAGCTTTTCTTGCCACTAGACCTTTCTCCATCAATTAGGAATCTAATGCCGTCACTAAACACATTCCTTAAATTGTAGCCATTTGTTTAGTGTTTTTTTATGTCTAATCCGCATATATATCACCATTGCCCTTGATTTTCTTGACTGTATGTCTCTTAAATGTCAACATATACACGTGTGATTTAGTTTACGAAGATTTTTCAATGCCGAAAACCTCGATCAGAGAGTAAAAATGGCGTAAGGTTTACAATGGTGTAAAATTAAAATGGGATATACCGGGCTAGGATTCGAGTTACAGGAACAAGGGCCAAACCAACCACCCAAGAATGGAATCGTCGAGCGAAAACACTTGACAACCTCCTAGAAGCAGCTTTTCTTGCCACCAGACCTTTCTCCATCAATTAGGAATCTGATGCCATCACTAAACATGTTCCTTAAATTGTAGCCATTTGTTGAGTGTTTTTTTTGTCTAATCCGCATATATATTTTAGGATAGTTGACTCGATTAAACGAGACAATCAGAAGATTTCTTGATCAATACGAAAGGCGGAATCAGACGTATCGATGTTGAATCAGCTTGATTTACACAAAGAAGTACTTTAATTATCTCTTGTATTGATTTCAGAACGTTTTACAAGCTGGAGATACTTCGGCAGAGCTTCGCTACCGGAATCACACACACACACAAATGAGAAAACCAAGACCCCTATATATAGTGAATCCACTTCGCACGAACCACACAAATCCAGTTCGCACGAATTGGTGCTAGTCCACTTCGCACGAACTGGTCAGTTCGTGTGAAGTGTCTGGTTTTGCCCAGTTTCCCGTTTCTCTCGTACTATGTGTCTTGTTCTATCTAACCTATTACAAGACTCGATACAAGACGAAGTCGACATAAATATGCACCAACAAACTCCCCCTTGGATGTTGACGAGTCTTCAGTACGAGTCTTCAGTACGTCGAGTCTTCAGTCTTGATCAGTCTTTACGCTCTTTCTAAAATGTCTTTCTTTGTAAGCATCCTCATCAATCTCTATCTTCTTCTATCTCTCTCTTACTTTCCCAGAATTGCAACCTGACTCTTCAAATTCTCTTGATCAGATCTCTTGATTCCTTATGCTCTTCAGCATTAGCAGCTGGCGTGGACGACCGGATTCGAATCTGGCTCTAATGTCTTCAGACTCCCCTTTGCTAGCAGGCTTCCCCTTAAGTCATTCCGGGATCGTTATCTGACATAGCTCTCGTTCTAGGATTGTAACCTGGCTCAAACTCCGCTCAGGCTTAGACATGGGGATCTGCACAAAACTCTACCCAATAGTAAATTTCTCAATTTTTAAAAATTTAACAATTTTAAAATCCACTTGTAGATATCTTATAACATTCTCAAATAAACCACTTGTATTCGAAACACTCAAATTTTGACCATTTAATCATTAATTTGAAACCATTTAATCATTTCTCATTTCAAACAAACTCTCCCAACCCTGTTTGTTCATCATGTTCAGCACTTGGAATTTTGAAAATCATCTTTCCAAAATCAGTTGTCGAAAGTAAGATGAAATAAAATCTTTTTGATTTTTCAAAATTTATGCTAAAACACATTAATGAAAAGCAGTAACGAAATATTTACAGACAAATATTTTTGTAAGTTTGTGTAAGAGGATCATATCAGCTTATGACAAAACACTAGCACCGTTGAGCTTTAAACACTTTAAGTTCTAAACGATTCACTTAGATTGTCAGTATACTGATCCACTTAATTTTTCACACAAAGTTCAATTTATTCGAGATACGAGATTAGTGTTTTAAGAAACTTAACTTATTCGCGTGTGCCCCACCTCAGAATATACCCCCGTATCCAGACTCCTATATTCAGTCTTACAGGTGATGTACACTAATGATATCTGTAAGGGGTAAATGCGAGACCATGAGAGCTCAGGCTATTTTAGAGAATCTTTTCTTCAACAGCACATGATTAGCATTTTTCAATGTTTCATCATTTTTTATGCTGAGGGTGGGCTTTATGATTAAAGCTGTGCAAAGTATTATACGAGGACTAGGCTATTGCTCCCGCAAAATCAGAAGTCCTTGTATAATACCCCAGATATCACCACGCACAAAGACCTAGTATGTCAGAAATAGAAAGCCCTTCAAACAAGTATTTGATATTTAGGTTTATATCTCGAAAACAATCTACTAAGCGTGTAAAAACCTACTGGCATATCATCAGTGAGACCGTTTATCACATTTTAACTTTCCAATTCTTTAGCGTACTGTGATTGTCTACTGATTTACTATCATTTCCTCTTTTTCACAACAAAACTCATTTTTGAATTTTCAATGTTTTTGGCTTTTTAGATTTTATCAGGTTTTTGGATTTTTCAAATTTTCAAAATTTCTAAATTTTTTACTCCCCCTAAAATCAAAATATCTTTCAATTTTTGATTTTCAAGGAAAATTTGAAAAAGAAAACAATAAACTGTTCAAAGTAACGTGACAAACTGATGTGAATTGCTTCAATTCGCCATCCACTCGGCATAAACAATCAGAACTCCCCCTGACAACAAACTATTTTCCCATTATGATTTCAAAACACTTAAGTTTGTTTTAATCAAAATGGTTTTTTCTGGAAAATTAGTTTTTGTTTGACACCACTTGTAAGATCGGGGATTCATTCATCACTTTGTTCTTTCAATCACTTGAATAAAAGTTAAATCAAGTTCAACTTAATGACCTTGATTAACCACTTGTAGGTTCTTATCAACAATACCACTTGTAAAACGAAATATAACAATTTTGAATTTCCCAAGAAAGATGCCGATTCCTACTCCCCAATTACCAACCTGGGAGTTCCGGCAAGTGAGGATTTTCAGTTAAAGAGATTCACCCAAGCCTGACGGTCCTTGGGTGCTTCCGAGTCATCCTCGGATTTCGAGTCATCAACACTCGGTTTCTTTACTTTCTTTTTCTTTTCATAAAATTCTTTTACCCCTTTGACCTTCCCGTCAACCATTTTTCCAAAAATATTTAGAACTTTAGGGTTAAAGGCTTTTTCAACATCAAGTTCTTTCTTTTCAGAAAAAAATTGATTTGAAATCTCAATTTTGCCAACGTTTTGTTTTAAATTTTCAGTCCGCAATGGTGGAAAGTTTGCGTCATCCATTGACGGAACTGAATTATCACTTTTTAGCTCAACTTGTGGCTCCTCTGCCTTTGACGAGTCAGATTCATCGCCAGAAAGTGGCTCTTTTGCTTCCGAAGAAACAAATTCATCGCCAGATTTAACATCTGATTTCTTAGCAACCCACATTTGGTTGTTAAGATTCACTCTTCGTTTGTAAAACCTTGTAGAACATTCACCAACTTCAAATGTAGAATTTTTAAACACTTTGAATTTTCCAGTTGGTGGTTCATTCTCAACCATTTTTTCTTTGAGTTTAGAAGGAACTCCCTGTTATGTGTTGGTTGCCTTTGGACAGTTCAAGGCGATGTGACCAACTTTTCTACATTGATAACAGGTTCTTGTCTCCTTCTTCTGAGCAGCTTCATTCTTCATTCCTTCTTGCTTCTTAGCAAGGAATTCTTTGTTCGTCTGTTTCCAGAATGAGCTCTTTTCTTCTTCTGATGATGTTGCTCCTGAAACAAAAACAACTTTTGATTTAAAATCTTTAACATATTTTTCATGATTTTCTGGTGGAATAAAACCTAATCCTTTCTTTTTGAAATTACTGTTATGGTTTGGTTTCTTTCGATAACCAGAACCAGAACTGTAACCTTTTTTCTTGTTTAACCTTTGTTGAACTCTTGAGGTGTATTTTTTAGGTTTTTCAGTAAGATTTACATCTTTTATTTCAGAAATATTAATTTCTGTTAATTTGAAAACCTTGTTAATCATTTCAGTTTTAACACCTCTTCTTGGAAATTCTTTATCAGAATATAATTTGTCAGAATCATTCAAAGTATATGCTACTTTGAATGTTTCATCATTCAAATTATTTTGTGACATCAGAAAATCTTTATTGTAAACCCTTTTGACTTTTTCGACTGTTGGACTTGAAGTGTCAGACTTTGTCGTTGACTTTGACTCTGACTTTGAACTCTTAGATTCAGACTTTGACTCCGACTCCTCATCCTTATCCAACACCTGATCGACCACCTTCTTTATTAACTCAGACTCATGATCAGTGTCAGACGATGTGAATGTGACATCAATATTATCTGGCCATCCATTTGAAGGTTTAGATTCCCACTTTAAATTGGTTGCCTTTTTTACTCTTTCTGAATTAGGATTTCGTGGAGAATATCCATTTTCAAGCGGAGGTGGACACTTTGTATAATCAACACTATGTTTCTTACCAGTATCCTTTACTTCAGGTTTCTCCTCTTCAAATGCTTTCATGCCTTCTACTGTAGGATAAATCCTGTCAATCACATAAGAAGCACATGAATAACTTTTCAATAACATGTTTACCCTCTCAGTTTCTATCCTCTGGGTTTCCAATTTTTGTTCAAGTTCAGCACATTTCTCAATGTACTTATTGATGATTTTCTGCTTCGTCATGAACGCTCCATTGAGTGTCTTCATAGCTATCGCTTGTTCACTGCTTGATTTGTTATATTGATTCATAGCTTTGTTTAAAACATCATAAGATTCTTTTAGTCTGTTCATGTTATGAATCAATTTGTTGTTGTGCCTTTTCACAGTATCACAATTTTCACATTTCTCAGGCATCTTTTTTGCATCAGCTTCCTTCTCAACCTTGAAAGCTAGAATTTCTTTAACCTGCTTCTTTATCACTCGAAAATTTTCATCATCACTGTCATCAATTTCTGCATTATGATTCTTCTTTTTCACAGCTTGTCTTTCTTTGATCTCTTCCTTTTTACCTGCAAAATACAAATTATCATCATCACTATCAGATGAAAATTTTCTTTTGTAATATTCAAGTTTTTGAATTTCTTCACTATCATCATCACTCTCTTCATCTGATGAATGATCAAAGATAGGTGCTCTTTTTGAAGCCTTTTTTTTTGTTGAAACTGGTTCTTCTTCGTTCTTTTTAGGACTGTATTGCTGAGATTCATAATAAGCATACGCTAATTCTTCTTCAGTAGTTGAATCTTCATAAATTTCAGCAACAAATGCTTTAGACACTGAAGGTCTGTTAGGATCATAATTATCCCAACTAAAACCTTCTGGAAGTCTTTCATCTTCTTGATCTATCAGACCAAGACAAACTTTCTTTGATGGTTCTTCGATCTCTTTCCTAGCACGTGCAGTTTGTGACGATTGTTGTTGATGCGGAGCAACTTGATGATAAATCGCCTTTCGATGATAATCATTGTTGCCAAATGGATTTTGAGCTCCACTTGCCTCGCGATTTGTGCATTCTCGCTTAAAGTGCCCTTTTTCCCTGCAACGAAAACAAGTAACTTTAGATTTATCAAAACCAAAAGGTGAAGTTCCAGCATCACGAAAATCATCTCTTCCTGTGATCTGTTTAAACTTCTCAGCTCTTCTCAACACACTAGCCATACACCACTTTATATCCATTAGTTCCATTTCTTCAGCATCAATCTGATCGTAATCCTCTTTTGTTAGCATAGGATTCCCGATTCTTCCTGCAACCAAACTTTCATAAGATTCTAATACGGTCACCAATAACGACATATGACCTTTAGCAACCTCTTCCGAGAAATTCTGACCATTCTGAAGATGTAATGCAATGTTGCATTGTAGTACTTGGCCATTATTGGTTGCTGAAAAATTTGGATCAACTGATGGATATGAAGAGAATCTCTTATTATTGTTTGATCCTTGAGATGGCCCTCCAGAAGAATTGTTTGCGTTAAATCCAGTTTCAATCTTTGGTGCAATGTTGATCTTATCACTCATACCTCCTTAGTAATAGAGACCAATATCTTGTTCACCATTAAAGTCCTTCATTTTTGCCATCTTTCGTTATTCCATCTCTTGAACTTCTAGTTTTTCAATAAATTTACTCAACGATAGATTCGCAAAATCATCATTATTCTTCAACATCATAAGATATGTGCCCCAAACATCTTGTGGCAATGCATCAGCCAATTTTTCAACCCATTCTTCTCTATCTTTCTTGATATCCAATCGCTTCATGTTAACCACCAAATTGCAATATCTTTCTATAATCTGCTTGGTGTTTTCAGTTTTGAATCCACGAAATAGATCAAATTCTTTTTTCAAAAGCGATTTTTTGTTCTTGATCATGTCTTGACTTCCAACAAACTTCATTTTTAGTGCTTTCCACATTGAGTGTGCACTTCCATTGTGTTGCAATAAAATCAAGATGTCTTCCTTAATAGCTTGTTGCAATATACTAATCATCATCTTTTCACTTTTGTATTTCTTTTTCTCATCATCACTTAACTCTTTAATAGCAACAATCTCTCCGTCATCATCAATCGGACTAACATATCGTTCTTCAACACATTCCCATGCATCTAAGTGATTTGCTTGAACCCAATTTTTGAAACGTTCTTCCCAACTATTATATTCCTCGATATTCATGAGCTTAGGCGGTTTTTGCATGGGGCCCATTTCATTTTCTAAGTTCACGTTTTGAGCCATAGTGATCTGATGCGTGTGAAGTGTTATATATATTAGGTGTATATTTTAAGCCCTTTAACACTTTTTTAGCCAAGTTTTAAATTTATAAAACACGATATTTACTAACACTAAACACACATATGGGCAAGTGCACCCATCGTGAGCGTAGTATAGTGTTGGTAAGATACCGAGGTCGTCCAAGGACACAAGAGCTTTTAGTACCGGTTTATCCTTAACGTCTAATCAAATTAAAAATTTAGAAAAATGTTTTAAACTAAGAAAATAAAAACTAACTAAAATGCTGAAAAATAAAAATAAAAGAAAAACAGATAGACAAGATGAATCACTTGGCTCCGACTCGTGTTTAGTGTAACCTTTGATTATTTCCGCACTTTTGCACTTATTTAAGAGATTATCTTAGTTATTGTAGTAGGCCCCTCTTTTGGAGGTGACGTTACCCTCAACCCAGTAGTTTGAGTCAGCAAGGATACAATCCTAAAGGGTCGGATTATTGAAAGATAATTAATTAAGTTATTAATGCAAATTATGGTAGGCCCCTCTTTTGAAGGTGACGTTACCCTCGACTAAGTAGTCTGAGTCAGCAGGGATACAGTCCTAAGTAGCCAGGTTATAGTATTAATAGTAGTTTAACTTATGAGGGGATCAAAGAGTTTGGACCCCCGCCATCCAATACCGTTAAGTATTGAAGGAGGTCCTACTAAATTTGACCCAGGTCCCTTGCAGGATCTCTAAACGCTGAACACCGGCAAGACTCTTACCAAACCGTTCCCTTAACCCCCGACCAGGTAGCCAACATACCTCCATATAGACCGTGGAGATATGAATGGTGAAAATCTTTTATTTTATATAGACAGTAAAATAATGCCAAGACACCATGGACAAACGATAGGGAAGAATCACCTTCAACATAAGAAACTAGTTATTAAAGTCATTAATACAAAACCAAGTAAAAAGTGTGAAAAGATTAAAAATAAAAAGTATTACACTAGACACTTGTCTTCACCAAGTGATGTAAGAGACTTAGGCAAACATGGCCTTGATTGTCAAGAACTCTTACGATCAATCTTGGATCCCGAGACGACTCACACACTCTATGATGGACAATGGATGATGGTGGTGGATGATGGTGTTATGGTGGTGGTGGGTGGTGGGTTAAGTGTGAGAGAGGTGGTGTGCCAAGGGATGGTTTGAGCTTGAGCCAAGCACTCCTATTTATAGGCTGAACAGAAGCTCGGGCACGGCCCCGTGTCCAGTGGGCACGGCCCCGTGTCCACATCCTCTCTTTCTTCATTTAATGCAGCTTGTCTTTATTAGTTGACCACGCCCCCGTGTCCACTGAGCACGACCCCGTGTGCAAAAGAATATTTGTACTATAAAGATTTGCCTGGATTCTGAGAATCTTATAGTTGACCACGGCCCCGTGTCCGCTGAGCACGGCCCCGTGGTGGGCAATAGAAGCTTCTACCACTTTGTCTTTTCTGCTGACACTTGGGCACGCCCCCGTGTTGGCTGAGCACGGGGCGTGTTCAGTCTTCTGTCTTCTTGTTTTGCTTGGGAAGATGCTGTCGTGGGGTCGGGCATGTCACGTTTGTTCCTTTTTTTGTATTTATGTTAGATTTTGCTGTCTTTTTGCTTCTTTTGTTAATTTGAGCTCATTTAATCCTCAAAATACAAAAGGAAGACAAAAGCACACTTTTTCCAACATTAGTACTAAAAAAGGGTTAGTTTTATGCCACAATTGATGTAATTTATATGTTGCATTTTGCACACATCAAATACCCCCACACTTGAATCTTTGCTTGTCCTCAAGCAAAACTCTTTATAATGTGGCTTTACACACCCAAATGGAATGGGTAGAAAAGAAGGTTTTTGGGCTTGTCATAGAGTGTCGGGATTTCCAAGATTCTTTATTAAGTTTTATTTTTATTTATTTACAATCCTATTCGTCATGATTTATTTAAAACTTTTCATAAGACAAATTACTTATTAGGGCATAACATGCCTCTTTAAAATTTTCTTTATATATAAGTTCACATACCTCACGGGGGATCACTCAACACTCGGCCGAAGATGTATTTTAGTGAATCACTCGAGAGCGGCATGGAACTTACTCCTACCATAGGCTTGCCAAGCAACCAATCCTCCTCCTTTTTAACTATATACCTTTGTAAATATCAAGAGGGCTTTTTGGGTGAAGGGTTAGGCTTGGGTTAAAGGTAGGTGGTTGGGTTAGTGGTTAGTAGAAAGGGTAAAAAAGCGTAACAAGCGTCGGTTTTCGTGAGACTTTTTATTTTCGTAACTTTTATTTTGATGAAGCTATTATTCAAACAAAGTTATTTTTGATAAACTTGTTTGTTTATTTTCTTTTGCTTCATCATCAACACACATTTTTTTTTATTTTATTTTTTTGAAAAGTCATACGAAAAACCGAGCTAGTTACTAAAACAAAGGGTTAAAAATGAAAAAGGTTTTGGTGGGTGAAAGGGTGTTTGATTTGGGTTATGAAATGAAAAGGTTTAGGCTCAAAGGGGCTAACTAGGGGGATTTTGGGTAGGTGGTAAAAAAAAAGAAAAATAATGGTGTAGAAATAAAAAAGGGTTAGTCTTAATGCCTCCATCATTTACTTACTCGGGTTTAAGTTGATAAGGACCGGGAATGTATCGTCATGGCAAGTTCTAGAGTCGTAAGAACCAAGCGGCTATTCACACAAGAAACGAAAAATAAGCATTTAATTTAAAGATATGTATTTGTATGCTCAATAAAGGCTCAAAACTCACTTTTGTGGGAATGGGTTTTTATGTGATCAAGTATATATAATCAAATTTTAACTAAGTTTGCCATGCCTTTTCATAATTTTCTTATGTTAGTTCTTTTTATCACGACGCTATCGGTTGTAAATTTGTAAAAATATAACCTTTTTAGAACTTGAAATTCCCGAATTAAACCTAGACAAGTAAAAAAAATAAAAATTTTTGAAAAAAATTTGGGGTGATTAGCGGTTCCAATAGAGTTTTGTGTAAGGCTTGTATTTAGGACTTGCAAGATTCAAGGTTTTAGCATCCCCCCCCACACTTAAATTACACATTATCCTCAATGTGTCCCAAAAATAAGTTTTTAGGTTGACTGAATGTGTAAAAAGGTGTTAAAAATCAAAAATTTTGTGTTACTGGGCGCTGAACACGGCCCCGTGGTGTCCGGGCACGGCCCCGTGTTCAAGTGCCAGTAACAAAATTAAATCAAGAGAAACAGAAGTCTGGACACGGGGGCGTGTTGGTTGAGCACGACCCGTGTCCAGTGTACCTGAACTGGGTATTTCTGCAGACTGTGCAGCACGGGGCCGTGTTGGGCGGACACGGCCCGTGTCGAACGTACTGTAAACGAAGAAAATCGTCGGATGGCTCTGTTTTCCTGCATGGGGTGCTGGTTCAAGTTTTCCCTTGTATCCTTTGCCATCTCTAGTGTGTTTTATTCATTTCAACACCATCCAAACACCAAATTAACTAAAACCGTCATTCATTAAGTCATAGAGAGAATTACATAATAGTCCTAAAAATTAAAATACTAGATAGTTAGGTCAAAGAAACACAAGAAATCTAAACCAGGAAGTTCTAGCCTACTACTTATTCTATTAGCAAAATTTCCAAAAAGGTAAATCCCTCGGTTAACTGTGGCTTGAAGAACTTCTTTCTCCGGGCATGGGTTCCTCACACGTCGGCGAGCCACTCTTCTATCTCCCTAGGAAGAAGAAAAGCGGGCTTATTGGCATTGGTTTGAGGAGGTGCAACTTCCACCGGGACTTCTTGGAGTTCTTCAAGAGGAGGTTCCGCCGGAATGTCGTCCCAACCGGTAGGATTGTGGATTCCAAGTGCTAGTTTCCAATCCTCTTGAGAGAGGATTGGTTTCATGGGAGGTGTTACAAGAATGTTTAACCTCTGGTGCAAGAGGTTTATTTCTTGAAAACTGTTTTCCAACCCCACCGAAAGATAATTTATACGGTCTATTAGGACCTCCTCCACCGAAGTCATCTCGTCAAGGGCTTCGCGTAGTGCCATCACGTATCTTACGAGAGTTGCTTCAATCGATGGCCTCCTCTCCCTTCGACTGTTTCTGGAGTGCGCAGAAGAGGTTCCGATGTTTTGGCTAGACATTCTACGAAAATAAACCAGAAATAGTTCATTTTAATGAAACAGTACCACGGACACGGCCCCGTGCTCACTGAGCACGGCCCCGTGTTCACCTTTCTGCAGTTTTTTAGAACAAGGAATCTTGAAGTTTCAAATTATTTTCCCAACTCATGAAGCGTTTTTTAACAGAAATAACTTAAAACAATGTTGTGTAACTTATTTTTAACAAGATTCCTTGAACAAAAAGTTTAACAAACATCATAATAAAGCTTGAGATCAAGCTTCAATGGAGTTGTTGTTTCAAGAAAGATGAAGAAGAAGGTAATGGATAAAAGAGGAAGGGACAAGATGTTTGTTAGAAACTTCTTTTAGAACATACCTACGATGGTAAGTTAGAAAATCCTTTCAAATCTCTGTCCCTGAATGGTCCAAATGTGCAGGATTCTTGGCTGCATTTATAGAAAACGACAGCAGGCTGGACACGGCCCCGTGTCGGCTGGACACTGCCCCGTGTGCAGGCAAGATCCTGACACGTTTTGTCCGTATTCTGACAAAAGTCAGAAGGGAATCTTTTTGGTGGACACGGGGGCGTGTTGACCTAGGCACGGCCCCGTGTCGAAAGGTTGTTTATGAAGTTTTGTCTATTTTTAAGGAACTTTTCCAGATCGGGTGGTTCCTTACTGGATGGAACAACCCCAAAGTGCCTAAGATACCTTAGTTGATCTAGATTAAGACGAGAACGCAAGAGGTTGTCGGTGAGGGTGATTCCTATGCTAAATGTAGGTGGACAAGTCCAACCCTTTTCCGGGCTCTCGTTAAAGAAGGTGTATGCCGAATCGCTCAGGTCTATGTATGCATCGAACGAAGTCGATGGGGAGTCCTTCACGGCACAATCGACACAGGGACGACTATCGCTCAAGTCCTCACTAGAGTTAGAAGTATCGTCGAAAACAACGAAGTTGTTTGAATGCGAGCCCAACCCTTCTTCTTGGTTATTGTCTTGGGATAGATTATTGAAATCTTTCCTAAGTTCTTTTAACCAATTAAGAATTAGATCTTCTAATTGAAATAATTCATCAAGAAGCATTTCTCCTAGAAAATCCGGTTGAGAGCATTCGAGGGAGAGATAAGGATTATTTTTACTTTCGCCCCTCTTAAGGATACAAGGAAACGATGGGTCTATATAGTGGGGCTTATAATTTAGAAAATAACATTCTAATTCCTTATGGTTACCACCACATAATTGACACCACGTACCATAAGAGTGCCGAAAGTAAAAAGTATCAGTATCACTCATGTTTGTGTCAGAATTTACCAACCGTCGGGATCTTACGGTTCTGTTTTCAGTAACTGAATCTTGGGCACGGGGGCGTGTTGAGTGGGCACGGCCCCGTGTTCAGCTTACTGTCTGACTTAAAACAGGATTGCCAGTTCCAATGATTGGGCACGGGGCGTGTTCAGCGGGCACGGCCCGTGCTGAGTTCTGCAGAAGCTGAAAAATTAAGAAAAATCCTAAAAAAAATTGAAATATAAGAAAAAAAATTAGGCCGCTGATTCCTAACTTTCTTAAAATTCTTGTGTCCCCGGAAACGACGCCAAAAATTTGATGCGTGTGAAGTGTTATATATATTAGGTGTATATTTTAAGCCCTTTAACACTTTTTTAGCCAAGTTTTAAATTTATAAAACACGATATTTACTAACAGTAAACACACATATGGGCAAGTGCACCCATCGTGAGCGTAGTATAGTGTTGGTAAGATACCGAGGTCGTCCAAGGACACAAGAGCTTTTAGTACTGGTTTATCCTCAACGTCTAATCAAATTAAAAATTTAGAAAATGTTTTAAACTAAGAAAATAAAAACTAACTAAAATGCTGAAAAATAAAAATAAAAGAAAAACAGATAGACAAGATGAATCACTTGGCTCCGACTCGTGTTTAGTGTAACCTTTGATTATTTCCGCACTTTTGCACTTATTTAAGAGATTATCTTAGTTATTGTAGTAGGCCCAACTTTTGGAGGTGACGTTACCCTCAACCCAGTAGTTTGAGTCAGCAAGGATACAATCCTAAAGGGTCGGATTATTGAAAGATAATTAATTAAGTTATTAATGCAAATTATGGTAGGCCCCTCTTTTGAAGGTGACGTTACCCTCGACTAAGTAGTCTGAGTCAGCAGGGATACAGTCCTAAGTAGCCGGGTTATAGTATTAATAGTAGTTTAACTTATGAGGGGATCAAAGAGTTTGGACCCCCGCCATCCAATACCGTTAAGTATTGAAGGAGGTCCTACTAAATTTGACCCAGGTCCCTTGCAGGATCTCTAAACGCTGAACAACGGCAAGACTCTTACCAAACCGTTCCCTTAACCCCCGACCAGGTTGCCAACATACCTCCATATAGACCGTGGAGATATTAATGGTGAAAATCTTTTATTTTATATAGACAGTAAAATAATGCCAAGACTTCACGGACAAACGATAAGGAAGAATCACCTTCAACATAAGAAACTAGTTATTAAAGTCATTAACACAAAACCAAGTAAAAAGTGCGAAAAGATTAAAAATAAAAAGTATTACACTAGACACTTGTCTTCAGCAAGTGATGTAAGAGACTTAGGCAAACATGGCCTTGATTGTCAAGAACTCTTACGATCAATCTTGGATCCCGAGACGACTCACACACTCTATGATGGACAATGGATGATGGTGGTGGATGATGGTGTTATGGTGGTGGTGGGTGGTGGGTGAAGTGTGAGAGAGGTGGTGTGCCAAGGGATGGTTTGAGCTTGAGCCAAGCACTCCTATTTATAGGCTGAACAGAAGCTCGGGCACGGCCCCGTGTCCACATCCTCTCTTTCTTCATTTAATGCAGCTTGTCTTTATTAGTTGACCACGCCCCCGTGTCCGCTGAGCACGACCCCGTGTGCAGAAGAATATTTGTACTATAAAGATTTGCCTGGATTCTGCGAATCTTATAGTTGACCACGGCCCCGTGTCCGCTGTGCACGACCCCGTGGTGGGCAATAGAAGCTTCTACCACTTTGTCTTTTCTGCTGACACTTGGGCACGCCCCCGTGCTGGCTGAGCACGGGGCGTGTTCAGTCTTCTGTCTTCTTGTTTTGCTTTGGAAGATGCTGTCATGGGGTCGGGCATGTCACGTTTGTTCCTTTTCTTGTATTTATGTTAGATTTTGCTGTCTTTTTGCTTCTTTTGTTAATTTGAGCTCATTTAATCCTGAAAATACAAAAGGAAGACAAAAGCACACTTTTTCCAACATTAGTACTAAAAAAGGGTTATTTTTATGCCACAATTGATGTAATTTATATGTTGCATTTTGCACACATCATGATCGGTGTAGCAAATGCGTTGTAAAATTCGTTTTTCATGTTTCGGTTTTTTAAAAATCCACTAAGACTGATTGTTCCAACTATCCGAGTTTCAAACGAACTGATTTGGTGCGATCTGGATCACTTCGTACGGCCTGGATCAATTACAAATAACCTGAACCCTCCAAACAACCTCGTGCGAACTGAGGTGGTGCGAACTGATTAAACTTTCTACTTCGTGCGAACTGGAATAACCAATCCGTGTGAACTGGTGTCTTTCAAGTCGTGCGAACTGATCAGTAGTCAACACCCGTGCGAACTGAAGTCACTCCACGCGAACTGGAGGTTTCATGCGAACTGAACATCAAATCGTGCGAACTGAATATGCCAAACCGTGCGAACTGGAGACATGTCGAACAATCGGAAGGAATTTTGACAAATTGATCAAGTTTTAGGTCGAATTAGGTTCTGATTTTTTCAAGGATTGATTAAAATAGTATTTTAGGTGTTATATGTGAAAATCAGTCCAATTTATCCGTGAAATCATGGTTAATTTTGAACAATCGTGTAGAAAGTGAGTAGAAATGAGTAGAAATCAGATGTTGATGACGAAATCAATCTGAAATGGTAAGAAATCTTCCTCCTGAGCTCTGATACCACTTGTAGAATCTTTAACGTGATCAAACGAGACAATCAGAAGAGTTCTTGATCAATACGAAAGGCGGAATCAGACGTATCGATGTTGAATCAGCTTGATTTACACAAAGAAGTACTTTAACTATCTCTTGTATTGATTTCAGAACGTTTTACAGGCTGGAGATACTTCGGCAGAGCTTCGCTACCGGAATCACACACACATAAATAAGAAACCCAAGACCCCTATATATAGTGAATCCGCATCGCACGAACCACACAAATCCAGTTCGCACGAACTGGTGCTAGTCCACTTCGCACGAACTGGTCAGTTCGTTTGAAGTGTCTGGTTTTGCCCAGTTTCCCGTTTCTCTCGTACTACGTGTCTTGTTCTATCTAACCTATTACAAGACTCGATACAAGACGAAATCGACAGACATATGCACCAACATATATCACCATTGCCCTTGATTTTCTTGACTGTATATCTCTTAAATGTCAATATATACACGTGTGATTTAGTTTATGAAGATTTTTCAATGCCGAGAACCCCAATCAGAGAGTAAAAAAGGCGTAAGATTCACAATAGTGTAAAATTAAAATGGGATATACCGGGCGAGGATTCGAGTTATAGGAACAAGGGCCAAACCAACCACCCAAGAATGGAATCGTCGAGCGAAAACACTTAACAACCTCCTAGAAGCAGCTTTTCTTGCCACCAGACCTTTCTCCATCAATTAGGAATCTGATGCCGTCACGAAACACATTTCTTAAATTGTAGCCATTTGTTGAGTGTTTTTTCTTTGGTGCGTAATCCGCATATATATCACCATTGCCCTTGATTTTCTTGACTGTATATCTCTTAAATGTCGAGATATACACGTGTGATTTAGTTTACGAAGATTTTTCAATGCCGAGAACCACGATCAGAAAGTAAAAAAGGCGTAAGGTTCACAATAGTGTAAAATTAAAACGAGATATATCAGGCTAGGATTCGAGTTACAGGAATAAGGGCCAAACCAACCACTCAAGAACAGAATCGTCGAGCGAAAATAGTTGACAACCTCATAGAAGCAGCTTTTCTTGCCACCAGACGTTTCTCCATCAATTTGGAATCTGATGCCGTCACTGAACACATTCCTTAAATTGTAGCCATTTGTTGAGTGTTTTTTTTTGGTGTCTAATCCGCATGTATATCACCGTTACCCTTGATTTTCTTGACTGTATATCACTTAAATGTCAACATATACACGTGTGATTTAGTTTACGAAGATTTTTCAATGCCGAGAACCTCGATCAGAAAGTAAAAAAGGCGTAAGGTTCACAATGGTGTAAAATTAAAATGGGATATACCGTGCTAGGATTCGAGTTACAGGAACAAGGGCCAAACCAACCACCCAAGAATGGAATCTTCGAGCGAAAACACTTGACAACCTCCTAGAAGCAGCTTTTCTTGCCACCGGAGCTTTCTCCATCAATTAGGAATCTGATGCCGTCACTAAGCAGGTTCCTTAAATTGTAGCCATTTGTTGAGTGTTTTTTTTGGTGTCTAATCCGCATATATATCACAATCGCCCTTGATTTTCTTGACTGTATATCTCTTAAATGTCAACATATACACGTGTGATTTAGTTTACGAATATTTTTCAATGCCGAGAACCTCGATCAGAGAGTAAAAAAGGCGTAAGATTTACAATAGTGTAAAATTAAAATGGGATATACCGGGCTAGGATTCGAGTTACAGGAACAAGGGCCAAACCAACCACCCAAGAATGGAATCGTCGAGCGAAAACACTTGACAACCTCCTAGAAGCAGCTTTTCTTGCCACTAGACCTTTCTATATCAATTAGGAATCTGATGTCGTCACTAAACACAATTCTTAAATTGTAGCCATTTGTTGAGTGTTTTTTTTGGTGTCTAATCCGCATATATATCACCATTGCCCTTGATTTTCTTGACTGTATATCACTTAAATGTCAACATATACACGTGTCATTTAGTTTACGAAGATTTTTCAATGCCGAGAACCTCGATCAGAGAGTAAAAAAGGCGTAAGGTTCATAATGGTGTAAAATTAAAATGGGATATACCGGGCTAGGATTCGAGTTACAGGAACAAGGGCCAAACCAACCACCCATGAATGGAATCGTCGAGCGAAAACACTTGACAACCTCCTAGAAGCAGCTTTTCTTGCCACCAGACCTTTCTCCATCAATTAGGAATCTGATGCCGTCACTAAACGCATTCCTTAAATTGTAGCCATTTGTTGAGTGTTTTTTTTGTGTCTAATCCGCATATATATCACCATTGCCCTTGATTTTCTTGACTGTATATCTCTTAAATGTCAACATATACACGTGTGATTTAGTTTACGAAGATTTTTCAATGCCGAGAACCTCGGTCAGAGAGTAAAAAAGGCGTAAGATTCACAATGGTGTAAAATTAAAATGGGATATACCGGGCTAGGATTCGAGTTACTGGAACAAGGGCCAAACCAATCACCCAAGAATGGAATCGTCGAGCGAAAACACTTGACAACCTCCTAGAAGCAGCTTTTCTTGCCACCAGATCTTTCTCCATCAATTAGGAATCTGATGCCGTCACTAAACACATTCCTTAAATTGTAGCCATTTGTTGAGTCTTTTTTTTGGGGTCTAATCTGCATATATATCACCATTGCCCTTGATTTTCTTGACTGTATACCTCTTAAATGTCAACATATACACGTGTGATTTAGTTTACAAAGATTTTTGAATGCCGAGAACCTTGATCAGAGAGTAAAAAAGGCGTAAGGTTCACAATGGTGTAAAACTAAAATGGGATATACCGGGCTAGGATTCTAGTTACAGGAACAAGGGACAAACCAACCACCCATGAATGGAATCGTCGAGCGAAAACACTTGACAACCTCCTAGAAGCAGCTTTTCTTGCCAACAAACCTTTCTCCATCAATTAGGAATCTGATGCCGTCACTAAACACATTCCTGAAATTGTAGCCATTTGTTGAGTGTTTTTTTGGTGTCTAATCCGCACATATATCACCATTGCCCTTGATTTTCTTGACTGTATATCGCTTAAATGTCAACATATAAACGTGTGATTTAGTTTATGAAGATTTTTCAATGCCGAGAACCTCGATAAGAGAGTAAAAAGGCGTAAGGTTCACAATGGTGTAAAATTAAAATGGGATAAAACGGGTTAGGATTTGAGTTAAAGGAACAAGGGCCAAACCAACCACCCAAGAATGGAATCGTCGAGGGAAAACACTTGACAACCTCCTAGAAGCAGCTTTTCTTGCCACCAGACCTTTCACCATCAATTAGGAATCTGATGCCGTCACTAAACAAATTCCTTAAATTGTAGCAATTTGTTCTGTGTTTTTTTTTGGTGTCTAATCCGCATATATCTCACCATTGCCCTTGATTTTCTTGACTGTATATCTCTTAAATGTCAAGATATACACGTGTGACTTAGTTTACGAAGATTTTTCAATGCCGAGAACCTCGATCAGAGAGTAAAAAAGGCGTAAGGTTCACAGTGGTGTAAAATTAAAATGGGATATACCGGGCTAGGATTCGAGTTACATGAACAAGGTCCAAACCAACCACCCAAGAATGAAATCATCTAGCGAAAACATTTGAAAATCTCCTAGAAGCAGCTTTTCTTGCCACCAGAACTTTCTCCATCAATTAGGAATCTGATGCCGTCACTAAACACATTCCTTAAATTGTAGCCATTTGTTAAGTGTTTTTTTTGTGTCTAATCCGCATATATATCACCATTGCCCTTGATTTTCATGACCGTATATCACTTAAATGTCAACACATACACGTGTGATTTAGTTTACGAAGATTTTTCAATGCCGAGAACCTCGATCGGAGAGTAAAAAAGGCGTCAGGTATGCAATGGTGTAAAATTAAAATGGGATATACCGGGCTAGGATTCGAGTTACATGAACAAGGGCCAAACCAACCACCCAAGAATGGAATCGTCGAGCGAAAACACTTGACAACCTCCTAGAAGCAGCTTTTCTTGCCACCAGACCTTTCTCCATCAATTAGGAATCTGCTGCCGTCACTAAACACATTCCTTAAATTGTAGCCATTTGTTGGGTGTTTTTTTTGGTGTCTAATCCTCATATATATCACCATTTCCCTTGATTTTCTTGACTGTATATATCTCTTAAATCTCAACATATACACTTGTGATTTAGTTTACGAAGATTTTTCAACACCGAGAAACTCGAACAGAGAGTAAAAAAGGAGTAAGGTTCATATGGGTGTAAAATTAAAATGGGATATACCGGGCTAGGATTCGAGTTATAGGAACAAGGGCCAAACCAACCACCAAAGAATGGAATCGTCGAGCGAAAACACTTGACAACCTCCTAGAAGCAGCTTTTCTTACCACCAGACCTTTCTCCATCAATTAGGAATTTGATGCCGTCACTAAACACATTCCTTAAATTGTAGCCATTTGTTGAGTGGTTTTTTTGTGTCTAATCCGCATATTTATCACCATTGCCCTAGATTTTCTTGACTGTATATCTCATAAATGTAAACATATACTCGTGTGATTTAGTTTACGAAGATTTTTCAATGCGGAGAACCTCGATCAGAGAATAAAAAAGGCGTAAGGTTCACAATGGTGTAAAATTATAATGGGATATACCGGGCTACGATTCGAGTTACAGGAACAAGGGCAAACCAACCACCCAAGAATGGAATCGTCGAGCGAAAACACCTTACAACCTCCTAGAAGCAGCTTTTCTTGCCACAAGACCTTTCCCCATCAATTAGGAATCTGATGCCGTCACTAAACACATTCCTTAAATTGTAGCCATTTGTTAAGTGTTTTTTTTTTGTTTCTAATCCGCATATATATCATCATTTCCCTTGATTTTCTTGACTGTGTATCTCTTAAATGTCAACATATACACGTGTGATTTAGTTTACGAAGATTTTTCAATGCCGAGAACCTCGATCAGAGAGTAAAAAAGGCGTAAGGTTCGCAATGGTGTAAAATTAAAATGGGATAACCGGGCTAGGATTCGAGTTACAGGAACAAGGGCCAAACCAACCACCCACGAATGGAATCGTCGATCGAAAACACTTGACAACCTCCTAGATGCAGCTTTTCTTGCCACCAGACCTTTCTCCATCAAATATGGATTTGATGCCGTCACTAAACACAATCCTTAAATTGTAGCCGTTTGTTGAGTGTTTTTTTGGTGTCTAATCCGCATATATATCACCATTGCCCTTGATTTTCTTGACTGTATATCTCTTAAATGTCAACATATACACGTGTGATTTAGTTTACGAAGACTTTTCAATACCGAAAACCTCGATCAGAGAGTAAAAAAGGCGTAAGGTTCGCAATGGTGTAAAATTAAAATGGGATATACTGGGCTAGGATTCGAGTTACAGGAACAAGGGCCAAACCATCCACCCAAGAATGGAATCGTCGAGCGAAAACACTTGACAACCTCCTAGAAGCAGCTTTTCTTGCCACAAGACCTTTCTCCATCAATTTGGAATCTGATGCCGTCACTAAACACATTCCTTAAATTGTAGCTGTTTGTTGAGTGTTTTTTTTTGTGTCTAATCCGCATATATATCACCATTGCCCTTGATTTTCTAGAATGTATATCTTTTAAATGTCAACATATACACGTGTGATTTAATTTACGAAGATTTTTCAATGCCGAGATCCTCGATCAGAGAGTAAAAAAGGCGTAAGGTTCACAATGGTGTAAAATTAAAATGGGATATACCGGGCTAGGATTCGGGTTACAGGAACAAGGGCGAAACCAACCACCTAAGAATGGAATCGTCGAACGAAAACACTTGACAACCTCCTAGAAGCAGCTTTTCTTGCCACCAGACCATTCTCCATCAATTAGAAATTTGATGCCGTCACTAAACACATTCCTTAAATTGTAGCCATTTGTTGAGTGTTTTATTTTGGTGTCTAATCCGCATATATATCACCATTGCCCTTGATTTTCTTGACTGTATATCTCTTAAATGTCAACATATACACGTGTGTTTTAGTTTACGAAGATTTTTCAATGCCGAGAACCTCAATCAGAGAGTAAAAAAGGTGTAAGGTTCACAATGGTTTAAAATTAAAATGGGATATACAGGTCTAGGATTTGAGTTACAGGAACAAGGGCCAAACCAACCACCCAAGAATGGAATCGTCGAGCGAAAACACTTGACAACCTCCTAGAAGCAGCTTTTCTTGCCACCAGACTTTTCTCCATCAATTAGGAATCTGATGCCGTCACTAAACACATTCTTTAAATTGTAGCCATTTGTTGTGACAACCCTCAAAATTTCATGTATCCGTACGATTTATTAATGTTAATTAAAGTGCCTGATGAATGTGTTGAGTTACTTAACTACTTTCTGATTACTGTGTCATACTTACATGTGCTTGTTAACATACTAGTCTTGTGCAGAAAATTTACTAAATGGTCCTGTATGCTTTCCTAAGTGTTGGGAATTAAAAGTGTTACAAAAAGATATATAAAGGAAACTATACGGAATAATATAGCACTTTAACGGAACGGTATCTAACCGAACAACCGGACATTACCCGGAACACTGAAATATTGCAAGAAACATTGTTTTTATTTGTCTGAGCTAGTTATGGTTCCCGAGCACTATAACACACTACATGAAACATGTAACACACTAAACACTAACTCTTACACTTATCACCCCATTAATCACCTACTTGTTATCAAACTTTACACTTAACCCCCCCCCCTGCCCTAATTTTCGGCTCACCCAAGGTGGCCCCACCATAAGATCACAAAAATCTTCTATAATCTTCCTCTAATCTTTTCTTGGAATTGGGAGGATCATGTATGTACTATAAGGGACATAGAAACCAAAGGATAAAAGGTTTAAATGTTATAAGAACCAACATACACTTATCATCTTCATTTCACCAACACAACACTCCTCTCTCTCCCTCTACAAAGCTTGCGGCCGAACACCCTAGCCCACACACTCACATTTTCGATTTCCATGTCATCCATTCCAAGCTTCATTCAAGGTGCATAAAGGTGATTAACGAAGCCCGGTGTTCACGGAACTTGAAGCACCTCATTCGTTTGCTATTATCCTCCACTTTTGCTTCTTGATCTTCCCTAGCTTTAAGCTAGTTGTAAGCTTCTTGTTAATCCTTCCTTACTTCATGTTTTAGTGGTTAATAGTTATACCTTGATGTAAACATATGAACACTAAAAGAACATAAACCTAAAGCTTGAACATAATGGTGAAATAAGATGAAATCTTGATGAAATGAAGTTGTTTTGATTATGTTGTTGATTACTTGATGATTGCTTGTAAATATTGATGTTGGTCATAACATAGAACTTGTTAAATCACGATTAAAAACCTGAGTTAACAAGTTAGGAGGTGATTAGGGGCTTACATAAAAGAATCACCTCCATATTTAGACATGAACTTGGTGACAAAATGATTTCTTGTAAAATAACAAACAAAGTGATCTGGTGATCTTGTAGATCTAAAACTTTTGGTAGCTCGCAAGGCTCATAACCTTGAGGTTGTGAATGATTTTCCTAAATAAACCAAGTCTAAAAGACGATTTTGAAAGATCATGACCCTTACACTATTTCGGAAATAAAGTAAGTATATGGATACTAGTGACACATGAAAATATTGTAAATGAATATTTTTGTAAAATATGATCACAAGTTGTGAAAATCAAAAAAATCCCGAGAATGAGATTTTAACAAAAGTAAACACACTTTGGAGGGTAACTAAACCCACTAAACGCCTTACCAAGTCACTACGCGTTTTTATGAAACATCAAGTTCATGTTGGTTTGTAAAGGGAATAGTTTGCTCTTGGTAAATTGTTGTTGATTGTTGAATGATTTTTGGAAAAGAAAATGATATGCTTATTAGCATGGACACCTCCATTTACAAAGGAAACTCTGGCGAAATTTTCTAAAAACTCCAACACATAGAAATTATTTTCTAACAAGTGCTTACAAATATGTTTTAACTTTGTTTTTCAACATAAACTCCGCCATGAGTTTTGTTACAAAAATACAAAGTATCAGAGGTTGATTTTTACAAGTAAAATGGGTAAATATATATATAGAATATATATTTTATACTAGAACACTTGTGTAGATATTTGTCTATTTTGTGAGATAGTTATATTATTTTAGGATAAAATAATATAACTTAACAAAATACCTTGACGTTAGAATTGTGTGGCATGTGATAGAGGTAATGAGTAGGTAAACCGTACATAGGATACGTGTTATGCATGCATGAGAAACTGATTGTTATCTGTACCTTATTAGGACGTGCTTGATTCCTGTTTATTAGAGTAACTAATCTAACCGAGCAAACCAAGGTGAGTTCACACACTCTTGAGGCATGGGATTCCTGGTGGGTTGGGAATGGGATTAAATAGCTATGACGGAACTTGTACTTTCACCACTACTAGACTACTTACCACCGTCCTCGGATTGGGAAGGACACCAGCGCTAAACCTACGTATTCTTATACGTACCTCTGTCCTCGGATTATGTAGGATGCCAGCGCTAAATCTATGTATTCTTATACGTACCTCTGTCCTCGGATTGGGAAGGGCACCTACGCTAAACCTACGTATTCAATACGTACCTCTGTCCTTGGATTGGGAAGGGCACCTATATATATACATCTAGTCTAGTGGTTTACAACATGGGGTAGCCCCCACCGTTTATGGTTTGGAAAATAAGGAAGGTTGATTTACCCTGTAGTTGCAAACAAACTCATAGTTCTTGAAAAACTACTTTATAACGAACACCTAATGTGAACTCGCTCAACTTTGTTGTTGACTCGTTGTTACATGCCTTGCAGGTCGTTAGATACTTATGGAGCTTGCGAGAGGAGGAGGTCGTTGTGGGATATGGACTATTATGTCCCATTCTAAACATTTAAACTTTATGAACTTATTGGACTTATGTTTTGGTTCCACGCCTTATGCTTCCGCTGTTTAATTTAAACTTGGTTAACTAGTTTTGAAACACCAATTATATTGCGTGGTTGGATTTTATCTATTTTAAATACATTGTTCAATATGATTGGTGGCTGGATCCTGGTCGCGTCACGCCTCCATGCGGTGATACTCCGCTGGTGGATTTTGGGGGTGTGACAGATTGGTATCAGAGCCTTTGGTTATAGCGAACTTGGTTTTAAAAAGGGGAAAAGCTTTTTGAAAGACCAGACTATAACCTGTTCAGTACTCAACGATCCACAACGACGCTTCGCTCCACGTGTAAGACTCAACACTATAGGTAATATGGTTTATGTTTGTATTGCCTGCCTGCTAGTTTAAGTAGCGCATTTGATAATGGTATGCTTAGTTAGCGTAACAACTATTGCTTGAAACCCTGTGTGTTTGCTCTCTTCTGTCACTCCACACTTACGCACTTTCGCGACACCCTTCTTACTTGTGTTTCCTTCGATGTGAAGATCATGAGTGGATGCCTGAATTTGACTCAAGCCCAGCTGACGGCTCTAATCAACGAACGAGTTGCTGAGGCACTCGCAGCAGTTCCAGCAGGAGGTATAACCTGCCATTTCGACCTATCCTAGGATGATTTGATCCTACTCTCGCGAACCAACTCTTGTGCTTAACCTTGTTTTTTTTTTATATTCTCGCACAACAGGCCAACATGCTCAGCCTCCCGTATGTACGTTCAAAACATTCATGGATTGCCGACCTAGTACTTTCAGCGGCACAGAAGGAGCTATAGGCCTTCTCCACTGGTTCGAGAAGATGGAGTCTGTTTTTGAGATGTGTGAATGCCCTGAAGATCGTAGGGTGAAATTTGCTACTGGAACACTCGAAGGTGCTGCGTTAACCTGGTGGAAAGCACAGGTCCAACTGCTAGGGCTGGCGGTTGCTAATGCCACCCCATGGAATGACTTCAAAGAATTGATCAAGGAAGAGTACTGTAGTTGTGACGACATCCACAAGCTAGAGGTGGAATTTTTCAATTTGAAGATGACGGGGTCTGAAATCGAGGCATACACAAAGAGATCGAACGAATTAGCTATCTTATGTCCTACTATGGTGGATCCCCCTATCAAGCGTATCGAGCTGTACCTTAAGGGTTTGGTGCTAGAAATTCAAAGCCACGTGACCTCAGCAAATCTTGGCACCATTCAGCAAATCATCCGGTTGGCTCATTGTCTCACTGATCAGGCAGTTGAGCAGAACAAGCTGCCTAAGCGTATTAGCGCTACTACTTCTGATGCTCCCAGTGATAACAAGCGCAAGTGGGATGGAAATTCGGGCAAGGGTTCTACTTCAGTTCAGTCTCAGTCCCAGCAGCGAAAGACAGATGAACACAGGAGCCCCAGTCAGCAGTCTTCTGGAAATCAAGGCCAGGGTGGATACAGGGGAAATCACCCTAAGTGCAATCGATGTAGTTTGCGCCACAGCGGGCCATGCAACAAGGGTCGTTGTTAGAGATGTAACAAGCCTGGACATGAAGCTAAAGATTGCAAGAGCTCACGTCCTGCGAATCAGAATCAACAACAGCAGCCACAAGCTCCCCAGAACCAACAGCAACACCAGCAGGGTAATAAGGGATGCTTCTAGTGCGGTGCTGAGGGTCACTTCAAGAGGCACTGTCCACAGCTGAATCAGAATCAAAATCAGAACAACAACCAAGGAAACGGGAACAACAATGGAGGAAACAACGGGGGTAGCAATAATGGCAATGGTGCCAGGGGACGTGTTTACGTGCTGGGTCAGGGTGATGCAAGGAACGATCCCAACGTTGTGATGGGTAAGTTCCTTCTGGACGACTTCTTTGTTACTGTTTTATTTGTTTCGGGTGTCGATACTAGTTATGTGTCCTTAAAAGCTAGCCAAATGCTTAAGCGCACTCCAACACTTTTGAACACCAAACACACGGTAGAACTAGCAAAGGGTAAAAGTCTGGAAGCCACACACATAGTCAAGGGTTGTAACCTCGTCTTAGCTGGTCAGACCTTCTCTATCGATCTTATTCCTATCGTACTTGGTAGTTTCGACGTCGTTATTGGGATGGATTGGCTATCTCAACACCAAGCGGAGATTATTTGCAAGGAAAAAATCTCATAATTCATGGCGACAAGAGTGGTGCTGTTGTGGGCATCATCTCTTTCCTTAAGGCCCAGAAGTGTTTGCGAAAGGGCCACACTGCTACCCTAGCCCTCGTTTCTGATACATCCTCGGAAGAAAAGAAGATAGAAGACATACCTATTGTACGTGATTTTCCTGAGGTATTTCCTGAGGAATTACATGGTCTTCCGCCTCATCGTCAAGTTGAATTTCAAATCGAGCTCGCTCCTGGAGCAGCGCCCGTAGCTCGAGCACCTTATCGTCTAGCTCCATCAGAACTTGAAGAACTGTCCGCGCAACTACAAGAACTCTTGGAAAAGGGTTTCATACGTCCTAGCTCTTCACCTTGGGGAGCTACAGTGTTATTCATGAAGAAGAAAGACGGTACCTTCAGAATGTGTATTGACTACCGCGAACTCAACAAGGTGACCGTGAAGAATCGTTATCCTCTTCCACGCATTGATGACTTATTCGACCAGTTGCAAGGGTCGAGTTTCTATTCCAAGATTGACCTAAGGTCAGGCTACCATCAACTAAGAGTCTGAGACGAGGATATCTCTAAGACATCATTCAGGACTCGGTATGGGCATTACGAGTTTCTGGTTATGCCTTTTGGATTAACAAATGCACCTGCGGTCTTTATGGATCTTATGAACAGAGTGTGCAAGCCTTACCTGGATAAGTTTGTCATTGTATTCATCGACGATATCCTGATCTATTCTAAGAGTCAGGAGGAACACGAACGACACCTGAGACTTGGAACTTCTTCGAGCAGAGCAGCTTTACGCCATGTTTTCGAAATGTGACTTTTGGCTTCGCGAAGTCCACTTTTCTAGGCCACGTGGTAAACGAGGATGGAATTCATGTGGATCCATCCAAGGTTGACTCGATCAAGAACTGGCCTGCACCCCGGACACCAATAGAAATCCGCCAATTCTTGGGTTTGGCAGGATATTACAGAAGATTTATCAAGGATTTCTCAAAGATTGCGCAACCTCTCACTTCACTAACACAAAAGGGTGTCACCTATCGTTGGGGTGATGCACAGGAATATGCATTTCAGCACCTAAAAGATAGACATTGTAGGGAACCAATTCTCTCATTGCCTAAAGGCACAGATGATTTGTGGTTTATTGCGACGCTTCCATCCAAGGACTTGGTTGCGTGTTGATGCAACGTGACAAGGTCATTTCCTACACATCGCTCCAACATAGAGTTCACGAAAGGAACTACACTATGCACGACTTGGAATTGGGAGCAGTTGTTTTCGCACTTAAGATATGGAGACATTATCTGTACGGTACCAAGTGCAACATTTACACCGATCACAGGAGTCTCGAGCATATCTTCAAGCAAAAGGAGTTAAACATGCGACAACGCCGATGGGTCGAGCTCTTGAATGATTACGAATGCGCTATCAAATACCATCCGGGCAAGGCCAATGTTGTGGCCGACGCCCTCAGTCGAAAGGATACTACTCCTAAACGTGTGCGAGCGTTACAACTTACCATCCAATCTAGTCTTCCTACCCAGATACTAGACGCTCAGGTTGAAGCGCTGAAAGCAGAGAACATCAGGGCTGAGTCCTTACGAGGATCGAGGAAGCGGTTAGAACAAAAGGAAGACGGCGCCTACTATGTAAACGGGCACATCTGGGTTCCACTCTATGGTAATCTACGTGAGCTTGTGATGGATGAGGCACACAAGTCTCGTTATTCAGTACACCCTGGTTCGGATAAGATGTACTACGATCTCAAGACTACGTATTGGTGGCCTAGTATGAAAGCCAACATAGCAACCTACATCAGTAAGTGTTTGACTTGTGCGAGAGTCAAGATTGAATATCAGAAACCATCAGGCCTACTTCAACAACCAAAGATCCCGACATGGAAATGGGAGCAAATTTCCATGGATTTCGTTACTGGCCTGCCTAGATCTCAACGCGGAAATGATACCATTTGGGTGATCGTGGATCGACTGACCAAGTCTGCACAATTCCTGGCTATCAAGGAAACGGATAAGTTTTCTACTCTAGCAGACATCTACCTAAAGGAAGTAGTATCAAGGCACGGAGTGCCAACCTCCATCATTTCTGATCGTGACTCACGTTTTACATCTGAACTGTGGCAAGTTATGCACAAGTCCTTTGGCTCTCGATTAGACATGAGCATGGCATATCATCCACAGACGGATGGGCAATCTGAACGCACCATCCAAACCCTTGAAGACATGCTTAGGGCACGTGTAATCGATTTTGGTAATGGCTGGGAAAAGCACCTCCCGTTAGTGGAGTTTTCGTATAACAACAGTTACCACACCAGTATCCAGGCCGCTCCGTTCAAGGCATTGTACGGACGGAAGTGCCGATCACCTCTTTGTTGGGCAGAGGTTGGCGACAGTCAAATCACTGGCCCAGAACTTGTAGTAGATACAACCGAGAGCATTGCTCAGATACGACAACGAATGGCGGCAACTCGTGACCGTCAGAAAAGCTATGCTGATAAGCGCAGGAAACCACTCGAGTTCCAGGTTGGGGATCGAGTGCTACTCAAAGTCTCACCTTGGAAAGGTGTAGTTCGTTTTGGCAAACGAGGCAAACTCAATCCGCGTTATGTCGGACCCTTCGAAATCACAGAGAAAATTGGCAAGGTGGCCTACAAGCTGAATCTACCGGCAGAACTCAGCGGAGTTCACAATGTCTTCCATGTGTCGAATCTGAAGAAGTGTCTGTCAGATGAGACCCTCATAGTTCCCTTAAAGGTGCTCACAATCGACGACTAGTTGCGATTCGTCGAGGAACCAGTTGAAATCACAGACCGAGATGATAAGATTCTCAAGCGTACCAGAATACCTCTTGTCCGAGTTCGCTGGAACTCCCGTCCTGGCCCAGAGTATACCTGGGAACGAGAAGACCAAATGAAACTCAAGTATCCCCAGTTGTTTAAGAAAAGTGCAACCACTACTGAGGCTGAAGCTACTGCAAAATTTCGGGACGAAATTCCAAACCAACGGGGGGATGATGTGACACCCCAGGAAAACCAGGAGACCACACAACTTAACTAGCTTCCTCAGTAACCAACGTGCTAAATTTCGGGACGAAATTCTCTTAACAGGGGGAGAATTTGACAACCCTCAAAAGTTCATGTATCCGTACGATTTATTAATGTTAATTAAAGTGCTTGATGACTGTGCTGAATTACTTAACTGCTTTCTGATTACTGTGTCATACTTACATGTGCTTGTTAACATACTAGTCTTGTGCAGAAAATTGACTAAATGGTCCTGTATGCTTTCCTAAGTGTTGGGAATTAAAAGTGTTACAAAAAGATATATAAAGGACACTATACGGAATAACATAGCACTTTAACGGAACGGTATCTAACCGAACAACCGGACATTACCCGGAACACTAAAATATTGCAAGAAACATTGTTTTTATTTTTCTAAGCTAGTTATGGTCCCCGAGCACTATAACACACTACATGAAACATGTAACACACTAAACACTAACTCTTACACTTATCACCCCATTAATCACCTACTTGTCATCAAACTTTACACTTAACCCCCCCCCCCTTGCCCAATTTTTGGCTCACCCAAGGTGGCCCCACCATAAGATCACAAAAATCTTCTATAATCTTCCTCTAATCTTTTCTTGGAATTGGGAGGATCATGTATGTACTATAAGGGACATAGAAACCAAAGGATAAAAGGTTTAAATGTTATAAGAAACAACATACACTTATCATCTTCATTTCACCAACACAACACTCCTCTCTCTCCCTCTACAAAGCTTGCGGCCGAACACCCTAGCCCACACACTCACATTTTCGATTTCCATTTCATCCATTCCAAGCTTCATTCAAGGTGCACAAAGGTGATCAACGAAGCCCGGTGTTCACGGAACTTGAAGGACCTCATTCGTTTGCTATTATCCTCCACTTTCGCTTCTTGATCTTCCCTAGCTTTAAGCTAGTTGTAAGCTTCTTGTTAATCCTTCCTTACTTCATGTTTTAGTGGTTAATAGATATACCTTGATGTAAACATATGAACACTAAAAGAACACAAACCTAAAGCTTGAACAAAATGGTGAAATAAGATGAAATCTTGATGAAATGAAGTAGTTTTGATTATGTTGTTGATTACTTGATGATTGCTTGTTAATATTGATGTTGGTCATAACATAGAACTTGTTAAATCATTATTAAAAACATGAGTTAACAAGTTAGGAGGTGATTAGGGGCTTACATAAAAGAATCACCTCCAGATTTAGACATGAACTTGGTGACAAAATGATTTCTTGTAAAATAACAAACAAAGTGATCTGGTGATCTTGTAGATCTAAAACTTGTGAATGATTTTCCTAAATAAACCAAGTCTAAAAGACGGTTTTCAAAGATCATGACCCTTACACTATTTTGGAAATAAAGTAAGTATATGGATACTAGTGACACATGAAAATATTGTAAATGAATATTTTTGTAAAATATGATCACAAGTTGTGAACATCAAAAAAATCCCAAGAATGAGATTTTAACAAAAGTAAACACACTTTGGAGGGTAACTAAACCCACTAAACGCCTTACCAAGTCACTACGCGTTTTTATGAAACATCAAGTTCATGTTGGTTTGTAAAGGGAATAGTTTGCTCTTGGTAAATTGTTGTTGATTGTTGAATGATTTTTGGAAAAGAAAATGATATGCTTATTAGCATGGACACCTCCATTTACAAAGGAAACTCTGGCGAAATTTTCTAAAAACTCCAACACATAGAAATTATTTTCTAACAAGTGCTTACAAATATGTTTTAACTTTTTTTTTTCAACATAAACTCCGCCATGAGTTTTGTTACAAAAATACAAAGTATCTGAGGTTGATTTTTACAAGTAAAATGGGTAAATATATATATATATATATATATATAGAATATATATTTTATACTAGAACACTTGTGTAGATATTTGTCTATTTTGTGAGATAGTTATATTATTTTAGGATAAAATAATATGACTTAACAAAATACCTTGACGTTAGAATTGTGTGGCATGTGATAGAGGTAATGAGTAGGTAAACCGTACATAGGATACGTGTTATGCATGCACGAGAAACTGATTGTTATCTGTACCTTATTAGGACGTGCTTAATTCCTGTTTATTAGAGTAACTAATCTAACCGAGCAAACCAAGGTGAGTTCACACACTCTTGAGGCATGGGATTCCCGGTGGATTGGGAATGGGATTAAATAGCTATGACGGAACTTGTACTTTCACCACTACTAGACTACTTACCACCGTCCTCGGATTGGGAAGGACACCAGCGCTAAACCTATGTATTCTTATACGTACCTCTGTCCTCGGATTGGGAAGGATGCCAACGCTAAATCTACGTATTCTTATACGTACCTCTGTCCTCGGATTGGGAAGGGCACCTGCGCTAAACCTACGTATTCAATACGTACCTCTGTCCTTGGATTGGGAAGGGCACCTATATATATACATCTAGTCTAGTGGTTTACAACATGGGGTAGCCCCCACCGTTTATGGTTTGGAAATTAAGGAAGGTTGATTTAACCTATAGTTGGAAACAAACTCATAGTTCTTGAAAAACTACTTTATAACGAACACCTACTGTGAACTCGCTCAACTTTGTTGTTGACTCGTTGTTACATGCCTTGCAGGTCGTTAGATACTTATGGAGCTTGCGCGAGGAGGAGGTCGTTGTGGGATATGGACTGTTATGTCCCGTTCTAAACATTTAAACTTGATGAACTTATTGGACTTATGTTTTGGTTCCACGCCTTATGCTTCCGCTATTTAATTTAAACTTGGTTAACTAGTTTTGAAACACCAATTATATTGCGTGGTTGGATTTTATCTATTTTAAATACATTGTTCAATAAGATTGGTGGCTGGATTCTGCTCGCGTCACGCCTCCATGCGGTGATACTCCGCTGGTGGATTTTGGGGGTGTGACATTTGTTAAGTGTTTTTTTTTGGTGTCTAATCCGCATATATATCACCATTGCCCTTGATTTTCTTGGCTGTATATCTATAAAATGTCAACATATACACGTGTGATTTAGTTTACGAAGATTTTTCAATGCCGAGAACCTCGATCAGAGAGTAAAAAAGGCGTAAGGTTCGCAATGGTGTAAAATTAAAATGTGATATACCGGGCTAGGATTCGAGTTACAGGAACAAGGGCCAAACCAACCACCCAAGAATGGAATCGTCGAACGAAAACACTTGACAACCTCCTAGAAGCAGCTTTTCTTGCCACAAGACCTTTCTCCATCAATTAGGAATCTGATGCCGTCACTAAACACATTCCTTAAATTGTAGCCGTTTGTTGAGTGTTTTTTTTGTGTCTAATCCGCATATATATCACCATTGCCCTTGATTTTCTTGACTGTATATCTCTTAAATGTCAACATATACACGTCTGATTTAGTTTACGGAGATTTTTCAATGCCGAGAACCTCGATCAGAGAGTAAAAAAGGAGTAAGGTTCACAATGGTGTAAAATTAAAATGGGATATACCGGGCTAGGATTCGAGTTACAGGAACAAGGGCCAAACCAACCACCCAAGAATGGAATCGTCGAGCGAAAACACTTGACAACCTCCTAGAAGCAGCTTTTCTTGCCACAAGACCTTTCTCCATAAATTAGGAATTTGATGCCGTCACTAAACACATTCCTTAAATTGTAGCCATTTGTTTAGTGTTTTTTTTGGTGTCTAATCCGCATATATATCACCATTTCCCTTGATTTTCTTGACTGTATGTCTCTTAAATGTCAACATATACACGTGTGATTTAGTTTACGAAAAATTTTCAATGCCGAGAACCTCGATTAGAGTGTAAAAAAGGTGTAAGGTTCACAATGGTGTAAAATTAAAATGGGATATACCGGGCTAGGATTCGAGTTACAGGAACAAGGGCCAAACCAACCATCCAAGAAAGGAATCGTCGAGCGAAAACACTTGACAACCTCCTAGAAGCAGCTTTTCTTGTCACCAGACCTTTCTCCATCAATTAGGAATCTGATGCCATCACTAAACACATTCCTTAAATTGTAGCCGTTTGTTGAGTGTTTTTTTTGTCTAATCCGCATATATATCACCATTGCCCTTGATTTTCTTGACTGTATATCTCTTAAATGTCAACATATACACGTCTGATTTAGTTTACGAAGATTTTTCAATGCCGAGAACCTCGATCAGAGAGTAAAAAAGGAGTAAGGTTCACAATGGTGTAAAATTAAAATGGGATATACCGGGCTAGGATTCGAGTTACAGGAACAAGGGCCAAACCAACCACTCAAGAATGGAATCGTCGAGCGAAAACACTTGACAACCTCCTAGAAGCAGCTTTTCTTGTCACCAGACCTTTCTCCATCAATTAGGAATTTGATGCCTTCAGTAAACACATTCCTTAAATTGTTGAGTGTTTTTTTTGGTGTCTAATCCGCATATATATCACCATTGCCCTTGATTTTCTTGACTGTATGTCTCTTAAATGTCAACATATACACGTGTGATTTAGTTTACGAAAATTTTTCAATGCCGAGAACCTCGATCAGAGTGTAAAAAAGGAGTAAGGTTCACAATGGTGTAAAATTAAAATGGGATATACCGGGCTAGGATTCGAGTTACAGGAACAAGGGCCAAACCAACCACCCAAGAAAGGAATCGTCGAGCGAAAACACTTGACAACCTCCTAGAAGCAGCTTTTCTTGCCACCAGACCTTTCTCCATCAATTAGGAATCTGATGCCGTCATTACACACATTCCTTAAATTGTAGCCATTTGTTCAGTGTTTTTTTTTTGTATCTAATCCGCATATGTATCACCATTGCACTTGATTTTCTTGGCTGTATATCTCTAAAATGTCAACATATACACGTGTGATTTAGTTTACGAAGATTTTTCAATGCCGAGAACCTCGATCAGAGAGTAAAAAAGGCGTAAGGTTCGCAATGGTGTAAAATTAAAATGTGATATACCGGGCTAGTATTCGAGTTACAGGAACAAAGGCAAAACCAACCACCCAAGAATGGAAACGTCGAGCGAAAACACTTGACAACCTCCTAGAAGTAGCTTTTCTTGCCACCAGACCTTTCTCCATCAATTAGTAATCTGATGCCGCCACTAAACACATTCCTTAAATTGTAGCCGTTTGTTGAGTGTTTTTTTTTGTCTAATCCGCATATATATCACCATCGCCCTTGATTTTCTTGACTGTATATCTCTTAAATGTCAACATATACACGTGTGATTTAGTTTACGAAGATTTTTCAATACCGAGAACCTCGATCAGAGAGTAAAAAAGGCGTAAGGTTCACAATGGTGTAAAATTAAAATGGGATATACCGGGCTAGGATTCGAGTTAGAGGAACAAGGGCCAAACTAACCACCCAAGAATGGAATCGTCGAGCGAAAACACTTGACAACCTCCTAGAAGCAGCTTTTCTTGCCACCAGACCTTTCTCCATCAATTAGGAATCTGATGCCGTCACTAAACACATTCCTTAAATTGTAGTCATTTGTTAAGTGTTTTTTTTTTGTGTCTAATCTGCATATATATCTCCATTACCCTTGATTTTCTTGGCTGTATATCTCTAAAATGTCAACCTATACACGTGTGATTTAGTTTACGAAGATTTTTCAATGCCGAGAACCTCGATCAGAGTGTAAAAAAGGTGTAAGGTTCAGAATGGTGTAAAATTAAAATGGGATATACCGGGCTAGGATTCGAGTTACAGGAACAAGGGTCAAACCAACCACCCAAGAAAGGAATCGTCGAGCGAAAACACTTGACAACCTCCTAGAAGCAGCTTTTCTTGCCACCAGACCTTTCTCCATCAATTAGGAATTTGATGCCGTCACTAAACACATTCCTTAAATTGTAGCCATTTGTTGAGTGTTTTTTTTGGTGTCTAATCCACATATATATCACCATTGCCCTTGATTTTCTTGACTGTATGTCTCTTAAATGTCAACATATACATGTGTGATTTAGTTTACAAAAATTTTTCAATGCCGAGAACCTCGATCAGAGTGTAAAAAAGGTGTAAGGTTCAGAATGGTGTAAAATTAAAATGGGATATACCGGGCTAGGATTCGAGTTACAGGAACAAGGGTCAAACCAACCACCCAAGAAAGGAATCGTCGAGCGAAAACACTTGACAACCTCCTAGAAGCAGCTTTTCTTGCCACCAGACCTTTCTCCATCAATTAGGAATCTGATGCCGTCACTAAACACATTCCTTAAATTGTAGCCATTTGTTAAGTGTTTTTTTTTTGTATCTAATTCGCATATATATCACCATTGTACTTGATTTTCTTGGTTGTATATCTCTAAAATGTCAACATATACACGTGTGATTTAGTTTACGAAGATTTTTCAATGCCGAGAAACTCGATCAGAGAGTAAAAAAGGCGTAAGGTTCGCAATGGTGTAAAATTAAAATGTGATATACCGGGCTAGGATTCGAGTTACAGGAACAATGGCAAAACCAACAACCCAAGAATGGAATCGTCGAGCGAAAACACTTGACAACCTCCTAGAAGTAGCTTTTCTTGCCACCAGACCTTTCTCCATCAATTAGTAATCTGATGCCGTCACTAAACACATTCCTTAAATTGTAGCCGTTTGTTGAGTGTTTTTTTTGTGTCTAATCCGCATATATATCACCATCGCCCTTGATTTTCTTGACTGTATATCTCTTAAATGTCAACATATACACGTGTGATTTAGTTTACGAAGATTTTTCAATGCCGAGAACCTCGATCAGAGAGTAAAAAAGGTGTAAGGTTCACAATGGTGTAAAATTAAAATGGGATAAACCGGGCTAGTATTCGAGTTACAGGAAGAAGGGCCAAACCAACCACCCAAGAATGGAATCGTCGAGCGAAAACACTTGACAACCTCCTAGAAGCAGCTTTTCTTGCCACCAGACCTTTCTCCATCAATTAGGAATCTGATGCCGTCACTAAACAGATTCCTTAAATTGTAGTCATTTGTTAAGTGTTTTTTTTTTTGTGTCTAATCTGCATATATATCTCCATTACCCTTGATTTTCTTGGCTCTATATCTCTAAAATGTCAACCTATACACGTGTGATTTAGTTTACGAAGATTTTTCAATGCCGAGAACCTCGATCAGAGAGTAAAAAAGGCGTAAGGTTCGCAATGGTTTAAAATTAAAATGTGATATACCGGGCTAGGATTCGAGTTACTGGAACAAGGGCCATACCAACCACCCAAGAATGGAATCGTCGAGCGAAAACACTTGACAACCTCCTAGAAGCAGCTTTTCTTGCCACCAGACCTTTCTCCATCAATTAGGAATCTGATGCCGTCACTAAACACATTCCTTAAATTGTAGTCATTTGTTAAGTGTTTTTTTTTGTGTCTAATCCGCATATATATCTCCATTGCCCTTGATTTTCTTGGCTGTATATCTCTAAAATGTCAACATATACACGTGTGATTTAGTTTACGAAGATTTTTCAATGCCGAGAACCTCGATCAGAGAGTAAAAAAGGCGTAAGGTTCACAATGGTGTAAAATTAAAATGGGATATACCGGGCTAGGATTCGAGTTAGAGGAACAAGGGCCAAACTAACCACCCAAGAATGGAATCGTCGAGCGAAAACACTTGACAACCACCTAGAAGCAGCTTTTCTTGCCACCAGACCTTTCTCCATCAATTAGGAATCTGATGCCGTCACTAAACACATTCCTTAAATTGTAGCCATTTGTTGAGTGTTTTTTTTTTGTGTCTAATCCCTTGATTTTCTTGACTGTATGTCTCTTAAATGTCAACATATACACGTGTGATTTAGTTTACGAAGATTTTTCAATGTCAAGAACCTCGATCAGAGAGTAAAAAAGGAGTAAGGTTTACAATGGTGTAAAATTAAAATGGGATATACCGGGCTAGGATTCGAGTTACAGAAACAAGGGCCAAACCAACCACCCAAGAATAGAATCGTCGAGCGAAAACACTTGACAACCTCCTAGAAGCAGCTTTTCTTGCCACCAGACCTTTCTCCATCAATTAGGAATTTGATGCCGTCACTAAACACATTCCTTAAATTGTAGCCATTTGTTGAGTGTTTTTTTTGGTGTCTAATCCACATATATATCACCATTGCCCTTGATTTTCTTGATTGTATGTCTCTTAAATGTCAACATATACATGTGTGATTTAGTTTACGAAAATTTTTCAATTCCGAGAACCTCGATCAGAGTGTAAAAAAGGTGTAAGGTTCACAATGGTGTAAAATTAAAATGGGATATACCGGGCTAGGATTCGAGTTACAGGAACAAGGGCCAAACCAACCACCCAAGAAAGGAATCGTCGAGCGAAAACACTTGACAACCTCCTAGAAGCAGCTTTTCTTGCCACTAGACCTTTCTCCATCAATTAGGAATCTGATGCCGTCACTAAACACATTCATTAAATTGTAGCCATTTGTTAAGTGTTTTTTTTTTTGTATCTAATTCGCATATATATCACCATTACACTTGATTTTCTTGGCTGTATATCTCTAAAATGTCAACATATACACGTGTGATTTAGTTTACGAAGATTTTTCAATGCCGAGAAACTCTATCAGAGAGTAAAAAAGGCGTAAGGTTCGTAATGGTGTAAAATTAAAATGTGATATACCGGGCTAGGATTCGAGTTACAGGAACAAAGGCAAAACCAACCACCCAAGAATGGAATCGTCGAGCGAAAACACTTGACAACCTCCTAGAAGTAGCTTTTCTTGCCACCAGACCTTTCTCCATCAATTAGTAATCTGATGCCGTCACTAAACACATTCCTTAAATTGTAGCCGTTTGTTGAGTGTTTTTTTTTGTGTCTAATCCGCATATATATCACCATCGCCCTTGATTTTCTTGACTGTATATCTCTTAAATGTCAACATATACACGTGTGATTTAGTTTACGAATATTTTTCAATGCCGAGAACCTCGATCAGAGAGTAAAAATGGTGTAAGGTTCACAATGGTGTAAAATTAAAATGGGATATACCGGGCTAGGATTCGAGTTACAGGAACAAGGGCCAAACCAACCACCCAAGAATGGAATCGTCGAGCGAAAACACTTGACAACCTCCTAGAAGCAGCTTTTCTTGTCACCAGACCTTTCTCCATCAATTAGGAATTTGATGCCGTCACTAAACACATTCCTTAAATTGTTGAGTGTTTTTTTTGGTGTCTAATCCGCATATATATCACCATTGCCCTTGATTTTCTTGACTGTATGTCTCTTAAATGTCAACATATACACGTGTGATTTAGTTTCCGAAAATTTTTCAATGCCGAGAACCTCGATCAGAGTGTAAAAAAGGTGTAAGGTTCACAATGGTGTAAAATTAAAATGGGATATACCGGGCTAGGATTCGAGTTACAGGAACAAGGGCCAAACCAACCACCCAAGAAAGGAATCGTCGAGCGAAAACACTTGACAACCTCCTAGAAGCAGCTTTTCTTCCCACCAGCCCTTTCTCCATCAATTAGGAATCTGATGCCGTCACTAAACACATTCCTTAAATTGTAGCCATTTGTTAAGTGTTTTTTTTTGTATCTAATCCGCATACGTATCACCATTGCACTTGATTTTCTTGGTTGTATATCTCTAAAATGTCAACATATACACGTGTGATTTAGTTTACGAAGATTTTTCAATGCCGAGAACCTCGATCAGAGAGTAAAAAAGGCGCAAGGTTCGCAATGGTGTAAAATTATAATGTGATATACCGGGCTAGGATTCGAGTTACAGGAACAAAGGCAAAACCAACCACCCAAGAATGGAAACGTCGAGCGAAAACACTTGACAACCTCCTAGAAGTAGCTTTTCTTGCCACCAGACCTTTCTCCATCAATTAGTATTCTGATGCCGCCACTAAACACATTCCTTAAATTGTAGCCGTTTGTTGAGTGTTTTTTTTTGTCTAATCCGCATATATATCACCATCGCCCTTGATTTTCTTGACTGTATATCTCTTAAATGTCAACATATACACGTGTGATTTAGTTTACGAAGATTTTTCAATGCCGAGAACCTCGATCAGAGAGTAAAAAAGGAGTAAGGTTTACAATGGTGTAAAATTAAAATGGGATATAACGGGCTAGGATTCGAGTTACTGGAACAAGGGCCAAACCAGCCACCAAAGAATGGAATCGTCGAGCGAAAACACTTGATGTGACACCCGTGTTTTCAATACTTTTCTAGTTTCTTCGATGCTTGATGTGTGGGTACTGAATGAACCGCTTAAACAATTATTTGCTTTTTATGGTGTGCGACATATGAATGATTTGATGTATGGTTATATTTGGTTGATGTGAAAGTTTAGGAACCGAAATTGTTAGATGTTAATAGCCGATGTGTAACGTTAATGGGCCGCACCTCGAACCCGAGCCACACACTTGGGCCTAAGGTCGCACCCCTCTCACAATAATTTCGGCCCATGTATATTAAACCCAAACCGCAACTTTTGGCACATAATAATGGCTGCTTTGTCCAAGTATTGCGACAGCCCAAATTATATGGGCTCAGGCCCAGTTCGGCCACTAAACCATTATTTAAAACATATATCATGTTACGTATCCTATTATTACGGAAAAATAAACTCAAACAAGAAACCCTACCCCTTCTCCTATTGGCGACGGCAGGCCCCACTCCCTCCACTCCCTCTCATCAGTTCACCTTGTGTTCGGTTAGTAATGTCTTTATTGTTTTATTCATGTCTAGATAGTGCAGCCATGTGAATGATGATTATTTCATGATGACACCCATTATGTTTATACTTGCATGTGAATTGTCAGGGGGGGGGGCATATGATTGTTTATATGAGTGCAATTTTGTAATGCTTTGCATGTAAAATTTGATGGGATGTAGTCTGCATAGAGTTCTTGTTAATCGATGACTTGATGATGTGTGTTTATAAGAAAAGTCATGTACCTCGATTCAAACTAGATGTCATGATTAGGTGGGGATTTAAGAATTATTAATACAAATAATCGCATAAAATCAGGTTGGTGTTTATTGATCAAGTAAATGATAATTATTACTGATCATGATGCTCCATGAACATGTATTGCTTGTTACTATAGGATGGAACTGATAAACGAAAGTGGTCCGATGTGAAAGTGTTGTGAGTTACTAAATCGTTGTTTGAGATCCCTGTTAATAAATGATGTTGCTATTATTGATTTCTAGGGGGTAGCCTGTTAAGTGGTTCTTGTTATACATGAAATCGTTGTATTTCTTGTTACTACTAGGGATTATTAATGTTAAGGAATGATAGTGATTTGTGTTGGGCCAATTAAATGGAGTAAATAACATAAAAATTGATTGGGCTTCACACACTAGTCTGGGCCGAATGTATTGACAGATCGTATGCATGTCAGTTCGGCCACGAAAAGTCCGGTTATGATTGCACCACGATGCAAACTCTAGAAATTTTAATATTTAGGAATTATAACATGATGATCGCACACTATTGGAACCCCATCCTTTGGCCCAGTTGTACACTTAAAAAGCTCCTACTCACACACTATTTGGAAATATGTTTTATGTGTGAAACTACTTATTGTTTGTACACTATTGTGAAATATGTGTGATACATGATTACTCAATACATGTGTGCAATACGTGATTCATTTACAAACGGTCCTAACTAGTGGTAACCGTTATAGGACGCGGTTGACCAAGTTTAGGATAACCATACTAACTACCAAGCAATCTAAGGTGAGTTCACACTCCTAAGGCATGGGATTCCCGGTGGGTTGGGAATGGGATTGAATAACTACTCGTACTATCAATACTATTAAACTACTTTTCACTGTCCTCGGGTTGGGAAGGGCACGTACGTAAAACCTACGTACACTCATACTTACTACTGTCCTCGGATTGAAGGGCACGTACGTAAAACCTACGTACACTCATACTGGGAAGGGCACGTACGAAGATTTTTCAATGCCGAGAACCTCGATCAGAGAGTGAAAAAGGCGTAAGGTTCACAATGGTGTAAAATTAAAATGGGATATAACGGGCTAGGATTCGAGTTACAGGAACAAGGGCCAAACCAACCACCCAAGAATAGAATCGTCGAGCGAAAACACTTGACAACCTCCTAGAAGCAGCTTTTCTTGCCACCAGACCTTTCTCCATCAATTAGGAATTTGATGCCGTCACTAAACACATTCCTTAAATTGTAGCCATTTGTTGAGTGTTTTTTTTGGTGTGTAATCCACATATATATCACCATTGCCCTTGATTTTCTTGACTGTATGTCTCTTAAATGTCAACATATACATGTGTGATTTAGTTTACAAAATTTTTTTAATGCCGAGAACCTCGATCAGAGTGTAAAAAAGGTGTAAGGTTCACAATGGTGTAAAATTAAACTGGGATATACCGGGCTAGGATTCGAGTTACAGGAACAAGGGCCAAACCAACCACCCAAGAAAGGAATCGTCGAGCGAAAACACTTGACAACCTCCTAGAAGCAGCTTTTGTTGCCACCAGACCTTTCTCCATCAATTAGGAATCTGATGCCGTCACTAAACACATTCCTTAAATTGTAGCCATTTGTTAAGTGTTTTTTTTTTGTATCTAATTCGCATATATATCACCATTGCACTTGATTTTCTTGGCTGTATATCTCTAAAATGTCAACATATACACGTGTGATTTAGTTTACGAAGATTTTTCAATGCCGAGAAACTCGATCAGAGAGTAAAAAAGGCGTAAGGTTCGCAATGGTGTAAAATTAAAATGTGATATACCGGGCTAGGATTCGAGTTACAGGAACAAAGGCAAAACCAACCACCCAAGAATTGAATCGTCGAGCGAAAACACTTGACAACCTCCTAGAAGTAGCTTTTCTTGCCACCAGACCTTTCTCCATCAATTAGTAATCTGATGCCGTCACTAAACACATTCCTTAAATTGTAGCCGTTTGTTGAGTGTTTTTTTTGTGTCTAATCCGCATATATATCACCATCGCCCTTGATTTTCTTGACTGTATATCTCTTAAATGTCAACATATACACGTGTGATTTAGTTTACGAAGATTTTTCAATGCCGAGAACCTCGATCAGAGAGTAAAAAAGGTGTAAGGTTCACAATGGTGTAAAATTAAAATGGGATATACCGGGCTAGGATTCGAGTTACAGGAACAAGGGCCAAACCAACCACCCAAGAATGGAATCGTCGAGCGAAAACACTTGACAACCTCCTAGAAGCAGCTTTTCTTGCCACCAGACCTTTCTCCATCAATTAGGAATCTGATGCCGTCACTAAACACATTCCTTAAATTGTAGTCATTTGTTAAGTGTTTTTTTTTTGTGTCTAATCCGCATATATATCTCCATTGCCCTTGATTTTCTTGGCTGTATATCTCTAAAATGTCAACATATACACGTGTGATTTAGTTTACGAAGATTTTTCAATGCCGAGAACCTCGATCAGAGAGTAAAAAAGGCCTAAGGTTCGCAATGGTTTAAAATTAAAATGTGATATACCGGGCTAGGATTCGAGTTACAGGAACAAGGGCCAAACCAACCACCCAAGAATGGAATCGTCGAGCGAAAACACTTGACAACCTCCTAGAAGCAGCTTTTTTTGCCACCAGACCTTTCTCCATCAATTAGGAATCTGATGCCGTCACTAAACACATTCCTTAAATTTTAGCCGTTTGTTGAGTGTTTTTTTTGTGTCTAATCCGCATATATATCACCATTGCCCTTGATTTTCTTGACCGTATATCCCTTAAATGTCAACATATACACGTGTTATTTAGTTTACGAAGATTTTTCAATGCCGAGAACCTCGATCAGAGAGTAAAAAAGGCGTAAAGTTCACAATGGTGTAAAATTAAAATGGATATACCGGGCTTGGATTCGAGTTACAGGAACAAGGGCCAAACCAACCACCCAAGAATGGAATCGTCGAGCGAAAACACTTGACAACCTCCTAGAAGCAGCTTTTCTTGCCACCTGACCTTCTCCATCAATTAGGAATCTGACGCCGTCACTAAACACATTCCTTAAATTGTAGCCATTTGTTGAGTTTTTTTTTGTGTCTAATCCGCATATATATCACCATTGCCCTTGATTTTATTGACTGTGTGTCTCTTAAATGTCAACATATACATGTGTGATTTAGTTTACGAAGATTTTTCAATGCCGAGAACCTCGATCAGAGAGTAAAAAAGGCGTAAGGTTCACAATGGTGTAAAATTAAAATGGGATATACCGGGCTAGGATTCGAGTTAGAGGAACAAGGGCCAAACTAACCACCCAAGAATGGAATCGTCGAGCGAAAACACTTGACAACCTCCTAGAAGCAGCTTTTCTTGCCACCAGACCTTTCTCCATCAATTAGGAATCTGATGCCGTCACTAAACACATTCCTTAAATTGTAGCCATTTGTTGAGTGTTTTTTTTTTGGTGTCTAATCCCATGATTTTCTTGACTGTATGTCTCTTAAATGTCAACATATACACGTGTGATTTAGTTTACGAAGATTTTTCAATGCCAAGAACCTCGATCAGAGAGTAAAAAAGGCGTAAGGTTCACAATGGTGTAAAATTAAAATGAGATATACCGGGCTAAGATTCGAGTTAGAGGAACAAGGGCCAAACCAACCACCCAAGAATGGAATCGTCGAGCAAAAACACTTGACAACCTCCTAGAAGCTGCTTTTCTTGCCACCAGACCTTTCTCCATCAATTAGGAATCTGATGCCGTTACTAAACACATTCCTTAAATTGTAGCCATTTGTTGAGTGTTTTTTTTTGTGTCTAATCTGCATATATATCACCATGGCCCTTGATTTTCTTGACTGTATATCTCTTAAATGTCAACATATACATGTGTGATTTAGTTTACGAAGATTTTTCAATGCCGAGAACCTCGATCAGAGAGTGAAAAAGGCGTAAGGTTCACAATGGTGTAAAATTAAAATGGGATATAACGGGCTAGGATTCGAGTTACTGGAACAAGGGCCAAACCAGCCACCAAAGAATGGAATCGTCGAGCGAAAACACTTGATGTGACAACCCGTGTTTTCAATACTTCTCTAGTTTCTTCGATGCTTGATGTGTGGGTACTGAATGAACCGCTTAAACAATTATTTGCTTTTTATGGTGTGCGACATATGAATGATTTGATGTATGGTTATATTTGGTTGATGTGAAAGTTTAGGAACCGAAATTGTTAGATGTTAATAGCCGATGTGTAACGTTAATGGGCCGCACCTCGAACCCGAGCCACACACTTGGGCCTAAGGTCACACCCCTTTCACAATAATTTCGGCCCATGTATATTAAACCCAAACCGCAACTTTTGCACATAATAATGGCTGCTTTGTCCAAGTATTGCGACAGCCCAAATTATATGGGCTCAGGCCCAGTTCGGCCACTAAACCATTATTTAAAACATATATCATGTTACGTATCCTATTATTACGGAATAATAAACTCAAACAAGAAACCCTACCCCTTCTCCTATTGGCGACGGCAGGCCCCACTCCCTCCACTCCCTCTCATCAGTTCACCTTGTGTTCGGTTAGTAATGTCTTTATTGTTTTATTCATGTCTAGATAGTGCAGCCATGTGAATGATGATTATTTCATGATGACACCCATTTTGTTTATACTTGCATGTGAATTGTCAGGGGGGGCATATGATTGTTTATATGAGTGCAATTTTGTAATGCTTTGCATGTAAAATTTGATGGGATGTAGTCAGCATAGAGTTCTTGTTAATCGATGACTTGATGATGTGTGTTTATAAGAAAAGTCATGCACCTCGATTCAAACTAGATGTCATGATTAGGTGGGGATTTAAGAATTATTAATACAAATAATCGCATAAAATCAGGTTGGTGTTTATTGATCAAGTAAATGATAATTATTACTGATCATGATGCTCCATGAACATGTATTGCTTGTTACTATAGGATGGAACTGATAAACGAAAGTGGTTTGATATGAAAGTGTTGTGAGTTACTAAATCGCTGTTTGAGATCCCTGTTAATAAATGATGTTGCTATTATTGATTTCTAGGGGGTAGCCTGTTAAGTGGTTCTCGTTATACATGAAATCGTTGTATTTCTTGTTACTACTAGGGATTATTAATGTTAAGGAATGATAGTGATTTGTGTTGGGCCAATTAAATGGAGTAAATAACATAAAAATTGATTGGGCTTCACACACTAGTCTGGGCCGAATGTATTGACAGATCGTATGCATGTCAGTTCGGCCACGAAAAGTCCGGTTATGATTGCACCACGATGCAAACTCTAGAAATTTTAATATTTAGGAATTATAACATGATGATCGCACACTATTGGAACCCCATCCTTTGGCCCAGTTGTACACTTAAAAAGCTCCTACTCACACACTATTTGGAAATATGTTTTATGTGTGAAACTACTTATTGTTTGTACACTATTGTGAAATATGTGTGATACATGATTACTCAATACATGTGTGCAATACGTGATTCATTTACAAACGGTCCTAACTAGTGGTAACCGTTATACGACGCGGTTGACCAAGTTTAGGATAACCATACTAACTACCAAGCAATCTAAGGTGAGTTCACACTCCTAAGGCATGGGATTCCCGGTGGGTTGGGAATGGGATTGAATAACTACTCGTACTATCAGTACTATTAAACTACTTTTCACTGTCCTCGGGTTGGGAAGGGCACGTACGTAAAACCTATGTACACTCATACTTACTACTGTCCTCGGATTGAAGGGCACGTACGTAAAACCTACGTACACTCATACTTGCTACGGTCCTTGGATTAAGAAGGGCACGTATGGATACGACTAGTCTAGTAACATACAACATGGGAAGCCCCCACTAATCATCGCAAACATGTTTGGGAAACCACGATACGGATTAATACGATACACATGGGAAGCCCCCACTAATCATCGCAAACATGTTTGGGAAACCGCGATATGGATTAATACGATACACATGGGAAGCCCCCACTAATCATCACAAACATGTTTGCGAAACCGCGATACGGATTAATATGATACACATGGGAAGCCCCCACTAATCATCGCAAACATGTTTGGGAAACAGCGGTACAAATTAATACAGTACATGGTTTACGAAATAAACATATGATTTACGAACACTATAACTAAACAACCAACTGTGAACTCGCTCAACTTTGTTGTTGACCCGTTGTTACATGCCTTGCAGGTCGATAGGTACTCATGGAACTTGCATTGGAGTGGGAAGAGTCGTTGTGGGACATGGACAGCTGTGTGCCATGCTAAACATTTGAAACGTTTAAACTTATGACTTGGTTTTAAACTTTATGCTTCCGCTTGTAACTTAAACTATGTTTTGTTTAGACACCAATTGTATTGTGTTGGATTTTTACAAACTACTTACTTGCTTGTTCAATATGATTGGTGGCTTGATCCTGGTCATGTCACGCCTCCAAGCGGTGATACTCCGCGTGTGGATTTTGGGGGTGTGACAGATTGGTATCAGAGCCATTGGTTATAGTGAACTTGGTTTTAAAAAGGGGAAAAACTTTTTGGTAAAACCAGACTATAACCTGTACAGTGCTCAACGATCCACAACGACGCTTCACTCCACGTGCAAGGCTCAACACTATAGGTGATATGGTTTATGTTATATTGCCTACTTGCTAGTTACATAGAACTTTGATTATGGTATGCTTAGATGAACGTAACAACTATTATTTGAAAACACATGTGTGCTTACACTCTTCTGTCATCGCACTTTCGCGAACCTCTCTCACTCATGTTTTCCTTTGATATGAAGATCATGAGTGGACGCGTTAACCTAACTCAAGCCCAGTTGACGGCTTTGATCAACGAACAAGTTGCAGCAGCACTCGCAGCTGCCTAGGCAGGAGGTCAACACGCTCAGCCTCCTGTATGTACTTTCAAAACCTTTATGGATTGCCGACCTACTACTTTCAACGGCACTGAAGGAGCTGTAGGCCTCCTCCACTCGTTCGAGAAGCTCGAGTCGGTCTTCGAAATGTGTGAATGCCCTGCGGCTCGCAGGGTGAAGTATGCTACTGGTACTCTCGAGGGCATAGCGCTCACGTGGTGGAACGCTCAGGTTCAAATGCTGGGGATAGTTGCTGCTAATGCCACCCCATGGAACGACTTCAAGGAGCTGATCAAGCGAGAGTATTGTAATCGTGATGACATCCACAAGCTGGAAGTGGAGTTCTTTAACTTGAAGATGATAGGGTCGGAAATTGAGGCGTATACGAAGCGATCAAATGAACTGGCAATTTTGTGTCCTACTATGGTGGACCCTCCCATCAAACGTATCGAGCTATACCTCAAAGGCTTAGTACCAGAGATTCAAAGCCATGTGACTTCTGCTAACCTTGCTACCATCCAGGATGTTACTCGGCTTGCTCATCGTCTCACAGACCAGGCAGTGGAACAGAACAAGCTGCCTAAGCGTATAGGTGCTACTACTGTTACTACTTCTGCTATTCCCAGTAACAACAAGAGAAAATGGGATGGAACCTCCAGCAAGGGCTCGACTACAGTTCAGTCCCAGGCACAGCAACGAAAAATTGATGACTATCAGAGCCCTAGTCAGCAATCTTCTGGTAGTCACGGGCAGGGTGGATATCGAGGAAACCTCCCAAAGTGCAACCAATGCAAAAGACACCACAATGGTCAGTGCAACAAGGGTCGTTGTCAGAGGTGTCTCAAGGTGGGTCATGAAGCTAAGGATTGCAGGAGCTCACGACCTGCGAATCGGAACCATCAACAACAACCACCAGCTCCACAGAACCAGCAGCAGCAACAGCGAGGCAACAGGGGATGCTTTCAGTGTGGTGCTGAAGGCCACTTCAAGCGGGACTGCCCCCAGTTAAATCAAAATCAGAATAACAACAACAACAATAATCAGGGCAACGGGAATAACAACGGGGGTAATAACGACGGCAATGGTGCCAGGGGTCGAGCGTTCGTGATCGGTCAGGGTGACACAAGGAATGATCCTAACGTGGTGGTGGGTAAGTTTCTTCTCGACGACTTTTATGTTACTGTTTTATTTGATTCGGGTGCCGATACCAGTTATGTGTCTCTAAAAGTTAGTCAAATGCTTAAACGCATACCAACACTTTTGAACACCAAGCATGCCGTAGAGTTAGCAAACGGTAAGAGTCTAGAAGCCACATACATAGTTAAGGGTTGTAATCTCATTTTAGCGGGTCAGACCTTCTCCATCAATCTCATTCCTATAGTCTTGGGGAGTTTCGACATCGTCATTGGTATGGATTGGTTATCGCAATAGCAAGCAAAAATTCTTTGCAAGGAGAAGATCATTCGTATTCCTCGTTCTGGTAAAGAACCCCTCGTGATTCAAGGCGACAAGAGTGGTGCTGTGGTGGGCATCATCTCCTTTCTCAAGGCTCAGAAGTGTTTGCGAAAGGGCCATACTGCTATTTTAGCACTCGTTACTGACGCATCAACGAAAGAGAAGAAGATAGAGGATATTCCAGTTGTACGCGACTTTCCTCAAGTGTTTCCTGAGGATTTACCTGGTCTTCCGCCTCATCGTCAGGTTGAATTTCAAATCGAGCTGGCTCCTGGAGCAGCGCCCATAGCTCGAGCACCTTATCGCTTAGCTCCAACCGAACTAGAAGAACTATCCAAGCAATTGCAAGAACTCTTGAATAAGGGTTTCATTCGTCCCAGCTCTTCACCTTGGGGAGCTCCAGTATTGTTTGTAAAGAAGAAGGACGGTACCTTCCGTATGTGCATAGATTACCGCGAACTCAACAAGGTGACCGTGAAGAATCGCTATCCTCTTCCACGTATTGATGACTTGTTCGATCAGTTGCAAGGGTCGAGCTACTATTCGAAGATTGACCTGAGGTCAGGTTACCATCAACTGAGATTCAGAGACGAGGACATCTCTAAGACAACAATCAGGACTCGGTATGGACATTACGAGTTCCTGGTTATGCCTTTTAGATTGACAAACGCACCTGCAGTCTTCATGGATCTTATGAACAGAGTGTGCAAGCCTTACCTGGACAAGTTCAATATTGTTTTCATCGACGACATCCTGATCTATTCGAAGAGTCAGGAGGAACACGAGCACCATCTACGGCTTATTTTGGAACTCCTTCGAACAGAACAGTTGTACGCTAAGTTTTCAAAATGCGACTTTTGGCTTCGTGAAGTCCACTTTCTAGGCCACGTGGTAAACAAGGATGGGATACACGTTGATCCATCCAAGGTAGACTCGATCAAGAACTGGCCTGCACCCCGTACACCAACAGAAATCCGCCAATTCTTGGGTTTGGCGGGCTACTACAAAAGGTTCATCAAGGACTTCTCCAAGATTGCACAGCCCCTCACCTCACTAACTCAGAAAGGCGTTATCTATCGTTGGGGTACTACACAGGAATCAACATTCCAGCACTTAAAGGATAGACTTTGTAGCGTACCTATTCTTTCATTGCCAGAGGGCACAGACGATTTTGTGGTTTATTGCGACGCGTCAATTCAGGGTCTTGGTTGTGTACTGATGCAACGGGATAAAGTCATCGCTTACGCCTCACGCCAACTTAAAATTCACGAACGGAATTACACTACCCATGATCTGGAGCTGGGAGCTGTTGTTTTCGCACTCAAGATATGGAGACATTACCTGTACGGTACCAAGTGCACCATTTACACCGATCACAGGAGTCTCGAGCATATCTTCAAACAGAAGGAGTTGAACATGCGGCAATGTCGATGGGTCGAGCTATTGAATGATTACGAATGTGCCATCAAGTACCATCCGGGGAAAGCCAATGTTGTGGCTGACGCCCTCAGTCGAAAAGATACTACACCTAGACGCCTACGTGCTTTACAACTCACTATTCAATCTAGTCTTCCTGCACAGATACGAGATGCTCAGGTAGAAGCATTGAAACCAGAAAACGTCAGGGCTGAAGCCCTACGCGGCTCAAGGAAACGGTTAGAACAAAAGGAAGACGGCGCCTATTACATAACAGGACGCATTTGGGTCCCACTCTATAGCAATTTACGAGAACTTGTAATGGATGAAGCACATAAGTCTCGCTACTCAGTACATCCTGGTTCGGATAAGATGTACCACGATCTCAGATCTACGTATTGGTGGCCTAGCATGAAAGCTCGCATAGCAACTTACGTTGGCAAATGTTTGACTTGTGCGAGAGTCAAGACTGAATATCAGAAACCGTCGGGCCTACTCCAGCAACCGGAGATACCACAATGGAAATGGGAGCAAATTTCCATGGATTTCGTTACTGGCCTGCCTAGATCTCAACGTGGAAATGGTACTATTTGGGTGATCGTGGATTGACTCACAAAGTCTGCACACTTCTTGGCTATCAAGGAAACGGATAAGTTCTCCACCTTAGCAGACGTGTACCTTAAGGAAGTTGTCTCGAGGCACGGGGTGCCAACCTCTATTATCTCTGATCGTGATGCACGTTTTACTTCAGAACTGTGGCAAGCGATGCACAAATCTTTTGGCTCTCGATTAGATATGAGCACAGCTTATCACCCGCAAACGGATGGGCAGTCTGAACATACCATCCAAACTCTTGAAGACATGCTCCGTGCATGTGTAATCGATTTTGGCAAGGGCTGGGAGAAACACCTCCCTTTAATGGAGTTTTCGTATAATAACAGTTATCACACTAGTATCCAAGCCGCTCCGTTTGAGGCACTGTACGGGCGTAAGTGCCGATCACCTCTTTGTTGGGCAGAAGTTGGCGATAGCCAAATCACTGGCCCAGAACTCGTAGTTGATACTACAGAAAGGATTGCTCAGATACGACAACGCATGGCGGCAGCTCGCGACCGTCAGAAAAGCTACGCTGACAAGCGCAGGAAACCACTCGAGTTCCAAGTTGGGGACCGAGTGCTACTCAAAGTTTCACCCTGGAAGGGTGTGGTTCGCTTTGGAAAAAGGGGCAAACTTAATCCGCGTTACGTCGGACCGTTCGAAGTCATTGAGAAGATAGGCAAAGTGGCCTACAAACTGAACCTACCAGCAGAACTCAGTGGAGTTCACAACGTTTTCCACGTGTCAAATCTGAAGAAGTGTCTGTCAAATGAGACCCTCATAGTTCCTCTCAAGGAACTCACTATCGACGATCAGTTGCGATTCGTCGAGGAACCTGTAGAGATTACAGACAGGGACGTTAAGATTCTCAAGCGTACCAGAGTACCTCTTGTTCGAGTTCATTGGAACTCCCGTCGTGGGCCAGAGTTTACCTGGGAACGAGAAGATCAAATGAAACTCAAGTATCCCCAGTTGTTCGGAAACAATGCAACCACTACTAAGGCTGAAGCTACTATAGAATTTCGGGATGAAATTCCAAATCAACGGGGGGATGATGTGAGACCCCAGGAAAACCAGTGAACCACGCAACCTAACTAGCTTCCTCAGTAACCGCATGCTAAATTTCGGGACGAAATTTCTTTCAAGTTGGGGATAATGTGACAACCCGTGTTTTCAATACTTCTCTAGTTTCTTCGATGCTTGATGTGTTGGTACTGCATGAACCGCTTAAACAATTCTTTGCTTTTTATGGTGTGCGACATATGAATGATTTGATGTATGGTTATATTTGGTTGATGTGAAAGTTTAGGAACCGAAATTGTTAGATGTTAATAGCCGATGTGTAACGTTAATGGGCCGCACCTCGAACCCGAGCCACACACTTGGGCCTAAGGTCGCACCCCTCTCACAATAATTTTGGCCCATGTATATTAAACCCAAACCGCCACTTTTGCACATAATAATGGCTGCTTTGTCCAAGTATTGCGACAGCCCAAATTATATGGGCTCAGGCCCAGTTCGGCCACTAAACCATCATTTAAAACATATATCATGTTACGTATCCTATTATTACGGAATAATAAACTCAAACAAGAAACCCTACCCCTTCTCCTATTGGCGATGGTAGGCCCCACTCCCTCCACTCCCTCTCATCAGTTCACCTTGTGTTTGGTTAGTAATGTCTTTATTGTTTTATTCATGTCTAGATAGTGCAGCCATGTGAATGATGATTATTTCATGATGACACCCATTTTGTTTATACTTGCATGTGAATTGTCAGGGGGGCATATGATTGTTTATATGAGTGAAATTTTGTAATGCTTTGCATGTAAAATTTGATGGGATGTAGTCTGCATAGAGTTCTTGTTAATCGATGACTTGATGATGTGTGTTTATAAGAAAAGTCATGCACCTCGATTCAAACTAGATGTCATGATTAGGTGGGGATTTAGGAATTATTAATACAAATAATCGCATAAAATCAGGTTGGTGTTTATTGATCAAGTAAATGATAATTATTACTGATCATGATGCTCCTTGAACATGTATTGCTTGTTACTATAGGATGGAACTGATAAACGAAAGTGGTCCGATGTGAAAGTGTTGTGAGTTGCTAAATCGCTGTTTGAGATCCCTGTTAATAAATGATGTTGCTATTATTGATTTCTAGGGGGTAGCCTGTTAAGTGGTTGTGGTTATACATGCAATCGTTGTATTTCTTGTTACTACTAGGGATTATTAATGTTAAGGAATGATAGTGATTTGTGTTCGGCCAATTAAATGGAGTAAATAACATAAAAATTGATTGGGCTTCACACACTAGTCTGGGCCGAATGTATTGACAGATCGTATGCATGTCAGTTGGGCCACGAAAAGTCCGGTTATGATTGCACCACGATGCAAACTCTAGAAATTTTAATACTTAGGAAATATAACATGATGATCGCACACTATTGGAACCCCATCCTTTGGCCCAGTTGTACACTTAAAAAGCTCCTACTCATACACTATTTGGATATATGTTTTATGTGTGAAACTACTTATTATTTGTACACTATTGTGAAATATGTGTGATACATGATTACTCAATACATGTGTGCAATACGTGATTCATTTACAAACGGTCCTAACTAGTGGTAACCGTTATAGGACGCGGTTGACCAAGTTTAGGATAACCATACTAACTACCAAGCAATCTAAGGTGAGTTCACACTCCTAAGGCATGGGATTCCCGGTGGGTTGGGAATGGGATTGAATAACTACTCGTACTATCAGTACTATTAAACTACTTTTCACTGTCCTCGGGTTAGGAAGGGCACGTACGTAAAACCTACGTACACTCATACTTACTACTGTCCTCGGATTGAAGGGCACGTACGTAAAACCTACGTACACTCATACTTGCTATGGTCCTTGGATTAAGAAGGGCACGTACGGATATGACTAGTCTTGTAACATACAACATGGGAAGCCCCCGCTAATCATCGCAAACATGTTTGGGAAACCGCGATACGGATTAATACGATACACATGGGAAGCCCCCATTAATCATCGCAAACATGTTTGGGAAACCGCGATACGGATTAATACGATACACATGGGAAGCCCCCACTAATCATCGCAAACATGTTTGGGAAACCGGGATACAGATTAATACAGTACATGGTTTACGAAATAAACATATGATTTACGAACACTATAACTAAACAACCAACTGTGAACTCGCTCAACTTTGTTGTTGACCCGTTGTTACATGCCTTGCAGGTCGATAGGTACTCATGGAGCTTGCATTGGAGTGGGAAGAGTCATTGTGGGACATGGACAGCTGTGTGCCATGCTAAACATTTGAAACGTTTAAACTTATGACTTGGTTTTAAACTTTATGCTTCCGCTTGCAACTTAAACTATGTTTTGTTTAGACACCAATTGTATTGTGTTGGATTTTTACAAACTACTTACATGCTTGTTCAATATGATTGGTGGCTTGATCCTGGTCATGTCACGCCTCCAAGCGGTGATACTCCGCGTGTGGATTTTGGGGGTGTGACACTTGACAACCTCATAGAAGCAGCTTTTCTTGCCACCAGACCTTTCTCCATCAATTAGGAATCTGATGCCGTCACTAAACACATTCCTTAAATTGTAGCCATTTGTTGAGTGTTTTTTTGGTGTCTAATCCGCATATATATCACCATTGCCCTTGAATTTCTTGACTGTATATATCTTAAAAGTCAACATATACACGTGTGATTTAGTTTACGAAGATTTTTCGATGTCGAGAACCTCGATCAGAGAGTAAAAAAGGCGTCAGGTTCACAATGGTGTAAAATTAAAATGACATATACTGGGCTAGGATTCGAGTTACAGGACAAGACCCAAACCAACCACCCAAGAACGGAATCGTCGAGCGAAAACACTTGACAACCTCCTAGAACCAGCTTTTCTTGCCACCAGATCTTTCTCCATCAATTAGGAATCTGATGCCGTCACTAAACACATTCCTTAAATTGTAGCCATTTGTTGAGTGTTTTTTTTGGTGTCTAATCCGCATATATATCACCATTTCCCTTGATTTTCTTGACTGTATATCTCTTAAATCTCAACATATACACGTGTAATTTAGTTTACGAAGATTTTTCAATACCAAGAACCTCGAACAGAGAGTAAAAAAGGAGTAAGGTTCACATGGGTGTAAAATTAAAAAGGGATATACCAGGCTAGGATTCGAGTTACAGGAACAAGGGCCAAACCAACCACCAAAGAATGGAATCGTCGAGCGAAAACACTTGACAACCTCCAAGAAGCAGCTTTTCTTGCCACCAGACCTTTCTCCATCAATTAGGAATCTGATGCCGTCACTAAACACATACCTTAAATTGTAGCCATTTGTTGAGTGTTTTTTTTGGTGTCTAATCCGCATATATATCACCATTGCCCTTGATTTTCTTGAATGTATATCTCTTAAATGTCAACATATACACGTGTGATTTAGTTTACGAAGATTTTTCAATGCCGATAAACTCGATCAGAGAGTAAAAAAGGCGTATGGTTCACAATGGTGTAAAATTAAAATGGGATATGCCGGGCTAGAATTCGAGTTACAGGAACAAGGGCCAAATCAACCACCCAAGAATGGAATCGTCGAGGGAAAACACTTGACAACCTCCTAGAAGCAGCTTTTCTTGCCACCAGACCTTTCTCCATCAATTAGGAATCTGATGCCATCACTAAACACATTCCTTAAATTGTATCCATTTGTTGAGTGTTTTTTTGGTGTCTAATCCGCATATATATCACCATTGCCCTTGATTTTCTTGACTGTATATCTCTTAAATGTCAACATATACACGTGTGATTGAGTTTATGAATATTTTTCAATGCCGAGAACCTCGATTAGAGATTAAAAAAGGCGTAAGGTTCACAATGGTGTAAAATTACAATGAGATATACCGGGCTAGCATTCGAGTTACAGGAACAAGGGCCAAACCGACCACCCAAGAATGGAATAGTCGAGCCAAAACACTTAACAACCTCCTAGAAGCAGCTTTTCTTGCCACCAGACCTTTCTCCATCAATTAGGAATCTGATGCCGTCACTAAACACATTCCTTAAATTGTAGCCATTCGTTGAGTGTTTTTTTTTTGTGTCTAATCCGCATATATATCACCATTCCCTTGATTTTCTTGACTGTATATCTCTTAAATGTCAACATATACACGTGTGATTAGTTTACGAAGATTTTTCAATGGCGAGAACCACGACCAGAGAGTAAAAAAGTCCTAAGGTTCACAATGGTGTAAAATTAAAATGGGATATACCGGGCTAGGATTCGAGTTACAGGAACAAGGGCCAAACCAATCAACCGAGAATGGAATCGTCGAGCAAAAACACTTGACAACCTCCTAGAAGCAGCTTTTCTTGCCACCAGACCTTTCTCCATCAATTAGGAATCTGATGCCGTTACTAAACACATTCCTTAAATTGTAGCCATTTGTTGAGTGTTTTTTTTTGTGTCTAATCCGCATATATATCACCATGGCCCTTGATTATCTTGACTGTATATCTCTTAAATGTCAACATATACATGTGTGATTTAGTTTACGAAGATTTTTCAATGACGAGAACCTAGACCAGAGAGTAAAAAAGGCGTAAGGTTCACAATGGTGTAAAATTAAAATGGGATATAACGGGCTAGTCTTCGAGTTACAGGAACAAGGGCCAAACCAACCACCAAAGAATGGAATCGTCGAGCGAAAACACTTGACAACCTCGTAGAAGCAGCTTTTCTTGCCACCAGACCTTTCTCCATCAATTAGGAATCTGATGCCGTCACTAAACACATTCCTTAAATTGTAGCCATTTGTTGAGTGTTTTTTTATGGTGTCTAATCCGCATAAATATCACCATTGCCCTTGATTTTATTGACTGTATATATCTTAAATGTCAACATATACACGTGTGATTTAGTTTGCGAAGATTTTTTAATGTCGAGAACCTCGATCAGAGAGTAAAAAAGGCGTAAGTTTCACAATGGTGTAAAATTAAAATGACATATACCGGGCTAGGATTCGAGTTACAGGACAAGGGCCAAACCAACCACCCAAGAATGGAATCGTCGAAAGAAAACACTTGACAACCTCCTAGAAGCAGCTTTTCTTGCCACCAGACATTTCTCCATCAATTAGGAATCTGATGTCGTCACTAAACACATTCCTTAAATTGTAGCCATTTGTTGAGTGTTTTTTTTGGTGTCTAATCCGCATATATATCACCATTTCCCTTGATTTTCTTGACTGTATATCTCTTAAATGTCAACATATACGTTTGTGATTTAGTTTACGAAGATTTTTCAATACCGAGAACCTCGATCAGAGAGTAAAAAAGGAGTAAGGTTCACATGGGTGTAAAATTAGAATGGGATATACCGGGCTAGGATTCGAGTTACAGGAACAAGGGCCAAACCAACCACCAAAGAATGGAATCGTCGAGCGAAAACACTTGACAACCTCCTAGAAGCAGCCTTTCTTGCCACCAGACCTTTCTCCATCAATTAGGAATCTGATGCCGTCACTAAACACATTCCTTAAATTGTAGCCATTTGTTGAGTGTTTTTTTTTTGTGTCTAATCCACATATATATCTCCATTGCCCTTGATTTTCTGGAATGTATATCTCTTAAATGTCAACATATACATGTGTGATTTAGTTTACGAAGATTTTTCAATGCCGAGAAACTTGATCAGAGAGTAAAAAAGGCGTAAGGTTCACAATGGTGTAAAATTAAAATGGGATATACCGGGCTAGAATTCGAGTTACAGGAACAAGGGCCAAACCAACCACCCAAGAATGAAATCGTCGAGGGAAAACACTTGACAATCTCCTAGAAGCAGCTTTTGTTGCCACCAGACCTTTCTCCATCAATTTGGAATCTGATGTCGTCACTAAACACATTCCTTAAATTGTAGCCATTTGTTGCGTGTTTTTTATTTGTCTAATCCGCATATATATCACCATTGCCCTTGATTTTCTTGAATGTATATCTCTTAAATGTCAACATATACACGTGTGATTTAGTTTATGAATATTTTTCAATGCCGAGAACCTCGATCAGAGAGTAAAAAAGGTGTAAGGTTCACAATAGTGTAAAATTAAAATGGGATATACCGAGCTAGGATTCGAGTTACAGGAACAAGGGCCGAACCAACCACCCAAGATTGGAATCGTCGAGCGAAAACACTTGACAACCTCCTAGAAGCAGCTTTTCTTGCCACCAGACCTTAATCCATCAATTAGGAATCTGATGCCGTCACTAAACACATTCCTTAAATTGTAGCCGTTTGTTGAGTGTTTTTTTTTTGGTGTCTAATCCGCATATATATCACCATTGCCCTTGATTTTCTTGACTGTATATCTCTTAAATGTCAACATATATACACGTGTGATTTAGTTTATGAAGATTTTTCAATGCCGAGAACCTCGATCCGAGAGAAAAAATGCGCAAGGTTCACAATGGTGTAAAATTAAAATGGGATATACCGGGCTAAGATTCGAGTTACAGGAACAAGGGCCTAACCGACCACCCAAGAATGGAATCATCAAGCCAAAACACTTGACACCCTCCTAGAAGGAGCTTTTCTTGCCACCAGACCTTTCTCCATCAATTAGGAATCTGATGCCGTCACTAAACACATTCCTTAAATTGTAGCCATTTGTTGAGTGTTTTTTTTGGTGTCTAATCCGCATATATATCACCATTGCCCTTGATTTTCTTGACTGTATATCTCTTAAATGTCAACATATACACGTGTGATTTAGTTTACGAAGATTTTTCAAAGCCGAGAACCTCGATCAGAGAGTAAAAAAGGCGTAATGTTCACAATGGTGTAAAATTAAAATGTGATATACCGGGCTAGGAATCCAGTTACAGGAACAAGGGCTGAACCAACCACCCAAGAATGGAATCGTCGAGTGAAAACACTTGACAACCTCCTAGAAGCAGCTTTTCTTGCCACCAGACCTTTCTCCATCAATTAGGAATCTGATGTCGTCACTAAACACATTCCTTAAATTGTAGCCATTTGTTAAGTGTTTTTTTTTGTGTCTAATCCGCATATATATCATCATTTCCCTTGATTTTCTTGACAGTATATCTCTTTAATGTCAACATATACACGTGTGATTTAGTTTACCAAGATTTTTCAATGCCGAGAACCTCGATCAGAGAGTAAAAAAGGCGCAAGGTTCACAATGGTGTAAAATTAAAATGGGATATACCGGGCTAAGATTCGAGTTACAGGAACAAGGGCCAAACCAACCACCCAAGAATGGAATCATCGAGCCAAAACACTTGACAACCTCCTAGAAGCAGCTTTTCTTGCCACCAGACCTTTCTCCATCAATTAGGAATCTGATGCCGTCACTAAACACATTCCTTAAATTGTAGCCATTTGTTGAGTGTTTTTTTTGGTGTCTAATCCGCATATATATCACCATTTCCCTTGATTTTCTTGACTGTATATCTCTTAAATGTCAACATATACACGTGTGATTTAGTTTACGAAGATTTATCAATACCGAGAACCTCGATCAGAGAGTAAAAAAGGAGTAAGGTTCACATGGGTGTAAAATTAGAATGGGATATACCGGGCTAGGATTCGAGTTACAGGAACAAGGGCCAAACCAACCACCAAAGAATGGAATCGTCGAGTGAAAACACTTGACAACCTCCTAGAAGCAGCCTTTCTTGCCACCAGACCTTTCTCCATCAATTAGGAATCTGATGCCGTCACTAAACACATTCCTTAAATTGTAGCCATTTGTTGAGTGTTTTTTTTTGGTGTCTAATCCGCATATATATCTCCATTGCCCTTGATTTTCTGGAATGTATATCTCTTAAATGTCAACATATACATGTGTGATTTAGTTTACGAAGATTTTTCAATGCCGAATTGTAGGTCCCCTATTCGTATGGATCTTTCACAGAATTGTCTTTCCAATCAAGAGTGCGGAATCCTCTTGATCAGAATATCACAGAAACAAGTAGATGAACAGAAACAGCAAGACACTTTCAACCAGGTTTCTATTGATTATCCAACTTGTAGTTTACAATCAATTAAAACCCTAACTCCCACAAATTCGTCCAAGCCCTAGATGCTATCACGAATTCTCTCTCAAAAACTGTTTTGGCTGACTCACTGATTAACCTAAACCCTAAAGCCTAACCTTGTTTATATAACACAAGGTTACTACTTGGGCCAAGGATAAACATCATGGACTGCGATTTGGACAGGCCCAATTCGTTTCCCATTAACCCAATTCGTTGGGTTTGGTTAGCCCAAACATTACAACTAACTATTACAAAGCTAAACCCGCTAACTGTTTATCGTTTAACTAATTACAAGATATCCAAAGACCAAATCTAAGCTGTTGTCACAAACATGCACCAACACCGAGAAACTCGATCAGAGAGTAAAAAAGGCGTAAGGTTCACAATGGTGTAAAATTAAAATGGGATATACCGGGCTAGAATTCGAGTTACAGGAACAAGGGCCAAACCAACCACCCAAGAATGAAATCGTCGAGGGAAAACACTTGACAATCTCCTAGAAGCAGCTTTTCTTGCCACCAGACCTTTCTCCATCAATTGGGAATCTGATGCCGTCACTAAACACATTCCTTAAATTGTAGCCATTTGTTGAGTGTTTTTTGGTGTCTAATCCGCATATATATCACCATTGCCCTTGATTTTCTTGACTGTATATCTCTTAAATGTCAACATATACACGTGTGATTTAGTTTACGAAGATTTTTCAAAGCCGATAACCTCGATCAAAGAGTAAAAAAGGCGTAATGTTCACATTGGTGTAAAATTAAAATGTGATATACCGGGCTAGGAATCGAGTTACAGGAACAAGGGCCGAACCAACCACTCAAGAATGGAATCGTCGAGTGAAAACACTTGACAACCTCCTAGAAGCAGCTTTTCTTGCCACCAGACCTTTCTCCATCAATTAGGAATCTGATGTCGTCACTAAACACATTCCTTAAATTGTAGCCATTTGTTAAGTGTTTTTTTTTTGTGTCTAATCCGCATATATATCATCATTGCCCTTGATTTTCTTGACAGTATATCTCTTTAATGTCAACATATACACGTGTGATTTAGTTTACCAAGATTTTTCAATGCCGAGAACCTCGATCAGAGAGTAAAAAAGGCGTAAGGTTCGCAATGGTGTAAAATTAAAATGGGATATAACGGGCTAGGATTCGAGTTACAGGAACAAGGGCCAAACCAACCACCCAAGAATGGAATCGTCGAGCAAAAACACTTGACAACCTCCTAGAAGCAGCTTTTCTTGCCACCAGACCTGTCACCATCAATTAGGAATCTGATGCCGTCACTAAACACATTCCTTAAATTGTAGCCGTTTGTTGAGTGTTTTTTTTTGGTGTCTAATCCGCATATATATCACCATTGCCCTTGATTTTCTTGATTGTATATCTCTCAAATGTCAACATATACACGTGTGATTTAGTTTACGAAGATTTTTCAATGCCGAGAACCTCGATTAGAGAGTAAAAAAGGCGTAAGGTTCACAATGGTGTAAAATTAATGTCACGACCCCCGACCCACCCTGGACGGAATCGGGAGTCGCGAACAGCCCAGTGGTACCGGTGATTATTTTGAAAACGTTGCAGCGGAAATTTCATCAGGACCGTGAGTTAGGAAAAATATCAGAGTTTATAAACACCAGATTTTTTTTATTTAAATAGATGGGATAAACCCATGTTTTACAATGGTAGCTTTAATAAAGATAAATTTGATTATATAAAACAATATTTCTAAATTTTGATTTATTTAATAAAATAAGCCACTTCTTGATGCCTTTCAGTGCCGTATCCATCTCTTACTCCAATCTACTGTAATTACCTGAAAATTGTTTTAAAAAGGTTTTGTCAGCGGGAAATACTGAGTGAATCATTCTATTTACTAAAATGACACATTTGTTATAATTTACAGTATTAAGGAAAATTACAATGTTTCTGATATCAAACCAATTACCCACAGTACTTTGTCACTCGACCCATTGGCCCTTCCGTCCAATGGTGTCTGTGACTATGGTCATATCACCCATTGGCTGCCCCAATGGTGAAGATTATCAAGTAATGTATACAAAACCCCACATACCGACTGTAATATGGTGATTACATAAACTTAATCCCCGTAATTATAACTTTGAAAATAAACATGATTTTGTAAATAGATTTGATAAAAAGAGAGAATGACTCACATATAATCATGCAGATTCATACGGCCAAAGTTTAGTCTACAGATAAGCCTTGATATATTGCAGATTTATACAGGCAGAGTTTAGCCTACTGATTTAGCCTTTTATCCTAAATAACAAGCACACAATTCGGGGTCTAGTAATCAATCCAGCATTTACGATAACTCACGAGATCAAATTCTCACAACGAATGACAAAGTGCAATACTTCATCCATCGATTTAACGATGATCCGTCAAATTAATGACGAACGATAAAGTATAATACTTCATCCATCGAATTAACGATGATCCGTCAAATTAATGACGAACGATAAAGTATAACCCTAATGTGGGCGGCACTTAAACATTCATTGGATATATTGATCGTCGGAAAATGAATCGTAGCAGCGATTGTGCTAATACCCTGATTGTGGCATCGATTTAGTGCCTGTGTGTGTTAATTGTGGTAAACAGACAATATCTCAGCGCACAAAGTGAATTTGAGCGTCGTTTCAACTCCCAGAATCAGGTCCCAAGCCCCTGTATTTATAGGTGAATTTTGTCCCTTAGGCGGCCCGCGTGAGAATTTAGCTAACTTGAGGCGGCCCGCGTGAGAACTATTTTCATGCATAGGGTTGCCACGTGTGGGACTAGATCAGCTGAGTCGACGAAACTTTTAAATTCAATTTTGACAGCAATCTATAAAGATAATCGTTGAGTAGGGAATACCCCCCCTGAGTTTTAGGGGCCCTAATCCTGATTCTGATTGTTCTGAAATTTTTAGGGTTTGCGTAGAATTACTTGGGTGTCTTAATTAGGATTTCCTATTGGTCAAATTAATTTAATAATTATGACTTTTGATGAGAGTCGTTACATTCTCCCCAACTTAATAAAAATCTCGTCCTCGAGATTTATTGGAATAAGTAGGAATATTTTTTCTTCATCTTAGATTCCAGCTCCCAAGTGTATTTGGATTATTATATTTCTTTTGGAATTATGTCACATTTTAGTTAATAAAAATAATATTAGGGTAGATGACACAGAATTAAAATATCAAATTTTGTGAATACGAGTTGTACCATAAGTAGGATTCAATGGTTCAACTGAATTAGTTCAAGAAATCGATGACCAACGAATGAGATGAAATGATATAATTTCCAAGATAACTAGGTTCAAGCCAAAGGATATATGATCAAATGAATGGAAAGGACTTTTTAAAATCAATGAAATTCTTTGTAAAAAGGAAGCTTACTTTGATTAGCAACTGAAGAAGATTTAGAATTGACAGATTTCAAATGAAATAAAAGCATGAAAAAATGATTTGTCAAATATTTATGATATGAGAAAATCAAAGTGTTGAGATGAGTGAATTGTAATGATATACCAAAAGACAATAGAGTTAGTGTATCATTAATTAAAGTTCCAAGTTGTTTTAATTGTGAAACAATGTGATAGTATACTTTTAGTAACCATATTTTCCATACTATATACTAGAGATTGAAATATAATAAGAACAAGTTGTATTGACCTTACCAATATAATATATATTATTTGTATCCCTGTCTGAACCGTATCTTATATATCAAATATAAGTACTATGTAATATATTATTGGTTACATATTTTTACTATATGTAAATGGTTACTTCTTTTAAATAAATACTATTTTAGTATTTTACCATACTTTGTAAAATAACTATGTAATATATATTACAAAATACCGTAATTTATGTTACAAAATATCATTTTGTAAAAGAAATCACTATTTAAAATGAAAATTATAAATAAAGGTGTAAAAATATTTATTGTATAAAATATTTGGTAAATATATAACATTTAATGGGTCGATTCTATTTGATTACTTATTTCCATTTTGAAACCATATAACGTTGTGAATGTAAATGTTGTAAAAAAGTGAAAATGGAAATTATTCTTATATATTATAATGTTCTCCTAACCCAACGTAGTTAATGACTACCATATTATTCTTATATGGTTATTTTCTTACCATAGGGTTACAGCACATAGTTATCACAAAACATGTGATAGATAATTTATTTACATAATTTTATTTGTCCTTTGTTTTATGAAAATATGTCTTTTCCAAGGTATATGTATTTTCATATATAATTAAAATTCACTAAATAAGTATGATGACTTAATTTATATATATTACTAGTCATTATCATGGTGGATATTGGTTAGTGCTCCCTTATTTAAGCATAGGTGATCAGTCCATGCCTAATTAAGGCTAGGCTATCCAATACCTACCCTTGATAATAATCCTAGTAAAAATAATACCAACACTATTATTATTAATATTTTCTTAATAATAAAACTGATATTAGTAATACATAACTAAACATACACTTAAATGGAAAAATTTCTAATAAAATGGTGAAACTGGCCGTCCCCAGGATCGAACCCGGGTCTAGGCCACACCCTTTCGCGCCTAGCCAACCGAGCTAAGTGCCTAGTTTGTAAAAATTTCTATTTTGGTTAAATATAAGCACATGTACAATAAATTCTGTACTTATTATAAGTCACCTACTTATCCTCCTTATGTTGACTAGTAATACTATTAGGTAATCACTTATGTAAGTTTCCATATATAAAATAAATTTTATATAATGTTTTTCGATTGAAGATGTTAAAATAATAATTTATCACTAAAGGCTCAATTGATGTTGTAATAATTGTTAAAAGATATATTGAAATATGACATGAATTTGTATATCATTATCTTAGCACAAGATTGTGTTAAGATTAAGTTTATAGGACTAATCAACAAAATGGATTTTATAAATAAGAATAATTAAATAATTAAATTCTGTATATGGTGTGTGCGAATTATATTAGTGCGAGCTTTTAGATTTTATGAAAACGTCACCACAAGGTGATCGTGATCGAAGAAATGTTTTAATGAAGTCGAAGATTTAAACAAGCCTAGTATGGTTCAAAACAAATGAAGTGCTGGTTAGGACTTATTTAAATATGATAGCTTCCATCCATCATATAGGATTTTTAAAATAAATATGTAATATGAGCAAAATAATTTGAATAAAAAAATTCGGACATGGTCACAATAGAAACTATGTATGTCAAAGAAATTTTTTTCAAGAAATTTAGTGACTCGATATCAAAGAATTATCGTTTTGTAATAATGTGGTTTACAGTACCAAAAATTAAGTATAGCGAAATGATATTTGAGTTTTGATAAAATAATAAATTGGAATGAAACCCTTCAGTGGTCTTCATAAATTAAACAAACCACATGCGCAACAAACGGTGCATGTGTAACGTGTGGATTTACCAAGAAATGAAATGAATCAATATTCGTTACTATGAAATAAATCCTCCTGGTATAATGACCGTTTAGGAAAAGTAGAAATGCGAAAATCAACTTATTATATGCAGAAGTCAGAATTTTCAACAAAAGAATTATAAGAACTTCTATCTGGAATTTCGAGTGATAATCGTTGTTAAGTGACATTACCAGGAAATGTCGAATAAAATGAAATAGGGAATTTGCAAAAGTATATGACTCATTTTTCAGTGCTAATACCTATGACTCCGATTAGACTGTACACTGATGGTTGTGAAATCTCGTTCTAGCGTACCTTAGAGATATTCATTTTGTAGGATCATGTGACAAAGTGCCTCTTTTTGATTAGTAGTTCTCTTTACTGACGGAATTTTAACATTGGTGTCATTGTGCCTAATTTATATTTTCAAAAGGTCTTGCCTCGAAAGTTGTGTGTAATATACTTCAACTTCTGTGGATTTATAATTTAAATTTTCATGTGTTTTCTTGTACCGTATCACAACTTTACATGCTTTTTACTTGCGTTAATAGTTTATGGTAACGTGTTAAAAATTCTTTGCACTTTTGATAGTATTTCAACTTAATGAATTTCCTTTGTTTATTTTATTACATGAGCTATGAGACAGATGATTAAACGAAATAATGTTTGATATCGGAAAAGAGATTCCTGAATAAGAATTCTAGACACAGATACTGGTGCTTTATTCTTAATTGATTTCTGGAATTTCTTATAGATATACATATCTATATAATCATATATTTTACATGCTGAAATAAACATACCATTTATTAGGTCAATGTTTTTAACAAATTCATATTTAAAAAAAAAAAATCAGTCATATATCAGATCATGATACTATTTAGGGAAATCTTGTCACTTGCTGACATATTATATACCTTTTTACCCGGTTCTTGCCGGAGAGGTAATTTCAGTATATCCGGACAAACGGGAGAGTCTGCTACATCATACCCAGTCTTGCCGGAGAAAATTTTCCATTTCCCATAATTAGTATCTTTTCAAAAAGTGCCTATCTTATTAGGGCTTTTATTCAGAATTAAGGAAATTTGTATTTCCATAACATATCTTATTATTTTATTGATCACTAAACGATTCCTGTGACAGTGTCAATTTGATCATTCTTTCAACTAGTAATTCTAATCATAACACTGTTGATCATTCTCTCAACTAGTGATTCTGGACTTAGTTGTCCCGTGATATTACTTTATCAAATATACTACTTATGGCACACCAAAATCTATCATATTTATTTACACAAATACTTAGCTTATCGTGAAGCTAATACTAAGGCATCTTTTCTTAAGTTCAAGTCTAAATGCTACCAGTTAACAGCAATCTCCTAACTCTTTTATATAAATTTAGGTATTATTATTACAACACCTAAAGGCGTAAAGCAGTGGCTTTTTGAGTTGGCTCTGATACCACCTTCTGTCACGACCCCCGACCCACCCTGGACGGAATCGGGAGTCGCGAACAGCCCAGTGGTACCGGTGATTATTTTGAAAACGTTGCAGCGGAAATTTCATCAGGACCGTGAGTTAGGAAAAATATCAGAGTTTATAAACACCGGATTTTATTTATTTAAATAGATGGGATAAACCCATGTTTTACAATGGTAGCTTTAATAAAGATAAATTTGATTATATAAAACAATATTTCTAAATTTTGATTTATTTAATAAAATAAGCCACTTCTTGATGCCTTTCAGTGCCGTATCCATCTCTTACTCCAATCTACTGTAATTACCTGAAAATTGTTTTAAAAAGGTTTTGTCAGCGGGAAATACTGAGTGAATCATTCTATTTACTAAAATGACACATTTGTTATAATTTACAGTATTAAGGAAAATTACAATGTTTCTGATATCAAACCAATTACCCACAGTACTTTGTCACTCGACCCATTGGCCCTTCCGTCCAATGGTGTCTGTGACTATGGTCATATCACCCATTGGCTGCCCCAATGGTGAAGATTATCAAGTAATGTATACAAAACCCCACATACCGGCTGTAATATGGTGATTACATAAACTTAATCCCCGTAATTATAACTTTGAAAATAAACATGATTTTGTAAATAGATTTGATAAAAAGAGAGAATGACTCACATATAATCATGCAGATTCATACGGCCAAAGTTTAGTCTACAGATAAGCCTTGATATATTGCAGATTTATACAGGCAGAGTTTAGCCTACTGATTTAGTCTTTTATCCTAAATAACAAGCACACAATTCGGGGTTTAGTAATCAATCCAGCATTTACGATAACTCACGAGATCAAATTCTCACAACGAATGACAAAGTGCAATACTTCATCCATCGATTTAACGATGATCCGTCAAATTAATGACGAACGATAAAGTATAATACTTCATCCATCGAATTAACGATGATCCGTCAAATTAATGACGAACGATAAAGTATAACCCTAATGTGGGCGGCACTTAAACATTCATTGGATATATTGATCGTCGGAAAATGAATCGTAGCAGCGATTGTGCTAATACCCTGATTGTGGCATCGATTTAGTGCCTCTGTGTGTTAATTGTGGTAAACAGACAATATCTCAGCGCACAAAGTGAATTTGAGCGTCGTTTCAACTCCCAGAATCAAGTCCCAATCTCCTGTATTTATAGGTGAATTTTTTCCCTTAGGCGGCCCGCGTGAGAATTAAGCTAACTTGAGGCGGCCCGCGTGAGAACTATTTTCATGCATAGGGTTGCCACGTGTGGGACTAGCTCAGCTGAGTTGACGAAACTTTTAAATTCAATTTTGACAGCAATCTATAAAGATAATCGTTGAGTAGGGAATACCCCCCCTGAGTTTTAGGGGCCCTAATCCTGATTCTGATTGTTCTGAAATTTTTAGGGTTTGCGTAGAATTACTTGGGTGTCTCAATTAGGATTTCCTATTGGTCAAATTAATTTAATAATTATGACTTTTGATGAGAGTCGTTACGATTAAAATGGGATATACCGGGCTAAGATTCGAGTTACAGGAACAAGGGCCAAACCAACCACCCAAGAATGGAATCATCGAGCGAAAACACTTGACAACTTCCGAGAAGTAGCTTTTCTTGCCACCAGACCTTTCTCCATCAATTAGGAATCTGATGCCGTCACTAAACACATTCCTTAAATTGTAGCCATTTGTTGAGTGTTTTTTTTCGTGTCTAATCCGTATATATTTCACCATTGCCCTTGATTTTCTTGACTGTATATCTCTTAAATGTCAACATATACATGTGTGATTTAGTTTACGAAGATTTTTCAATGCCGAGAACCTCGATCAGAGAGTAAAAAAGGCATAAGGTTCACAATGGCGTAAAATTAAAATCGGATATATCGGGCTAACATTCGAGTTACAGGAACAAGGGCCAAACCAACCACCCAAGAATGGAATCGTCGAGCGAAAACACTTGACAACCTCCTAGAAGCAGCTTTTCTTGCCACCAGACTGTTCTCCATCAATTAGGAATCTGATGCCGTCACTAAACACATTCTTTAAATTGTAGCCATTTGTTGAGTGTTTTTTTTGTGTCTAATCCGCATATATATCACCATTGCCCTTGATTTTCTTGACTGTATATCTCTTAAATGTCAACATATACACGTGTGATTTGGTTTACGAAGATTTTTCAATGCCGAGAACCTCGATCAGAGAGTAAAAAAGGCGTAAGGTTCACAAGGGTGTAAAATTAAAATGGGATATACCGGGCTAGGATTCGAGTTACAAGAACAAGGGCCAAACCAACCACCCAAGAATGGAATTGTCGAGCGAAAACACTCGACAACCTCCTAGAAGCAGCTTTTCTTACCACCAGACCGTTCTCCATCAATTAGGAATCTGATTCCGTCATTAAACACATTCCTTAAATTGTAGCCATTTGTTGATTGTTTTTTTTAGTGTCTAATCCGCATATATATTACCATTGCCCTTGATTTTCTTGACTGTATATCACTTAAATGTCAACATATACACGTGTGATTTAGTTTACGAAGATTTTTCAATGCCGAGAACCTCGATTAGAGAGTAAAAAAGGCGTAAGGTTCACAATGGGGTAAAATTAAAATGGGATATACCAGGCTAGGATTCGAGTTACAGTAATAAGGGCCAAACCAACCACCCAAGAATGGAATTGTCGAGCAAAAACACTTGACAACCTCCTAGAAGCAGCTTTTCTTGCCACCAGACCTTTCTCCATCAATTAAGAATCTGATGCCGTCACTAAACACATTCCTTAAATTGTTGCCATTTGTTGAGTGTTTTTTTTTTTTTTGGTGTCTAATCTGCATATATATCACCATTTCCCTTGATTTTCTTGACTGTATATCTCTTAAATGACAACATATACACGTGTGACTTAGTTTACGAATATTTTTCAATGCCGAGAACCTCGATCAGAGAGTAAAAAATGCGTAAGGTTCACAATGGTGTAAAATTAAAATGGGATATACCGGGCTAGGATTCGAGTTACAGGAACAAGGGCCAAACCGACCACCCAAGAATGGAATCGTCGAGCGAAAACACTTGACAACCTCCTAGAAGCAGCTTTTCTTGCCACCAGACTTTTCTGCATCAATTAGAAATCTGATGCCGTCACTAAACACATTCCTTAAATTGTAGCCATTTGTTGAGTGTTTTTTTTTGGTGTCTAATCCGCATATATATCACAATTGCCCTTGATTTTCTTGACTGTATATCTCTTAAATGTCAATATATACACGTGTGATTTAGTTTATGTAGATTTTTCAATGCCGAGAACCTCGATCAGGGAGTTAAAAAGGCGTAAGGTTCACAATGGTGTAAAATTAAAATGGGATATACCGGGCTAGGATTCGACTTACAGGAACAAGGGCCAAACCAACCACCCAAGAATGGAATCGTCGAGCGAAAACACTTGACAACCTCTTAGAAACAGCTTTTCTTGCCACCAGACCTTTCTCCATCAATTAAGAATCTGATGTCGTCACTAAACACATTCCATAAATTGTAGCCATTTGTTGAGTGTTCTTTTTTTTGGTGTCTAATCCGCATATATATCACCATTGCCCTTGATTTTCTTGACTGTATATCTCTTAAATGTCAACATATACACGTGTGATTTAGTTTACGAAGATTTTTCAATGCCGAGAACCTGGATTACAGAGTAAAAAAGGCGTAAGGTTCACAATGGTGTAAAATTAAAATGGGATATACCGGGCTAGGATTCGAGTTACAGTAATAAGGGCCAAACCAACCACCCAAGAATGGAATCGTCGAGCAAAAACACTTGACAACCTCCTAGAAGCAGCTTTTCTTGCCACCAGACCTTTCTCCATCAATTAGGAATCTGATGCCGTCACTAAACACATTCCTTAAATTGTAGCCATTTGTTGAGTGTTTTTTTTGTGTCTAATCTGCATATATATCACCATTGCCCTTGATTTTCTTGACTGTATATCTCTTAAATGACAACATATACACGTGTGACTTAGTTTACGAAGATTTTTCAATGCCGAGAACCTCGATCAGAGAGTAAAAAATGCGTAAGGTTCACAATGGTGTAAAATTAAAATGGGATATACCGGGCTAGGATTCGACTTACAGGAACAAGGGCCAAACCCACCACCAAAGAAAGGAATCGTCGAGCGAAAACACTTGACAACCTCCTAGAAGCAGCTTTTCTTGCCACCAGACCTTTCTCCATCAATTAGGAATCTGATGCCGTCACTAAACACATTCCTTAAATTGTAGCCATTTGTTGAGTGTTTTTTTGGTGTCTAATCCGCATATATATCACCATTGCCCTTGATTTTCTTGACTGAATATCTCTTAAATGTCAACATATACACGTGTGATTTAGTTTATGTAGATTTTTCAATGCCGAGAACCTCGATCAGAGAGTAAAAAAGGCGTAAGGTTCACAATGGTGTAAAATTAAAATGGGATATACCGGGCTAGGATTCGAGTTACAGGAACTAGGCCCAAACCAACCACCCAAGAATGGAATCGTCGAGCGAAAACACTTGACAACCTCCTAGAAGCAGCTTTTCTTGCCACCAGACCTTTCTCCATCAATTAAGAATCTGATGTCGTCACTAAACACATTCCATAAATTGTAGCCATTTGTTGAGTGTTCTTTTTTTTGGTGTCTAATCCGCATATATATCACAATTGCCCTTGATTTTCTTGACTGTATATCTCTTAAATGACAACATATACACGTGTGATTTAGTTTACGAAGATTTTTCAATGCCGAGAACCTCGATCAGAGAGTAAAAAATGCGTAAGGTTCACAATGGTGTAAAATTAAAATGGGATATACCGGGCTAGGATTCGAGTTACAGGAACAAGGGCCAAACCGACCACCCAAGAATGGAATCGTCTAGCGAAAACACTTGACAACCTCCTAGAAGCAGCTTTTCTTGCCACCAGACCTTTCTCCATCAATTAAGAATCTGATGTCGTCACTAAACACATTCCTTAATTTGTAGCCATTTGTTGAGTGTTCTTTTTTGTGGTGTCTAATCCGCATATATATCACCATTGCCCTTGATTTTCTTGACTGTATATCTCTTAAATGTCAACATATACACGTGTGATTTAGTTTACGAAGATTTTTCAATACCGAGAACCTGGATTAGAGAGTAAAAAAGGCGTAAGGTTCACAATGGTGTAAAATTAAAATGGGATATATCGGGCTAGGATTCGAGTTACAGTAAGAAGGGCCAAACCACCCAAGAATGGAATCGTCGAGCAAAAACACTTGACAACCTCCTAGAAGCAGCGTTTCTTGCCACCAGACCTTTCTCCATCAATTAGGAATCTGATGCCGTTACTAAACACATTCCTTAAATTGTAGCCATTTGTTGAGTGTTTTTTTGGTGTCTAATCCGCATATATATCACCATTGCCCTTGATTTTCTTGACTGAATATCTCTTAAATGTCAACATATACACGTGTGATTTAGTTTATGTAGATTTTTCAATGCCGAGAACCTCGATCAGAGAGTAAAAAAGGCGTAAGGTTCACAATGGTGTAAAATTAAAATGGGATATACCGGGCTAGGATTCGAGTTACAGGAACAAGGCCCAAACCAACCACCCAAGAATGGAATCGTCGAGCGAAAACACTTGACAACCTCCTAGAAGCAGCTTTTCTTGCCACCAGACCTTTCTCCATCAATTAGGAATCTGATGCCGTCACTAAACACATTCCTTAAATTGTAGCCATTTGTTGAGTGTTTTTTTTTGGTGTCTAATCTGCATATATATCACCATTGCCCTTGATTTTCTAGACTGTATATCTCTTAAATGACAACATATACACGTGTGACTTAGTTTACGAAGATTTTTCAATGCCGAGAACCTCGATCAGAGAGTAAAAAAGGCGTAAGGTTCACAATGGTGTAAAATTAAAATGGGATATACCGGGCTAGGATTCGAGTTACAGGAACAAGGGCCAAACCAACCACCCAAGAATGGAATCGTCGAGCGAAAACACTTGACAACCTCTTAGAAGCAGGTTTTCTTGCCACCAGACCTTTCTCCATCAATTAAGAATCTGATGTCGTCACTAAACACATTCCATAAATTGTAGCCATTTGTTGAGTGTTCTTTTTTTGGTGTCTAATCCGCATACATATCACCATTGCCCTTGATTTTCTTGACTGTATATCTCTTAAATGTCAACATATACACGTGTGATTTAGTTTACGAAGATTTTTCAATGCCGAGAACCTGGATTAGAGAGTAAAAAAGGCGTAAGGTTCACAATGGTGTAAAATTAAAATGGGATATACCGGGCTAGGATTCGAGTTACAGTAATAAGGGCCAAACCAACCACCCAAGAATGGAATCGTCGAGCAAAAACACTTGACAACCTCCTAGAAGCAGCTTTTCTTGCCACCAGACCTTTCTCCATCAATTAGGAATCTGATGCCGTCACTAAACACATTCCTTAAATTGTAGCCATTTGTTGAGTGTTTTTTTTTTGTGTCTAATCTGCATATATATCACCATTGCCCTTGATTTTCTTGACTGTATATCTCTTAAATGACAACATATACACGTGTGACTTAGTTTACCAAGATTTTTCAATGCCGAGAACCTCGATCAGAGAGTAAAAAATGCGTAAGGTTCACAATGGTGTAAAATTAAAATGGGATATACCGGGCTAGGATTCGAGTTACAGGAACAAGGGCAAAACCGACCACCCAAGAATGGAATCGTCGAGCGAAAACACTTCACAACCTCCTAGAAGCTGCTTTTCTTGCCACCAGACCTTTCTGAATCAATTAGGAATCTGATGCCGTCACTAAACACATTCCTTAAATTGTAGCCATTTGTTGAGTGTTTTTTTTGGTGTCTAATCCGCATATATATCACCATTGCCCTTGATTTTCTTGACTGAATATCTCTTAAATGTCAACATATACACGTGTGATTTAGTTTATGTAGATTTTTCAATGCCGAGAACCTCGATCAGAGAGTAAAAAAGGCGTAAGGTTCACAATGGTGTAAAATTAAAATGGGATATACCGGGCTAGGATTCGAGTTACAGGAACAAGGGCCAAACCAACCACCCAAGAATGGAATCGTCGAGCGAAAACACTTGACAACCTCCTAGAAGCAGCTTTTTTTGCCACCAGACCTTTCTCCATCAATTAAGAATCTGATGTCGTCACTAAACAAATTCCATAAATTGTAGCCATTTGTTGAGTGTTCTTTTTTTTTGGTGTCTAATCCGCATATATATCACAATTGCCCTTGATTTTCTTGACTGTATATCTCTTAAATGACAACATATACACGTGTGATTTAGTTTACGAAGATTTTTCAATGCCGAGAACCTCGATCAGAGAGTAAAAAATGCGTAAGGTTCACAATGGTGTAAAATTAAAATGGGATATACCGGGCTAGGATTCGAGTTACAGGAACAAGGGCCAAACCGACCACCCAAGAATGGAATCGTCGAGCGAAAACACTTGACAACCTCCTAGAAGCACCTTTTCTTGCCACCAGACCTTTCTCCATCAATTAGGAATCTGATGCCGTCACTAAACACATTCCTTAAATTGTAGCCATTTGTTGTGTGTTTTTTTTTGTGTCTAATCCGCATATATATTGTTAGTGCATTTGTCTATCGCCTTCGTCAATCCGAGCCGTAGCGAGAAACAGAAGAAAACAAGTCTTTATATTGTAATAACTAGTCAAAAGGCAAGGTGGCAATCTTGTAATTAAAGAGAAGTTTCATTAAAGCCTTGGCCAATAAATAGGACTCTTATGTTAGAGTTTTAGGACTTTATGCTCTTTTGACATTTGGAGAGCTCTAGATCTAGAGAGAGATTCTAGAGAGAGAAAGTGATTCAGGTGCTGTACAATTTCATACGTTTCTAATAGAGTCACGTTTATATTACGTCTTGTGTGTTAGGTCACGTTCGTGTACGGATTCCGCACGTCACACGTTCGTTCGCAATCGTTTCGGAGTCAAAACCGGTCCTAACAAGTGGTATCAGAGCAGGAGCTCGATTGCACGGATCTATCGCACGATTACGCACAGAAAATCATCAGAATAAGATCCAAATTGCATCAGATTTCATCTATTTCTTCATCTTTTTCATTTTTTTCACGTTTTTCACTGAAAATCGTCAAATTGAACAGGTTTTTATGGTCGAAAATTGCTGATTTTTTGATATGTTGTGCGAAAACACCTGATCTACAAACCTACAAAGTTTCAGATCTTAATTCAAAGCCGTTTAGGACAAATCTGAGTTTTTAGGTCCGATTTCGCATGTCAACAGCTTCATTTCGCACCAAATTGACACCCATTTCGCACGAAACACCCCATTTCGCTTGAAAGTTCACCCATTTCGCACGAAACACCCCATTTCGCTTGAAAGTTCACCCATTTCGTACGAAACACCCTATTTCGTTTGAAAAGTTCCCCATTTCGCACGTAATGCTCTATTTCGTATGAAAATTGACTATTTCGTTTGAAAAACTCATCATTTCATACGAAATGATTTCCATTTCGTTTGAAGGTGCTTATTTGGTTTGAAAGTTCGTCATATCGCGTGAAAGTAAATTTCATTTCGCACGGAATACACAAAAGTTATTCCATTTCGTTTGAAGACTTCATTTCGTGTGAAAAAGTCCATTTCACGTGAGTCATATCGTTTGAAAGAGTCTGTCTCATCAGTTCATGTGATACAATTAATTGCACTGATCCATTTATTGCATTAAAGTCTCGGCCCAATCAACATTTAAAGCGAAAGTAATCGGCTCTTATAAATAACTTCAACAGAAGTCTCGTGATATACAATATACACCGGTCCAATAAAAACTATTGCATTATCTCAGTTATCGGCCACAATTGATCCGATCCATGAGAATTCATATAAGCGGCCCAATCACTGTTTTTGTATCATAAATAGTTGTCGGTCTAGTGGGTTTCTTGGCCCAATCACATTTGATATCAAAACAAATTGAAACAAAGTGTGTCAGTATCGAAATTGATTAATATCAAAACAAGTTGTCGGCACATGTAAATCATATTAAAGTCAAATTGAAATAGTGTAGTAATCGGTCCAATCAATTTAAAGTAATCATAAAAGTTGTAGGCAAATTAAATTTGGCAGTCCACTACTTGAATTTTGGTCCAAGTGATTCATAATTTTGTCAGCCATTTGAATTAAGTTTGCATGTGATTTCATATTAAAGATTGTATTTCATTGTTGTGGTCAAATAGTCAACTAGCTAAAGCGATCGTCCAAGAATTTGTGTAGTGTGACTCGATCGAAAAACCAATTCACATGGATTGATCAGTCAAAGTCCAAGTCTCACGGTTTGATCATTCAAAGGTCCAGTTCGTTTGAACCTTGTCAGATCATTTGGAGTAGGGTCAGGTCGTTTGAATTTGATCCGGGTCATAGCAGTTCGTGCGGTTTGACAACTTAAATCTCAGTTCGCATCAAACTCAGTCCGCACAAAATATTCACCAGTCCGAGTATCAGTTTGATTCAGTTGTTTGATAGTGTTTAAACTGATAAGTGTTTGTTTGTTTGTTTGATTCAGGTCAAAGCATCGGATACTTGCCCGAGCTGATTCCCACCTGATTCGCTGTGATTAAAAGGTGCTGATATTCGAAGAAAACGTCATGGCTGAAGAATTTTACAACACGTTTTACACGGCGTTTACATCCGAGTCTTCCGAAACTTCAATTGTTACACCAAAAACTATAACAAAAGCGATCAATGAAAACATTAAACATGATAACTTCTACGGAACACATTCAAAACCACAAACGCTCGAATACACTTGGTGGAAAGAACGTTTCATCAACTGGACAAAAGCTTACGCTCATGAAAGTTGGTTCTGTTTGGAATTTGGTTATAGTAGACCGGTCAATGATAAAGGAGAAGATCTCCCACTCAAAAGCTTATCCAAAGAAGACAAATCTGAATTCACAGCTGAACAGAGAATGATTGCTTTAATCCAATCATCAATTAGAAATGACATTTTTGCTTTATTACAACATGATGGGTCATCAAAATCTGTTTGGGAAGCTTTACGGGTTAAAGCTGAGGGGGGTAAACAAATCAAGAAAAACAAAATAGCATTATTAAAAAAGGAATTTGATTTGTTTGATAGTTTGAAAGGAGAGACTGTGAGACAGATGATAGAGAGATTTGGTCATTTAAAAATTGAACTTGATCGTTTTGGAATTGTTAAAACTCGAGAAGAAATAATCGATAAAATCATAGAAGCATTACCACGAGCTGATCAGTGGCAAACGTTTGTGTTCATATTGAAAAATGATGTGTTATATGATACAATTTCTCTTGATGTCTTGATAGAAAAAAGCAAAGCAAAATGAGCAGTTCTTCACATCATCAGAATGTTGGTCTTTATTACAAAGGTAACATACCCTCAGTGAAAGTTGTTGATTCACCAAAGACATCATTTATTGGTGAGAAGACAAAAGAACCTCAGACAAGCTCATCAAGCTACAATCCGGGATATCACTCATCTTCTGCAAAAGCTAATCCAGAAGAATCAGAGGAAATATTATGCAACATTGCTCTTAATCTAAAGAATTCTCCAGCTATGAGCATCAACTCTGTTAAGCAGCAAATGAGTTTCCTTGCATCTGTTCTGGAATCATATGAAGGTCTAGTTGCAGGCAAAATTGGAAATTCTTAATTGACCTAAGAAGACTACGACCAAATTGATCCGGAAGAGATGGAACTTATCGATATCCGCTGGTGTTTAGCAAGCTGCATCAGAAGAGCTCAGAGATACATGGAGATTACTGGGAAACAATCAATAGGTGGTCCGTTAACTAAGCTAGGATTTGACAAATCCAAAGTGCCCTGTTTCAGATGCAAGCAAAAAGGTCATTTCAAGAGAGAATGCAATAATTCTGCAGTTAATGAAAATGAACATCCTTTCAATGATGATTATTACCGAAAGGCGATTTACTACCGTAGCAAAGAAGAGCCAAAAATGATCAAAAATAATCCCAAGAAGAAAGCTTATCTTGTAAATCAAGATGATGAAAAAGTGGCAGAGGGTTTCAGCTGGGACAAATACATTCCGCCTGATTCAGGATTAGTTGCTGAAATCAAGGAAAGTAGTCGAGAAGAATTTCTGAGTGAGGAAGATCGTGTTAATGATCAATTTATAGCTCATGGCAAAACTATATCAAAGAGCAAACATTATGCTTTTGTTGCTAAATCAAAGAGAAAAACAGAGAAGAGATTCTGAATGAGAAAACATACAGAGAATTGATGAAATGCAAGAAGAGTATGAAGATGCTGTCAGCTATAAAAGATGGGACAAGAAGCGAGAATGCTATGTCAACAGAGAGGGTGAACCTGTTGTTCCTAAGAAGGACATAATTTTTGATGATGTTCTTTTAGTAATTCCTCGATATGTCGAATACTATTCAAATGCTACAAGAGATAAAAACATATGTGAAAAGGCTGGAAAACTCATAAGAGATGTCATGACATCAAGTTTGTGGAAGAGGGATGAAGAAAGAATGAAGAAGAATGTTGAGTGTATGGTTGAAGAGTTGAAGAAGGTAGCTGAAGAAGTGAAAGAAAAAGTTGTTGTGAATGAAGAAGTTGTGAAAGAAGCTGTTACTGAAGAACAGCAGGTTGAAGAAGCTGAGAAGAAGGTTGAAAGTTCGGTTGAAGTGAAGGATGAGATTTTAGAGGTTGCTGCTGATGTTGGTGTTGATGTTGGTAATGAGAAAAAGAGTGATGCTGATCAGAAGCAGACGGAAGCAAACACCGAGTTGTCAATCACTGAGGTAAATTATGATTCTGAAATTCTAATCAAAATCGTTGAACAGTGCAAGAAATGCATGGAACCATGCAGTGCTTGTACTGAAAAAGATGAAAAATTCAGAACAAGAGATCTTGAATTCACTAAAATCGAAAATGTTTTCAACGAAAAATGCAAAGAAATGTTAGAAAACGAAAAAGTTTTGAAAGACAATGATGAAAAACTTTCATAAAAAAGTAAAAATTTAGAAAAAGAAAATGAAAATTAAAAAAAAAAGGTTTCAAAAATGACAGATGAATGTTTACAAAAGGAAAATGCATGTCAAGAAATGAAAAAATAATATGATTCAATAAAATTGGCTTATCACATTACCAAAAAGTCATATGAAGATGTGAAAGGTCAAATGAAACTTGTTCAATCGAGGTTGACATACTGTTCTGAAACAACTGATACGCTTAAGCGACAGTATGAAATAAAGCAACAAGTTGTAAACTCTTACATTGAGGATGTTGCTAAGCTAAAGCGTCAGATTGCTGATTTAGAACATGATAACAACAAGTTAAAAAGTTATCATGCGTCATCATATGTGCTTGAAAGAATTTTCAACATAAAACCGGGTGATGATGATTCTGAGAAAAACAAAAAGGGCATTGGTTCTGAGTATCATCAAGTTCCTCCACCAGAAAAGTTTGCATTTTATGATGATGAAAAGGTCGAAAAAGCTTTCAACATGGTAGATCAATTGCCAGATAACATTGACGTAACCTATTCCAAATCTGATGATTCTAGTGATTCAGAGGTGGTAGGTAAGGTCGTTGAAAGTGTGTTGAAAGAAGAGTCGGTTGAAACAGGTAAATCTGAATCACAGGATGAAAATGAAGGTAATTTTCATGATGGATATTTGAAAAACTCAAAATATGAGAAAAATTTGAATGATGATTCAAAAGGATTGGTTTATACCATGATTGGATCGGACAAATTATTTTTAGATGTTGTATTCCCGATTCAGAATGTGATTTCAGAAAAGATTGACAAAGTTTTCAAAATGGTTGAGATTGAAAAGTCTGAAATTCCAAAGTTTGCTGGAAAAGGTCACAAAACTTTTTATAACAAACCTGGTTTCAAGAAGAAAAACATGAAGGCTGGGTTGGGTTATAAAAAGAAACAGAATTGGAAAGGAAATGAAACGCCGAATTATCAGGCAAAGATGAATTTTGTTCACGGAACAAGTTCCGAAGAAGAGAAAGAACTCCAATTTAGGCGTCAGTCTAATGAAGAGTTCTACGCTCAAAAGAAAAAGCAACAACCACAGGTCAAAGATGTCTCCAAGAGAACAAGCTTTAAATGTGATCAAACTGGACATCTTGCACGCAAGTGTCCAAATTCGAAACCTGTTGATGTTGAGAAAAAGGAATCTAATGTTGAAAAATCTGAGGATGTGAAACAAAGGTCAACCAGATTTGATTCAAAACAAACTTGGAGGTACAACACAAACAAGTTTGCTTCGAATCAAACTTGGAAATCAAACCCGAATAGGTTCGATTCTAGACAGACCTGGAATTCTCACACACCCAGAACAACACAAAGATGGAAAACAACTGTTGACGCAACGAAACCGAATCAGTTTTGGAAACCAACTGTTGTTCGGAATCAAAATGTTCAAAAAGAGTCACATTTTTACAAAAGAGGGACTCCAAAAGGGCAAACATGGTCTGTAAAGAAACAAATTGCTTCGGTAAATGATGAAAAAGTTGAAGTCAAAATTGACAAAGTCTTTGTACAAAATGACAAAGATTTTCCGAAGTTAAATGATGCATGTTGTGTTGAAATGCCTAAGGTCAAACAGACATGGGCTAAATTGTTCAAGTGATTGAATAATTGTAAATGTGCAGGTGCTTCCGAAGAAATCTGAATGTCAACAAGAAAAGTGTCGGAGCAGCCTGGCACAAGAAGAGGAGGCTGCTGGTCCCTGTGTTAGTTGAAATAGGGAGTTTGTTTGTTTTCTGTACATCAATAAACAATATTTCTAAAAACCCTAAAAACTGGAAAATTTAAAAACCAAAAATATGTTTTTATTTTGTCAAAAATTTGAAAAAATCAAAAATATGTTTGTTTTTAAATTTTGTCAAATATTCAAAAATTCAAAAAATATGTTGATTGAATACGCCGAAACCCTCACGGCTGAACAAACATGATTAATTTCACAAGATTTAAAAACAGTTTTCAAACTGTAAAATATCAATGTGTTGTAAATCATGGGGGTACATTATATTTTCTGCAAAATTAGTGCACGAAAAGCAGAAAATGGATGGCGAGACAAAGCTATCAGTGTCGGTTTGTCAAATTTTCTTTAAATGGTTTTGCATTTTAGGGGGAGTAAGCATATTTCAGAAAATCCAAAAACATTAGAAAATTTGAAAAAGCCAAAAACATGATAAAATTTAAAAAAATGAGTTTTTGTGTAAAAAGAGGAAATGATAGTACATCAGTAGACAATCACACTACGCTAAAGAAATGGAAAGTTAAAAAGCAATAAACAATCTCACTAAAGATGTGACGATAGGCTCAGCTAGACTAGTAGATTTGCGATAACGATACAAACTTAAATGAAAAAGCCTAGTTCTAGTGGGAAACGCGGTTGAAAGCATAGTACTTAGTTTTATACTTCTTGACTGTGTGCCTACTCAGTAATCGCTGAATGCTAAAAAGAATAATAAACAGGTTAGTCTGTGAAATTTCACAACTTACTGAAAAGTCACTGTGATTGTGTTTTAATTTTGCAAAGATTTAAACTTGTCTTATTTCTTTATTTTGTTTAAGCAATGGACATCCTCTGCGTATACGTGAGTATCGACCTGGATGTTAGTGCCTAAACGTTCTACTTTATTTTCTTGGTGTTTCGTTTAAATCTTGGATCACCTCTGTGTATATGTGAATATCGAACTGGTGGTTAAGATCTAAACAAATTCAACTTGTTTTTATTTCTTATTTTGTTTAAACATTGGACTTTCTCTACGTATCGAAAGATCGACCTGATTGTCAATGTTTAAACATTCTGCGTTCTTTTTACACATATCACAGTTGATGAAAGTTTAAAAGCGTTACTTGAGTTAGTGTATTGCATGATGAGGGGATATGCTGAGATCGTGGGGTCCATAAGAATTTAGTGCAAATTAATATACCTTAACGTATCGGTAAGCATTTCAAAAGTTTTTAGATTGATTTTAAGTGGACAACAATATTGCCAATCAATGTGAATTGTTTAGAACTTAAAGTGTTTAAAGCTCAACGGTGCTAGTGATTTGTCATAAACTGATATGATCCTCTGATGCGAACTCTAACAAAAATATTGTCTGTAAATATGTTTGTAAATATTTCTTTACCACTTTATGTTTCAGAAAATACAAAAAGATTTTGATTTCTCTTTATTTTCGACAACCGATGTCTGAATGCTAAGTTTCAAAATCTGAGTATGCTGATTGTGTTTCTGAAAATAAACAAGTTCATTAATTTGAAACTTGAATTTTTAATCAAAAATTAAAAATAGTTTGTGATATCTCCAAGGTCATTAATTTGGACTTGGATGATTAACTGTGAGGGATTTGGATGCTTATACTGTTAAAATATGTAAAAGAGCCAGTTTTCGATCCGGTTCGCTGAAACTGCCAAATCTATAAAGATAGTTGATAGAGGGAGATAATCAAGTATTCCTGGATATATCTATATTATTATATCTTAGAGCCAGGATCTTGATTTAGAAAGTTTAATAGAGCCAGGTTACGATTCCTGGAAAATCAAAATTTCTTTCATTGTCAAATATTTTAGCATATGTTGAGAAAGCCAGGACATTAATCCTGGATGTTCAAATAGTTGTTACTTATAAACGTTTGAGATTTGCAGATGTTGTACCAGACTACGATCCTGACAGCCGAGTCTAAGGGGGAGTCTGAAGACGAGCTCAACGTAAGAGGAAGCGTGCATTCAAGGTGCCAAGAAACTATCCTGAAGGAGCTTGTATACGGAAAGCCAGGTGTCGATCCCAAAGCACGGAAGCTTGACGAAAGGGGGAGCCTGATGAAGAAAAGAGTCTACAGAAAGGAGAAGCTGAAGCTGAAGACAGATCCACGGGGATTCTGTTCAAACAAGAAGGAGTCTACGTTGATGAAAATGTGTTAAAGTTTCAAGAAGACTCAGAGAGAGAAAGATAGACAAGACGCAACGAGATTGACTGCGGCAATATCCAAGGGGGAGTCTCTTAGTGCATTTGTCTATCGCCTTCGTCAATCCGAGCCGTAGCGAGAAACAGAAGAAAACAAGTCTTTATATTGTAATAACTAGTCAAAAGGCAAGGTGGCAATCTTGTAATTAAAGAGAAGTTTCATTAAAGCCTTGGCCTATAAATAGGACTCTTATGTTAGAGTTTTAGGACTTTATGCTCATTTGACATTTGGAGGGCTCTAGATCTAGAGAGAGATTCTAGAGAGAGAAAGTGATTCAGGTGCTGTACAATTTCATACGTTTCTAATAGAATCACGTTTATATTACGTCTTGTGTGTTAGGTCACGTTCGTGTACGGATTCCGCACGTCACACGTTCGTTCGCAATCGTTTCGGAGTCAAAACCGGTCCTAACATATATCACCATTGCCCTTGATTTTCTTGACTGTATATCTCTTAAATGTAAACATATACACGTGTGATTTAGTTTATGAAGATTTTTCAATGCCGAGAACCTCGATCAGAGTGTAAAAAAGGCGTAAGGTTCACAATGGTGTAAAATTAAAATGGGATATACCGGGCTAGGATTCGAGTTACAGGAACAAGGGCCAAACCAACCACCCAAGAATGGAATCGTCGAGCGAAAACACTTGACAACCTCCTAGAAGCAGCTTTTCTTGCCACCAGACCTTTCTCCATCAATTAAAAATCTGATGCCGTTACTAAACACATTCCATAAATTGTAGCCATTTGTTGAGTGTTCTTTTTTTTTTGGTGTCTAATCCGCATATATATCACCACTGCCCTTGATTTTCTTGACTGTATATCTCTTAAATATCAACATATACACGTGTGATTTAGTTTATGAAGATTTTTCAATGCCGAGAACCTCGATCAGAGAGTAAAAAAGGCGTAAGGTTCAAAATGGTGTAAAATTAAAATGGGATATACCGGGCTAGGATTCGAGTAACATGAACAAGGGCCAAACCAACCACCCAAGAATGGAATCGTCGAGCGAAAACACTTGACAACCTCCTAGAAGCAGCTTTTCTTGCCACCAGACCTTTCTCCATCAATTAGGAATCTGATGCCGTCACTAAACACACTCCTTAAATTGTAGCCATTTGTTAAGTGTTTTTTTTTGTGTCTAATCCGCATATATATCTCCATTGCCCTTGATTTTCTTAACTGTATATCTCTTAAATGTCAACATATACATGTGTGATTTAGTTTACGAAGATTTTTCAATGCCGAGAACCTCGATCAGAGAGTAAAAAAGGCATAAGGTTCACAATGGTGTAAAATTAAAATGGGATATACCGGGCTTGGATTCGAGTTACAGGAACAAGGGCCAAACCAACCACCCAAGAATGAAATCGTCGAGCGAAAAAACTTGACAACCTCCTAGAAGCAGCTTTTCTTGCCACCAGACCTTTCTCCATCAATTAGGAATCTGATGCCGTCACTAAACACATTCCTTAAATTGTAGCCATTTGTTGAGTATTTTTTTTGGTGTCTAATCCGCATATATATCACCATTGCCCTTGATTTTCTTGACTGTATATCTCTTAAATGTCAACATATACACGTGTGATTTAGTTTACGAAGATTTTTCAATGCCGAGAACCTAGATCAGTGAGTAAAAACGGCGTAAGGTTCCCAATGGTGTAAAATTAAAATGGGATATACCGGGCTAGGATTCGTTTTACAGGAACAAGGGCCAAACCAACCACCCAAGAATGGAATCGTCGAGCGAAAACACTTGACAACTTCCTGGAAGCAGCTTTTCTTGCCACCAGGCCTTTCTCCATCAATTAGGAATCTGATGCCATCACTAAACACATTCCTTAAATTGTAGCCATTTGTTGAGTGTTTTTTTTTGTGTCTAATCCGCATATATATCACTATTGCCCTTGATTTTCTTGACTGTATATCTCTTAAATGTCAACATATACACGTGTGATTTATTTACAAAGATTTTTCAATGCCGAGAACCTCGATCAGAGAGTAAAAAAGGCGTAAGGTTCACAATGGTGTAAAATTAAAATGGGATATACCGGGCTAGGATTCGAGTTACAGGAACAAGGGCCAAACCAACCACCCAAGAATGGAATTGTCGAGCGAAAACACTTGACAACCTCCTAGAAGCCGCTTTTCTTGCCACCAGACCTTTCTCCATCAATTAGGAATCTGATGCCGTCACTAAACACATTCCTTAAATTGTAGCCATTTGTTGAGTGTTTTTTTTTGGTGTCTAATCCGCATATATATCACCATTGCCCTTGATTTTCTAGACTGTATGTCTCTTAAATGTCAACATATACACGTGTGATTTAGTTTACGAAGATTTTTCAATGCCGAAAACCTCGATCAGAAAGTAAAAAAGGCGAAAGGTTCACAATGGTGTAAAATTAAAATGGGATATACCGGGCTAGGATTCGTGTTACAGGAACAAGGGCCAAACCAACCACCCAAGAATGGAATCGTCGAGCAAAAACACTTGACAACCTCCTAGAAGCAGCTTTTCTTACCACCAAACCTTTCTCCATCAATTAGGAATATGATGCCGTCACAAAACACATTCCTTAAATTGTAGCCATTTGTTGAGTGTTTTTTTTGGTGTCTAATCCGCATATATATCACCATTGCCCTTGATTTTCTTGACTGTATATCTCTTAAATGTCAACATATACACGTGTGATTTAGTTTACGAAGATTTTTCAACGCCGAGAACCTCGATCAGAGAGTTAGAAAGGTGTAAGGTTCACAATGGTGTAACATTAAAATGGGATATACCGGGCTAGGATTCGAGTTACAGGAACAAGGGACAAACCAACCACCCAAGAATGGAATCGTCGAGTGAAAACAATTGACAACCTCCTAGAAGCAGCTTTTCTTGCCACCAGACCTTTCTCCATCAATTAGGAATCTGATGCCGTCACTAAACACATTCCTTAAATTGTAGCCATTTGTTGAGTGTTTTTTTTTTGTGTCTAATCCGCATATATATCACCATTTCCCTTGATTTTCTTGACTGTATATCTCTTAAATGTCAACATATACACGTGTGATTTAGTTTACGAAGATTTTTTATTGCCGAGAACCTCGATCAGAGAGTAAAAAAGGCGTAAGGTTCACAATGGTGTAAAATTAAAATGGGATATACCAGGCTAGGATTCGAGTTACAGGAACAAGGGCCAAACCAACCACCCAAAAATGGAATCGTCGAGCGAAAACACTTGACAACCTCCTAGAAGCAGCTTTTCTTGCCACCAGACCTTTCTCCATCAATTAGGAATCTGATGCCGTCACTAAACACATTCCATAAATTTTAGCCATTTGTTGAGTGTTTTTTTTTTGTGTCTAATCCGCATATATATCACCATTGCCATTGATTTTCTAGACTGTATATCTCTTAAATGTCAACATGTACATGTGTGATTTAGTTTACGAAGATTTTTCAATATCGAGAACCTCGATCAGAGAGTAAAAAAGGCGTAAGGTTCACAATGGTGTAAAATTAAAATGGGATATACCGGGCTAGGATTCGAGTTATAGGAACAAGGGCCAAACCAACCACCCAAGAATGGAATCGTCGAGCAAAAACACTTGACAACCTCCTAGAAGCAGCTTTTCTTGCCACCAGACCTTTCTCCATCAATTAGGAATCTGATGCCGTCACTTAACACATACCTTAAATTGTAGCCATTTGTTGAGTGTTTTTTTTTGGTGTCTAATCCGCATATATATCACCATTGCCCTTGATTTTCTTGACTGTATATCTATTAAATGTCAACATATACACATGTGATTTAGTTTACGAAGATTTTTCAATGTCGAGAACCTCGATCAGAGAGTAAAAAAGGCGTAAGGTTCACAATGGTGTAAAATTAAAATGGGATATATCGGGCAAGGATTCGAGTTACAGGAACAAGGGCCAAACCAACCATCCAAGAATGGAATCGTCAAGCGAAAACACTTGACGACCTCCAAGAAGCAGCTTTTCTTGCCACCAGACCTTTCTCCATCAATTAGGAATCTGATGCCGTCACTTAACACATACCTTAAATTGTAGCCATTTGTTGAGTGTTTTTTTTTTTGGTGTCTAATCCGCATATATATCACCATTGCCCTTGATTTTCTTGACTGTATATCTATTAAATGTCAACATATACAAGTGTGATTTAGTTTACGAAGATTTTTCAATGCCAAGAACCTCGATCAGAGAGTAAAAAAGGTGTAAGGATCACAATGGTGTAAAATTAAAATGGGATATACCGGGCTAGGATTCGAGTTACAGGAACAAGGGCCAAACCAACCACCCAAGAATGGAATCGTCGAGCGAAAACACTTGACAACCTCCTAGAAGCAGTTTTTCTTACCACCAGACCTTTCTCCATAAATTATTAATATAATGCCGTCACTAAACACAATCCTTAAATTGTAGCCATTTGTTGAGTCTTTTTTTGTCTAATCCGCATAGATATCACCATTTCCCTTGATTTTCTTGACTGTATATCTCTTAAATGTCAACATATACACGTGTGATTTAGTTATCGAGGATTTTTCAATGCCGAGAACCTCGATCAGAGAGTAAAAAAGGCGTAAGGTTCACAATGGTGTAAAATTAAAATGGGATACACCAGGCTAGGATTCGAGTTACAGGAACAAGGGCCAAACCAACCACCCAAGAATGGAATCGTCGAGCGAAAACACTTGACAACCTCCTAGAAGCAGCTTTTCTTGCCACCAGACCTTTCTCCATCAATTAGGAATCTGATGCCGTCACTAAACACATACCTTAAATTGTAGCCATTTGTTGAGTTTTTTTTTGGTATCTAATCCGCATATATATCTCCCTTGCCCTTGATTTTCTTGACTGTATATCTCTTAAATGTCAACATATATACGTGTGATTTAGTTTACGAAGATGTTTCAATGCCAAGAACCTCGATCAGAGAGTAAAAATGGCGTAAGGTTCACAATGGTGTAAAATTAAAATGGGATTTACCGGGCTATGATTCGAGTTACAGGAACAAGGGCCAAACCAACTACCCAAGAATGGAATCGTCGAGCGAAAACACTTGACAACCTCCTAGAAGCAGCTTTTCTTGCCACCAGACCTTTCTCCATCAATTAAGAATCTGATGCCGTCACTAAACACATTCCTTAAATTGTAGCCATTTGTTGAGTGTTTTTTTTTGTGTCTAATCCGCATATATATCACTATTACCCTTGATTTTCTTGACTGTATATCTCTTAAATGTAAACATATACACGTGTGATTTAGTTTACGAAGATTTTTCAATGTCGAGAACCTCGATCAGAGAGTAAAAAAGGCGTAAGGTTCACAATGGTGTAAAATTAAAATGGGATATACCAGGCTAGGATTCGAGTTACAGGAACAAGGGCCAAACCAAACACCCAAGAATGGAATCGTCGAGCGAAAACACTTGACAACCTCCTAGAAGCAGTTTTTCTTACCACCAGACCTTTCTCCATCAATTAGGAATATAATGCCGTCACTAAACACAATCCTTAAATTGTAGCCATTTGTTGAGTCTTTTTTTGTCTAATCCGCATAGATATCACCATTGCCCTTGATTTTCTTGACTGTATATCTCTTAAATGTCAACATATACACGTGTGATTTAGTTTACGAAGATTTTTCAATGCCGAGAACCTCGATCAGAGAGTAAAAAAGGCGTAAGGTTCACAATGGTGTAAAATTAAAATGGGATACACCAGGCTAGGATTCGAGTTACAGGAACAAGGGCCAAACCAACCACCCAAGAATGGAATCGTCGAGCGAAAACACTTGACAACCTCCTAGAAGCAGCTTTTCTTGCCACCAGACCTTTCTCTATCAATTAGGAATCTGATGACGTCACTAAACACATTCCTTAAATTTTCGCCATTTGTTGAGTGTTTTTTTTGGTGTCTAATCTGCATATATATCACCATTGTTGTTGATTTTCTTGACTGTATATCTCCTAAATGTCAACTTATACACGTGTGATTTAGTTTACGAAGATTTTTCAATGTCGAGAACCTCGATCAGAGAGTAAAAAAGGCGTAAGGTTCACAATGGTGTAAAATTAAAATGGGATATATCGGGCAAGGATTCGAGTTACAGGAACAAGGGCCAAACCAACCATCCAAGAATGGAATCGTCGAGCGAAAACACTTGACAACCTCCAAGAAGTAGCTTTTCTTGCCACCAGACCTTTCTCCATCAATTAGGAATCTGATGCCGTCACTAAACACATACCTTAAATTGTAGCCATTTGTTGAGTGTTTTTTTTTTGGTGTCTAATCCGCATATATATCACCATTGCCCTTGATTTTCTTGACTGTATATCTATTAAATGTCAACATATACACGTGTGATTTAGTTTACGAAGATTTTTCAATGCCAAGAACCTGGATCAGAGTGTAAAAAAGGTGTAAGGATCACAATGGTGTAAAATTAAAATGGGATATACCGGGCTAGGATTCGAGTTACAGGAACAAGGGCCAAACCAACCACCCAAGAATGGAATCGTCGAGCGAAAACACTTGACAACCTCCTAGAAGCAGTTTTTCTTACCAATAGACCTTTCTCCATCAATTAGGAATATAATGCCGTCACTAAACACAATCCTTAAATTGTAGCCATTTGTTGAGTCTTTTTTTGTCTAATCCGCATAGATATCACCATTGCCCTTGATTTTCTTGACTGTATATCTCTTAAATGTCAACATATACACGTGTGATTTAGTTTACGAAGATTTTTCAATGCCGAGAACCTCGATCAGAGAGTAAAAAAGAAGGTTCTCAATGGTGTAAAATTAAAATGGGATATACCGGGCTAGGATTCGAGTTACAGGAATAAGGGCTAAACCAACCACCCAAGAATGGAATCGTCGAGCGAAAACACTTGACAACCTCCTAGAAGCAGCTTTTCTTGCCACCAGACCTTTCTCTATCAATTAGGAATCTGATGACGTCACTAAAAACATTCCTTAAATTTTTGCCATTTGTTGAGTGTTTTTTTTGGTATCTAATCTGCATATATATCACCATTGTTGTTGATTTTCTTGACTATATATCTCCTAAATGTCAACTTATACACGTGTGATTTAGTTTACGAAGATTTTTTAATGTCGAGAACCTCGATCAGAGAGTAAAAAAGGCGTAAGGTTCACAATGGTGTAAAATTAAAATGGGATATATCGGGCAAGGATTCGAGTTACAGGAACAAGGGCCAAACCAACCATCCAAGAATGGAATCGTCGAGCGAAAACACTTGACAACCTCCAAGAAGCAGCTTTTCTTGCCACCAGACCTTTCTCCATCAATTAGGAATCTGATGCCGTCACTAAACACATACCTTAAATTGTAGCCATTTGTTGAGTGTTTTTTTTTTGGTGTCTAATCCGCATATATATCACCATTGCCCTTGATTTTCTTGACTGTATATCTATTAAATATCAACATATACACGTGTGATTTAGTTTTCGAAGATTTTTCAATGCCAAGAACCTCGATCAGAGTGTAAAAAAGGTGTAAGGATCACAATGGTGTAAAATTAAAATGGGATATACCGGGCTAGGATTCGAGTTACAGGAACAAGGGCCAAACCAACCACCCAAGAATGGAATCGTCGAGCGAAAACACTTGACAACCTCCTAGAAGCAGTTTTTCTTACCAATAGACCTTTCTCCATCAATTAGGAATATAATGCCGTCACTAAACACAATCCTTAAATTGTAGCCATTTGTTGAGTCTTTTTTTGTCTAATCCGCATAGATATCACCATTGCCCTTGATTTTCTTGACTGTATATCTCTTAAATGTCAACATATACACGTGTGATTTAGTTTATGAAGATTTTTCAATGCCGAGAACCTCGATCCGAAAGTAAAAAAGGCGTAAGGTTCACAATGGTGTAAAATTAAAATGGGATACACCAGGCTAGGATTCGAGTTACAGGAACAAGGGCCAAACCAACCACCCAAGAATGGAATCGTCGAGCGAAAACACTTGACAACCTCCTAGAAGCAGCTTTTCTTGCCACCAGACCTTTCTCCATCAATTAGGAATCTGATGCCGTCACTAAACACATACCTTAAATTGTAGCCATTTGTTGAGTTTTTTTTTTGGTATCTAATCCGCATATATATCTCCCTTGCCCTTGATTTTCTAGAGTGTACATTTCTTAAATGTCAACATATACACGTGTGATTTAGTTTACGAAGATGTTTCAATGCCAAGAACCTCGATCAGAGAGTAAAAAAGAAGGTTCTCAATGGTGTAAAATTAAAATGGGATATACCGGGCTAGGATTCGAGTTACAGGAATAAGGGCTAACCCAACCACCCAAGAATGGAATCGTCGAGCGAAAACACTTGACAACCTCCTAGAAGCAGCTTTTCTTGCCACCAGACCTTTCTCTATCAATTAGGAATCTGATGACGTCACTAAACACATTCCTTAAATTTTTGCCATTTGTTGAGTGTTTTTTTTGGTGTCTAATCTGCATATATATCACCATTGTTGTTGATTTTCTTGACTGTATATCTCCTAAATGTCAACTTATACACGTGTGATTTAGTTTACGAAGATTTTTCAATGCCGAGAACCTCGATCAGAGAGTAAAAAAGGCGTAAGGTTCACAATGGTGTAAAATTAAAATGAGAAATATCGGGCAAGGATTCGAGTTACAGGAACAAGGGCCAAACCAACCATCCAAGAATGGAATCGTCGAGCGAAAACACTTGACAACCTCCAAGAAGCAGCTTTTCTTGCCACCAGACCTTTCTCCATCAATTAGGAATCTGATGCCGTCACTAAACACATACCTTAAATTGTAGCCATTTGTTGAGTGTTTTTTTTTGGTGTCTAATCCGCATATATATCACCATTGCCCTTGATTTTCTTGACTGTATTTCTATTAAATGTCAACATATACACGTGTGATTTAGTTTACGAAGATTTTTCAATGCCAAGAACCTCGATCAGAGTGTAAAAAAGGTGTACGGATCACAATGGTGTAAAATTAAAATGGGATATACCGGGCTAGGATTCGAGTTACAGGAACAAGGGCCAAACCAACCACCCAAGAATGGAATCGTCGAGCGAAAACACTTGGCAACCTCCTAGAAGCAGTTTTTCTTACCACCAGACCTTTCTCCATCAATTAGGAATATAATGCCGTCACTAAACACAATCCTTAAATTGTAGCCATTTGTTGAGTCTTTTTTTGTCTAATCCGCATAGATATCACCATTGCCCTTTATTTTCTTGACTGTATATCTCTTAAATGTCAACATATACACGTGTGATTTAGTTTACGAAGATTTTTCAATGCCGAGAACCTCGATCAGAGAGTAAAAAAGGCGTAAGGTTCACAATGGTGTAAAATTATACACCAGGCTAGGATTCGAGTTACAGGAACAAGGGCCAAACCAACCACCCAAGAATGGAATCGTCGAGCGAAAACACTTGACAACCTCCTAGAAGCAGCTTTTCTTGCCACCAGACCTTTCTCCATCAATTAAGAATCTGATGCCGTCACTAAACACATTCCTTAAATTGTAGCCATTTGTTGCGTGTTTTTTTTTTGGTATCTAATCCGCATATATATCTCCCTTGCCCTTGATTTTTCTTGACTGTATATCTCTTAAATGTCAACATATACACGTGTGATTTAGTTTACGAAGATGTTTCAATGCCGAGAACCTCGATCAGAGAGTAAAAAAGGAGTAAGGTTCACAATGGTGTAAAATTAAAATGGGACATACCGGGCTAGGATTCGAGTTACAGGAACAAGGGCCAAACCAACCACCCAAGAATGGAATCGTCGAGCGAAAACACTTGACAACCTCCTAGAAGCAGCTTTTCTTGCCACCAGACCTTTCTCCATCAATTAGGAATCTGATGCCGTCACTAAACACATTCCTTAAATTGTAGCCATTTGTTAAGTGTTTTTTTTGTGTCTAATCCACATATATATCACCATTGCCCTTGATTTTCTTGACTGTATATCTCTTAAATGTCAACATATATACGTGTGATTTAGTTTACGAAGATTTTTCAATACCGAGAACCTCGATCAGAGAGTAAAAAAGACGTAAGGTTCACAATGGTGTAAAATTAAAATGGGATATACCGGGCTAGGATTCGAGTTACATGAAAAAGGGCCAAACCAACCACCCAAGAATGGAATCGTCGAGCGAAAACACTTGACAACCTCCTAGAAGCAGCTTTTCTTGCCACCAGACCTTTCTCCATCAATTAGGAATCTGATGCCGTCACTAAACACATTCCTTTAATTGTAGCCATTTGTTGAGTGTTTTCTTGGGTGTCTAATCCGCATATATATCCCCATTACCCTAGATTTTCTTGACTGTATATCTCTTAAATGTCAACATATACACGTGTGATTTAGTTTACGAAGATTTTTCAATGCCGAGAACCTCGATCAGAGAGTAAAAAGGGCGTAAGGTTCACAATTGTGTAAAATTAAAATGGGATATACCGGGCTAGGATTCGAGTTACAGGAATAAGGGCCAAACCAACCACCCAAGAATGGAATCGTCGAGCGAAAACACTTGATAACCTCCTAGAAGCAGCTTTTCTTACCACCAGACCTTTCTCCGTCAATTAAGAATCTGATGCCGTCACTAAACACATTCCTTAAATTGTAGCCATTTGTTGAGTGTTTTTTTTTTGTGTCTAATCCGCATATATATCACCATTACCCTTGATTTTCTTGACTATATATCTCTTAAATGTCAACATATACACGTGTGATTTAGTTTACGAAGATTTTTGAATGCCGAAAACCTCGATCAGAGAGTAAAAAAGACGTAAGGTTCACAATGGTGTAAAATTAAAATGGGATTTACCGGGCTATGATTCGAGTTACAGGAACAAGGGCCAAACCAACCACCCAAGAATGGAATCGTCGAGCGAAAACACTTGACAACCTCCTAGAAGCAGCTTTTCTTGCCACCAGACCTTTCTCCATCAATTAGGAATCTGATGCCGTCACTAAACACATTCCTTAAATTGTAGCCATTTGTTGAGTGTTTTTTTTTTTGTGTCTAATCCGCATATATATCACCATTACCCTTGATTTTCTTGACTGTATATCTCTTAAATGTAAACATATACACGTGTGATTTAGTTTACGAAGATTTTTCAATGCCAAGAATCTCGATCAGAGAGTAAAAAAGGCGTAAGGTTCACAATGGTGTAAAACTAAAATGGGATATACCGGGCTAGGATTCGAGTTACAGGAAAAAGGGCCAACCCAACCACCCAAGAATGGAATCGTCGAGCGAAAACACTTGACAACCTCCTAGAAGCAGCTTTTCTTGCCACCAGACCTTTCTCCATCAATTAGGAATCTGATGCCGTCACTAAACACATTCCTTAAATTGTAGCCATTTGTTAAGTGTTTTTTTTTTGTGTCTAATCCGCATATATATCACCATTGCCCTTGATTTTCTTGACTGTATATCTCTTAAACGTCAACATATACACGTGTGATTTAGTTTACGAAGATTTTTCAATGCCGAGAACCTCGATCAGAGAGTAAAAAAGACGTAAGGTTCACAATTGTGTAAAATTAAAATGGGATATACCGGGCTAGGATTCGAGTTACAGGAATAAGGGCCAAACCAACCACCCAAGAATGGAATCGTCGAGCGAAAACACTTGATAACCTCCTAGAAGCAGCTTTTCTTACCACCAGACCTTTCTCCGTCAATTAAGAATCTGATGCCGTCACTAAACACATTCCTTAAATTGTAGCCATTTGTTGAGTGTTTTTTTTTTGTGTCTAATCCGCATATATATCACCATTACCCTTGATTTTCTTGACTATATATCTCTTAAATGTCAACATATACACGTGTGATTTAGTTTACGAAGATTTTTGAATGCCGAAAACCTCGATCAGAGAGTAAAAAAGACGTAAGGTTCACAATGGTGTAAAATTAAAATGGGATTTACCGGGCTATGATTCGAGTTACAGGAACAAGGGCCAAACCAACCACCCAAGAATGGAATCGTCGAGAGAAAACACTTGACAACCTCCTAGAAGCAGCTTTTCTTGCCACCAGACCTTTCTCCATCAATTAGGAATCTGATGCCGTCACTAAACACATTCCTTAAATTGTAGCCATTTGTTGAGTGTTTTTTTTTTGTGTCTAATCCGCATATATATCACCATTACCCTTGATTTTCTTGACTGTATATCTCTTAAATGTAAACATATACACGTGTGATTTAGTTTACGAAGATTTTTCAATGCCAAGAATCTCGATCAGAGAGTAAAAAAGGCGTAAGGTTCACAATGGTGTAAAACTAAAATGGGATATACCGGGCTAGGATTCGAGTTACAGGAAAAAGGGCCAACCCAACCACCCAAGAATGGAATCGTCGAGCGAAAACACTTGACAACCTCCTAGAAGCAGCTTTTCTTGCCACCAGACCTTTCTCCATCAATTAGGAATCTGATGCCGTCACTAAACACATTCCTTAAATTGTAGCCATTTGTTAAGTGTTTTTTTTTTGTGTCTAATCCGCATATATATCACCATTGCCCTTGATTTTCTTGACTGTATATCTCTTAAATGTCAACATATACACGTGTGATTTAGTTTACGAAGATTTTTGAATGCCGAAAACCTCGATCAGAGAGTAAAAAAGACGTAAGGTTCACAATGGTGTAAAATTAAAATGGGATATACCGGGCTAGGATTCGAGTTACATGAAAAAGGGCCAAACCAACCACCCAAGAATGGAATCGTCTAGCGAAAACACTTGACATCCTCCTAGAAGCAGCTTTTCTTGCCACCAGACCTTTCTCCATCAATTAGGAATCTGATGCCGTCACTAAACACATTCCTTTAATTGTAGCCATTTGTTGAGTGTTTTTTTTGGTGTCTAATCCGCATATATATCACCATTACCCTAGATTTTCTTGACTGTATATCTCTTAAATGTCAACATATACACGTGTGATTTAGTTTACGAAGATTTTTCATTGCCGAAAACCTCGATCAGAGAGTAAAAAAGGCGTAAGGTTCACAATTCTGTAAAATTAAAATGGGATATACCGGGCCAGGATTCGAGTTACAGGAATAAGGGCCAAACCAACCACCCAAGAATGGAATCATCGAGCGAAAACACTTGATAACCTCCTAGAAGCAGCTTTTCTTACCACCAGACCTTTCTCCGTCAATTAAGAATCTGATGCCGTCACTAAACACATTCCTTAAATTGTAGCCATTTGTTGAGTGTTTTTTTTTTGTGTCTAATCCGCATATATATCACCATTACCCTTGATTTTCTTGACTGTATATCTCTTAAATGTCAACATATACACGTGTGATTTAGTTTACGAAGATTTTTCAATGCCGAGAACCTCGATCAGAGAGTAAAAAAGGCGTAAGGTTCACAATGGTGTAAAATTAAAATGGGATTTAATGGGCTATGATTCGAGTTACAGGAACAAGGGCCAAACCAACCACCCAAGAATGGAATCGTCGAGCGAAAACACTTGACAACCTCCTAGAAGCAGCTTTTCTTGCCACCAGACCTTTCTCCATCAATTAGGAATCTGATGCCGTCACTAAACACATTCCTTAAATTGTAGCCATTTGTTGAGTGTTTTTTTTGTCTAATCCGCATATATATCACCATTACCCTTGATTTTCTTGACTGTATATCTCTTAAATGTAAACATTTACACGTGTGATTTAGTTTACGAAGATTTTTCAATGCCGAGAATCTCATTCAGAGAGTAAAAAAGGCGTAAGGTTCACAATGATGTAAAACTAAAATGGGATATACCGGGCTAGGATTCGAGTTATAGGAACAAGGGCCAACCCAACCACCCAAGAATGCAATCGTCGAGCGAAAACACTTGACAACCTCATAGAAGCAGCTTTTCTTGCCACCAGACCTTTCTCCATCAATTAGGAATCTGATGCCGTCACTAAACACATTCCTTAAATTTTTGCCATTTGTTGAGTGTTTTTTTTTTGGTGACTAATCCGCATATATATCACCATTGCTCTTGATTTTCTTGACTGTATATCTCTTAGATGTCAATATATACACGTGTGATTTAGTTTACGAAGATTTTTCAATGCCGAGAACCTCGATCAGAGAGTAAAAAAGGCATATAGTTCACAATGGTGTAAAATTAAAATGTGATATACCGGGCTAGGATTCGAGTTACAGGAACAAGGGCCAAACCAACCACCCATGAATGGAATCGTCGAGCGAAAACACTTGACAACCTCCTAGAAGCCGCTTTTCTTGCCACCAGACCTTTCTCCATCAATTAGGACTCTGATGCCGTCACTAAACACATTCCTTAAATTGTAGCCATTTGTTGAGTGTTTTTTTTTGTGTCTAATCCGCATATATATCACCATTACCCTTGATTTTTCTTGACTGTATATCTCTTAAATGTAAACATTTACACGTGTGATTTAGTTTACGAAGATTTTTCAATGCCGAGAATCTCGATCAGAGAGTAAAAAAGGCGTAAGGTTCACGACGGTGTAAAACTAAAATGGGATATACCGGGCTAGGATTCGAGTTACAGGAACAAGGGCCAACCCAACCACCCAAGAATGGAATCGTCGAGCGAAAACACTTGACAACCTCCTAGAAGCAGCTTTTCTTGCCACCCGACCTTTCTCCATCAATTAGGAATCTGATGCCGTCACTAAACACATTCCTTAAATTTTTGCCATTTGTTGAGTGTTTTTTTTTGGTGTCTAATCCGGATATATATCACCATTGCTCTTGATTTTCTTGACTGTATATCTCTTAAATGTCAACATATACACGTGTGATTTAGTTTAGGAAGATTTTTCAATGCCGAGAATCTCGATCAGAGAGTAAAATAGGCATAAGGTTCACAATGGTGTAAAATTAAAATGGGATATACCGGGCTAGGATTCGAGTTACAGGAACAAGGGCCAAACCAACCACCCAAGAATGGAATAGTCGAGCGAAAACACTTGACAACCTCCTAGAAGCAGCTTTTCTTACCACCAGACCTTTCTCCATCAATTAGGAATCTGATGCCGTCACTAAACACATTCCTTAAATTATAGCCATTTGTTGAGTGTTTTTTTTTTGTGTCTAATCTGCATATATATCACCATTGCCCTTGATTTTCTTGACTGTATATCTTTTAAATGTCAACATATACACGTGTGATTTAGTTTACGAAGATTTTTCAATGCCGAGAACCTCGATCAGAGAGTAAAAAAGGCGTAAGGTTCACAATTGTGACACCTGTGTTTGTAATCATTGTGAACAGTTCAATTATCAATAAAAAAATGTTGTTTGATCCCAATGTTTGTTTGGTTATGTTTTACATTTTTCATGGTTTGACTTTTGTTCAATTTCAAACTTTACATCGCTTTCTGGAGAGTTATACCTTTACATAACTTAGAAATAAGTTTTGATGGCTTTGGTATGGCAAAAACAAGTTAATTCGCCTACAGGGACTAAATTTGATAAACTGCGAAAGTAAGATGATTCGTACTAGAACAGACATTCCGGAACAAGACCATAAGCTAAACATACAATAAATATCCTTTACATAGCTTAGAAATAGGCTTTGAGGGGTTCGGTGTGCTAAAATAAACTTTTGGGTCATTCAGGTACTGAAAGCGTCAAAAAGTGCACAAGTTTGCATTTTCGCGCATAACTTACGTTCTGAATACATCCGGACATCCAAAAATTTATGTAAGCACAAAAATATTTTATTTTAGTGTTTAGCATGAGAAAAATCCATTCGTCACGCAATTTGGATCGTTTTTCGCGCTTATGCGCATTCCGTCGTAATTAACCGAACAACGCAATCGTACGGCCAAACGAACTGATATCTGGCATATTTTTGAGCATGTTTCATGTCCACAATGTTTAGGCATCATTATAGGGCCTTAAAGTTGGCTTGACGGGCCTTAGAAGTGTCGAAAATGAGCTTAAACATCAACAGGGACCAAAACTGACAATTCTGAAAGTTGATGGCTTACGGACCGTAAGCTATCACCCTTATGGTCAGTAAGGCATCCCCAGATCAGCAGATTTAGTTTAAATAGCTGTTAACAGCTGTTACCCACTCCTAATCCCTTTTGCACTTGCCTCTTCCTGATGATGGGGGGCCAATTTGAGTTACCTTAGTGTTGCAACAAGTGTAGGGACAAGATCAAAGCACGGTATTTGAGGAACGATCCTAACGGTCCTAGAAATCCTATAAATACCCCTTTGATTCACTTGCAAAAACCACTTGAATTCTGAGTTTTCTCTAAGGGGTTGTGGTTATACACTTCCTACCTGAGATTACTTGGAAGATCAAACTTGCGGGGACCCTTTGTAAGTGTTCTTTCGTTCTTTTCATTCGTTTTAGCGTTAAAGTCAAACTTTGTTTGACTTTCTGCATTGACCAGTTTATGGTCAATGCGAAGTTCGTTTGAACTTCATAACGTGAGCGTAATCACGATGGTTATAGTCCCTAGTGACTATACCTACTGAATACCACGTTATCTAGGCTCAGTGACGAGTCGTAGTTTCGGCCAAAATGCGTGTTATTGCGTATTTGGTAACCAAACTACTTATAGGTATCAAAACCGTTTGTTTTGATACCAAACTTGTTTTCTAACTTAGTTAAGCATGTTTCAACATGCTTAGCTCGTCACTTTTAGTTTTGTGCTTGTCTAGGGTCGTAAGGGTAAGCGATCTAATCAATCGCTTATGCTTTCGAACCCGACCCGTTTGGTCGATCATTAGGATCCGACCAAACACATTAGGTGACCATAGTTGTATAGGGAATAACCTTCCGAGGTTATACCTTATGGTCACGACGTTTAGTTAGTTGTATGATAGGTAGTTTATATGCCTTAGTTAAATGACCAAAATGCCCTTTTTACGCCAAAATTCATATTAAGCATATGTAACATAACTTTTGATATCTAAACTGTTTTGGCAACAATATTAGACATGTTAAGGCATATTTTACTTATCATAGGGCTAGTTAGGCATTCCGAACGCGTTTTACGCGAACGACGTGTTAAAGTAGCATAAGCTACCTATACGGGTCGTAATGGGTCGTAAGCACTTAGGTTAGGTTTCATTTTAGAATGTAGGCTTTGTTGAACCATACTACATGAGTTTCCATACTCGTTTGGTTTACGAACCCTCATTCTATCCGATCCTCTGATTTAGGTCCGGTTTATTAACATAGTTACCTATATTAGGTGCCGGTTGATTTCCGTGATCTCTAGCATTGTTTGGTTATTATTCAAGGACTACTAAGCAATCTCAAGTGAGTACATAGACCCCTCTTTTACTATTTTTCAAACGTTTTGGGGTGAAACACATGTGCCTACTTGTTACTTTCGTGCTTTTCATGTTTTCATATCATATGCTTATTATGTTCATTAGTACACCTACAGTACATGATTTCATTGTGTTTTTGCTACGTATGTCCTTTGTTGCATACTTAGTACATTGTTTTACATTACATTTCACGCTATGTATGTTCATTTGATTACATACTTAGTGCATTGTTTTCACATGATTACATTTTGGTATGACATTTGGTTTGTTTAAATGGGACAAAATACATTCATTAACATTAGCTACGCCATTCGTTAGTAGGTAGTGGTACCCTAGGAATTGACAACTCCCGTTCCTGACATCCTAGGTATGTTTGGATGGAAGGAATGACCGAATTCGATAGACATAACACAGATAAACCTTTAATTTGTTTAAAGGTCTATCACCACAGTCACAAGGCTTGAATGTATGCATTTTCACAATATAGCATAAATGTTTGTATTCAGTATAGCATGCATTTCCACAAAACATAACGTTGATTTAAACGACGATTTACTTCAATACATTGCTTTGTGCATTTTTACCTATGGTTTAGTTGATACATATTTCACTTGCCATACATGACATTTTGGTTACACATTACATAATTGACATTTGACATAGACATTTTGTCATTGCTATACACATTTAGTGATTTACATTAGACATAGACATTTTGATATGGTTTACACAATAACACTTGACAATTGATTTATACATGAACAATTTACAATGATGGTTGGTTTGGGTAAGTGATTTGAGTAACGAGGCGTGTGTAATATGATACAAGCATGGTGGATACGCCGCTGGTACTTCCTATATATAAGTGCTTGTATGATATTACATGTCGTAGCGTTACTTAAATCATTTCAATATTTGACATATTACATTTTACATAAACAACTTATTTTTCACAAGACATTGTCTTACAAAACAGTTTATTTTATCCAACTCATTTTACTCAGTTATTTTATTAACCATACACCATTCTTTTATATAGTCTGATTCCTTATCGAGTTTTCATACGAGTTATAAAAGAAAACACTTAACAAGATTCATGACTAATTTTTATTAAACCTATCTTTTAAAACCCAAGTCATGAATCCTATTTTCACTAAACCTATGTATCTCACAGGCATTTTTATGCTGACGTACCTATTTTCACATGTGTTTTCAGGAGCTGTCGCTTAGGATGATGATCGTGACATTAGGGCGGACATGTGCCTTAGAGACATAAAACGAAGATAGACTTAGTTTAATTATGTTATGTACTCTTGGTTTCATGTTTAAAGACAATGTAACTCTCTTGTTGATAAATAAAACGTAACTTTAATTTCCATGGTTGTGAAACAATAATTCTGTTACAACACTCCCCGACGTTTCCGCCCCGTGTTTCTCGTTTTACGTGGTCGGGGTGTGACAGAAGAGTTGGTATCAGAGCCAATGGTTATAGGGAATTAGGTTATTAGTAATACTTTGACCTAGGCTATAACTTTTCTAGGACCCTAACACAAGTTGTCTTGTGTTTAGATCTTAAAACATGCACTTCACCTATCCTTAGGTGATTACCAAAACAAGAACCCAATTTTCCGAAATGATTTTTGAAAATTAATCATCTGTTTTTAAATGATTTATTACATGGTTTTGAACCCTCTGTTATAAGGTTTTGAACCCCTTTGAATTTTCAAAATCTCGTCAAAGTTTTGGGTCCTAAATAGTGTGAACACGTGCAAACTGGAAGGGTGAATGCCTGTACCCTGGGTTTTCTGTCTAAGGCTAGAGTGTTCGTACAAATCCACATAATCGGACCAGTCACTCTTACCTGGGAACTCTTGGGGTGAGTGTTCATTATTTTTGACCCATTTACTTTGATTAGTCACTGTGTGTCGTTTGCTTGCTTTGTGATGCGGACGAATGACCACCATCTTTGCTTTTGTCAATTTTTTAATCATCTTATTCTTTTCATCCAATCACCTCACTCGTTTCCTTTCATGTTTCCTCTTTTAGAATGCCTCCTCGACGCGAGAATCAGATAGCAAATGCCGAACTGGCAGAAATCATTGCGCAGCAAATGGCTGCTGCGTTCCCAAACCTTATTGCTCAATGGAACCAAGCCAACAACAACCACAATGCTCCTTGTAATTTCAAGAATTTTAACTCGGCTAAACCGCTCAAGTTTAGTGGTTTTGAGGGAGCAACTGGGCTTCTTCAATGGTTCGAGAGCATTGAGAACACTTTCCGTCACGTTCAGTGTCCTGATAATCGCAAGGTCGAGTTTTCTTCGAGTGTGTTTTAGAAGAGGGCTCTTACATGGTGGAACGGGGTTATGAGAGACCGGGGTGCAGAAGTTGCTCTAGCACAAACTTGGGCCGAACTTAGGGCCCTTATGATGAGGGAGTTTTGTCCTCGTCATGAACTGCGAGCTTTGGAGAGAGAGTTTGATGACTTGAAACAAGATAGTGGCGAGCACAGGGCGTATACTGATAGGTATGAAGAACTAAGTTTGCTATGCCCAACAATGGTCACCCCACTCGACAAGGCTATCGAAAGGTACATCGATGGTCTACTTGACTCAGTACAAGACATAATTACTGGTAGTAACCCTACCACACTCCATCAGGCGATTGAGTTAGCAGCGACATTGACTGAGTCGCAGGTTCGAAAGGGAAAGCTGCACAAAAAAGGGTGATAAGGGTAAGAAGCAGGCGTCTGACAAAGAAGATAGCAAGAAAAGTCAAAACAAGAAGGGAAAGGAATCTGGTTCTTCGAAAGGGTCAAGGAAGCGTAAGGCTTCCCAAAATTTTGCTGTCACTGCCCAAGTTAACCAGGCAGCTCCCAACCAACCCGCACAGCCTCCAGCTAAGAAGCGTTATGCAGGGAATGCACCTTTGTGCAATAGATGCAACAGTCACCATCAGCCACAACTTCCGTGCCGTTTCTGTACTAACTGTGGGAAGTCAGGTCATCTTGCTGATGTTTGTCGTTTTGCTCAGAATCAGGCAGTTCAGAACCCGACTCAACGAGTTGCTCAGCCTCCTGCTCAACAACAAGGTCAAGCTGCACGACCACACTACCCGCCAGGTTCTTGTTACAACTGTGGGGATCTGACCCACTACCGTAATCAGTGTCCAAGATTGGTGAATGCTAATCCAAATCAGAATCAGGCTCAGGCTTGAGGGCGAGTCTTTAACATGAATGCACAAGAGGCACAAGCAGACAATGAAGTGGTGAACGGTACGTTCTTTATTAATAATCAGCCTGCATCTGTCCTTTTTGATTCGGGTGCCGATAAGAGTTTTGTGTCATTATCTTTTGAGCCATTGCTTCGCGTGTCTATAACGAAACTAGGTAAGCCTTTGACAGTAGAAGTTGCTAGTGGTGAACCCATTGTTCTTGATTCTGTTCTTCGCAACTGCCAGTTGAACCTTAACGACCATCTTTTTCCTATTGACCTCATGCCTATGCAACTTGGAAGCTTCGACGTTATTGTGGGTATGGATTGGTTAGCCAAGCATCGCACAGAGGTAGTTTGTTTTGAGAAGATTGTTCGTGTGCCGCTTTCGACAGGCGAGATCCTACAGTTTCGTGGTGAGAAACCTGCTGGTGGTCTCAAACTCATGTCTTGTTTTAAAGCTCGGAGGTACCTACGAAAGAACTATGTGGCCTTTTTGGCACATGTTGTAGCAGATAAGGGCAAAGGTAAGTCTATTCAAGATATCCCTGTTGTTCGGGATTATCCTGATGTGTTTCCTAAAGAGTTACCTGGTCTACCCCCAGCACGCCAAGTCGAGTTCCGAATTGATCTCGTACCTGGTGCAAATCCCATTGCCAGATCTCCATGTCGTCTTACACCGTCTGAGATGCAAGAGTTGGCTAAGCAGCTTTAGGAACTCTCTGACAAAGGTTTTATCCGTCCTAGCTTTTCACCTTGGGGTGCTCCCGTTCTTTTTGTCAAGAAGAAGGATGGATCTTTTAGGATGTGTATCGATTATCGTGAGCTTAACAAGCTTACCACCAAGAATCGATATCCCCTACCTCGTATAGATAATCTCTTTGATCAGCTACAGGGCGCTTCTTATTTTTCGAAGATTGATCTGCGTTCTGGGTATCATCAACTTCGGGTACATGAAGAAGATATTCCCAAGACTGCTTCCCGCACTCGGTATGGGCATTATGAGTTCACAGTCATGCCATTCGGTTTGACTAATGCTCCTGCTATTTTCATGGACTTAATGAATAGGGTCTGCAAGCCTTATTTGGATCAGTTCGTCATTGTTTTTATTGATGACATCTTGATTTATTCTAAGACGCGAGCTGATCATGAGCAACATCTTCGTCTTACTTTGGAACTCCTAAAGAAAGAGCAACTTTTCGCTAAATTCTCCAAGTGTGAATTCTGGCTTAAAGAAGTTCAATTTTTAGGACATATTGTCAACGAACAAGGTATTCATGTAGATCCCTCCAAGATCAGTGCGATTAAGGATTGGGATATGCCTACTACTCCTACTGAAGTTCGTTCTTTTCTTGGACTTGCGGGTTATTACCGCCGCTTCATTGAAAACTTCTCAAAGATTGCAGTTCCTCTAACTGCTCTAACTCAGAAGAACAAGCCCTTTGATTGGGGATTCAAACAAGAGGAAGCGTTTCTGACTTTGAAACAAAAACTTTGCGACGCGCCTGTTCTGACTTTGCCTGAGGGCAATGATGATTTCGTCGTTTATTGCGATGCATCTAAATTGGGTCTTGGCTGCGTTCTGATGCAAAGAAACAAAGTTATAGCATATGCATCGAGGCAGTTGAAGATACATGAGAAGAACTACACCACTCATGATCTTGAGTTGGGTGCAGTTGTCTTCGCTCTTAAGATCTGGAGACACTATTTGTACGGTACAAAATGTGTGGTTTTCACGGACCACAAAAGTCTTCAGCATATCTTCAATCAGAAAGAACTCAACATGAGGCAACGACGTTGGGTTGAGCTTCTAAACGACTATGACTGCGAAATTCGCTACCATCCTGGTAAGGCGAATGTCGTAGCCGATGCATTGAGTCTTAAGGAACGTACTAAGCTTCATTGTGTTCGTGTTCAATCTGATATTCAAGCTCGATCCGATATCCAAGCCCGCATTTCTCAGGCTCAACACACATGTGTTTCACAAGGTTTGATGGGTAAGGAATTGCCCTATCACATAACACCTGATCTGGAACTGAAGGACAATGGATCGTATTACTTCATGGACCGCTTGTGGGTCCCAAGCCAAGATAACCTTCGTACCTTGCTTATGGATGAAGCCCATAAGTCTCGTTATTCTATTCATCCTGGCTCAGATAAGATGTATAAGGATCTTCGTATTCAGTATTGGTGGCCTGGTATGAAGAAAGACATTGCCTTATATGTATCAAAATGCCTTACTTGTCTTAAAGTTAAGGCTGAACATCAACGTCCTTGTGGTTTATTGGTGCAACCAGAGATCCCGGTTTGGAAATGGGAAAACATTACTATGGATCTCATTACTAAACTTCCGCGCACAAAGAAAGGTCATGATGCCATCTGGGTAGTTGTTGATCGTCTTACTAAGTCAGCGCATTTCTTGCCAATCCGTGAGGATTTTTCTGCTGACAAACTTGCTAAAATCTATGTGGATGAAATTGTAGCTCGACATGGTGTTCCTTTGAACATCATTTCTGACAGAGATGCTCGCTTCACTTCTCATTTTTGGAGAACCATGCAATCTGCTATAGGGACCCAACTTAATCTGAGCACAGCTTATCATCCGCAAACGGATGGTCAATCTGAAAGAACAATCCAGACTCTTGAGGATATGCTTAGAGCTTGTGTGATCGATTTTGGTGGTAGTTGGGATTCACATCTTCGGTTGATTGAATTCTCCTACAACAACAGTTATCACTCCAGCATCAACATGGCTCCTTTCGAAGCTCTCTATGGTCAAAAATGTCGTTCACCAGTCTGCTGGAATGAGATCGGCGAGGCTCAGCTTACTGGACATGCCCTCATTTTAGAGACAACTGATAAGGTTAAGAAAGTTCGTGATAACCTTCAGACAGCTAGAAGCTGTCAAAAGAGTTACGCGGACCAAGGACGCAAGCCCATGGAATTTCAAGTCGGTGATCGAGTATTACTTAAGGTCTCACCTTGGAAAGGTGTGATCAGATTTGGAAAGAAAGGAAAACTTGCACCTAGATACGTTGGACCATTCAAGATCGTCAAAAGAATCGGTAAGGTAGCCTACAGACTTGAGTTACCTCCTGAACTTGGAAATGTTCATCCAACCTTTCATGTGTCCAATCTCAAGAAGTGTTTAGCTGATGAGAACCTCCACATACCACTTGACGAAATTCGTGTTGATAAAACACTGAAATTTGTTGAGAAGCCAGTGGAAATCATGGAACGTGAAGTCAAGTGGCTCAAACGCAAGCGCATTCCATTGGTCAAATTTCGTTGGGAATCTAAAAGTGGACCTGAGTTTACTTGGGAATGCGAAGATCAAATGAAGGCGAAGTATCCACATCTATTCCCACGAGTTTCCTCTAAATAAATTTCGGGACGAAATTTCCACAAGTAGGGGAGACTGTGACACCTGTGTTTGTAATCATTGTGAATAGTTCAATTATCAATAAAATAATGTTATTTGATCCCAATGTTTGTTTGGTTATGTTTTACATTTTTCATGTTTTGACTTTTGTTCAATTTCAAACTTTACATCGCTTTCGGGAGAGTTATACGCAAACTGGTGCGTAAACGTAATCAGTTTAATGCGATAAATACTCCGGAACATCAACATATACTTAACATACCTTAAATAACCTTTACATAACTTAGAAATAAGTTTTGAAGGCTTTGGTATGGCAAAAACAAGTTAATTCGCCTACAGGGACTAAATTTGACAAACTGCGAAAGTATGATGATTCGTACTAGAACAGACATTCCGGAACAAGACCATAAGCTAAACATACAATAAATATCCTTTACATAGCTTAGAAATAGGCTTTGAGGGGTTCGGTGTGCTAAAATAAACTTTTGGGTCATTCAGGGACTGAAAGCGTCAAAAAGTGCACAAGTTTGCATTTTCGCGCATAACTTACGTTCTGAATACATCCGGACATCCAAAAATTTATGTAAGCACTAAAATATTTTATTTTAGTGTTTGGCATGAGAAAAATCCATTCGTCACGCAATTTGGATCGTTTTTCGCGTTTATGGGCATTCCGTCGTAATTAACCGAACAACGCAATAGTACGGCCAAACGAACTGACATCCGGCATATTTTTGAGCATGTTTCATGTCCACAATGTTTAGGCATCATTTTAGGGCCTTAAAGTTGGCTTTACGGGCCATAGAAGTGTCGGAAATGAGCTTAAACATCAACAGGGACCAAAACTGACAATTCTGCAAAGTTGATGGCTTACGGACCGTAAGCCATCACCCTTACGGTCCGTAAGGCATACCCAGATCAGCAGATTTAGTTTAAACAGCTGTTAACAGCTGTTACCCACTCCTAATCCCTTTTGCACTTGCCTCTTCCTGATGATGGGGGGCCAATTTGAGTTACCTTACTGTTGCAACAAGTGTAGGGACAAGATCAAAGCACGGTATTTGAGGAACGATCCTAATGGTCCTAGAAATCCTATAAATACCCCTTTGATTCACTTGCAAAACCCACTTGAATTCTGAGTTTTTCTCTAAGTGGTTGTGGTTATACACTTCCAACCTGAGATTACTTGGAAGATCAAACTTGCGGGGACCCTTTGTAGGTGTTCTTTCGTTCTTTTCATTCGTTTTAGCGTTAAAGTCAAACTTTGTTTGACTTTCTGCATTGACCAGTTTATGGTCAATGCGAAGTTCGTTTGAACTTCATAACGTGAGCGTAATCACGATGGTTATAGTCCCTAGTGACTATACCTACTGATTACCACGTTATCTAGGCTCAGTGACGAGTCGTAGTTTCGGCCAAAATGCGTGTTATTGCGTATTTGGTAACCAAACTACTTATAGGTATCAAAACCGTTTGTTTTGATACCAAACTTGTTTTATAACTTAGTTAAGCATGTTTCAACATGCTTAGCTCGTCACTTTTAGTTTTGTGCTTGTCTAGGGTCGTAAGGGTAAGCGATCTAATCAATCGCTTATGCTTTCGAACCCGACCCGTTTGGTCGATCATTAGGATCTGACCAAACACGTTAGGTAACCATAGTTGTATAGGGAATAACCTTCCAAGGTTATACCTTATGGTCACGACGTTTAGTTAGTTGTATGATAGGTAGTTTATATGCCTTAGGTAAATGACCAAAATGCCCTTTTTACGCCAAAATTCATATTAAGCATATGTAACATAACTTTTGATATCTAAACTGTTTTGGCAACAATATTAGACATGTTAAGGCATATTTTACTTATCATAGGGCTAGTTAGGCATTCCGAACGCGTTTTACGCGAACGACGCGTTAAAGTAGCATAAGCTACCTAAACGGGTCGTAATGGGTCGTAAGCACTTAGGTTAGGTTTCATTTTAGAATGTAGGCTTTGTTGAACCATACTACATGAGTTTCCATACTCGTTTGGTTTACGAACCCTCATTCTATCCGATCCTCCGATTTAGGTCCGGTTTGTTAACATAGTTACCTATATTAGGTGCCGGTTGATTTCCGTAATCTCTAGCATTGTTTGGTTATTATTCAAGGACTACTAAGCAATCTCAAGTGAGTACATAGACCCCTCTTTTACTGTTTATCAAACTTTTTGGGGTGAAACACATGTGCCTACTTGTTACTTTCATGCTTTTCATGTTTTCATATCATATGCTTATTATGTTCATTAGTACACTTACAGTACATGATTTCATTGTGTTTTTGCTACGTATGTCCTTTGTTGCATACTTATTACATTGTTTTACATTACATTTCACGCTATGTATGTTCATTTGATTACATCCTTAGTGCATTTTTTTCACATGCTTACATTTTGGTATGACATTTGGTTTGTTTAAATGGGACAAAATACATTCATTAACATTAGCTACGCCATTCGTTAGTAGGTAGTGGTACCATAGGAATTAACAACTCCCGTTCCTGACATCCTAGGTATGTTTGGATGGAAGGAATGACCGAATTCGATAGACATAACACAGATAAACCATTAATTTGTTTAAAGGTCTATCACCACAGTCACAAGGCTTGAATGTATGCATTTTCACAAAACATAACGTTGATTTAAACCACGATTTACTTCAATACATTGCTTTGTGCATTTTTACCTATGGTTTAGTTGATACATATTTCACTTGCCATACATGACATTTTGGTTACACATTACATAATTGACATTTGACATAGACATTTTGGCATTGCTATACACATTTAGTGATTTACATTAGACATAGACATTTTGATATGGTTTACACAATAACACTTGACAATTGATTTATACATGAACAATTTACAATGATGGTTGGTTTGGGTAAGTGATTTGAGTAACGAGGCGTGTGTAATATGATACAAGCATGGTGGATACGCCGCTGGTACTTCCTATATATAAGTGCTTGTATGATATTACATGTCGTAGCGTTACTTAAATCATTTCAATATTTGACATATTACATTTTACATAAACAACTTATTTTTCACAAGACATTGTCATACAAAACAGTTTATTTTATCCAACTCATTTTACTCGGTTATTTTATTAACCATACACCATTCTTTTATATAGTCTGATTCCTTATCGAGTTTTCATACGAGTTATAAAAGAAAACACTTAACAAGATTCATGACTAATTTTTATTAAACCTATCTTTTAAAACCCAAGTCATGAATCCTATTTTCACTAAACCTATGTATCTCACAGGCATTTTTATGCTGACATACCTATTTTCACATGTGTTTTCAGGAGCTGTCGCTTAGGATGATGATCGTGACATTAGGGCGGACCTGTGCCTTAGAGACATAAAACGAAGATAGACTTAGTTTAATTATGTTATGTACTCTTGGTTTCATGTTTAAAGACAATGTAACTCTCTTGTTCATAAATAAAACGTAACTTTAATTTCCATGGTTGTGAAACAATAATTCTGTTACAACACTACCCGACGTTTCCGCCATGTATTTCTCGTTTTACGTGGTCGGGGTGTGACAACAGTGGTGTAAAATTAAAATGGGATATACCGGGCTAGGATTCGAGTTACAGGAACAAGGGCCAAACCAACCACCCAAGAATGGAATCGTCGAGCGAAAACAATTGACAACCTCCTAGAAGGAGCTTTTCTTGCCACCAGACCTTTCTCCATCAATTAGGAATCTGATGCCGTCACTAAACACATTCCTTAAATTGTTGCCATTTGTTGAGTGTTTTTTTTTGTGTCTAATCCGCAAATATATCACCATTGCCCTTGATTTTATTGACTGTATATCTCTTAAATGTCAACATATACACGTGTGATTTAGTATACGAAGATTTTTCAATGCCGAGAACCTCGATCAGAGATTAAAAAAGGCGTAAGGTTCACAATGGTGTAAAATTAAAATGGGATATAATGGGCTAGGATTCGAATTACAGGAACAAGGGCCAAACCAACCACCCAAGAATGGAATAGTCGAGCGAAAACACTTGACAACCTCCTAGAAGCAGCTTTTCTTACCACCAGACCTTTCTCCATCAATAGGAATCTGATGCCGTCACTAAACACATTCCTTAAATTATAGCCATTTGTTGAGTGTTTTTTTTTTGTGTCTAATCTGCGTATATATCACCATTTCCCTTGATTTTCTTGACTGTATATCTCTTAAATGTCAACATATACACGTGTGATTTAGTTTACGAAGATTTTTCAACGCCGAGAACCTCGATCAGAGAGTAAAAAAGGCGTAAGGTTCACAATGGTGTAAAATTAAAATGGGATATACCGGGCTAGGATTCGAGTTACAGGAACAAGGGCCAAACCAACCACCCAAGAATGGAATCGTCGAGCGAAAACACTTGACAACCTCCTAGAAGCAGCTTTTCTTGCCACCAGACCTTTCTTCATCAATTAGGAATCTGATGCCGTCACTAAACACATTCCTTAAATTGTAGCCATTTGTTGAGTGTTTTTTTTTGTGTCTAATCCGCATATATATCACCATTGCCCTTGATTTTCTTGAATGTATATCTCTTAAATGTAAACATATACACGTGTGATATAGTTTACGAAGATTTTTCAATGCCGAGAACCTCGATCAGAGATTAAAAAAGGCGTAAGGTTCACAATGGTGTAAACCTAAAATGGGATATACCGGGCTAGGATTCGAGTTGCTGGAACAAGGGCCAACCCATCCACCCAAGAATGGAATCGTCGAGCGAAAACACTTGACAACCTCCTAGAAGCAGCTTTTCTTGCCACCAGACCTTTCTCCATCAATTAGGAATCTGATGCCGTCACTAAACACATTCCTTAAATTGTAGCATTTGTTGAGTGTTTTTTTTTTGGTGTCTAATCCGCATATATATCACCATCGCCCTTGATTTTCTTGACTGTATATCTCTTAAATGTTAACATATACACGTGTGATTTAGTTTACGAAGATTTTTCAATGCCGAGAACCTCGATCAGAGAGTAAAAAAGGCGTAAGGTTCACAATGGTGTAAAATTAAAATGGGATATACCGAGCTAGGATTCGAGTTACAGGAACAAGGGCCAAACCAACCACCCAAGAAGGGAATTGTCGAGCGATAACACTTGATAACCTCCTAGAAGCATCTTTTCTTGCCACCAGACCTTTCTCCATCAATTAGGAATCTGATGCCGTCACTAAACACACTCCTTAAATTGTAGCCATTTGTTGAGTGTTTTTTTGTGTCTAATCTGCATATTTATCACCATTGCCCTTGATTTTCTTGACTGTATATCTCTTAAATGTCAACATATACACATGTGATTTACTTCACGAAGATTTTTCAATACCGAGAACCTCGATCAGAGAGTAAAAAAAGGCGTAAGGTTCACAATGGTGTAAAATTAAAATGGGATATAGCGGGCTAGGATTTGAGTTACAGGAACAAGGGCCAAACCAACCACCCAAGAATGGAATCGTCGAGCGAAAACACTTGACAACCTCCTAGAAGTAGCTTTTCTTGCCACCAGACCTTTCTCCATAAATTAGGAATCTAGTGCCGTCACTAAACACATTCCTTAAATTGTAGCCATTTGTTGAGTGTTTTTTTATTGGTGTCTAATCCGCAAATATATAACCATTGCCCTTGATTTTATTGACTGTATATCTCTTAAATGTCAACATATACACGTGTGATTTAGTTTACGAAGATTTTTCAATGCCGAGAACCTCGATCAGAGATTAAAAAAGGCGTAAGGTTCTCAATGGTGTAAAATTAAAATGGGATATAATGGGCTAGGATTCGAATTACAGGAACAAGAGCCAAACCAGCCACCCAAGAATGGAATAGTCGAGCGAAAACACTTGACAACCTCCTAGAAGCAGCTTTTCTTGCCACCAGACCTTTCTCCATCAATAGGAATCTGATGCCGTCACTAAACACATTCCTTAAATTGTAGCCATTTGTTGAGTGTTTTTTTTGGTGACTAATCTGCGTATATATCACCATTTCCCTTGATTTTCTTGACTGTATATCTCTTAAATGTCAACATATACACGTGTGATTTAGTTTACGAAGATTTTTCAATGCCGAGAACCTCATCAGAGAGTAAAAAAGGCGTAAGGTTCACAATGGTGTAAAATTAAAATGGGATATACCGGGCTAGGATTCGAGTTCCAGGAACAAGGGCCAAACCAACCACCCAAGAATGGAATCGTCGAGCGAAAACACTTGACAACCTCCTAGAAGCAGCCTTTCTTGCCACCAGACCTTTCTTCATCAATTAGGAATCTGATGTCGTCACTAAACACATTCCTTAAATTGTAGCCATTTGTTGAGTGTTTTTTTTTTGTGTCTAATCCGCATATATATCACCATTGCCCTTGATTTTCTTGACTGTATATTTCTTAAATGTAAACATATACACGTGTGATTTAGTTTACGAAGATTTTTCAATGCCGAGAACCTCGATCAGAGAGTAAAAAAGGCGTAAGGTTCACAATGGTGTAAACCTAAAATGGGATATACCGGGCTAGGATTTGAGTTACAGGAACAAGGGCCAACCCAACCACCCAAGAATGGAATCGTCGAGCGAAAACACTTGAAAACCTCCTAGAAGCAGCTTTTCTTGCCACCAGACCTTTCTCCATCAATTAGGAATCTGATGCCGTCACTAAACACATTCCTTAAATTGTAGCCATTTGTTGAGTGTTTTTTTTTGGTGTCTAATCCGCATATATATCACCATTGCCCTTGATTTTCTTGACTGTATATCTCTTAAATGTCAACATATACACGTGTGATTTAGTTTACGAAGATTTTTCAATGCCGGGAACCTCGATCAGAGAGTAAAAAAGTCGTAAGGTTCGCAATGGTGTAAAATTAAAATGTGATATACCGGCTAGGATTCGGGTTACAGGAACAAGGGCCAAACCAACCACCCAAGAATGGAATCATCGAGCGAAAACACTTGACAACCTCCTAGAAGCAGCTTTTCTTGCCACCAGACCTTTCTCCATCAATTAGGAATCTGATGCCGTCACTAAACACACTCCTTAAATTGTAGCCATTTGTTGAGTGTTTTTTTGTGTCTAATCTGCATATTTATCACCATTGCCCTTGATTTTCTTGACTGTATATCTCTTAAATGTCAACATATACACATGTGATTTACTTCACGAAGATTTTTCAATACCGAGAACCTCGAAACAAAAGTCTGGTGAGCGAAATATCTAACGTAAAAGAATCAAATTTCTTTGCTAAAAGAAATGAGTCATCATATTTGAAAAAGATAAAAGGCTATGAGGCTGAAATTGAAGTTTTAACCAGCAAACTAAACGAAAAACTTCAAGTCATAGACTTAGCTCACGACATGATGGCTGAGAAAACAAAAGAGATTTCTGAAAAATGTAAAGAGTTGTCAGATGCACAACTCAAAATTGTTGAACTTGAAAAGAAATTAGGTCAATTCAGGGATTCTACTTTTGTTATGAAACACATGATGGGTGGGTTAAAGAAGAGTAATGACAAGACCAGTGTGGGATTCAAGGGCTTCAATGAAGTCCCACCTCCTCTTAGTCATGACTATTCTTTCTTACCTGATGAAGATGAGTTCACAGACTTTCTGTCAACATCACCAAGTAGTTTCACATCTAGTCAAGGTGATGTGCTTGAAGATAATGATGCTAAGAAGGAAAATAACAGCAAACCTGTTTTGAAAAAGAAAAATTCAAATCCTACGAATAAAAACCCAACTTTTGTTAAAAAGGTTAATTTTGTTCAAGGAAGTGACATGAAAAACGAAACAGCTGTTATTGAAAACGAATCAAATTTAGAGTTTGCAAAAAATAAAAAGATAGTAAATCTTGAAACTAAGCAAACTGAACCAAATCCTTCTATGGCATCATCATCAAAACCAGAATCTAGTTCAAAGGCTTCAGCTGAGAAGTCTTCGAAAAAGAGATCGTGCTTCAAATGTCACACAAAGGGACATGTAGCTAGCTGCTGTCCTAACAAAAAGGTTGAAGCACAAGTTACTGAGAAACAAAGAGGGAAATCACCAGAGAAGAAAGGTGATAATGAGGAGAAAGTCTCAAATTCTCCAAAGAAATCTGCTCCAAAGCAACAACCGGGTGTTGCTGGTGGTGTAGATAAGGCTGAGAAAGGAACTCCTCAAGTTCCTCGTTTTCAAAGAAATCAACCAAGATTTCAGCCTGAATCTACATCAGGCAGATATGAAAGACCTAGGAGTAGTTCATCAAGAATGAACAATCATAATTCAAATAATTTCAGAAGTCAAGGTCAATATCAAAATCGATACCAAAATAATGGTGGTCGAACTTTTTATAACAATGGCTTTAGAAATTACAATCAAGGTTCTTGGAATCAAAATCAAAATTTTCAAAGGTCACATAGTCCAAACACAAATAGGTACCCTCAGGACCAGAGACCTTATGGAAATCAAAACTCATTTACATCAACAGGTCCAAGATCCAAGACTCCAGTTAGGAGTGATGGATACTAGATGGATGTTCCTGTAGTTGATGAATCTGGAAGACCCAAGACCATTAAGGCTTGGGTCCCCCAATCTAACTAATCTTTTGGTTGGTGTGTGCAGGAGCTGCTAAGGAGGATTATCAACTTATGGTATGTTGATAGTGGCTGCTCCAGGCACATGACGGGGGATGCGAGGTTGTTTTCTGAATTTGAAGATTATGATGGTGGACATGTAAATTTTGCTGGTGCTAAAGGTGGAAGGATTACTGGACGAGGAAAGGTGACGAATGGGAAGATCACGTTGGACAAAGTGAACTATGTTGAGCAGCTTAAACACAATCTGATGAGCGTGTCACAAGTCTGCGACAAGGGTCACTCGGTCCACTTTACTAATACGGAGGCATTGGTCTTGAAACCGGGTTTGGTCATTCCGGAAGATTGGATAGTAATGCGTGCACCAAGGAAAAATGATACTTATGTCATGGACATGGGTGCCAAGGATCCAACTGCTGCGGTGGCGTGTTTACTGTCAAAAGCATCTGAAGCTGAATCTATGTTGTGGCACAGACGCATGGCCCATATTCACTACCGCAAAATGAATTATATTATTAAGAATGAGCTAGTGAAAGGGGTTCCATTGCTGAGGTTTCACGTGGAAGATAAATGTCTTCCATGTCAAAAAGGAAAACAACACAAGAAACCTCATAAGTCTAAAACAGTAAACTCCATTAATGCCCCTTATGAATTACTTCACATGGATTTATTCGGTCTAGTGAACGTGAGGAGCATAGGTGGAAAGTACTACCGTCTGGTTGTCACTGATGATTACTCACGTTATTCATGGGTTTTCTTTTTAGGTACAAAAGATGAGACAGCAGAGATGTTGATAGATCTTTTTACAAAATTGGAAAACGTCCATGATGCAAGGATCAAGAGGATAAGAAGTGATAATGGCACGGAGTTCAAGAATCGGATTCTGGATCTCTACTGTCTTCGAAAAGGAATTGAACATCAATATTCTGCTCCTTATACTCCTCAACAGAATGGAGTCGCTGAGAGGAAAAACAGGACGTTGATTGAAGCCGCTAGGACTATGCTTTCAGATTCAAAGCTACCAGTTCTTTTCTGGGGAGAAGCTGTGAATACAGCTTGCTACGTCCTAAACAAAGTTTTGACCGTTAAAAGTTTTAACAAAACTTGTCATGAACTTATGTTTAACGAAAAACCAAACTTAACAGGCTTTGAACCATTTGGATTACCCTGCACCATTGTGCGAAACAAAGATAAACAAAAATTCGGTGAGGTGGCTGACGAAGGCTACTTTCTAGGTTACGTGCCTGGCACACCGAATAAAAGGGTTTTTAATCTCAAAACTGGTAAAATTGAGGTTGTTTTTAATGTGGAAATTACTTCCTACAAACCTCAACAATCAACGAGTGGTCCTGCTATGTTATATGATTATGCAAGTGTGTTTAAATCATTTAATATTCTTGAGGTTTCTGATGCAGATGATTCTCAGCTGATTCAAACAGTGACTGGTGAAGACGATGAAGGCGAGTTTATGCCTAGATCGAATGTTGATATGTCAGATGCTCCGGAAACTTCCCAAGGTGCTGCTAATCCTGATTCAAGCGATAGTGACTCTGAACCCATTCAGGGGGAGGAGTTTGTTAATCCATTTGCAAATCAGAATATTCAGGGGGAGGTTGGATCAAACCTGGGTGATAATCTAGAAGTCGATGCCGTTTCTACTACACGAGCAAATAGAGATCATCCAGTTGATATGATACTTGGAGATCCTACTGCAGGTGTTCAGACGAGAAGAAGCATAGCAGCGAATTCTGGGTTATTTGTGACGATTCAGAAGACTGGGATTGTGAACGAGTGCTTGTATAGTTGCTTTATTTCCCAAGAAGAGCCGAAGAACATTCATATGGCTCTTAAAGACAATTCATGGGTTGAAGCTATGCAAGAAGAATTGGCCCAGTTTGCGAAGTTGAAGGTATGGGAGTTAGTGGACCTTCCTAAAGGTGAAAGAGAGATTGGCACTAAATGGGTATTTAGGTGCAAGAAGGATGAAAGAGGTATTGTCACGCGCAACAAGGCTCGGTTAGTGGTCAAAGGGTTCAATCAGCAAGAAGGGATAGATTACAATGAAGTGTTTGCACCAGTGGCAAGGTTGGAGGCAATTCGTTTGTTTCTGGCTTTTGCTTCATTCAAGGGCTCAAAGTTTTTCAACTAGACGTGAAGAGTGCATTTCTTTACGGGAAAGTCCAAGAAGTGGTGTATGTCTCATAACCAGATGGGTTCGTTGATCCAGACTATCCAGATCGAGTTTACAAACTTGATAAGGCTTTGTATGGGTTACATCAAGCTCCCAGGGCGTGGTACGAGACACTGTCTACACATCTGCTCCAGAATGGTTTTGAAAGAGGTCAGATTGACAGTACACTGTTCATAAAGAGGAGGAAGGAAGATTTTCTGCTGGTACAGGTATACGTGGATGACATCATCTTTGGGTCATCTGATGAGAACATGTGTAAAGAGTTTGAACAGGTGATGAAGAGCAAGTTTGAAATGAGCGCTATGGGTGAGCTGTCTTACTCTCTAGGATTACAAGTTGAACAGAAGGAGGATGGGATGTTTATTCATCAAACGAAGTATGTGTATGACATTTTGGATCGGTTCAAAATGAATGATTGCTCTACTTTCAACACACCCATTTGCGAAAATCACAATCTTGGCCCAGATCATGAAAGCACTGAAGACGTTGATCCTACTCAATACAGGGCGATGATTGGTTCTCTAATGTACTTGACTGCTTCAAGACCTGACATCATGTTTGCCGTATGCTTGTGTGCCAGATATCAGGCGAATCCGAAAGAGTCACACATGAAAGCAGTGAAGCGTATTCTTCGTTACTTAAAGGGGAAACCTAAACTTGGGTTGTGGTATCCAGCTGATAGTGATTTGAGGTTCGTTGCTTACACTGATTCAGACTTTGTAGGATGCAAATCAAACAGAAAGTCTACAACAGGTGGTTGTCAGTTCTTAGGAGGCAGGATCGTGTCTTGGCAATGCAAGAAGCAATCCTGTGTGTCTACATCTACGTGTGAAGCTGAATATATTGCTGCGGGTAGCTGTTGCTCTCAGGTTCTCTGGATTCAACAGCAGATGCGCGATTACGGTTTGGATTTCACTCGTACTCCTATTATGATAGATAATAATGCCACTATATCAATCACAAACAATCCCGTAAAGCACAGTAGAACTAAACATATTGACATACGTCATCACTTTATACGGGATTGTGCTGAAAAACGACTAATTGAATTACATCGAGTCGACACAGAAGATAACCTTGCTGATCTTTACACTAAAGCTTTTGATTGAGCTCGATTTGAACACTTAGTTGAACTCAACGGGATGTGGAATCCTGAATAACTGGTTTTTCATAAGAATTTTTGTAAATAGTTTTCTGCTTTCTTAAAAATAAAAAATACAAAAACATTGAAAAATAAAAAAACATAAAAAAAAAATTTGGAAAATCAAAAATGAGTTTTCACTGTGTGAAAAAGAAGAAATGATAGTACATCAGCAAGTTAGACTGTCACACTCAAACTGAATTAAATTGCTTAAGTGTGATAGCAGTTTCATCATATGATGTACCAGTAGGCAAAAGCATGAAATAATCAACTTACCAATGTGATATAAACATAAATGCACTGAGTATGAGTGGGGAACACATCAGTGGTGTATGGTTTAATGACCTTAAATCTTGCGTTGATAGATTGCCAAAATCTGAAGTTTTGGGTCTTTATACTGTTATTTCATCCGGAGATATCATGGGTGTCCTTCTGCTGCATCCAGATACATGCTGACCTAGACACACCTCGGATATCTTAAAAGAGCTAAAAATGCCAAAACCCTGAAAATGAAGAAGCTCTCATAGAGAGTCATTCAATAAGTGCAAAATGCACAAATCATACCAAAAATGGTATTTGTCTTAGCCCTCGTTAGATATTTTGGTCTCTCTGCTGTACGGAAGTACTGACCTGTTCACCAATTATCTAAACGTTGAAAAACAAAACGGATGAATTCAGTATACTCACCTACTACGATGAATCTTTGTGCATACCTTGATCGCGGGGGTATATCCTGAAGTGGTACACATTAATATATCAGAATTAATATTACCTTAACGTATCATACGGTAATGGTACTTGAAATGTTCATGCATTTTGTTTAAGTGGACGAACATACTGGTAATTGTCTTGAACTGCTTCTCACGAAAAATTACATAAAGAATTAACTAATGGTGTGAAACAGTTTGATTATGCTGATATGATCTTCTTACCGGTGATTCTCACAAAAATAGAGTGTTTATTGCTTTTCGTATTTATTTTCTTTCAGAAAATTCAAAAATACAAAAATAGTGTCTTTTTCTGTTAAAATTCTTAATGTACGGAAAACTGTTATTCTTGGAGGAGTTGTTACTGATAGGGGGAGACGGTGTTAGTAAGTGGGTTTAAAATTTTGAAATGATGCAGGTTATGGGGTATTTGATTAAAAATTTTGTTGCGTGTTGGTGCTAATTGGAAAGTGCTTAATCTGTTATACAGTATAACGAATCTCTTGAATAATAATAATTTGTTTAACTTATGTTGAAAAATTCTTATGGTTTCTCGAGATGTTTGTTTTATAGTAAACAGATTGAAGCAGTGTGTTGCTGAGATGTTGCTGTGTTGCTGAAAAGTTGCTGTGAAGATGAGAGTTTGATTGGATGCATGGTAGAACCTCCTTTCTACATTGCAGACAAAGTTGAAGAGTTTGAAGAGTGCTATACAAATGCTGAACTGGAGTTTACTCAAACGCTATAGTTTTGAAGATTTGGTGATTGGATGCATCAGCTTAGGGGGAGTCTGTTGCTGACAGAAGCTGTTAAAGCTGAAGCTATCCAAAGACCAAAAGACTGTGAGATTCTGAAGACTGAAGTTACCTTTGCGAGCTATTGTCAAGGGGGAGTTTGTTGGTGCATGTTTGTGACAACAGCTTAGATTTGGTCTTTGGATATCTTGTAATTAGTAAAACGATAAACAGTTAGCGGGTTTAGCTTTGTAATAGTTAATTAAGAGTGATTGGGCCAAACCAAACCCACATAGGGGGATGGTAGGCGAAATGGGCCTAGCCCATGACCTAGCCCATATGCAAAGCTTTGTCCTATATAAACAAACCTTGGCATTAGGGTTTAGGTTAATCTTCCAATCATCTAATCACGCTTGGAGAGAATTCGTGAAAGAAAAAGGCTTGGACGAATTTGGAGATCTTGATTGATTGTAATCGTTAGAAGATAATCAATAAAGATCGGGTTTAAAGTGATTTCGGTGTTCTACTTATTTTCTGTGAAATCTAATCTAGAGGATTCCGCACTCTAGGTTGGATAGACGATTCTGTTACGATCCGCACGGCTCACGGGACCTACAATTTTAACAAACCCTTGAGAGTTTCAGAACAAAATTCGGCTTAAAAATGACTAAAATGGACCTAAGTTGTGGTTCCACTTGAACGAACACAGCCTTATTCCGCTTCAAAGACATTATTCAGCTTGAGAATTTCAAGCGAAACCTGTTATTTCGCTCCAAAGTGTGCTGATTTCGCTTCAAATTGGTTGTTTCGCTTGAAACTGCAAGCAGGTGATTCCGCTTCATGTAGTGTTTCCATTTGAACAGGGTTTGAGTTTGATAGTTTTGATTTCGCTTGAGATAGTGATTTCGCTTGAATTGGCTTATTTCGCTTGAAAAGTGCTGTTTTTGAAAAACGTGTTACCGAATCATGAGTGAAGAATTTTACAACGCGTTTGCCACATCTTCGACTACTCCAGCTACCATTGCTCAAAACATGAATTTGGAAAATGAAACTGGAACTACACAAAACTGGGTTCAAGCAAACCATCTGAGATCATGGGAATGTATTTTGAAGAAGTATGTTTTACCACGTACAGATCTGCAAGTTATAAAAGAAATCTCAGAGTTCAGTGACAAAGAACGTGACATGTACAGAGCTGAAAAAATGATGATCAGTCTTCTTCAGCAAGCTATTAAAGAAGACATATTTGTATTGCTTCAACATGACAAAACATCAAAATCAATTTGGGATGCTCTTAAAATCAAGTTTGAAGGAAGTGAAAAGATGATTAAAAGTAAAAAGGCATTACTTAAGAAAGAATTTGATCTATTCATCAGTTTGCCCGGGGAAGATACAAAGAAGCTAATTGAAAGATATTGCCATTTAGTGCGTTCTATGTCGTTGTTAAGCATAACCAAAGATAGAGAAGAATGGGTCGATAAACTAGCTGATGCTTTACCTCAGAAAGAGTGGGGTACATTTTTGATGATTTTAAAAAACTCTGGAGTTTATGATGGTTTGACGATATCTCAGTTCATTGAGAAGATTGAGGGACAAGATCTTGAACAGCAAAAGATTGCAGGGATGAATAATCCGAGTAATCAACAAGATGTGAAAATGTATTACAAAGGAAATGTTCAAGAAACTGAAAAGAGTCCGAAAATTCAAACTGCTTTTAGTGCCGGAAACTCATCAGAAAATGTTGAACAAAGTCCAAACAGCAGCAGTGGATTTTCTTCATATCCGAGTGTTAATCCGAAGAGTTCAAATTCAAGTTTTAATTCTCAAAGCTCAAAAAATGGAAATGGCTGTGTGATACAATGCAATATTGCATTGAATCTTCCAGATGGTCAAAGTTTTTTCTGAAGAAATTGCAAAAGATCACATGGCGTTACTTGCAACTGTGCTACAATCCTATGAAGGTTTGGTTGCAGGAAGGATCGGAAATCCTATGCTGACGAAAGAGGATTACGATCAGATAGACGCTGAAGAGATGGAGCTCATGGACATCAAATGGTGTCTAGCTAGTGTTTTGAGGAGAGCAGAAAAGTTTAAAATGATCACAGGGAGAAATGATTTTTTGGATGCACATGTGTCTACTTTGGGTTTTGATAAATCTAAAGTTACTTGTTTTCGATGCAGGGAGAAAGGTCATTTTAAGAGAGAGTGCAAAAATCAAGAAGCTAGTGGAGCAAAGAATCCTTTTGGAAAAGATGACTACTATCGGGAAGCCATATATCAACAAGTTGCTCATCAACCATATCAACAAAAAGAAACACAAACTGCTCATGGGAAAATGATCGAAGATGCAAATAAGAAAGCTTATTCTGGTATCATTGATCAAGATGATGAGAAAATGGCTCCAGGTTTCAGTTGGAACAAATAAATATCAGCTGACAGTAAAGCATATTTAATAAACCAACATGATGAAAAATTACCTGAAGGGTTCAGCTAGGATATGTTTGCAGATGAAAATGGAAATTTTAAAGCTTTCATGGCAAAGATAGTTCAAGAACCTGATTTGTTTACCAATTGGATGAAAGCAATTGGTGTTCATAAGAAGAAACAAGAAGAAGAATATGTTTCATCCGATGAAAGTTCAGAAGAAGTAACTGTTGTTGATCAAACATCAAATGATTCTAGTTCTTCAGATGAAAGTTCCGAAAGGGCATTAGATTTTGATCAAACACCATCTGATTCTGGTTCTTCAGATGATAGTTCTAAAAAAGCGATAGATTTTGATAAATCACCAACTGATGATAGTGGTGATGATGAGGAAGAAAAACATATTAATATCGCTAAAACTTATTTATCTCCTGAAAGTTTTCAATTTTATTTTGCAGATCGCTTGGAGAAGCTGAAGGAGAGACGAGCAGCAAAAGAACAAAAGAAAATGAAGAGTGAAAGTGTTGATAAAAAAGAAGAGACTGTTCAAAATGAAGAAGTTAAAGCTGAGAAGGTGATTGAAGTTGAAACAGTGACTGAGAAGGAGAAAATAATCGAAGTAGAAAAGATTGTAGAAGTCATCAAGCCTTGCTTGAAGTGTTTGGAATATTGCAAGCAATGTGCAAAAAAGGATGAGAAACTGATTGAACTTGAAAAGATGAAAGAACAATTATTGTTCAATCTCAATTATGTGAAAGAGTCGTATGATGTGCTAAACAAGACAGTCACTGGTCTACAACAGACTAACTCAGAAAGAGAAGACGCGTTGACCATGATGAATTCTGTGATGATGACAAAGCAGAAAGCAATTAATCATTACATTGAAGAATGTGCAAAGCTGCAGCGGGAGTTGGAAAATGAAAAGATTGAGAATGAGAGAATTAGACGTTTATTACAGAGTTATTCTAGTTCTGATTATCTCATTGATCGAATTTACCCAACTGTTGCAGGTTTTGAAGCGTTTAAAGATGAGAAGCCAAAGAAGAAGGATACTGGTAAGAAACAGAGTGTTAGTTATAACAAGTGTCCGCCTCCGATTTGGGAAGGGTATTCACCTAGAAAACCGAATGAGGAGCAAGTCGAAAAGGCAGTCAATATAAAGTTAAAGTCCGACATAACCGATGAATTACCAGAAAACATTGACGTTGTTTTTACATCGTCTGACACTGATCATGAGTCCGAGTTAATTAAAAAGGTGGTCGATCAGGTGTTGGATATAGATGAGGAGTCAGAATTAAAGTCTGAGTCAAAGTCCGAGTCTGGATGCTCAAGTTCGTCTGTCAAAAGTTCGAGTTCGTCGGTCAACAGTTCAAAATCGTCAGTTAAACGGGTTTACAATAAAGAATTCCTGTTATCAAAATCTAATTTGAATGACGAAGCAATCAAAGTGGCATATACATTGATTGATTCAGACAAATTATATTCTGATGAGGAATTTCCAATAAGAAGTGTTAATTTTGAAAAGATCAAAAAGGTTTTCAAACTAACAGAAATTAATATTTCTGAAATAAAAGACATAAATCTTACTAAGAAACCTAAAAATACACTTCAAGAGTTCAACAACGGTTAAACAAGAAAAAAGGTTACGGTTCTGGTTCTGGTTTTCAAAAGAAACCAAACCATAACGGTAATTTCAAAAAGAAAGGATTAGGTTTTATACCACCAGAAAATTATAAAAATGAAAAATTTGTTAGAGATTTTAAATCAAAAATGAAATTTGTTTCAGGTGGAAGTGCTGAAGAAGAACAGAAGAAACCTTTCTGGAGACAGTCAAACCACGAGTTTCTTGCTGAGAAGAAAAGAATAGGAACTGGAGTTTTTCATAGAAAGGATACTAGAACCTGTTTTAAATGCAATGAAGCTAGTCATATTACATGGAATTGTCAATTGGATACAAAGAAAAAACAGGAAGTCTCTAACAAACGCAAAGGAAAAGTTGTTGAGAAAAATGAGTCACCAACAAAGAAATTTAAATTTTTTGAAAATTCAACATATGAAGTTGGTGAGTGTTCAAAGACTCATTTTTATCAAAAGAGAGCTAAACATGACAATCAAGTATGGGTTGTTAAGAAGTTTTATGAGAAACTTGGTGATGAATCTAACTCCACAAAGTTAGACGAGCCACAAGCTGAGTCAAAAGATGAAAACTCAGTACCTCCAATGGATGATGTTCATTTTCCACCATTGAGGGCCGAGAATTTTAAATCAAAAGTTGGAAAAGTTGAAATCTCAAATCAATTTTATTCTGAAAAGAATGAATTTGATATTGAAAAACCTTTTAATGGGAATGTTAAAAAGATTTTTGGGAAAATGGTTGAGGGTAAAGTGAAAGGGGTAAAAGATTTATATGAAACAAAGAAAGAAACATTTTACCCAGGTGAAGTTGAGGAGGAAACATCCAAATTTGGTGAAGCTTGGATGTCTGTTTTTCACAAGTAAACATCCGGACTTGCCGGAGCTCCCAGGTTTGTAATCGTGGAGCAGGTATCGGCATCTTTCTTGGTTGATAATCTTACAAGTGGTACAGTTGGTAAAGATACAGGTGGTATTTTCTTAAACTGTTATATTTTTCAAGTGGTTGAAGAATGAATCTACAAGTGGTTGAAGAAATTTTCAACTGCAAGTGGTAAATCAGGGTCATTAAGTTGAACTTGATTTGACCATACATACAGGTGATTGTTTGGAAAACTGTATGATGAACCCCTAAATTTACAAGTGATAAAATCAACAAAACTTATTTTCCGGAAAAATCATTTTGGTTAAAACAAACTTAATTGTTTTGAAATCATAATGAGAAAATAGTTTGTTGAAAGGGGGAGTTCTGATTGTTTATGCCAAGTGGATTGCAAATTGAAGTGATTCGATATCAGTTGTCACGTTACTTGTACAGTTTGTTTTCAAATTTCCTTAAATGATTTTGAATTTTAGGGGGAGTAAGAATTTTTTTTCAGAAAATCCAAAAACATTTCAAAATTTGAAAAATGCAAAAACATGATAAAAGTCAAAATGAGTTTGTTGTGAAAAAGAGGAAATGATAGTACACCAGTAGACAGTTACAGTATGCTAAAGAAATGTAATGTTTAAATAGCGTTAAACGGTCTCACTGATGATATGTCGATAGGTTTTTACACATTTAGTAACTTTTTTCGGGATATAAACTTAAATTCAAACTTGCTTATTTTGTGGGGAACACTACTTGGATATATAGGTAACCCCTGAAATTTCGTTTGAAAGATCCCTCTTTCTGAGATACTAGGTCTTTATGCTCAGTGATATCTGGGGTATTATCCCGGGACTTCTGATTTTGCGGAAGCAATGGCCTAGTCCCCGGAGAATACTTTACTGTTTGCTTGAAATATAGCGCCACCCTCAGCATAAAATGATAAGACAATAAAATTGCTAATCAATGCTGTTGTAAAAAAGATCCTCTAAAGGGGACCCACCTAAAGTCGAAGCCGTCATCTCTCTGCTGAACGGAAGTTCTGACCTGAGCTCTCACGGTTTCGCAATTTAACCCCTTACAGATATCATATGTGGCATACTCATCTGTAAGACTGAATATTGGGATTTGGATACGGGAGTATATTCAAGAGGTGGGACACATGAATGAGTTTAAGTTCTTAAAACACCTAACTCATATCCTGAATCAGTTGAAATTTGTGTGAAAATTTAAGTGGATCAGTATATCGGCAATCTAAGTGAATTGTTTAATTCTTAATGTGTAACTAGGCTCAACGGTACTTGTGACTGGTCAAAAACTGATATGATCTTCTTGCACAAACTCACAAAAAATAGAGTATGTAAATATTGTTTTACTGCATTTCATTTCATTCAAAAATCCAAAAAGATTTTAAGTGTGTTTTAGCATAAAGTTTGAAAAATTCAAAAAGATTTTCAACAACTGATGTTGGAGAGCTGATTTTCAAAGTTCCAAGTGCTAAACATGATGAGTATGTGGTGAAGGGTAGTGTGTGTTTAAATGAAAAAACGTTTTTGAATATTGTTCGGTACAAATGGTCATCTGAGGTTTCTATCATTGATAAATCATTCTGGTTTATATTGAGAGGGAGTCTGTATATAAATTTGTCAAATGTTAAATTTGTGAAATTTATTTTTGGATAGAGAATGTGCAGGTGTAGCCAGGTTTCGATCCTGAACCTGAAGAAAGAGCACAAAGCTAGGTTCCGATACCTGAGGACTATGTGATTTAAACAAGCCAGACTGCGATCCCAGCATATCGAAAGGGGGAGTCTGAAGACATCCTAGGAAAGCGTGTTCGAGGGAAGTCTGTTGATGCTAAAGAAAAGAAAGAGATAAAGTTTGAGGATGCTTACACGTTCAGACTGATAAAGACTGAAGACGTTAAAGACTCGACACTTAAGACTCGTCAACATTCGAGGGGGAGTCTGTTGCTGCATGCGTCTGTCGACTTCGTCTTGTATCGAGTCTTGTTACTTGATATGTTAGATCAGGGCACGGTGTTCGAGAAAATAGCAGTTTTATGTGTTATTTAGTGTGATTCCGCTTGAAAGAGCAGATTCCGCTTGAAACGACTTGTGTCATTTTCAAGCGAAATCAGCAAGTTATGATTCCGCTTGAAATGCACCTTGTCACTTTCAAGCGAAACCCCATGCTTATAAATAGGCAGTTCAAGCGAATCAGTTGTAAGAGTTGTGGAATTTGATACCGAGGTGCTGCCGGTTTGTTTTCTGCATGTAATCAGTGTTATATCAATCAGAAAGCTGTTTAAAGTGATTTGCAAGCTGTTTCGAAGTCTGTTTCTTAGTTTCCGCCTCTGAAACAGATTAAAACTCCTCTGAACGACTCGTTTGGGTCATAACACGATCCTACAGTATCTAATCCGCATATATATCACCATTTCCTTTGATTTTCTTGACTGTATATCTCTTAAATGTCAACATATAACGTGTGATTTAGTTTACGAAGATTTTTCAATGCCGAGAACCTCGATCAGAGAGTAAAAAAGGCATATGGTTCACAATGGTGTAAAATTAAAATGGGATATACCGGGCTAGGATACGAGTTACAGGAAAAAGGGCCAAACGAACCACCCAAGAATGAAATCGTCGAGCGAAAAAACTTGACAACCTCCTAGAAGCACCTTTTCTTGCCACCAGACCTTTCTCCATCAATTAGGAATCTGATGCCGTCACTAAACACATTCCTTAAATTGTAGCCATTTGTTGAGTGTTTTTTTTGGTGTCTAATCCGCATATATATCACCATTTCCCTTGATTTTCTTGACTGTATATCTTTTAAATGTAAACATATACACGTGTAATTTAGTTTATGAAGATTTTTCAATGTCGAGAACCTCGATCAGAGAGTAAAAAGGCGTAAGGTTCACAACGATGTAAACCTAAAATGGGATATACCGGGCTAGGATTCGAGTTACAGGAACAAGGGCCAACCCAACCACCCAAGAACGGAATCGTTGAGCGAAAACACTTGACAACCTCCTAGAAACAGCTTTTCTTGCCACCAGACCTTTCTCTATCAATTAGGAATCTGATGTCGTCACTAAACACATTCCTTAAATTGTAGCCACTTGTTGAGTGTTTTTTTGTGTCTAATCCGCATATATATAACCATTGCCCTTGATTTTCTTGACTGTATATCTCTTAAATGTCAACATATACATGTGTGACTTAGTTTACGAAGACTTTTCAATGCCGAGAACCTCGATCAGAGAGTAAAAAAGGCATAAGGTTCACAATGGTGTAAAATTAAAATGGAATATACCGGGCTAGGATTCGAGTTACAAGAACAAGGGCCAAACCAACCAACAAAGAATGGAATAGTCGAGCGAAAACACTTGACAACCTCCTAGAAGCAGCTTTTCTTACCACCAGACCTTTCTCCATCAATTAGGAATCTGATGCCGTCACTAAACACATTCCTTAAATTGTAGCCATTTGTTGAGTGTTTTTGTTTGGTGTCTAATCTGCGTATATATCACCATTTCCCTTGATTTTCTTGACTGTATATCTCCTAAATGTCAACATATACACGTGTGATTTAGTTTACGAAGATTTTTCAATGCCGAGAACCTCGATCAGAGATTAAAAAGGGCGTAAGGTTCACAATGGTGTAAAATTAAAATGGGATATAATGGGCTAGGATTCGAGTTACAGGAACAAGGGCCAAACCAACCACCCAAGAATGGAATAGTCGAGCGAAAACACTTGACAACCTCCTAGAAGCAGCTTTTCTTGCCACCAGACCTTTCTCCATCAATAGGAATCTGATGCCGTCACTAAACAAATTCCTTAAATTGTAGCCATTTGTTGAGTGTTTTTTTTTGGTGTCTAATCCGCGTATATATCACCATTTCCCTAGATTTTCTTGACTGTATATCTCTTAAATGTCAACATATACACGTGTGATTTAGTTTACGAAGATTTTTCAATGCCGAGAACCTCGATCAGAGAGTAAAAAAGGCGTAAGGTTCACAATGGTGTAAAATTAAAATGGGATATACCGGGCTAGGATTCGAGTTACAGGAACAAAGGCCAAACCAACCACCCAAGAATGGAGTCGTCGAGAGAAAACACTTGACAACCTCCTAGAAGCAGCTTTTCTTGCCACCAGACCTTTCTCCATTAATTAGGAATCTGATGCCGTCACTAAACACATTCCTTAAATTGTAGCCATTTGTTGAGTGTTTTTTTTGTGTCTAATCCGCATATATATCACCATTGCCCTTGATTTTCTTGACTGTATATCTCTTAAATGTCAACATACACACGTGTGATTAAGTTTACGAAGATTTTTCAATGCCGAGAACCTCGATCAGAGAGTAAAAAAGGCATAAGGTTCACAACGGTGTAAAATTAAAATGGGATATACCGGGCTAGGATTCGAGTTACAGGAACAAAGGCCAAACCAACTACCCAAGAATGGAATCGTCGAGCGAAAACACTTGACAACCTCTTAGAAGCAGCTTTTCTTGCCACCAGACCTTTTCCATCAATTAGGAATCTGATGCCATCACTAAACACATTCCTTAAATTGTAGCCATTTGTTGAGTGTTTTTTTTGGTGTCTAATCCGCATATATATCACCATTTCCCTTGATTTTCTTGACTGTATATCTTTTAAATGTAAACATATACACGTGTGATTTAGTTTACGAAGATTTTTCAATGTCGAGAACCTCGATCAGAGAGTAAAAAGGCATAAGGTTCACAACGGTGTAAACCTAAAATGGGATATACCGGGCTAGGATTCGAGTTACAGGAACAAGGGCCAACCCAACCACACAAGAATGGAATCGTTGAGCGAAAACACTTGACAACCTCCTAGAAACAGCTTTACTTGCCACCAGACCTTTCTCTATCAATTAGGAATCTGATGCCGTCACTAAACACATTCCTTAAATTGTAGCCACTTGTTGAGTGTTTTTTTTTGTGTCTAATCCGCATATATATAACCATTGCCCTTGATTTTCTTGACTGTATATCTCTTAAATGTCAACATATACACGTGTGACCTAGTTTAAGAAGACTTTTCAATGCCGAGAACCTCGATCAGAGAGTAAAAAAGGAATAAGGTTCACAATGGTGTAAAATTAAAATGGAATATACCGGGCTAGGATTCGAGTTACAGGAACAAGGGCCAAACCAACCACCCAAGAATGGAATAGTCGAGCGAAAACACTTGACAACCTCCTAGAAGCAGCTTTTCTTACCACCAGACCTTTCTCCATCAATTAGGAATCTGATGCCGTCACTAAACACATTCCTTAAATTGTAGCCATTTGTTGAGTGTTTTTGTTTGGTGTCTAATGTGCGTATATATCACCATTTCCCTTGATTTTCTTGACTGTATATCTCTTAAATGTCAACATATACACGTGTGATTTAGTTTACGAAGATTTTTCAATGCCGAGAACCTCTATCAGAGAATAAAAATGGCGTAAGGTTCACAATGGTGTAAAATTAAAATGGGATATACCGGGCTAGGATTCGAGTTACAGGAACAAGGGCCAAACCAACCACCCAAGAATGGAATCGTCGAGCGAAAACACTTGACAACCTCCTAGAAGCAGCTTTTCTTGCCACCAGACCTTTCTCCATCAATTAGGAATCTGATGCCGTCACTAAACACATTCCTTAAATTGTAGCCATTTGTTGAGTGTTTTTTTTTGTGTCTAATCCGTATATATATCACCATTGCCCTAGATTTTCTTGACTGTATATCTCTTAAATGTAAACATATACACGTGTGATTTAGTTTACAAAGATTTTTCAATGCTGAGAACCTCGATCAGAGAGTAAAAAAGGTGTAAGGTTCACAATGGTGTAAAATTAAAATGGGATATACTGGGCTAGGATTCGAGTTACAGGAACAAGGGCCAAACCAACCACCCAAGAATGGATTCGTCGAGCGAAAACACTTGACAACCTCCTAGAAACTGCTTTTCTTGCCACCAGACCTTTCTCCATCAATTAGGAATCTGATGCCGTCACTAAACACATTCCTTAAATTGTAGCCATTTGTTGAGTGTTTTTTTTTGTGTCTAATCCGCGTATATATCACCATTTCCCTAGATTTTCTTGACTGTATATCTCTTAAATGTCAACATATACACGTGTGATTTAGTTTACGAAGATTTTTCAATGCCGAGAACCTCTATCAGAGAATAAAAATGGCGTAAGGTTCACAATGGTGTAAAATTAAAATGGGATATAATGGGCTAAGATTCGAGTTACAGGAACAAGGGCCAAACCAACCACCCAAAAATGGAATAGTCTAGCGAAAACACTTGACAACCTCCTAGAAGCAGCTTTTCTTGCCACCAGACCTTTCTCCATCAATAGGAATCTGATGCCGTCACTAAACACATTCCTTAAATTGTAGCCATTTGTTGAGTGTTTTTTTTTGTGTCTAATCCGCGTATATATCACGATTTCCCTAGATTTTCTTTACTGTATATCTCTTAAATGTCAACATATACACGTGTGATTTAGTTTACGAAGATTTTTCAATGCCGAGAACCTCTATCAGAGAATAAAAATGGCGTAAGGTTCACAATGGTGTAAAATTAAAATGGGATATACCGGGCTAGGATTCGAGTTACAGGAACAAGGGCCAAACCAACCACCCAAGAATGGAATCGTCGAGCGAAAACACTTGACAACCTCCTAGAAGCAGCTTTTCTTGCCACCAGACCTTTCTCCATCAATTAGGAATCTGATGCCGTCACTAAACACATTCCTTAAATTGTAGCCATTTGTTGAGTGTTTTTTTTTTGTGTCTAATCCGTATATATATCACCTTTGCCCTAGATTTTCTTGACTGTATATCTCTTAAATGTAAACATATACACGTGTGATTTAGTTTACAAAGATTTTTCAATGCCGAGAACCTCGATCAGAGAGTAAAAAAGGTGTAAGGTTCACAATGGTGTAAAATTAAAATGGGATATACTGGGCTAGGATTCGAGTTACAGGAACAAGGGCCAAACCAACCACCCAAGAATGGATTCGTCGAGCGAAAACACTTGACAACCTCCTAGAAACTGCTTTTCTTGCCACCAGACCTTTCTCCATCAATTAGGAATCTGATGCCGTCACTAAACACATTCCTTAAATTCTAGCCATTTGTTGAGTGTTTTTTTTTTGTGTCTAATCCGCACATATATCACCATTCCCCTTGATTTTCTTGACTGTATATCTCTTAAATGTCAACATACACACGTGTGATTAAGTTTACGAAGATTTTTCAATGCCGAGAACCTCGATCAGAGAGTAAAAAAGGCATAAGGTTCACAGCGGTGTAAAATTAAAATGGGATATACCGGGCTAGGATTCGAGTTACAGGAACAAAGGCCAAACCAACCACCCAAGAATGGAATCGTCGAGCGAAAGCACTTGACAACCTCTTTGAAGCAGCTTTTCTTGCCACCAGACCTTTCTCCATCAATTAGGAATCTGATGCCGTCACTAAACACATTCCTTAAATTGTAGCCATTTGTTGAGTGTTTTTTTTGGTGTCTAATCCGCATATATATCACCATTTCCCTTGATTTTCTTGACTGTATATCTCTTAAATGTCAACATATACACGTGTGATTTAGTTTACGAAGAATTTTCAATGCCGAGAACCTCGATCAGAGAGTAAAAAAGGCGTAAGGTTCACAATGGTGTAAAATTAAAATGGGATATACCGAGCTAGGATTCGAGTTACAGGAACAAGGGCCAAACCAACCACCCAAGAATGGAATCGTCGAGCGAAAACACTTGACAACCTCCAAGAAGGAGCTTTTCTTGCCACCAGACCTTTCTCCATTAATTAGGAATCTGATGCCGTCCCTAAACACATTCCTTAAATTGTAGTCATTTGTTGAGTGTTTTTTTTGCTGTCTAAACAACATATATATCACCATTTCCCTAGATTTTCTTGACCATATATCTCTTAAATATCAAATATACACGTGTGATTTAGTTTACGAAGATTTTTCAATGCCGAGAACCTCGATCAAAGAGTAAAAAATGCGTAAGGTTCACAATGGTGTAAAATTAAAATGGGATATACCGGGCTAGGATTCGAGTTACAACAACAAGGGCCAAACCAACCACCCAAGAATGGAATCGTCGAGCGAAAACACTTGACAACCTTCTAGAAGGAGCTTTTCTTGCCACCAGACCTTTCTCCGTCAATTAGAAATCTGATGCCGTCACTAAACACATTCCTTAAATTGTAGCCATTTGTTGACTATTTTTTTTGGTGTCTAATCCGCAAATATATCACCATTGCCCTTGATTTTCTTGACTATATATCTCTAAAATGTCAACATATACACATGCGATTTAGTTTACGTAGATTTTTCAATGCCGAGAACCTCGATCAGAGAGTAAAAACGGCGTAAGGTTCACAATGGTGTAAAATTAAAAAGGGATATAATGGGCTAGGATTCGAGTTACAGGAACAAGGGCCAACCCAACCACTCAAGAATGGAATCGTCGAGCGAAAACACTTGACAACCTCCTAGAAGCAACTTTTCTTGCCACCAGACCTTTCTCCATCAATTAGGAATCTGATGCCGTCACTAAACACATTCCTTAAATTGTAGTCATTTGTTGAGTGTTTTTTTTGTGTCTAAACAACATATATATCACCATTTCCCTAGATTTTCTTGACTATATATCTCTTAAATATCAAATATACACGTGTGATTTAGTTTACGAAGATTTTTCAATGCCGAGAACCTCGATCAAAGAGTAAAAAAATGCGTAAGGTTCACAATGGTGTAAAATTAAAATGGGATATACCGGGCTAGGATTCGAGTTACAACAACAAGGGACAAACCAACCACCCAAGAATGGAATCGTCGAGCGAAAACACTTGACAACCTTCTAGAATGAGCTTTTCTTGCCACCAGACCTTTCTCCGTCAATTAGAAATCTGATGCCGTCACTAAACACATTCCTTAAATTGTAGCCATTTGTTGACTATTTTTTTTGGTGTCTAATCCGCAAATATATCACCATTGCCCTTGATTTTCTTGACTATATATCTCTAAAATGTCAACATATACACGTGTGATTTAGTTTACGTAGATTTTTCAATGCCGAGAACCTCGATCAGAGAGTAAAAACGGCGTAAGGTTCACAATGGTGTAAAATTAAAAAGGGATATAATGGGCTAGGATTCGAGTTACAGGAACAAGGGCCAACCCAACCACCCAAGAATGGAATCGTCGAGCGAAAACACTTGACAACCTCATAGAAGTAGCTTTTCTTACCACCAGACTTTTCTCCATCAATTAGGAATCTGATGCCGTCACAAAATACTTTCCTTAAATTGTAGCCATTTATTGACTGTTTTTTTTGTGTCTAATCCGCATATATATCTCCATTGCCCTTGATTTTCTTGACTGTATATCTCTTAAATGTCAACATATACACGTGTGATTTAGTTTACGTAGTTTTTTCAATACCGAGAACCTCGATCAGAGAGTAAAAAAGGCGTATGGTTCACAATGGTGTAAAATTAAAATGGGATATACCGGGCTAGGATTCGAGTTACAGGAACAAGGGCCAAACCAACCACCCAAGAATGGAATCGTCGAGCAAAAACACTTGACAGCCTCCTAGAAGCAGCTTTTTTTGCCACCAGACCTTTCTCCATCAATTAGGAATCTGATGCCGTCACTAAACACATTCCTTAAATTGTAGCCATTTGTTGAGTGTGTTTTTTTTGGTGTCTAATCCTTATATATATCACCATTGCCCTTATATTCTTGACTGTATATCTCTTAAATGTCAACATATACACGTGTGATTTAGTTTACGAAGATTTTTCAATGCCAGGAACCTCGATCAGAGAGTAAAAATGGCGTAAGGTTCAAAATGGTGTAAAATTAAAATGGGATATACCGGGCTAGGATTCGAGTTACAGGAACAAGGGCCAAACCAAGCACCCAAGAATGGAATCGTCGAGCGAAAACACTTGACAACCTCCTAGAAGCAGCTTTTCTTGCCACCAGACCTTTCTCCATCAATTAGGAATCTGATGACGTCACTAAACACATTCCTTATGTTGATGCACAATGTCTAAAGCCTGCGTCTTTGTAATACTAGTATAATGTATAGGGTCCAGATAGGTCATTTTATGTTAGTACAGGGGGTAAAACTGTAATTTTATGATTTTCTAGTTTGAGGTCCGCTTTTGTGGCATGTGTTCACATAAGCGAACCAGGTTTTTTGTCTGGACCGCTCTTGTGAACATGTCATATGAGCGGACCAGGATTCCTATAAATATCCCTGATGTGTTCTTCATTTGTAACTGATTCATGAACTCAACGTCGAACTGCTGACTGTACGACAAGCATTATCAAGTGAAGAAAAGTATTTTTAAGTGTGAATCTTCTGTTTCTACTCATTTCTGTTACGTTTTTCTTTGTATCATGCTGAAAATGTGTTTCCGCCACATTTTCAGTAAGCACTAGCTCTGATTGACTCACTCGAGAGGTCAAAACTGATCCTACAATTGGTATCAGAGCCAGTTGCGAGTTAGTTTGCTAGATACGAAGCGTTTTATACGGACTTTTGTAGATCTGGACTGTTTGAACGGTGGAAATGGACTGAAATTTGGACAACATGTGTAAATCATACTAATAACAAACCCTTGAAAGATTCGGATCAAAATACAGCCTAAAAGTGATTCAAAAACCCTCGTGAAATTGGTTCGCGCTCACGTCATGCTTCTGGTTCGCTCTTCTGGACCGCTCCAACGTACATGTTAAGATGTTTCTGGTTCGCTCGATAGTCAGTTGTGGTTCGCTCGAATGTCAGTTGTGGTTCGCTCGATAGTCAACTTTCTGGTTCGCTCGAATGTCAGTTGTGGTTCGCTCGATAGTCAACCTTCTGGTCCGCTCCAGTGTCATCTGTGGTCGTTTTTAGTACAACACTTCTGGTCCGCTCCAGTGTCATCTGTGGTTCGTTTTTAGTACAACATTTCTGGTCCGCTCCAGTGTCATCTGTGGTTCGCTTTTAGTACAACATTCCTGGTTTGCTCTTGGTGCAACTTTCTGGTTCGCTCCAAATATCATTTGTGGTTCGCTCGAAAGTGAGCTACCTGGTTCGCTCTTAGTGCAAATATTCTGGTTCGCTCGAAGTACTTAGGGAAATTTCTGGTTCGCTCATTGTTACTTCTGTGGTTCACTTATTCAACTTCTGTGGTTCGCCTATTCAGCTCCTGTGGTTCGCTTATTCAGCTATTGTGGTTCGCTTATTCAGAACTGTTTGAAACATTTCTTTATTACGACTGAAAATGGAAAGCCAAGATTTTTACAACATGTTTTCGGGAGTTGGTGCAGTACAAAGTCCAGCTAGCATCATGCAAAACGTCAACTTGGAGAATGAAATGGGAACAATGCAAAAACCACCCAAGCTGATGAGTTTAGATGAGTTTTCAGGATGGTCTGGGAGATTTCAGAACTGGGTTCAGGCTAATCATTTTGAAAGTTGGTTGAAGGTTGAGGCACCATATGCTCCACCTAAAGATGCTCGTGAACAACCAAAAGGAATTGGAAGTTTGACGCAAACAGAGCAGAATGATTTCAAAGCAGAGAAAAAGATGATTAGCATTCTTGAACAAGCAATCAAGGAAGACATTTTGGTGTTATTACAACACGAAAATAATGCTTATTCTATTTGGAAGGCATTGAAAGCAAAATTTAAAGGGAGTGAATCCATGTTAAAGAACAAAAAGGCGTTGTTAAAGAAAGAATTCGACATTTTCACTTACATGAAAGGAGAAACAACAAAAAGTTTGATCGATAGGTATTGTCATTTAGTATTGGAGTTGAAAAGATTGGAAATTACCAAGACAAATGAAGAATTAATCGACAAATTGGCAGATGCTTTGCCATATGAAGAGTGGGGTACATTTCTGATGATGTTGAAAAATAGTGCAGGCTTTGAAAACTTGAATCTTAGTGCTTTCATAGAAAAAATTGAAGCTCAAGAGCTGGAATTGTTGAAAATTAAGAAAATGAACTTAGCGAGTGTGCAGCAAGATGTGTCTCTGTATTACAAAGGCAATCCTTCAGTTTCAACTAATCAAAGTCCAAAAATACAGACAGGGTTCATTGCTGATAACACCTCAAGTGTTTCTTCAAACACTCATCAATCTAGCAATTTTTCACCATTCTCGAACTATGATCCAAACTTCAAAGCTCAAGAGCAATCTTCACCTCAAAGCTCTACAAGTTCAAATAATCAGGCTTATGTTTCTGGGGTGCATTGCAACATCGCGGTGAATATTAAGAATGGAAATGAAATTACTGAAACTGCCGCGAAACAACACATTGCATTACTTGCTTCCGTTCTAGAGGCTTATGAAGGATTAGTGGCGGGTAGGATTGGTAATCCTGATATGACCAAAGAGGATTACGATCAGATCGACCCGGAGGAGCTTGAACTGATTGATATAAAATGGGGCATGGCAAGTTTGGTTAGAAGAGCACAACGGTTTATGGAGATCACAGGCAGAAACAGTCTCTCAGGTCCTGATAAGAAGTTAGGGTTCGATAAATCGAAAGTTACATGTTTCAAGTGTAAAGAACGTGGTCATTTCAAGAGAGAATGCCCGAATCGTGAAGTGAACAACCATCAGAATCCATTCACCAAAGACTATTACAAGCAAGCGATTTATCACCGACCAAATCAACAACAAATTGTTCAAAGGCCACAAATTGAGAATAAACCAAAAAAAGCAATGATAGTGAATCAAGACGATGAGAAGGTAGCTGCAGGGTTCAGCTGGGATAAATATATTCCAGGTAGTGATGGACAGGCAATGATGGCTGAAGTTGTTGAAATTGATGAGATAGTGTCTGAACCGGAAACAGTTACTGAAGATGTTTCTGTAGCAGTTAAAGAGGTTTCTACTGAAAAATCAGACAATTTTGAAGAAATAGCTCCTGAAGTTCATCAATCTCAATCTGAACAGGAAGTATTAGCTAGTTCGTTGAGATCTATCATGCCTCCTAAAATTTTTGAATCTTTTGCAGGTTTCTTTGAAGAACTGACGACTGGATTGTGTCCAAGATATGAGGAGGAGAAAGAATTTGTTGAAGAAATGATCGATGTGACAAAGGAAATGACCGAAGAAACTTTGAAAGAAATTGCTGACAAGGCTCTCATGGCGAAACTGAGAGAGGTAGACTCAGAATCCGAGGAGTCTAAGTCTGTCAGTAGTGAGTCTGTTAAACGAGAGGAATCTGGAGTTCAAGAAAAAGAATCAGTCAAACTGTCTGAGTCAGAGTCGAAAAATGTCGGTAAACAAGAAGTAGAAACTGTTCATGAAGCAGAATGTGATGAGATAGTGGATTCAATAACTGAAACACCATGCCAAAAGTGTTTACAACCGTGCATGGAGTGTCTTGAAAAAGACACTAAGTTTCAGGAATTGAAAGAACATGCTGATATGTTAAAATTTGATCTAGGACAAGTTAAAGAAGCATATGATACACTAGCCAGATCAGTTAAAATGATTAAAGAAGAAAGTGTTGAAAATGATAAAGCCACAAAATTAGCAAAAGCAACACTTTTTGATAAACAAGTGGAAGTTAATTTTCATATTGACACAATCGCATCATTAAAGAAAGAATTGGAATTAGCTAAAATTGAAAATGATCGAATTGATAAAAAATTGATGAGTTATGTGGCTTCATCATATGTCCTTGAACAGATTATTCCACAGCAGCCATATGCTAATCTGGTCTTTAACAGTGTTCCACCCCCAATGTGGAATCATTACACTCAAAAGTATCCAGATGGGGTGGAAGCTGCATTGAATCTCAAGTTGAAAACAATTGAGGATGAATTGCCTGAGAGCATTGATGTTACATTCTCTCCGTCCGACACTGATAATGATTCACAGGTTATAAAGACCGTTGTTGACAAAGTGTTAGATGAAGAGAGTGATAACTCAGATTTTGAAACTGTGAAAACACATTCGGAAAGTTCTAGTTCTGAATGTGAAGATGAGAGTAATTTTTTGGAACGGTTCATACCGAAATCGGACAAGAGTGCGAATGATGATCCGATCATGGTAGTATACACTATGATTGGAACAGACAAACTTTACTCCGATTTCGAGTATCCTCTTCAGAATGTGAAAATTGAGAATGTTGAGAAAGTTTTCAAATTGGTTGAAATGAACATTGATGAGGTTAATAACAAAGAATTCTTTTCAAAATGTAAAAAGTCATTTGTTACAACACATGTCAACAACTTTGGGAAAAAGGAATGGGAAGGTAATGGTAACAAGAAAAATGGTAACAACTTTAAAAATAAAGGTATTGGTTTTGAGAAAAAGATGGCTAAGAAGGTTGTCAAGCCAAAAGATAAAATGAATGATGTTTTTGTTGTTGGACCAAGTGTGGATGATGAGAAAGAATACATTTTTAGTCAAAAAGCAGTTGATGATTTCAATGCGGCTAAGAAACTGAAAGTAGAGTCATTCAAGTCAACTTTTGTCGAGTATGACAAGAGAGTTTGTTATCGCTGCAATGAAATCGGGCATATGGCAAAACAATGCAAGAAAGTTTTCGAAAAACCTGTCATTAAACCTGTTGTTCAAAAACCTCAATCTAAGTCATCAATTGATAAAAATGGTAAAAAACCAATGGTCTCACAAATCCGTATTTTGAAGAGGGGTGAATCGTTGAAGTCAGAAGATAAGCCGAAATCGACATTTGAAATTGGCGAATCTTCAAAGTCTCAAAAGACTTCAAAGATTTATCCAAAAACGAAAATTTTTGAAAATCAATTATGGGTTGCAAAATCAAAACCATCGGTCGAGGAGAAAAAGATGGAAAACATTTTGAAGAATGAAACAAAAGTTTTTGAAACTAAATCAAAATCAGTTGAGGTGAAGAAAATGGAGAATGAGTTAAAATTTGATTCAAAAGCTTTTAATCCCACTATTCAAAATATTTTCGGAAAAATGGTTGACAGAAAGGTCAAAGGGACAAAGGAATTTTATGCATCAAAAGTGGGTGCTTATGATAAACAAGAATTTGAATTTGAACTTGATAGATTTCTTGCAGAGTTTCCCCCGATCAAAAATGAAGAAAAACCAAAAGTTAAAACTGATGTTCAGAATGTCACATTTGATTTTCCTAAGACTGATGAGAAGTGTGATGTAGTGTTTGGGAGTGTTTCAGAAGTCAAAAAGCCATGGAGTTCATTGTTTGAATGAATTTGTTTTGATGTTTGCAGGGGCTGCCCAAGTCTATATTGTCAAAATGGATCATGGATAGTGGTGCTTCACGACATATGACTGGGACGCTTGCTTTGTTATATGATGTCAAATCTGTAAATGGAAGCTATGTTGGATTTGCTGGTAACCAAGGTGGAAGGATCGTTGGTCAAGGAACGCTGTCAAATGGCATGATTTCATTCGACAAAGTGAACTACATAATAGAGTTAACAAACAATTTACTCAGTATTTCACAAATCTGTGATAAAGATTTTAGTGTACATTTTACAAAAACTGAATGTGTGGTTTTGAAACCAGGGTTTAAAATCCCTGATGAGATGGTGTTGTTGCGTGCTCCACGGGAGTATGATCTTTATTATCTTGATATGAACATCGCAACTCCAACAACTCATCAGAAACAGTGTTTTGTGTCAAAGACTAAAGCGACGGAAAAAGATTCAATAATGTGGCATCGTAAGATGGGCCACATTCATGTTCGCAAAATGAATTTTTTAGTACATAATGATTTGGTTGATGGTGTTAATTTGAAGAATTTTCACTTAAATGATGATTGTGTAGCTTGTAAAAAGGGAAAGCAAACTCGGAAGTCACATCCATTGAAGATGGTGAATACAATCAGGTTACCTCTTGAGAGATTGCACATGGATCTCTTCGGGCCTGTCAACGTAAAGAGTATCAGCGGAGACTTATATTGCTTGGTGGTGACTGATGACTTTACGAGATTTTCTTGGGTAGTGTGCTTGGAACGAAAAGATCAAACTTTTGAGTCTTTGATGGTGCTTTTCAAAAAGATGGAAACGGTGTATAAACTGCCAATCCGGAGGATTAGGAGCGACAACGGAACGGAATTCAAGAATAACAAGATGTATGAGTTCTGCAACGAGAAGGGAATTCTTCATGAATTCAGTGCGCCGTACACTCCACAGCAGAATGGCGTAGCTGAACGAAAGAATCGGACCCTGATTGAAACAGCCCGTACAATGTTAGCCGATTCCAAGCTACCAATCTTTTTCTGGAGTGAAGCAGTATCAGCAGCTTGTTACACATTGAATAGAGTTCTAACTGTCAAGAAGTACAAAAAGACTTGCTTTGAGTTGCTGCACCGTTATAAGCCGAATCTTGAGTTTTTGGAGCCATTCGGGTCTCCTTGTACATTTATTGATGAAAATGGTAAATTTGGAGCTAAAGCTAATGAAGGTTTCTTTGTAGGTTACGCTAGCCCACTCAAGAGGGTGTTCGTACCATGTTTGAGTAAGGTGATTCAAGTTCAACACGTGGATTGTCAGCAGCACACTTCATCACCACAACTTCCCGGACAAAGATTCCTGTTCGACTACGATAAGCTCTGGGAGTCGTTTCATCTGCCGGTCGAGCCGAGTGAGGAGGAACTAGCTCTTATGTATCTATATCAGCAAACTATGTCAGAGGAGCAAATAACTAGACCGCTAGAAGTTTCTCAACCCACCGTGGGTACTCACGATGATGAAGCAGGACCAAGTGGAACAGTACACGAACCACCAGAGGAACCAGTTCCATCGTTTGACGAATCTGACGACTCAGAAGCGGAACCCGCTCTGACTTTTGACGAGGATACAACGGAAACTGAGGATCAATCCATTGATCTTATCGTTGATCTTAACATATCGAGTTTGGAATCGGAAGTGAATGTGCCTGATAATGTTATGCCACGGAATCTATCTTATCACCCCTCAGAACAGATTATCGGTGACCTGCAAAGTGGTGTCAAAACTCGACATCAAATAGACCAAGCTCTTACATGTTTCTATTCATCTATTGCTGATATGCAAAAAGAAGTCTCATTGAAATGTTTTATTTCGCAGATAGAGCCCAGAACCTACAAAGAGGCATTGACTGAGGATAGCTGGGTGAATGCAATGCAGGAGGAGCTGCAACAGTTTGAAAAGTTGGGCGTTTGGAGACTTGTTGATCTTCCTGAGAATCAAAAGTTGATCAAGACGAAGTGGGTATTCAAATGTAAAAGAGATGATCGAGGCGTAGTGGTTCGGAACAAAGCACGATTAGTGGTACAAGGCTTCAGTCAGCAAGAAGGCATCGACTATGATGAGGTTTATGCGCCTGTGGCTCGACTTGAAGCTATCCGGATCTTTCTGGCTTTTGCGTCATGGAAAGATTTCAAAGTGTACCAGCTTGATGTGAAATCTGCTTTTCTGTACGGAATGATTAAAGAAGAGGTGTATGTGGGACAACCGCCGGGGTTCACAGATCCACAACACAAAAACAAGGTGTTTCTACTGGATAAAGCGTTATACGGACTTCACCAGGCCCCGAGAGCCTGGTATGAAACGCTCTCGACATACTTGCTGGACAACGGGTTCACAAGAGGTACAGTAGATAGCACGTTGTTTATTAAAGAAAAAGACAACCATTTGTTGATTGTGCAGATTTACGTGGACGATATCATTTTTGGATCCACCAACGAAGACATGTGCAAAGAATTTGAGATAGTGATGAAGAAAAAGTTTGAGATGAGCTCAATGGGAGAAATGAAGTTTTTCCTCGGGTTGCAAGTAGAACAAATGCCCGACGGAATCTTCATTCATCAATCGAAGTATGTGAAGGATGTGCTAGACAAGTTTGATATGGCAGATTGCAGTCCTGCATCCACTCCCCTTGCACAGAATCATGGCATTTGTCCAGATGAGAATGGAGTGAAGATGGACGAGACATTGTACCGATCAATCATTGGTTCTCTGATGTATCTCACAGCTTCCCGTCCAGACATCATGTACCCGACATGTCTCTGCGCCAGATATCAGTCAAATCCGAAGCAGTCACACCTGACCATAGTAAAACGTATCTTACGGTATTTAAAAGGCTGCCCAAGCATCGGCTTGTGGTATCCTAGATCGGGTGACTTTACTTTATCTGGTTTTGCTGATTCTGACTTTGGAAGCTGCAAGCAAAACGCAAAGTCCACCACTGCTGGATGTCAGTTCTTCGGAACTCGACTTGTCACCTGGCAGTGTAAGAAACAAACCGCAGTAGCGCTATCTACATGCGAGGCTGAATACGTTTCAGCCTCAAGCTGTTGTTCGCAGATCCTTTGGATCCAACAGCAGATGCGTGACTTCGGTTTGCAGTTCTTAGATACTCCAATCTATGTGGACAATGAAGCAGCTATTAATATCACTAAAAATCCGGTTCACCATTCGAAAACGAAACACATTGAGATCCGTCACCATTTTATTCGTGATTGTCACGAGAAAAAGTTAATTCGGATTGAACACGTGCACACCGATGATCAGAAAGCGGATTTCTATACTAAACCATTTGACAAAAAGAGATTTTATTATCTTTTGAAATTGAACGAGTTGAAAAATCTGCAATCTGGGAGGGTTATTGAATGTGAAGCCGAGATGGGCGGTGATCTGACGTGAACCATATCGAGTTGTCAAATTTGTTTGTACAGTTTATTTTCTGCTTTTCGATAAAAACAAAAACACAAAAATATGTTTTTCTTTTTAGGGGGAGAAAGTTTGTAGAAAAATACAAAAACATGATAAAATCTATAAAAACCAAAAACATTTGAAAAAGTAAAAATGAGTTTGTGTATAAAAGGGAAATGATAGTACATCAGCTAGACAGGTGCAGTACGCTAAAGAATTGGAATGTATAAAATGCAATTAAGCAGTCTCGCTAAAGATGTGCCGATAGGTTTTCACAAAATCAGTAGATCAGTTTGGGATATAAACATAAAATTTACTTGCGTCTAAGTGGGGAACACCTCCAGGATATATAGGTAACCCCTGAAATCCTGTTTGAAGGGTCCCGTATTCTGAGATACTAGGTCTTTATGCTTAGTGATATCTGGGGTATTATCCCGGGACTTCTGATTTTGCGGAAGCAATGGCCTAGTCCCCGGAGAATACTTTACGCTGCTTTGAAATATAAGCCTCCCCTCAGCATAAAAAATGATAACACATTGCAAAATGGTTAATCATGTGCTGTTGAAAAGAAGATCCCCAAAGGGGACCCACCAAAAGTCGAAGCCGTCATCTCTCTGCGTATCGAAAGATCGACCTGAGCTCTCACGGCCCTCGCAATTAACCCCTTACAGATATCATCTAGGTATATTCACCTGTAAGACTGAATACTGGGGTCTGGATACGGGAGTATATACTGAGGTGGGACACATGTAGATGTTTAAGTCCTAAAACACTAATTCTGTATCCCGAGCAGATTGAAAGTTCTGTGAGAATTTAAGAGGATCAGTATATCGGCAATCTACGTGAATTGTTTAATGCTTAAAATGAAATAACAGCTTAATGGTACTTGTATCTTGTTGGAAGCTGATATGATCCCTTAACACGCTCACAAAAAGATTGTGTGTACAGTTTATTCAGTTAAAAATCCAAAAAGATTTTAAATTTTCTTATTTTTATTTTCGACAACCGATGTTGGGAATCAGATGATCAAAGCTTTGTGCAGAACATGTTAGTGTTTGATGAGGGATGGGTAAGCTGGAGATTGCTTTACTGTGATTGGTATATTAGTTGAAAGTTAAAATGTGTTTGAAAGTTCAAAATGTTCAAAAGTTCATTCATTTGAACTGTTTTTAAAACAAAATGACAGAGATCTTCATAATTCGGTCAACCAAGGTCATTAACTTGGACTTGGTGGACTAAGCAAGTTAACTAAGGTCATTAACTTGGACTTGGTTAACTAGGAGTGACGGTGTTTAATCTGAAAAGTGTCAAAATGTAAATTTTTTGAAAATAACACCCTGATTTTGCTCATGTGTCATTAAGAAAATAATTTTGAAAATTAAAAAGTTTAAAATTTAATTGAAAAATGAAAAGTTTAGTTGTTTGGATTCTTTATATAGTCAAATCTTTATAGGATTGTAAAAGAACCAGATTATCAATTCTGGACATTTAAAATGTCTATTCTTATAAATGTTTGAGATTTGCAGGTGAAAGTTTCAGATTAAGATCCCTATAGCAGAGCCTTAGGGGGAGTCTGAAGACGAGCTTGATATAAAAGGAAGCTTGTTGCTGGTAATCCAAGTGTTGATCACAAATGCTTGGAAGATTGAAGAAAGGGGGAGCATAGAGGAAGATAAAGAATGAGAAGATTAGGGTTGCGCTGAGAAAAAAGCCGAAACTGAAGGAAGAGAAATTCAAAGCTATCTGAAGGCCTACATTCAAGACAAAGACTGCGGCTTCATCCAAGGGGGAGTTTGTTGATGCACAATGTCTAAAGCCTGCGTCTTTGTAATACTAGTATAATGTATAGGGTCCAGATAGGTCATTTTATGTTAGTACAGGGGGTAAAACTGTAATTTTATGATTTTCTAGTTTGAGGTCCGCTTTTGTGGCATGTGTTCACATAAGCGAACCAGGTTTGTTGTCTGGACCGCTCTTGTGAACATGTCATATGAGCGGACCAGGATTCCTATAAATATCCCTGATGTGTTCTTCATTTGTAACTGATTCATGAACTCAACGTCGAACTGCTGACTGTACGACAAGCATTATCAAGTGAAGAAAAGTATTTTTAAGTGTGAATCTTCTGTTTCTACTCATTTCTGTTACGTTTTTCTTTGTATCATGCTGAAAATGTGTTTCCGCCACATTTTCAGTAAGCACTAGCTCTGATTGACTCACTCGAGAGGTCAAAACTGATCCTACACCTTAAATTGTAGCCATTTGTTGAGTTTTTTTTTGTGTCTAATCCGCATATATATCACCATCGCCCTTGATTTTCTTGACTGTATATCTCTTAAATGTCAACTTATACACCTGTGATTTAGTTTACGAAGATTTTTCAATGCCGAGAACCTCGATCAGAGAGTAAAAAAGGTGTAAGGTTCACAATGGTGTAAAATTAAAATGGGATATACCGGGTTAGGATTCGAGTTACAGGAACAAGGGCCAAACCAACCACCCAAGAATGGAATCGTCGAGCGAAAACACTTGACAACCTCCTAGAAGGAGCTTTTCTTGGCACCAGACCTTTCTCCGTCCATTAGAAATCTGATGACGTCACTAAACACATTCCTTAAATTGAAGCCATTTGTTGACTTTTTTTTTTGGTGTCTAATCCGCATATATATCACCATTGCCCTTGATTTTCTTGACTGTATATCTCTTAAATGTCAACATATACACGTGTGATTTAGTTTGCGTAGATTTTTCAATGCCGAGAACCTCGATCAAAGAGTAAAAAAGGCGTAAGGTTCACAATGGTGTAAAATTAAAATGGGATATAACGGGCTAGGATTCGAGTTACAGGAACAAGGGTCAAACCAACCACCCAAGAATGGAATCGTTGAGCGAAAACACTTGACAACCTCCTAGAAGTAGCTTTTCTTGCCACCAGACCTTTCTCCATCAATTAGGAATCTGTTGCCGTCACTAAACACATTCCTTAAATTGTAGCCATTTGTTGAGTGTTTTTTTTTTGTGTCTAATCCGCATATTTATCTCCATTGCCCTTGATTTTCTTGACTGTATATCTCTTAAATGTCAACATATACACGTGTGATTTAGTTTACGAAGATTTTTCGATGCCGAGAAACTTGATCAGAGAGTAAAAAAGGCGTAAGGTTCACATTGGTGTAAAATTAAAATGGGATATACCGGGCTAGGATTCGAGTTACATGAACAAGGGCCAAACCAACCACCCAAGAATGGAATAATCGAGCGAAAACACTTGACAACCTCCTAGAAGCAGCTTTTTTTTGCCACCAGACCTTTCTCCATCAATTAGGAATCTGATGTCGTCACTAAACACATTCCTTAAATTGTAGCCATTTGTTGAGTGTGTTTTTTTTTTTTGTGTCTAATCCGCATATATATCACCATTGCCCTTATTTTCTTGACTGTATTGTTGGACTCTGTATGCCCAAGACACATATTAAATTGATGTGGCTAGTACGTTATGATCCAAGTCGGGTCATACCCAATAACAAGGTAGACAATCACCTATGATATTTATTTATGATTTGATCAAACAAATAAATATTAACACTTAGAATATTTAGAAATTGGTTTTCTAAATAATTGCACTTGAGAAATTAATAAATTATATGGATAATTTATTTTGAGAGAATATTTTATTTTGTTATTTAATAGGTTAAATAACGAGTAAATTACAAGTTTTGTCCTTTATGTATGTCCCAAATTGCAGGCGCTGTCCTTTAAACCAAAACTTGACAGGCGGTGTCCTTTGTGTTTTCAAAATCTTGCACGTTTTGTCCTTTAGGCCAAACTTAGTTAGATTTTTTAGTTAAATCTGGTATCAAGGGGCTATTTTGTAAAAAAAAATTATTCAGGGACTAAATTGTACAAAACTTAAAAATAAAAAATATATAAACTTCCTTTTTTTCTCATTTTAATCTCAAAGTTCTCTCTCCTCTCACTCTCTTCTCTCTCTCTAGCGCACTCATGGAGTTCCCTCTGCTGCAGTCCCTTGAAGCTAATAAAAGTCAACCATCTGCAAGTCAACCCTCGTTCCATGCCTCTACTCTTGAAAAATCTGTGCCACCTGTGATGGTGCTATTGCAGGTGGTGTTTAGGTGTGGTGGGTGTGATGGCGGGTTAGGTGCGGTGGGTGTGATGGCGGGTTAGGTGCGGTGGGTGAAAGGGTGGTTTTGTTGGTGGGTTAGGTGCGACGGTGGGTGAATGGGTGGTTTGTGGTGGTGGTGGTCGGAGAATCGATGCCGGAATTGTTTTTTTAGGGTTTTTGATATTTTTGTTTTTGGGGATTTTTGGGGGTTTTTGATTTGTTTGATTTTGGGGATTTTTGGGGGTTTTTTATTTTTGGTCAGTGGGTGGCAGGTGGGTGGTCGGAGAATCGATGCCGGAGAATCGATGCCGGATATGTTTGGTGATGGTGGTGAATCGATGCAGGTGGATATGTTTGGTGATGGTGGTGAATCGATGTTTGGTGATGGTGGTGAAGGGGTGATTTGTTTTACTTTGGTTCTTTTGTTTGTTTGCAGGTTTGATGGAGACGGGTAAGTGTTGTTTGTTCCTTCATCTTCCTATATAAACTTCTGTGTTGAATATCATTGTTCATTATTTTCTACTTTTTAAATTTTTCTCGGTAACATATTATGCTATTCTCTTTGATGTTCTCTGGTTGCTACTATCCTCTTTGATATGTTTGGTGATGTTTGGTGATGATGGTGGTGGAGAATCGATGCCGGATATGTTTGCAAATCAGGTTCGTTTTTGCTCTCTTTTCCGTTATATGATTCCGTTTAAGGTGTGTTTGATGGTGGCGGTAGTGGTGGTGGTGGCGGCGGTGGAGGGTGGTGGTGATGGTGATGAAGGGTGGTGGTGATGGTGGTTAGTAATTTACTCAATAATATTAATAATAATAATAATAATATTAAGTTTTGTACAATTTAGTCCCTGAATAAAATTTTTTTACAAAATAGCCCCTTGATACCAGATTTAACTAAAAAATCTAACTAAGTTTGGCCTAAAGGACAAAACGTGCAAGATTTTGAAAACACAAAGGACACCGCCTGTCCAGTTTTGGTTTAAAGGACAGCGCCTGCAATTTGGGACATACATAAAGGACAAAACTTGTAATTTACTCGTTAAATAACATTATAAAAAAATATGATTTGTTGCATAAAGTCTTATATATATATATATGATGTTATATTTATAAAAGTTATAAATATAATATAAGACTTAATATTTGATAAGGAAAAAAATTTTGATTGGTCAATATTGGAGGCCTTATGGCCGTCCACCTTGTCTTCCCAATGTGGGTTTTCCCCACTAATTTTACATGCAAACTTCTCAAAGAACAAGGCACTTGTTTTATAAAAGTTGCAACATCTTCTCTCATTTTTACACAACATAATTCAAGTGCAAAACTCTCAAAAATTCCCTCTAGAATTTCGGCCAAAGGTGGTCTTGCAAGAGAGTTTTACAAGTGAAAATCCTAGCAATTTTAAGGTGTTTGTTGGAGGCTTCGGGGTATACTAGCTTGAGGCTTTCTTGTTTGGAAGCTACCACTCAAGAATCATCATCATCTTTTATCTCCTTGCTCTTTGAAAGGTTGTTTCTTAAAACACCCTATGGTTGTATTTTGATAGCATGCATGTCATAAATGGATCCGGTTATTTGGTTTTTCATTTAAAATGGTTTTAAATCTTGAAAAGTAACATGTTTTAAATATATATTCCATTGCGTTTTTAATTTTATTTGGATAAAATTACTTTGATAAACATGTAAAAACCCATCAATGGCATCTAGAGCCGCTTATATGAGTGCATGCTTCATCGGATTTAAAATTTTCGGGTTTGGAGAAACCCTATGGCCGAAATTTTATCCATGGTTTTCCTTTTGTTTTTTTTCAAGATTTATTTCCTACATGCATAAAGGAATCTTGAAAAAAAAAATTATGTCATTTGGATGATTTGTTTTGTTTGTACAAAAACCCACATTTTTTGGTTTTTTTCTTTCTTGACCGAAAATGTAGGCTGTAAAAGGAAACCATTTTACTCTTGAATTTTATATATATATATTTGGATATATATATTTTGGTGTACATAACCTATCCATGACCTTGTGTGAATATGTTTGTGTTTGTGATTTTATTTAATTATTCAATGGGTTGTAATAATTATTAATTTTTGTCTTCCATTTGTAAAAATATGTAATTTATTTTCATTTGGTATGTAAATAAATAGATTAGGTGCATTTTATTTTACTAGAAAAATGTATTAGGATATCTTTTGTAAAAGAAGATGCACACAAAAAATGCGGTTTTGGTTTTGGCTATTTTCGGGCCTAAAGGACTTCATAGTTCTTAACGGGATTTTAGCCCGATAACCAAAACACATTTTTGAAGTCCAAAGGAGTTTGGAGCTGAATATAAAAGACATTTGGAAGCCCAAAGAATGTGAAGAAATCACAACACAAGAAGAAGACTTGAAGCATTTGGATGCGGGATCAAGTGGGAGTTCAACGACACCTTTTTTATGTCTATATTCACCCTTTAGGAAGGACCTTTTGACACACTTGTTTCGGCTAACAAGTGTGGTCAAAATAGTTGGCTATGGTTATGCACCTTTTTTTATTTATGTGTTGTGCTTGTATGGTTATTTTATTTATGGTTGTTTAGATGATATTTGGATATGCATGCTTAACAACTAATAATACGTAACATGCTTAAAATTGGTTCTTAACAAAATCATTAAAATGGTTAATAAAAGGTTTTATTAAAAGTTAATGATTTTATAATAAAATGGGTTTTATTAAAAGAACCTTGAAAATTGGTTTTCACTAAAGTACCATTGATTTGAATGCATGCAAATATATGGTACATATAATTTTCTAAACTAGAATTTTGAAAAATAAAAATCCCTTTTATAAAACAAGTCAAACACCATCCTTTTATACAACACTCGAATCACTTGGGAACTCTTTGTGGGATAAAGGTCACCTAACCACATTTGAGGAAACTTGTATATTTGAGGTGGGGTTACCATGTTTGTGGGATAAAGGTCACCTCACCACTTATATGGGTAAACTCACATGTGTGTCTAAGTTGGACGACTTGATTTGGAAACCATGAACTTGGGGTCACCGAAGCATGGGGAACAAAGGTGTTGATGGGATTAAACATGCCAACTAAACATAAAGATGTTTAACCGATCCCATATGGCTAGAAGTTGCAAAGGGTTGCAATCGTCAAACGTTGACTACCTTGTTAATTTAAATAATGGGATAAAGGTCACCTAACCAATATTTAAATGTAACGTTGGATTCTAGATTTTAATTATTAATTGTCTATGAGACATAAAAGGGTATTAATGATTAAAATTTTAATAATATCGAAAATACTAAAATTGGACTTTGTTAAATTTTGTAGATGGCCGCTAACAATGCAAACCCGATTACCCAAACCGTCTGAAACCTATCACTAAGAACCATCATTGAAAAGGATCGTCTCAACCATAACAACTTCATGGATTGGTTTCGAAACTTGAGAATCGTTCTCAAGCAAGAGAAGATATTCTATGTGTTGGACGATCCTATTCCCGATGAACCTGACGTGGAAGATGTGGAAGCCTAGAATGATTGGGTTAAGTATACCGAGGACTCCAAGCAAGCCTCTTGCCTCATGTTGGGAACTATGATTCCCGAGATTCAAAAAGATTTTGAACATCATGGGCATACGACATGATTACCCAATTGAAGGAAATGTTCCTACAACGAGCAAGGGTAGAACGCTTTGAAACGGTTCGAGCGCTTCATGCATGTCGAATGGAGGAAACCCAATCGGTCTCATCTTACGTTTTTAAGATGAAAAGCCACATTGATCGCCTCGAAAGGCTCAATTGTCTTGTCTCTAAAGAGTTGGCTACGGATTTGATCCTCAACTCTTTAACAAAGAAATTTGAGAGCTTTGTTATGAACTACAACATGAATGGATGGGACAAGAGCATTGGTGAGCTTCATGCAATGCTCAAAACGGCCGAAGCGGGAATGGGTAAAAAGGCTTTACCCGTTCTAACGATCAATGAGGGAGGCAAGAAAGGGCATCACCCCGACACCAAAGCAAATGTTGCCAAAGGAAAGGGGCATGTCAAAGGAAAAGGAAAAAAGAAAGGCTAAAGCAGAACCACCAAAACCAAAAGAGAAGAAGGCAAAAGTTGCCACGAGCAATCCATGCTTTGAGTGTGGAGAGATAGGGCATTGGAAAAGGAATTGTCCAACCTATCTCAAAGAGTTGAAAAACAAGAGGGATGTGGGGCAAACCTCAGGTACAATCTTTATGATACATGTTGATCTAAATGTTATTTCTTCTAACACATTGGTATTAGATACTGGATGTGGAACTCATATTTGCAATTCGTTGCAGGGGTTCAAAAGAAATAAGCATTACAAGAAGGGAGACACTAGTCTCTTCATGGGCAATGGAGCGAAAGTTCAAGTTAAAGCCCAAGGAGACTATGTTTTAAAACTTCCAAGTGGTTTGGAAATTTGTTTAAAAAATGTTTTGTATGCTCCTAGTTTGACTAGGAACATTATTTCTGTTTCCCTTTTAAGACAATATGGTTTCGATTTGAAGTTTGTGAACAATGAAATTTATGCTTCGATGAATGACATGTTCTACTTTAAAGCTATGCCTTCAAATGGTATTTATGAATTGGTTCATGATGATATATCATTTGATAATTCGATGTACCAAGCAAACACCAAGAAACTCAAAATGGATTTGAGTGAGACCTATCTTTGGTATTGTCGTCTTGGTCATATAAACAGAAATCGCATCCAAATACTTCAAAAGAATCGTCTTTTGGAAACAAATGAAATTGGTTCATTTGATACATGCGAATCTTGTTTACAAGGTAAAATGACTAAGAAACCCTTTAGTGGCACCAACCAAAGGGCAAAAGATTTATTAGGTATCATACATTCGGATGTATGTGGTCCTTTTAAGCCAATGACTAGGAATGGTGAAAGATACTTCCTAACTTTTACCGATGACTACAGTCGTTATGGTTATGTGTACTTGCTAAGACACAAAGATGAAGTTTTTGAAACGTTCAAAATCTTCCAAAGCGAAGTAGAGAATCAACTCACCAAGACAATCAAAGTTCTTCGTTCCGATAGAGGAGGTGAATACCTTAGTGATGCTTTTCAAGATCATCTTAGGAGTTGTGGGATCATCTCACAACTTACTCCACCTGGAACACCACAACATAATGGTGTATCTGAGAGGAGGAATCGAACTCTATTGGATATGGTTCGATCCATGATGGCTAGAAGCACATTGCCTCTATCATTTTTGGGTTACGCTTTGCTCTCCGCGACTCGTATATTAAATATGGCCCCAACCAAGAAAGTGGATAAGACACCTTTTGAAATATGGCATGGAACGGTTCCATCATTATCATATTTGAAGGTATGGGGTTGTGATGCTTATGTGAAGCAATACACCCCAAACAAGTTAGAAGTAAGATCCACTAAGTTTATCTTCGCATGATTTCCTAAAGATGATATAGGATATTATTTCTATGATCCAACAGAGCAAAAGGTGTTTGTTGCTCGAAAGGCTAAGTTCTTGGAAGATAAGTTCCTTATGGAAGGAACTAGTAGAACAGTGGAACTTGATGAGGATCAAGAACCACAAGCCGATACACGTTTGGTTGATACTAGCAGTCAACAAGAGGTTGTTGAAGATGATCAAATGATTGATCAACATACACAAAATGTTCGCAGATCTGGTAGAATTAGTAATCCACCTGAAAGATATGGATTTTTCATGAATGGATGCTATGTGGTAGATTCAGACGAACCAACCACATACCATGATGCAATGTCGAAATCCGATTGCGACAAATGGCTTGAGGCTATGAACGTAGAGATGCAATCCGTGTATGATAACCAAGTATGGGAATTGGTTGTGCCACCTCCTAACTCCAAAGTAGTTGGAAGTAAGTGGGTTTTCAAGAAGAAAACGGACATGCATGGTAACTTGGATACTTATAAAGCGAGACTTGTAGCAAAAGGTTTCACTCAAACTCAAGGGGTTGATTATGATGAGACCTTCTCGCCCGTGGCGATGCTAAAGTCGATTAGGATATTATTTGCCATAGCTGCATATTATGACTATGAGATTTGGCAAATGGATGTCAAAACGGCTTTCCTCAATGGATATCTTGATGAAGATGTCTATATGGTTCAGCCTGAAGGTATTGTCGATCCAAAACATCCTAACAAAGTGTGCAAGTTAAAGAAATCAATCTATGGATTGAAACAAGCATCGAGAAGTTGGAATCACCGTTTTGATGAAGAAATTAGGAATTTTGGGTTCATCAAGAACGGCGATGAAGCTTGTGTGTATAAGAAAGCTAGTGGGAGCACAATCACTTTCTTAGTATTGTATGTCGATGACATTCTACTATTTGGAAATGACATTCCAACCATGGAAGGTGTAAAAGCCTGACTTCGAAGATGTTTTTCCATTAAAGATCTTGGAGAAGCTGCCTATATTTTGGGAATAAAGATCTATAGGGATAGATCAAGGCGCTTGATAGGTTTAAACCAAAGTGCATACATTGACAAAGTCTTGAAAAGGTTTAAGATGGAGAACTCTAAGAAAGGTTTGGTACCTATTCAAAAGGGGACAATATTGAATGTGACTCAATGTCCAAGCTCAAAGGATGAGCAAGAAAAAATGAAAGGAATCCCATATGCGTCTGCTATAGGATCCATAATGTATGCAATGATATGCACTAGACCGGACGTGTCATGCGCTTTAAGCATGACAAGTAGATACCAGCAGAATCCAGGTAACAGTCATTGGATGGCTGTTAAGAGCATATTGAAATACCTTAGGAGGACTAAGGATATGTTTCTAATATATGGATCTGGTGAAGAGGATCTCGTTATAAAGGGTTACACGGATGCGAGTTTCTAAACTGATCGAATGGTTCTCGATCACAATCTGGGTATGTCTTCATTTTGAATGGAGCTGCAGTCTCTTGGAAGAGCTCGAAGCAGGATGTTGTAGCATTGTCCACTACAGAATCAGAATACATCGCCGCTTCATTGGCAGCACAAGAAGCTGCATGGATAAAGAAGTTCATTGCCGACCTAGGGGTAGTCCCTACCATTCAAGACCCCTTAGAGATCTTTTGTGATAACGATTGCTCAAATCAAAGAACCTCGTGCACATCAAAAGACTAGGCACATTGAGCGGAGATTCAACTACATAAGGGATGAAGTTGAAAAGGGAAAGATATGTATTCGCAAAGTTCACACCGATCAAAACATTGCGGATCCACTCACGAAGCTCCTTGAACGGCCAAAACATGAGGGTCATACTTGTGCCTTAGGACTTCGATATTCTAGTGATTAGATTTGATCTATTTTGTATTTAGATATTGGAACAATTGTTACTTTAACTCTTTTATGGTATTTTGAGTTATGTTCCATTTTAGCATGTTTAAATCCGTGAATAAATTAATTATTCTAAATGTCCGTGGTCGATCATACTTGTGGGAACAAATATGAATGTAAGACTATTATGAACTTGGATTGGTGGATATTCATTAGGTATGAATATAGAGCAAAGTGTTGCTGCCAAAGTTCATAGATATTTGTGGGATACAAATATTGGACTGGCCCGCTCTCAAATGTTACTGCATGGTCAATATTGGAGGCCTTATGGCCGTCCACCTTGTCTTCCGAAGGTGGGTTTTCCCCCACTAATTTTACATGCAAACTTCTCAAAGAACAAGGCACTTGTTTTTATAAAAGTTGCAACATCTTCTCTCATTTTTACACAACATAATTCAAGTGCAAAACTCTCAAAAATTCCCTCTAGAATTTCGGCCAAAGGTGGTCTTGCAAGAGAGTTTTACAAGTGAAAATCCTAGCAATTTTAAGGTGTTTGTTGGAGGCTTAGGGGTATACTAGCTTGAGGCTTTCTTGTTTGGAAGCTACCACTCAAGAATCATCATCATCTTTTATCTCCTTGCTCCTTGAAATGTTGTTTCTTAAAACACCCTATGGTTGTATTTTGATAGCATGCATGTCATATATGGATCCGGTTATTTGGTTTTTCATTTAAAATGGTTTTAAATCTTGTAAAGTAACATGTTTTAAATATATATTACGTTGCATTTTTAATTTTATTTGGATAAAATTACTTTGATAAACCTGTAAAAACCCATCATGTATATCTCTTAAATGTCAATATATACACGTGTGATTTAGTTTACGAAGATTTTTCAATGCCGAGAACCTCGATGAGAGAGTAAAAAAGGCGTAAGGTTCACAATGGTGTAAAATTAAAATGGGATATATGTGACAACCCTAAAAATTACAGGTATCCGTACAATAAATTTATATTTAATTTGTGCTTAATGATTGTGCTTAATTACAACTGTTGATTATATTGCTTTCTGATTTCTGTTACATACATACACATGCATCACCTTCATACTGTCACTCCATTTATTATATACAAACATTAGTGACAAACTCGATGCACAAAGCACAGTTAGCACAGTGAACGGATAACCCAGTAAACATGCTGACAATGCCAGCACATAGACAGACAATATTTTTGAGGCCAGTATGAGCCAGAGACAGGATACTACACTAGTAGTGAGTGTAGGGAGGTGAGGACCATAAAACTGCGTCACTAGGTGATAGTTATAGTGCCGGGAAGTGCCTAAAACACCCTTAAAGTGCAGAATTCTGCACTATATACCAAAAAGTCAGCATTTAACAATGCTAGTAAGGTGCAAAAACTTGGCAAAATAATCCTAGATACTTTCCAAAGTGTTGGGAATTTATTGTGTCACTAAAAATAATATAAATCGTTATTAGAAGGAATGGTAATCATAGGTGTACATTTTAGTAACCTTTAACCTATAAACAGCTTGCTGATTTGCATTTTCAGCCGGCTTCAACTGGTTGTAGCCACATCGTAACTTAACAAAACTTGATCTTCTTAAGTCTACAACGTGTTATTATTATGAAATACCGTTCTAATGGCACTGGAATCATAATTTTTGGACTTCGTTTACTATTTTTAAAGCGTCATTTTGTAACAGCAGCTAAAGTTGCATTTTTGCTGCTGAAAATATGCGTTCTGTTTTCAGTCATAACTTGAATTCGGTGTAGAGTTAGATCATGAAATTTGTACTGTAGATGACCACCGATGTATTTGTAATTCTCTCACTGGAATTTCGTAAATCGGACTCTCGATGAATTTTAAATAAATTATTCCGTGGACTGCAGTCAGAAAAAGGTAAATCTAATTTATGTCCGGAAAATGATTTTCTATAATATATTGGTGATGATTTGGACCCCGATATTTTTACACAATAATATTTGGATCGTATAAGACATTCTGTAAAAATTTAGGAATTTTTGGAATAAGATAACTATTTTAATAAAATACCCGAAAACAGCCCAGTTTCATATATTAAAACTGAAAGGATATAAGTAGTATTTTGCATGTCTAAATGTCGGGGTGATTATTTGAGAACGATCTAACGTGTCATATGTAAAGAAAATGATATGCTATTTAGCATGGATACCTCCATTTACAAAGGAGACTATGGCGAAATTTTCTGAAAATCCTAACGCTTAGCAAATATTTTCTAGACAAGTGTTTACTAGTATATTTAGACTATGTTTTTCAAACATAAACATCGCCATAAATTTTTGCAACAAAATACAAAGTGTCGGAGGTTGATTTTCGTAAATAAAAGTGGATAAATATATATTTAGTATATATATTTTAATATCAAGACGCTTGTGTGAATATTTGCATATTTTGTGAATTAGTTATATTATTTAGGGTAAAGTAATATAACTTAACGAATACCATGGAAATTACGACTCCCAAAATAATATCAGAAATCTCACGGAATAAATATCTAAGTTACACACTTGGTATTGTGAAACCGAACGCAAGAACGTAACTTATGAAATATTCCAGGAAAATACTCTTACACATATATCTTTGGTAAAATATTATTTTGGAAACTAAGGAAGTCAAAATATATTATTTTTGGGAAAATACATATATTTTGGGAATACGTTATTTTCGGACAAATGAGTTAAATGTATTTTTTCTAAGTGGGACTTAATATATATATTGTCGAAACTACAAAGTTACATATATAAGGACCCCCATCCTTGGGAAGGAAATACGAATACGAATACTCGAGAAGTATTAATACAGAAATATTGTATAAACAATTATTCCAAAACTAAATACAATTATTACAACTTGGAATAATATTAGAATCGTAACTCAAAAACATACATACTAAGACAAGGCACGACCCGTTCGTCTAATAGACGTTAGACCATTGTAGGTAGTCGTGTTTGCCGCGGAGATTTGGGTTACAAGTACGAAGACGCAATACAGTGAGTTCATGTCCCCCTTTTCTCTTAACTGTTTTCAGTTTTTATACTTCGGGGGTGGAATAGATGTTACAATTATTACAGACTTTTATATACATGGTATGGTTAGCTTAAGGAGGGTTTACTACTTAGAACATGTGAGTGGGTAGGTGGAAACTAAGGCCATTAATCCTCATTGTAGGACCGAGGGTCATGAGCGATAGATCTATTTGGGTGTAGCGAGCCCAACTCCTGAGTCAAACTGTGCGGACCATGGGGTGACTTTGAGCCCGACGCAAAAATCTGCTAGGGTTGAGTCTTCCTGCATCACTTCACACATATCATTGGCTTTGCAACCCAATGGTGATCTCTTTTTCCTTAATTGCTACATACCAGAATTTTTCATACATACAGACATATTACAAAGGTTTATACATGCTCACTTACACATGAACTCGCTCAACTTTATGTTGATTTTTCAAACTACATGTATTTCAGGTAATTAGTACATGGATCTGGCGGGCATTGGAGTTTTTAAGCTGCGTTGTGAATAAAGATGTCATCCAAGTCAATAGGGCTTAGGGGACGTATCTTAATCCTGGACGAGATACGTAGTCCTAAACTCGGGTTTGTTTTAAAATCTTTTGTTGAGTCTTTTGAACTCCTTAAAATAGGTTATGATTTGTAACTTGAATTTGGTATTGACTTTCTAGACAATTATGTTGTACTACTTTTAAACTTAAATTAACGGATGTACATCTACTGATTTTATCATATAGTGTTGTTATGATCGTATGCAATGGTATTAAAAAGTCACACCAATAATCACGCTTCCGCAAAAGTCAGGGTGTGACAGCTTGGTATCAGAGCTTCGGTCGTAGCGAACTAGGATTCTTTCTTGAGTCTAGACTACGATCATTAGGGCTCTCACGAAAATGTTTTCACAACATGTTTTCATTGCATACACAAAACGTCCAGATCCAGGGAACAAACTTTTTACAAACAAAAGGGCACAAACACACATTTCCAAATTTATGTTTATAATTCAGTCTTAGAGGCTGAGGGAGGATCAGCCTTAGAGGCTGAGGGAGGATTAGTCTTAGAGACTGAGGGAGGATCAGCCTTAGAGGCTGAGGGAGGATCAGTCTTAGAGGCTGAGGGAGGATCAGCCTTAGAGGCTGAGGGAGGATCAGCCTTAGAGGCTGAGGGAGGATCAGTCTTAGAGGCTGAGGGAGGATCAGTCTTAGAGGCTGAGGGAGGATCAGTCTTAGAGGCTGAGGGAGGATCAGTCTTAGAGGCTGAGGGAGGATTAGTCTTAGAGACTCAGAGGATTGGTCTTAGAGACCAAGGATTTAGTCTTAGAGACTGGGAGGTTGGTCTTAGAGATCAGGGAATTAGTCTGAGAGGCAAGGGAGTTTAGTCTGAGAGACTGGGTGGGATAGTTTGGGAAGACTAGGACGAATATGTGGATACATTATTACATTATGAAAAGTCTTTATTTGCAATACACAAAGTATTAATGATTACTATATGCATACTATGACTATTATGTACCGGCACACACGTCACCGTCCTCAGGGAACGAATTGTCAGATGATGACGACCCAATGGCCACCGCCACAGATGAAGGGACCACACCTGATGAGACTACATCTGCGCCAGAGACATTTACGTCAGACGCTGAGCGTGATCCTGATATGCTGACTAAGGACGAGGACGACTTCCAGCAATCCGCGCTACCATATTTTAGTGATACTTTACCCTCGCTGATGGTTTCTCTGACAAGAATCTTTCTGTCACTCTTGCTTCAATCCATGACCACACTATCACTGGTCATCCCGATGGTGGGCACACCATGGCTCCGATCCTCGATGATGCACCTCCTGTGGACATTTTTCCTGAAGGTTGGCGACTCGACAAACAATTTATGACGACGTTAACATGTTTATTGATGATCCTCCTGCTGAACCCACACCTTTACGTGATCATGATCCTGTTCCTTTTTGGTCTACCATGCATTGCACTCCTTGTACCAGACCCAGTGCCTGCACCTTTACTTAATCATGACCCTATTTCTTTTGATTTGCCAGACAATGCATCCCTTATACCCTACCCAACACCCGCATCTAATGATCTTTCTATTAGTTGAGACATTTGATATTGCACCCACCACCGCGGACATTGCTCCTTTCCCCTATGAAGACCGACGTCCATTGCGCCAACATACCTATCGCTTTCCTTCAAGACATACCCACACCCCGAGAAGGTACTCCAGGTCAGCACCCGCGTAACGATCCTTTTGCTACAACAACATTTTCTACGACCTTACAGGCCGCAACATTTACTACTTTCACCCCTACATCGCTGGAAGAGCCGATTTGATGGTTCCTATAATACACTATGCTAATTTTAGACCCCTACCATCCCTCACACTATGGAGACCACACACGAGATGAGTTGCTCCTGTAACATCAACTACAGTTAGAGGATATGAGTCACAGAATGTTGGAGCTTGAGCTGACACCACAATTGGCAACTTTAAATGCAAAACATTACACAACCGAAAACATGATTTAAGTGTCTACATCACAAGACAGCATATTGTCTGCAAAGTTTATGTAAGACACCACGTCCTTCGCCCTGTCTGTTACTAGTATACTTTGGTCCTCCACATCTATCAAAGATTCTTTTGGCACTCTCCCCTGCTACTATTACACTTTTCCCAGGATTTGATGCTCGTTTCTTTACTGCCAAGCGACAGATCAGCTAATTGCCTCGACGTATATACAAGCTCGAGGAGGATTTCATGCAGGATAACAGTTTACTTTTCTTTCCTCCTCCACCTCAGTCACCAGTATAGTTGGTTTCTGGACTATGCGGATTGCATTACATTTGGGTAAAGACATCTATGATAAGCCGAGATTGTGGAGACTTTTGAAGACCACATCTGACTACGTAATTTCGATACACTAACATATTTAATGGACAAGGGTAGGATGACCCTGTGTCCCTGTTGACGTGATACATTTGGAAGACAACACAATTATGGCCAGGGGATAATGGGAAGCCAATCATCATTAAGCATGCGACAATACTTTGTGACCAATGACCAGCGGGAGCTCAGTCGCTATGTCTTCGTCAAGCACGTTATTAATCTATTTGTGTGTGCTATAATTATAATGCTACGTGCTTACTTGCTATGCTCTCATTAAACATAATTCCCAAATTACGTACTTATGCTATGATTATGATGCAATGTGCTTACCTGTTTAATGAAAACCTGATCGTAATACGTGCTACCAATATAACAGGAATGTGCTATGGTTGAGATACACGTGTTTGTTTGTTATACTTTCATTAAACATGATTCCAATTACTTGCTTGTGCTGTTGCGGGGATTTAAATACGTGCAAATACATATGATTTCCAAACAACTATCTACATTCCCTGAATAGACGAGACCTAACTAACCTGAACTTCTTCCTAGAAGATGTCTCATCAAGAGATCACTCGATTGACCGAGGCAGAATGGCAAGCGCACGCCTCACGAGTCATAGCTCGGCACGAGGTTCTTCGCTACAAACACAGCGAAGGTACCTCAAGGAGTGACCCACCTAACGGTAATGTTTAAGTCATCCAAGACACATTACAACACGTTTGGAAAAACCCCAATGTGCTTTACTAATGCTTACTGTGATGATGATTGCTTGGGTACAGGTTGTACCAACAAACATTTTCTAGAATGCAAACCCTTGAACTTCGGTGGCACTGGAGGTGCCATAGCTTTTGTAAAATGGGCTGAGAATGTGGACGCCGTTGTGCGAACGAGTGGTTGTACGCTAGAGCAACAAGTCCCATACATTTCCGGATTGCTACAAGATGGGGCTCTGTTATGGTGGGAGAAATGGGCGAGGCTGTAGCATATGCGTTAACATGGAGTGAGCTGAAGGAAATGATGCGTAGGGAGTATTGTTCTCAGATGGAGATCCAAAAGCTGGAATTAGAATTCTGGAAACTAAAGATGGAAGGTCCAAAAGTGGTGGAGCACGTGCAAAGGCTTTATGATTTGTCGCGAATCATTCCGTACCTGGTGGAACCCAAGTTGAAGAGAATGGAACAATCCATTTGGGAACTGGCGCCTCAAGCCTTGAGCTTGATGATAGCATCAACGCCACCAACAACTATGATTGCATATATGATAAGTCTGGAGCTCGCTAAGGAAGCTCAGTGAATTTCAAGGAGGTGATCGGGCAAATAACAAGAACAAGGTCAAAAAGGGAAAAGAGTACATGGGTAAGTTACCTCAATGCGACAAGTGTCGACGACATCATACCAGGCGATGTAAAAATGGGAAGTGTGACAACTGTGGCAAAGTGGGGCACAGCAGGGAAACGTGTTGGCATGAGACGAAATGTGGAAAGAAAGGTAAGGGATGTTATAACTGCGGTGATATGGGGCACTTTAGGAAAGATTGCCCAAGGGAGATTAAACAAAATCGTGGGGAGAATGTCTAACACCGGAGCTAGGGAAGCACGCCAGGATCCAAACATGGTCATCGGTACGCCTCATAATAGTCAATGTTATGCGTCTGTGCTATTTGATATTGTTGTCAAATTTTAGCTTCAGGATATACTTGTTTTAGTAGTAGGTGAGATAGATATCCAGTACTTGATAAGAACTAGTTAAGGAGAAGTCTCGACATGGTAACCAGAATGGACCAGCTGTCAAGCAATCGAGCGGAGATTGATATCCGCATCCCGATGGCGAACGAAGGAATGATCGTGACTCATGAAGCAGGATACGCCTCTACAGATTTCTAATTACTTGACGGCACAAAATTGTTGCGTAAAGGATGTGTTGTTTTCTTGGCTCATGTCGTGGATAAAGGAGCCGAAGAACCAAAACTCAAAGATATTCCAGTGATAGGGAAATATCCTGAAGTCTTCCTCGAAGACTTGCCGGAATCATCTCCTCAACGATTAGTCGAATCTCGCATCGATTTAATCCCAGGCACCGCACCTGTAGCCAATGCCCCGTAGCGACTTACATTTCGAAGATGCCAGGATTGACAGTTCAACCTTAGTGGTTGATAGAGAAGGAAGGTAACAGACCAAATTTTCCCTTTTGGGTAACCCCAGTCCCGCTCATCAAGAAAAAGGACGATGATTTTCAAATGAACATCAAACTACCAGGAGCCGAACGAGCTAGCAAACAGGAGTCAGCGACCCTTGCTAAGAACTGACGACTTACCTATTCGATTAACTGCGAGGATCCAACAAGTATTTCCTGACTGATCGATGATCGAGTAGCTGTGAATTCAGGAAGAAGGTATACCGGAAAATTGTGGGACAATAACTTGTTCTAAACATACACAAGAATGGCGTTTCCTACACGATGCACCGAACGATTCTACACCAAATACGAAACTCTGAAAATCTAGGAAACATGTACTTAGGACCATCAGGAACCTAGGTCCAAATTCACAAAGGTTGTTACCTAGGAACCACATCTATTAACTCAAGCAGATACCATTAACCTGACATATATGCCTGTTCCGTTGAATAAACAGAGAGTACTTGAATTTCTTTCACTTCTAGCGAGTAAATGTTTGCATCTCTACTCCCCTTAATGGTAATTGCATCACGTTAATTTTTCCACGCTGAGAGCGAACACACAGTTGCTTCGATACATGGTCATTTCTTCATTTTAGCAGATACTCATTATTCCTTTTCTTGGAAACTTACCTAACATACATGCATCATTTGCTACGCATGTGGTTTCGTTTCGAACAAACCCTTCATTGGAATTTACATATTATTATGCTAAACCTAATTACTGATTCCTGATTCGAGTGACCTACATTATTGTTATTGTTGGCTCTTTTGTTACCAAGTCGACACTTTCTTGAAACCGCTTTCTTTCAAGTTATATTCATGGTTTATTTTTGCTACCATGCCAAGATTCCCTTGTTGATACGTACGTTTATTATCGGGTTACGCTGAAACTAAGTTCAATTGCTTGAACTTATCCAGTTCACATGTTTGATTTGAGACGCCATGTGATGTATTGAGAGCATCATATTCTAATACTTTGGCAAAGATTCTTTTGTTTCGAGTCGTAGTAGACTTGTTCGGTCTACGACTTCACTAAATCATTTGTTGGTTACGACACCTTGTAGGGATACTTTCACAAAATTGAAGCTTGCACTTATTTGGTTACTCACTCCATATATGGATTTAAATTGATTATTCAATAATTTGCTCTAATCCGTCTTGTTTATCACGATTAAATCGGTCTCAACACAGTTGTGTGTTGAGGCAAAGGTACATAGATTCATTTCATATCACAGTGTACCTCCTAACGATTCTTTTATGATCAATCGAATGCCTTGCGGTACTTATTGCCTTCTCACTTTCGACCGAAAAACAATGGCTCTTTGATGTTCCATATTCAACTGAAAACTATATGACATTGTGTAAATCAAATCTTCTGGATTGTTTCGGTACATGTTCATTTGATTTTCAACACGGTGAACTTGTTCAGTCACCACTATACTTGAATTACGTCAGTACGACACCTTGTGGTGTCATTACAAACTTGTAACCTGTGTTAATCAAGGTCAACCGTTTCATACAAAACTGCATATACTTTTGTTTGACTCGTTAATTAAACATTTCTGATGCAACTACGAATCAAGACAATGATACATCAGATTCGCTTATATTTCATTCGGTGCACTTTCGCAATTCAAAAATGTCAACACACTAAACCTCACCATTCAATTATTCAAGGGTTGACATGTCATTTTACTAGTACGTTGAGTCGTTGATTTTGAATTCAAGTAGCAGATGCTATGGTTTGTAGGAACTCGTCTGCATATTGCGATCGATCGTTTGAGGATCTTATCAGTCAAATCTCCCCTTTTGTGGAACCCATGTTAATAGGATACCCTAGACTATACGTCAAATACGTACGGTACCTTTTGACATCAAATGCTATGAGCACACACCTTTAACCCTAGGATTCGGGTTGTTATATATTCTTGGACTCACCAAACGTGATTAAGGTTTGATTCGGTTTGGTGATTATCTACCTCGGTATTATTTATATACATACACATGTGACGGAATCATAAGGAGTTAAGGTAATACAAATTTCTAGGACGAAATTTTCTTAACGGGGGGAGAATGTGACAACCCTAAAAATTACAGGTACCCGTATAATAAATTTATATTTAATTTGTGCTTAATGACTGTGCTTAATTACAACTGTTGATTATACTGCTTTCTGATTTCTGTTACATACATACACATGCATCACCTTCATACTGTCACTCCATTTATTATATACAAACATTAGTGACAAACTCGATGCACAAAGCACAGTTAGCATAGTGAACGGATAACCCAGTAAACATGCTGACAATGTCAGCACATAGACAGACAATATTTTTGAGGCCAGTATGAGCCAGAGACAGGATACTACACTAGTAGTGAGTGTAGGGAGGTGAGGACCATAAAACTGCGTAACTAGGTGATAGTTATAGTGCCGGGAAGTGCCTAAAACACCCTTAAAGTGCAGAATTCTGCACTATATACCAAAAATTCAGCATTTAACAATGCTAGTAAGGTGCAAAAACTTGGCAAAATAATCCTAGATACTTTCCAAAGTGTTGGGAATTTATTGTGTCACTAAAAATAATATAAAAGACACTTTAAAGCTTTATTTAGCACTTTAACGGATCAACATCCAACCGAACAACCGGACTTTACCCGGAACGTAAAAATATTGCCAAACACATTGTTTTTACTTTTCTAAGCTAGTTAGGGTCCCCGAATACCCTAACACACTTTATATTATATAACACTTATACAACACTAACTAAACACATGTAATCTAACTAGATTGTAACAATAACATTAGAGACCAACCCCATACCCCCCCCCCTTATTAGAACCGGCCTCATATAGCCCCCACCCTCAAGGATCTCTAAGTCTTACATGATCTTTCCATAATATCTTATGGGATTTGTTGAGATGTGCATGTCCTTTGGGAGACACATTACATGGTGGTTAAACATAAAACTTGATTTATATAAGTGACCTTAGGATCTTGAGCTTCTCTCATCAAACACACATTCAAAATTCAACTCTCTTCTCCTCTCTTCTCTCTTGTTCGGCCGAGATCACAAGCACCACCATCATCACCTTCAAGTCTTCATACATACAATCTACACTCATCCAAAGGTGCAAGAGGTCCAACAACTAAGCTTGGTGTGTTCGGAAGCTCAAGGACCGCTCTCGTTTTCTTTTATCCACCACTTTTACGCTTTGAAACTTCCATAGCCTTGTGCTAGTAGTAAGTGCTTCAAATCTTCATCTTGTTCTTATTTTTGGTGGATAATAGTTGAAAGAATGATAAATATTAAGAAACTCTAAGAACATAAACAAGTCTTGAACATTAACTAGTCTAGTGATGAAGTATTGTTAAAATGATGAAGTAATCATGATGAATTTGAGTAATACAAACAATAATCTGCTGTAAATAACATATGTTATGATATAAATCGTTATTAGAAGGAATGGTAATCATAGGTGTACATTTTAATAACCTTTAACCTATAAACAACTTGCTGATTTGCATTTTCAGCCGGCTTCAACTGGCTGTAACCACATCGTAACTTAACAAAAACTTGATTTTCTTAAGTCTACAACGTGTTATTATTATGAATACGGTTCTAATGGCACTGGAATCATAATTTTTGGACTTCGTTTACTATTTTTAAAGCGTCATTTTGTAACAGCAGCTAAAGCTGCATTTTTGCTGCTGAAAATATGCGTTCTGTTTTCAGTCATAACTTGAATTCGGTGTAGAGTTAGATCATGAAATTTGTACTGTAGATGACCACCGATGTATTTGTAATTCTCTTACTGGAATTTCGTAAATCGGACTCTCGATGAATTTTAAATAAATTATTCCGTGGACTGCAGTCAGAAAAAGGTAAATCTGATTTCATTCCGGAAAATGATTTTCTATAAAATATTGGTGATGATTTGGACCCCGATATTTTTACACAATAATATTTGGATCGTATAAGACATTCTGTAAAAACTTGGGAATTTTTGGAATAAGATAACTATTTTAATAAAATACCCGAAAACAGCCCCGTTTCGTATATTAAAACTGAAAGGATATAAGTAGTATTTTGCATGTCTAAATGTCGGGGTGATTATTTGAGAACGATCTAACTTGTCATATGTAAAGAAAATGATATGCTATTTAGCATGGACACCTCCATTTACAAAGGAGACTATGGCGAAATTTTCTGAAAATCCTAACGCTTAGCAAATATTTTCTAGACAAGTGTTTACTAGTATATTTAGACTATGTTTTTCAAACATAAACTTCGCCATAAATTTTTGCAACAAAATACAAAGTGTCGGAGGTTGATTTTCGTAAATAAAAGTGGATAAATATATATTTAGTATATATATTTTAATATTAAGACGCTTGTGTGAATATTTACATATTTTGTGAATTAGTTATATTATTTAGGGTAAAGTAATATAACTTAACGAATACCATGGAAATTACGACTCCCAAAATAATATTAGAAATCTCACGGAATAAATATCTAAGTTACACACTTGGTATTGTGAAACCGAACGCAAGAACGTAACTTATGAAATATTCCAGGAAAATACTCTTACAAATATATCTTTGGTAAAATATTATTTTGGAAACTAAGGAAGTGAAAATATATTATTTTTGGGAAAATACATATATTTTGGGATTACGTTATTTTCGGACAAATGAGTTAAATGTATTTTTTCTAAGTGGGACTTAATATATATATTGTCGAAACTACAAAGTTACATATATAAGGACCCCCATCCTTGGGAAGGAAATACGAATACTCGAGAAGTATTAATACAGAAATATTGTATAAACAATTATTCCAAAACTAAATACAATTATTACAACTTGGAATAATATTAGAATCGTAACTCAAAAACATACATACTAAGACAAGGCACGACCCGTTCGTCTAATAGACGTTAGTCCATTGTAGGTAGTCGTGTTTGCCGCGGATATTTGGGTTACAAGTACGAAGACGCAATACAGTGAGTTCATGTCCCCCTTTTCTCTTAACTGTTTTCAGTTTTTATACTTCGGGGGTGGAATACATGTTACAATTATTACAGACTTTTATATACATGGTATGGTTAGCTTAAGGAGGGTTTACTACTTAGATCATGTGAGTGGGTAGGCGGAAACTGAGGCCATTAATCCTCATTGTAGGACCGAGGGTCATGAGCGATAGATCTATTTGGGTGTAGCGAGCCCAACTCCTGAGTCCAAGTGTGCGGACCATGAGGTGACTTTGAGCCCGACGTAAAAATCTGCTAGGTTTGAGTCTTCCTGCATCACTTCACACATATCATTGGCTTTGCAACCCAATGGTGATCTCTTTTTCCTTAATTGCTACATACCAGGGATTTTCATACATACAGACATATTACAAAGGTTTATACATACTCACTTACACATGAACTCGCTCAACTTTATGTTGATTTTTCAAACTACATGTATTTCAGGGAATTAGTAAATGGATCTGGCGGGCATTGGAGTTTTTAAGCTGCGTTGTGAATAAAGATGTCATCCAAGTCAATAGGGCTTAGGTGACGTATCTTAATCCTGGACGAGATACGTAGTCCTAAACTCGGGTTTGTTTTAAAATCTTTTGTTGAGTCTTTTGAACTCCTTAAAATAGGTTATGATTTGTAACTTGAATTTGGTATTGACTTTCCAGAAAATTATGTTGTACTACTTTTAAACTTAAATTAACGGATGTACATCTACTGATTTTATCATATAGTGTTGTTATGATCGTATGCAATGGTATTAAGAAGTCATACCAATAATCACGCTTCCGCAAAAGCCAGGGTGTGACAATATACCGGGCTAGAATTCGAGTTACAGGAACATGGGCGAAACCAACCACCCAAGAATGGAATCGTCAAGCGAAAACACTTGACAACCTCCTAGAGGCAGCTTTTCTTGCCACCAGACCTTTCTCCATCAATTAGCAATCTGATGCCGTCACTCAACACATTCCTTAAATTGTAGCCATTTGTTGAGTGTTTTTTTTGTGTTTAATCCGCATATATACACCATTTCCCTTGATTGTCTTGACTGTATATCTCTTAAATGTCAACATATACATGTGTGATTTAGTTTACGAAGATTTTTCAGTGCCGAGAACCTCGATCAGATAGTAAAAAAGGCGTAAGGTTCAGAATGGTGTAAAATTAAAATGGGATATACCGGGATAGGATTCGAGTTACAGGAACAAGGGCCAAACTAACCACCCAAGAATGGAATCGTCGAGCGAAAACACTTGACAACCTCCTAGAAGCAGCTTTTCTTGCCACCAGAAATTTCTCCATCAATTAGGAATCTGATACCGTCACTAAACACATTCCTTAAATTGTAGCCATTTGTTGAGTGTTTTTTTTTTTTGGTGTCTAATCCGCATATATATCACCATTGCCCTTGATTTTCTTGACTGTATATCTCTTAAATGTCAACATATACACGTGTGATTTAGTTTACGAAGATTTTTCAATGCCGAGAACCTCGATCAGAGAGTAAAAAAGGCGTAAGGTTCACAATGGTGTAAAATTAAAATGGGATATACCGGACTAGGATTCGAGTTACAGGAACAAGGGCCAAACCAACCACCCAAGAATGGAATCGTCGAGCGAAAACACTTTACAACCTTCTAAAAGCAGCTTTTCTTACCACCAGACCTTTCTGCATCAATTAGGAGTCTGTTGCTGTCACTAAACACATTCCTTAAATTGTAGCCATTTGTTGAGTTATTTGTTTTGGTGTCTAATCAGCATATATATCACCATTGCCCTTGATTTTCTTGACTATATATCTCTTAAATATCAACATATACACGTATGATTTAGTTTACGAAGATTTTTCAATGCCGAGAACCTCGATCAGAGAGTAAAAAAGGCGTAAGGTTCACAATAGTGTAAAATTAAAATGGGATATACCGGGCTAGGATTCGAGTTACAGGAACAAGGGCCAAACCAACTGTAACACCCCAGCCCAGAACGGGCTGGCGTGTCACTATAACAGTAGTCAGATCAAAAACATAATTCCATTTATACTTAAATGTATTACAAGGCTTTACAACTTAATGAAGGATATCTAATCCAGTACAATTATTTCTACCGTCTTTTCCAAACACTCGAGCACTCCTCCATATCCCGTCCCGGAAATCTTGATAACCTGACGCAAAGAAGAAAACACAAAAATGTACGTCTGAGCAAAATTTGAAAGTTTTGCCCAGTGCGCGGATAGAGGAAAACAAAAGCTTATTTGATGCAAATAACAGAATTTCATAATCCTATCATACGGATGTACCCATGAGCCAAACTTAAAACGTGACAATACACAGGTAGCTACTCCTGCATGATTATCACATGAGATGGCGAGTTGGCATACCCGTTATCCACCTCCTTATACTTAAATCCTAGGATCGATCCATACGCCTCCTAATAGCCTTATGTACCACACTTGTACTTAAGAGACGCCGTGAACTGATCTCTCCGTCACGGATGGAGCACATGATGTTGATGCCACAACAACATGCTCATGGGACACTCCACGAGAAGCGACACTCAGGGTATCAGAGTACAAAGAGTCTTATAACTTATCAAAATATTTTCATAACAAAACGTAACATATATTGGAACATGCGATAATGAGTACAACTTAACATATCGCATGACATGAAAGCGAAATCAAATGTTATGATTAGAATAGGAATCTAACGGACTGTCAAATGAATCGATAATCAAAGACGTGAGGAGTTTTAAAAAAAACATAGTAATTTAAAACAATTTGACTTGAGTAACATAATACTTGTATATCATATTAAACTTGTAACTTATTTACTTATAACTTATAAGTCTTAAGATATTTAACTTGTAACTTGTAAACAATAATTTGATTGAAAATACGAATCTTAGGCGAGATTGAAAATCTAAGAGTGGAACCAGTCACCAAGGTGTGGATATCAATCCTATCTTGACAATTTCGTCCCCAAAATGTGGTTTATTGAACGAAACAAGATAAAGCCTTGACTCGTTAATAAGGAACCACTAGAGTATGAAAAACAAATAACTCACAAACATGAAATCTTGTAAATACGAAAAGAATATTTTTCATAAACCATTTTCTAAATAACTGATATAAAACAAAACCTTTTTCAAAACGTTTGTAACTTCCAACACATATTTCATAACTTAATCTTAATACGGAATTTAAAATCAGGAATGATATACTTATATCAAAACGACATAAATCGAAAGAAAGGATTCTACCCGTACGGAATTTATAACTTATTTCATAACTTAATCTTAATACGGAATTTAAAATCAGGAATGATATACTTATATCAAAACGACATAAATCGAAAGAAAGGATTCTACCCGTACGGAATTTATAACTTATTTCATAACTTAATCTTAATACGGAATTTAAAATCAGGAATGATATACTTATATCAAAACGACATAAATCGAAAGAAAGGATTCTACCCGTACCCAACGGACATAAATCGAAAGAAAGGATTCTATACGTATCCAACTGACATAAATCGAAAGAAAGGAGTCTATCCGTACGAAATTTATAACTTATTTCATAACTTAATCTTAATACGGAACTTAAAATCAGGAATGATATACTTGTATCAAAATGACATAAATCGAAAGAAAGGATTCTATCCGTACCCAACTGACCTAAATCGAAAGAAAGGATTCTATACGTACCCAACTGACCTAAATCGAAAGAAAGGATTCTACCCGTAGGAATTTAAAATCAGGAATAATATACTTGTATTCAAACGACATAAATCGAAAGAAAGGATTCTACCCGTACCTTAAAAATTTCCAAATGATGCTACCTTGTTTCCAATTGTAGATTTATACGGGCAGAGTTTAGCCTACTGATTATCCTCTTAACCTAATTTGCACACAAACTAGGTAATTTAACTAATACAGCTTTTACGATAACTCACGAGATTAAAAACCCTCACAACGAATGACAAAGTGCAATCACTTAAACATCCATCGGATTCACAACTAAGGACAGAGTTTTCCCCCAATTCGGGTGATACTCAACATCCTGTCGGAATCACGACTAATGACAAAGGATAGCCCAAGTTTGAGCAGCACTTAAACATCCATTGGATAGTTTCAAATCGATCGGAAAATGAATCGTAGCAGCGATTGAGTTAATACCCTGTTCTGCAGCACCTCGCTATACTAATTAGTGTTTCGTGTGTGTTTGAAGAGTATTTGGACAATAACTCAGCGTAATTTTGGAGTTTGATCGTCGTTTTTGTGCCCAGAATCGATTGCCAAAGTCCTCTATTTATACCCAGAATTTGACATCCCTTGCGCACCGTAACACAAAATACCTTACGGTCCGTAACGACCCTTGCGCACTGTAACCTTAATATCCTTACGGTGCGTAAGGAATACCTAAGCACTATAGGGTTGCCACGCGTGGGACTAGGCCTGCTGAGTCGACAGTTTCTTAATTTAGAATTTTGACAACGAGATAATCGTCAATAGGGAATACCCCCCCTTAGTTTTAAGGGTCCTGATCCTGATTCTGATTGTTCTGGAAATCTTAGGGTTTGTGCAGAATCACTTGGGTGTCTTAATTAGGGTTTCCTATTGGACTATAAATCATAAGAAATAATAGTTTTTAATGAAGGTTGTTTGTTTTAAAATTTTCGGGTGTTACAAATCTACCCCTCTTAAAAAAAATTCGTCCTCGAAATTATTACATACATATATATATATATATATATATATATATATATATTAATAATCTTACTTGAACGCGGCCCACTATGATCAATAATCATACTTGAAATAAAGCTAGAGTAAAAACAATGAAGATGACGAAATACTTGTGTTCGAGACTATCATGAAGTGAAAAGAAAAGTTACTAACCGATGTATCGACTGATTGGACATCGAAATCCTAACCCAATGTCTACCCAATCCCTCACAGGTCTTAACTTATGTTTAAGTTTTCTACAGGAAAGAGCCTTTGCTCTGATACCATAGCTGTAACACCCCAGCCCGGAACGGGCTGGCGTGTCACTATAACAGTAGTCAGATCAAAAACATAATTCCATTTATACTTAAATGTATTACAAGGCTTTACAACTTAATGAAGGATATCTAATCCAGTACAATTATTTCTACCGTCTTTTCCAAACACTCGAGCACTCCTCCATATCCCGTCCCGGAAATCTTGATAACCTGACGCAAAGAAGAAAACACAAAAACGTACGTCTGAGCAAAATTTGAAAGTTTTGCCCAGTGCGAGGATAGAGGAAAACAAAAGCTTATTTGATGCAAATAACAGAATTTCATAATCCTATCATACGGATGTACCCATGAGCCAAACTTAAAACGTGACAATACACAGGTAGCTACTCCTACATGATTATCACATGAGATGGCGAGTTGGCATACCCGTTATCCACCTCCTTATACTTAAATCCTAGGATCGATCCATACGCCTCCTAATAGCCTTATGTACCACACTTGTACTTAAGAGACGCCGTGAACTGATCTCTCCGTCACGGATGGAGCACATGATGTTGATGCCACAACAACATGCTCGTGGGACACTCCACGAGAAGCGACACTCAGGGTATCAGAGTACAAAGAGTCTTATAACTTATCAAAATATTTTCATAACAAAACGTAACATATATTGGAACATGCGATAATGGGTACAACTTAACATATCGCATGACATGAAAGCGAAATCAAATGTTATGATTAGAATAGGAATCTAACGGACTGTCAAATGAATCGATAATCAAAGACGTGAGGAGTTTTAAAAAAAACATAGTAATTTAAAACAATTTGACTTGAGTAACATAATACTTGTATATCATATTAAACTTGTAACTTATTTACTTATAACTTATAAGTCTTAAGATATTTAACTTGTAACTTGTAAACAATAATTTGATTGAAAATACGAATCTTAGGCGAGATTGAAAATCTAAGAGTGGAACCAGTCACCAAGGTGTGGATATCAATCCTATCTTGACAATTTCGTCCCCAAAATGTGGTTTATTGAACGAAACAAGATAAAGCCTTGACTCGTTAATAAGGAACCACTAGAGTATGAAAAACAAATAACTCACAAACATGAAATCTTGTAAATACGAAAAGAATATTTTTCATAAACCATTTTCTAAATAACTGATATAAAACAAAACCTTTTTCAAAACGTTTGTAACTTCCAACACATATTTCATAACTTAATCTTAATACGGAATTTAAAATCAGGAATGATATACTTATATCAAAACGACATAAATCGAAAAAAGGATTCTACCCGTACGGAATTTATAACTTATTTCATAACTTAATCTTAATACGGAATTTAAAATCAGGAATGATATACTTATATCAAAACGACATAAATCGAAAGAAAGGATTCTACCCGTACGGAATTTATAACTTATTTCATAACTTAATCTTAATACGGAATTTAAAATCAGGAATGATATACTTATATCAAAACGACATAAATCGAAAGAAAGGATTCTACCCGTACCCAACGGACATAAATCGAAAGAAAGGATTCTATACGTATCCAACTGACATAAATCGAAAGAAAGGAGTCTATCCGTACGGAATTTATAACTTATTTCATAACTTAATCTTAATACGGAACTTAAAATCAGGAATGATATACTTGTATCAAAATGACATAAATCGAAAGAAAGGATTCTATCCGTACCCAACTGACCTAAATCGAAAGAAAGGATTCTATACGTACCCAACTGACCTAAATCGAAAGAAAGGATTCTACCCGTAGGAATTTAAAATCAGGAATAATATACTTATATTCAAACGACATAAATCGAAAGAAAGGATTCTACCCGTACCTTAAAAATTTCCAAATGATGCTACCTTGTTTCCAATTGTAGATTTATACGGGCAGAGTTTAGCCTACTGATTATCCTCTTAACCTAATTTGCACACAAACTTGGTAATTTAACTAATACAGCTTTTACGATAACTCACGAGATTAAAAACCCTCACAACGAATGACAAAGTGCAATCACTTAAACATCGGATTCACAACTAAGGACAGCGTTTTCCCCCAATTCGGGTGATACTCAACATCCTGTCGGAATCACGACTAATGACAAAGGATAGCCCAAGTTTGAGCAGCACTTAAACATCCATTGGATAGTTTCAAATCGATCGGAAAATGAATCGTAGCAGCGATTGAGTTAATACCCTGTTCTGCAGCACCTCGCTATACTAATTAGTGTTTCGTGTGTGTTTGAAGAGTATTTGGACAATAACTCAGCGTAATTTTGGAGTTTGATCGTCGTTTTTGTGCCCAGAATCGATTGCCAAAGTCCTCTATTTATACCCAGAATTTGACATCCCTTGCGCACCGTAACACAAAATACCTTACGGTCCGTAACGACCCTTGCGCACCGTAACCTTAATATCCTTACGGTGCGTAAGGAATACCTAAGCACTATAGGGTTGCCACGCGTGGGACTAGGCCTGCTGAGTCGACAGTTTCTTAATTTAGAATTTTGACAACGAGATAATCGTCAATAGGGAATACCCCCCCCTTAGTTTTAGGGGTCCTGATCCTGATTCTGATTGTTCTGGAAATCTTAGGGTTTGTGCAGAATCACTTGGGTGTCTTAATTAGGGTTTCCTATTGGACTATAAATCATAAGAAATAATAGTTTTTAATGAAGGTTGTTTGTTTTAAAATTTTCGGGTGTTACAAATCTACCCCTCTTAAAAAAAATTTCGTCCTCGAAATTATTACATACATATATATATATATATATATATATATATTAATAATCTTACTTGAACGCGGCCCACTATGATCAATAATCATACTTGAAATAAAGCTAGAGTAAAAACAATGAAGATGACGAAATACTTGTGTTCGAGACTATCATGAAGTGAAAAGAAAAGTTACTAACCGATGTATCGACTGATTGGACATCGAAATCCTAACCCAATGTCTACCCATTCCCTCACAGGTCTTAACTTATGTTTAAGTTTTCTACAGGAAAGAGCCTTTGCTCTGATACCATAGCTGTAACACCCCAGCCCGGAACGGGCTGGCGTGTCACTATAACAGTAGTCAGATCAAAAACATAATTCCATTTATACTTAAATGTATTACAAGGCTTTACAACTTAATGAAGGATATCTAATCCAGTACAATTATTTCTACCGTCTTTTCCAAACACTCGAGCACTCCTCCATATCCCGTCCCGGAAATCTTGATAACCTGACGCAAAGAAGAAAACACAAAAACGTACGTCTGAGCAAAATTTGAAAGTTTTGCCCAGTGCGCGGATAGAGGAAAACAAAAGCTTATTTGATGCAAATAACAGAATTTCATAATCCTATCATACGGATGTACCCATGAGCCAAACTTAAAACGTGACAATACACAGGTAGCTACTCCTGCATGATTATCACATGAGATGGCGAGTTGGCATACCCGTTATCCACCTCCTTATACTTAAATCCTAGGATCGATCCATACGCCTCCTAATAGCCTTATGTACCACACTTGTACTTAAGAGACGCCGTGAACTGATCTCTCCGTCACGGATGGAGCACATGATGTTGATGCCACAACAACATGCTCGTGGGACACTCCACGAGAAGCGACACTCAGGGTATCAGAGTACAAAGAGTCTTATAACTTATCAAAATATTTTCATAACAAAACGTAACATATATTGGAACATGCGATAATGAGTACAACTTAACATATCGCATGACATGAAAGCGAAATCAAATGTTATGATTAGAATAGGAATCTAACGGACTGTCAAATGAATCGATAATAAAAGACGTGAGGAGTTTTAAAAAAAACATAGTAATTTAAAACAATTTGACTTGAGTAACATAATACTTGTATATCATATTAAACTTGTAACTTATTTACTTATAACTTATAAGTCTTAAGATATTTAACTTGTAACTTGTAAACAATAATTTGATTGAAAATACGAATCTTAGGCGAGATTGAAAATCTAAGAGTGGAACCAGTCACCAAGGTGTGGATATCAATCCTATCTTGACAATTTCGTCCCCAAAATGTGGTTTATTGAACGAAACAAGATAAAGCCTTGACTCGTTAATAAGGAACCACTAGAGTATGAAAAACAAATAACTCACAAACATGAAATCTTGTAAATACGAAAAGAATATTTTTCATAAACCATTTTCTAAATAACTGATAGGGTTGCCACGCGTGGGACTAGGCCTGCTGAGTCGACAGCTTCTTAATTTAGAATTTTGACAACGAGATAATCGTCAATAGGGAATACCCCCCCTTAGTTTTAGGGGTCCTGATCCTGATTCTGATTGTTCTGGAAATCATAGGGTTTGTGCAGAATCACTTGGGTGTCTTAATTAGGGTTTCCTATTGGACTATAAATCATAAGAAATAATAGTTTTTAATGAAGGTTGTTTGTTTTAAAATTTTCGGGTGTTACACCAACCACCCAAGAATGGAATCGTCGAGCGAAAACACTTGACAACCTCCTAGATGCAGCTTTTCTTGCCACCAGACCTTTCTCCATCAATTAGGAATCTGATGCCGTCACTAAACACATTCTTTAAATTGTAGCCATTTGTTGAGTGTTTTTTTTTTGTTTCTAATCCGCATATATATCACCATTGCCCTTGATTTTCTTCATTGTATATCTCTTAAATGATAACATATACATGTGTGATTTAGTTTACGAAGATTTTTCAATGCCGAGAACCTCGATCAGAGAGTAAAAAAGGCGTAAGGTTCACAATGGTGTAAAATTAAAATGGGATATACCGGGCTAGGATTCGAGTTACAGGAACAAGGGCCAAACCATCCACCCAAGAATGGAATCGTCGAGCGAAAACACTTGACAACCTCCTAGAAGCAGCTTCTCTTGCCACCAGACCTTTCTCTATCAATTAGGAATCTGATGCCGTCACTAAACACATTCTTTAAATTGTAGCCAATTGTTGAGTGTTTTTTTTAGTGTCTAATCTGCATATATATCACCATTGCCCTTGATTTTCTTGAATGTATATCTCTTAAATGTCAACATATACACGTATGATTTAGTTTACGAAGATTTTTCAATGCCGAGAACCTCGATCAGAGAGTAAAAAAGGCGTAAGTTTCACAATGGTGTGAAATTAAAATGGGATATACCGGGCTAGGATTCGAGTTACAGGAACAAGGGCCAAACCAACCACCCAAGAGTGGAATCGTCGAGCGAAAACACTTGACAACCTTCTAGAAGCAGCTTTTCTTGCCACCAGACCTTTCTCCATCAATTAGGAATCTGTTGCCGTCACTAAACACATTCCTTAAATTGTAGCTGTTGGTGCATATTCGGTGACAACAGCTTAATAGTTTGATTATTTAGTCTTTGGATATTTTATATTGGGCTTAGCTTAGTGGTTAGTGAGTTTATTATTGTAATGGGCTTGGAAAATGGCCTAGCCCAGTAGGAAGCCAAGTTCACAAACATGTGGTATATAAACATGTTTTGTGATTAGGGTTTTAGAGGTGAGAGAATTCTAGAGAGAGAAAACGTAGAGAGAGAAAGGAAAAACGAAATTAGGGTTGTAGAGCAAGATCACAGAGAGAGGCTGTGAGGTTGTGAGGTCTTGAATTGATTGTAAAACTTCTAGTTTGGATAATCAATAGAAGACCTGTTTGATTGGAATTTCTGTTTCTACTTGTTTCTGTAACAAATCTGATCTAGAGGATTCCGCACTCTAGGTTTGACATACAATTCTGTGAAAGATCCATACATAAAGGGGACCTACAATTGGTATCAGAGCGATAGGCTCTTGAAGAAGCTCGGTTCAGAATTTGTTGCTGTAGAAAAGGATGGATTTTCGGGTTATATTGGAAATTTTCGAAAATTTTGAAAGTGGTAGACCTAGGGTTTAGAAATTTTGGAGGAAAATTTTCGAAAATTTTAGGGTTTTTGGTTGAAAATAGGTTGTTGTTGGTGTTCAGCGAATTTAATTCTGCATATTTGGTGTTTTTGCTTGAAGGAAACTTGAAGATTTGAAGAACTGTTCTTCGTGTTCTTCGTGGTGTTCATCATAATTTGCAGAAGATTACTGATAATTTGCTGTGTTGATTTGCAGGAAACTGTTAGAAGGATCTAGAAAATCTGCAGAAAATTTGATCAGATTGAGTTTCCAAAAATTTTCTAGCAAAATTAACAATTCCGCTGACAAATCAGAGGAATTATCTGATCTAGCATAATTACCAGCGAAATTGTGACCCAGGAACTCGGTGACCGGTGAAATTAAATCCAAAGGCGACTTTGGTGACCGTTTTAATTGTCCTCTGCGACATTATTACGGTGATCGGCGAAATTAAAGTCGTCGTAATAGTGACCCGATTAGCCAGCGAAATTAACTGACCGGCGACCAGCGAAATTATTTGATCAGCTAGCATATTTATTCCAGCGAAATTAAAAACCAGCATAATTATAATTCCTCTACTAGCATAATCATAACTACTCTATCAGCATATTTAGCTTGGTTTGCCAGCATAATTAGCGTGACACAGCGAAATTAACTTGGTTTGCCAGCAAAATTAAAAGGTGGAGTATTTATTTAGATACGTATAGAGGAATTAACGTTTTTGAAAATAGAAAGTGATCCGTAGCTCATCTCGACAAACCGTTTGCACGGTTGGATTCAGTTGATTTTTAGGACCAAAAAAAAAAAACAGTTGACTTTGGAAAATCCCGAATTTGGTTTTCGACATTATATATCATTGGATTCGTTTTTTCGAGGCGATTCTAACGGTATACTTTGGTAAAAACAGTTTTCGGAAAAATATTGTACGGTTTTATCAGTACGGTTACGATAAAACGTGTTTAAAGATGGTTAAAATGGACAGTGTTAGTGAGACTATTAAACATTGGCCAAAGCTGAAAAACGTCAAAGAATATACTATCTGGAAAGAGGATTTTGAGGCATTTGTGAAAAGTGAAGATACGAGAATGTGGAATTGTATGATCGATGGGTACATTGCTGCCACACGAAGAGTTGACGGGAGAGTTAAAGTGATTTCTTATGAGATGATGGATGAATCTGAGAAACTCATGGTAAATGCTGAGAAGAAAGCTTTAGCAGTGATCAAGATGTCCTTGCCTGAGGGAATTAAACATACTATCAAGCACTGTGGGACTTCTTATGAGCTGTGGGAAGCTTTAGAAAAACGTTATCAGAGTTCATCTAGAAAAAGTGTAGAAGAGAAGAAGAAAACAGATGAGAAGAGTGTTGAGAAGAAGGAGACAGAAGTTTCAAATTGCATGAATGGTGTGAATGGACTTATAGCAGAGGTGAAGGTATCATCAGAATCTGTAAGTCATACATGTTATAATTGCACTGAACTACAGGGTAAAGTTGACAGACTATCGGAGCAAAACAAAATTCAGTTAGCTGAATTGCAAAAATTAAAAGAGTCAAATGTTCTATTGATTAAAAGAGAGTCAAATTGCTTAAATGAACTCAAATCAAATGAACAAAAAATCAGCAGTTTAACAAGCAAAGTCAATGAACTGTTACAGATCATTGATTTGGCTCGTGAAACTGTGAAGGACAAAACTAATGAATTTTCTGAAAAGTGCAGGGAATTAGCTGTTGCACAAGACCAAATTGTTGAACTTAAAGGAAAGTTAGACAAATTTGGAAAATCCTCATTAGTTAGGACTCAAATTCAAAAAGGGTTAAAAAGGAGTAATGATAGAACGGGAGTGGGGTTTACTAAAGCTTCATCTTCTAAAAATCAAGACTACTCTTTTTTACCTGATGAGAATGAGTTAATTGATTTTGCGCCAACTACACCAGCTGTAGTGGATCCGATAGTTGTGGACTTGCCAAATAGTCCAGTTACTTTGAAAGAATCTGTTGAGTCTAGCAGTACACCTCATAAATCGGATGAGGATACTGAAGACGAAAAGAAGAAAACATTTCAAAAGAGATTTAAGAAAAAGAGAAATTATAAGACAAAATCTTGTTTTAGATGTCACAACAAAGGGCACGTGGCAAGTTGTTGTCCTTTGAAGAAAAATAAACAAAAACTTGATGAGGTTAAAGATGGAAATCGGGTTGGTTTAAATAATAATGTGCAACCACATTGTCAAAGTAATCAACAAAGATTTCAATCAAAGACTTCAACAACTGGAAGATTTGATAGACCAAGAAGCAATTCTACACAGTTTAGTTATTTTAATGGTAAATCAAATCGGTTTCAAAGTCAAAATAGAAATTTTGGATATCAAGCTCGATACCAAACTGCTGGTAATCGAAATTTTCAACAAAGAAACGAACATAGGGGTTTTAATAACTCAAATGTTCAACAACATCCAAATTTTTTTCAAAATTCGTGGTATAATTATGGCAGAAGAAGGTATCAAGATAATAATTTTCAAAGGTCAGAAAATTCGAGAGTTTATTGGAACTCTCGTGATCAAAGACCTAGTGGAAGTTATAAAGCTTGTTCAACAACGGGAAAAACATCCAAGACACCAGTTAGGTGTGATGGATATTGGTTAGAAACATCTTATACGGATTTACATGGTCGACCCAAAACCGGTCAGGTTTGGGTTGTTAAGTCTAACTAAGTTGTTGAGTGTGTGCAGGATGACCAAGAAGGACTGTTGATGTGTTTGACAGTGGTTGTTCCTGTAACGTGACTGAGGTGAATAGTAGGTTAAAATTGGTAACTAACTATCTACTTTAGTGATTCATTGATGATTTTTCTAAACTTCAAAAGTGAAAAACTTATTGTCAGATTAAAGTGGGAGTCTGTTTGTGTTTGTAAATTTGTGTTTTCAAAACTTACTCCATAAAAACAAAAATTTAGGGGGAGAAATTTCACTAAGCCAAAAAGAGTTTAGATAGTGCGTGTGTTTAGGGGGAGTAAGTTATAAATTAAAAAAAAAAATCAAAAATACAAAAACATTGAAAAATCAAAAACATAAAAAAAAATAGAAAAATAAAAAATGAGTTATCACTGTGTGAAAAAGAAGAAATGATAGTACATCAGCAAGTTAGACTGTCACACTCAAACTGAATTAAAATGCTTAAGTGTGATAGCAGCTTCATCATATGATGTACCAGTAGGCAAAAGCATGAAATAATCAACTTACCAAAGTGATATAAACCTAAATGCACTGAGTATGAGTGGGGAACACATCAGTGGTGTATGGTTTAATGACCTTAAATCTTGCGTTGATAGATTGCCAAAATCTGAAGTTTTGGGTCTTTATACTGTTATTTCATCTGGGGATATCAGGGGTGTCCTTCTGCTGCATCCAGATATATGCTGACCTAGACACACCCAGGATATCTTAAAAGAGCTAAAAATGCCAAAACCCATAAATGAAGAAGCTCTCAAAGAGAGTTATTCAAATGTGCAAAATGCATAAATCGTACCAAAAATGGTATTTGTCATAGCCCTCGTTAGATATTTTGGTCTCTTTGCTGTACGGAAGTACTGACCTGTTCACCAATTATCTATCGTTGAAAAATAAACAAATGAATTCAGTATACTCACCTACTACGATGAATCTTTGTGCATACCTTGATCGCGGGGGTATATCCTGAAGTGGGACACACTTGTATATCAGTATTAATATTACCTTAACGTATCATACGGTAATGGTACTTGAAATGTTCATGCATTTTGTTTAAGAGGACAAACATACTGGTAATCGTCTTGGACTGCTTTTCACGAAAAATTACAATAAAGAATTATCTAATAGTGTGAAAACAGTTTGATTGTGCTGATATGATCTTCTTACCGGTGATTCTCACAAAAATAGAGTGTTTATTGCTTTTGTAAATAGTTTACTGCTTTCTTAAAATATCAAAAATACCAAAAATATTTCTTTTTAAAAGGACTTCCATTTTGAATTGACAGGTAGTTGTTTTTGCAAACTAAGATAAAATATTGGTTTATCTTTAAATGTGAAAAAGACTAATGGTTTTTCGAGATACTTGCTTGTGTTTCTAAACAGATTGATGCAGTTATCAAAATGAAGTGCAGAATACAAGTAAAGTGCAGATTAAGAGTGAAGTGAAGATGTGTGAAGATGCATGGTAGGATCCTTCTACTACATTGCAGAGAAAGAGAGATATGGAAGAGTTGGAGCTTACTTGCTTAACCAAGGATTGCTAGCTAACTGATCTACAACGAATGAAAGTTTTGGAGATTGGAAGCATCAGCTAAGGGGGAGTCTATTGATGTCAGAAGCTGTGTAGCTGACGCTATCCAAAGACCAAAAGAACACAAGATGTTTGAAGACAAAGTTACACTATGAAGCTATTGTCAAGGGGGAGTCTGTTGGTGCATATTCGGTGACAACAGCTTAATAGTTTGATTATTTAGTCTTTGGATATTTTGTATTGGGCTTAGCTTAGTGGTTAGTGAGTTTGTTATTGTAATGGGCTTGGAAAATGGCCTAGCCCAGTAGGAAGCCCAGTTCACAAACATGTGGTATATAAACATGTTTTGTGATTAGGGTTTTAGAGGTGAGAGAATTCTAGAGAGAGAAAACGTAGAGAGAGAAAGGAAAAACGAAATTAGGGTTGTAGAGCAAGATCACAGAGAGAGGCTGTGAGGTTGTGAGGTCTTGAATTGATTGTAAAACTTCTAGTTTGGATAATCAATAGAATACCTGTTTGATTGGAATTTCTGTTTCTACTTGTTTCTGTAACAAATCTGATCTAGAGGATTCCGCACTCTAGGTTTGACATACAATTCTGTGAAAGATCCATACATAAAGGTCATTAAACCATACAATTCTGATCTACAGTAGCCATTCGTTGAGTGTTTTTTTTTTGGTGTCTAATCAACATATATATCACCATTGCCCTTGATTTTCTTGACTATATATCTCTTAAATATCAACACATACACGTGTGTTTTAGTTTACAAAGATTTTTCAATACCGAGAACCTCGATCAGAGAGTAAAAAAGGCGTAAGGTTCACAATGGTGTAAAATTAAAATGGGATATACCGGGCTAGGATTGGAGTTACAGGAACAAGGGCCAAACAAACCACCCAAGAATGGAATCGTCGAGCGAAAACACTTGACAACCTCTTAGAAGCAGCTTTTCTTACCACCAGACCTTTCTCCATCAATTAGGAATCTGATGCCGTCACTAAACACATTCTTTAAATTGTAGCCATTTGTTGAGTGTTTTTTTTTTGGTGTCCAGTCCACATATATATCACCATTGCCCTTGATTTTCTTGACTGTATATCTCTTAAATGTTAACATATACACGTGTGATTTAGTTTACGAAGATTTTTCAATACCGAGAACCTCGATCAGAGAGTAAAAAAGGCGTAAGGTTCACAATGGAGTAAAATTAAAATGGGATATACCGGGCTAGGATTCGAGTTACAGGAACAAGGGCCAAACCGACCACCCAAGAATGGAATCGTCGAGCGAAAACACTTGACAACCTCCTAGAAGCAGCTTTTCTTGCCACCAGACCTTTCTCCATCAATTAGGAATCTGATGCCGTCACTAAACACATTCTTTAAATTGTAGCCATTTGTTGTGTGACAACTGGCACCAAACCGGTAATTTCCGTACACTTTAATTATTATTTAATGACTGCAATTATGTGCCTAAATGTCAACATTGTCTGATTACATACTATACAAGTGAATTCATGCACGTTTTATACTATGAACTATTGCTTTATGCATTAACGAGAGCGTTGCGTCAGAAATACTAGTAAACTCACCGGTAAGACACAATATGCCAACAACTCTGCAGAAAGCAGTCAGACAATAAAATTGGAGCCTAGGTGTAGGTCCAATGACAAGAATACATTAAAACCCAAGAGTACATACAAGGATTTACATATAGGCATTCCGGAGACTAAAATGCACACCAAAAAGCACCCGAAACGCACTTTAAGTGCAGAATTTTATTAAATTCAGCTATAACCAGCTTTTAAACATATAAATATCATGCAGAATTTACGCCTTATCGTCCAGAATATTTCCCTAAGTGTTAGGAATTGAAAGGGTTACAAAAGGATACATAAAGGACACTTTACGGAATAATTAAACACTTTAACGGAACGGTATCCAACCGAACAACCGGACATTACCCGGGACACCAAATTTTTGCCAAACACATTGTTTGTTTATTTCTTGGCTAGTCTTGATCCCCGAACACCCTAACACCCACTAAAAATCAAATAAATATCACATGTAAAGTGCATGCTTTAAATCTAACTAGTCCTTACCATCTAGTTGGAAAAACTTGCAACCAAACCCCCCCCCCCTAACCGATTCGGTCACAAGGACCATCACAACCATGCCTCAATCTTGTGCAAGATTTTATCACATTATTTTATTTGATTAGATGCTTGAAGAACTTGCCAAAATATATGAAGTATCTATAAAAGCATGGTCTTGAAGATCACAACCTTACTTCTCATAATTCACACCACACCTTCACACCCCACCCCCTTCCTCTCAGCTCCCCTCAACCGCCACCATCACCACCACTAAACCACCATCTTCATCCACTTTTCAAGCTTCATTCAAGGGTAGAAGGCTATTCAAAGGAGCTTGCAACTTGTGGAACCTCAAGAAGCTTCATACATAGTTCTACACCATCATCTTCTTCATCTCTTCACTAGAGATTCATCCCTAGCCTTTGTGCTAGTAGTGAGTCCTTATTACACTCTTGTTCATTTTGTATCATAGTTAAAAGTTGTAGTAAGGTGGTTATGTTCAAAACACTAAAGAACAAGAACACTAAGAAGATGAACATAAAACTTTACATGAAACACTACATGAAAGTTACTTGAAAATGAAATGTTGATTGTAGGATGTTGTTATGATGATGTTGTTGGTTTATTATTGATTCTTGGTTATGTGGTATTGATCACCATATGAATCTTGTTAAATAATATTTAGAAGTATGATTTAACAAGAATAGAAAGTGGTTATGTGACACATAAAATAAACACCTCCTAGTTGAATATGAACTTGATAAAAATGATTTTCATGAAAGATAATTAAACTAGTGAGTTGATGATTTTGTAAATCCAAGAGTGACAAAAGATTTTTGTAAATAAACCAAGTTAGAGAAGCGGTTTTTGGAAAATCATGACTATTACAAGCACTTACACCATTTTTAGAAATAAGACAAGTATGAGAATATTTTATTTACAAGAAGAGTTCAAAGGGGATAATTTTTGTAAAAATTATTTACAAGTTGTAAACACTAAATTATTTTATGAGAATGATTTTTAAAGAAATAAATACGATTCGGAAGGTAACTAAGTTCACTAAAAGGTTTACCAAGTTACTACGCGTTTTCGGGATATAACAAGTCCATGATATAACGTGATTTACATGATTTTGGCTTGTATTAAGACTTGAATGAGTTGTTGATGCTTGTTGATGATTTAAAAGAAAATAAACACATGTTTAGAAAACATGGGAAACCTCCATTTTTAGGGGAAACTCTGTCGGAATTTCTATAAATTTTGACACTTAGAAAAATATAAGTTTTTGAGAAACTTATTCCCTAAAAATGTATCTAAAAACATTTACCAAGGTTTCCCTAATTTTTGTAAACTTCAAGTAAAGAAATGATGATTTCTTCAAGAATAAAATTGATATTAAGTATGTATATTTTTGGAGAAAATATATATATTTATTGATCACAAAATTATGTGCTAAGTGTATGTAGTATGTATTATACGTGATAGTGTATTAGGACTTGAAAATACACTAAATACTCTTGAGAAATAAAAACACAAAGATACACATACAACATACAAGATACATAATTCGGGTGCAAAAATACAAGAAACTTATATTTATTTTTTTGAGAAAATAATATAAGTAAGACATTTAGTTAAAAATATGAATTATTTTTAACACAAGAATACGTACACAAAAGACAGTGACCTGTACTTGTACGATACAAGTCTAGTGACTAATGTTAAGAAAATACGTATAGGTCACGACGTTAATTAAGCAAATCCGGTGAATTTTACGACGCAAGGAACACAAAGTTGTGAGTTCATGCTCCCCCTTTTCTTTTAACTGTTTTCAGTTTTATAACTTCGGGGGTGAAATACATGTTACAAATATTACGATGTTTATAAATGGTATGATACAAGAACAAGAAGCACTCTTGGTGAGAACGAGTACCAAGTATGATGCGTTTTGAGAAATGATACAAGAAATGATACATGATACGAGAAATCGTGTCACGAATAGGGTACCATAAGCACCATTAATCAACAATATACCTAGACCGCAGAACAAAAGGTTAGATCTAACGGGTGTCGGGCAGCCACACTCTTGATGAGAACGAGTACCAAGCAGTGCTTTTGTGTATCAGAATATGCCAACTAGAAAAATGCCTATGGTTTGGTTGCTTCCTAGGTCGTGTCACATGTTAATGGCTTTGCAACCCATTAACAACCTTAATAAATACATGATTACTTGATTTATACAAGAATTCTTGAGTTGTACGCGATACAGATATACTTGACTTACATGAGATACAGAAATACTTGATTTATATGAGATACATACCATGTTTTTCATACAAAGTATACAAACATTCAATACAAGAACTGCATGAATTCACACCAACATTATGTTGACGTTTTTCCAAAAACTCACATGTATTTCAGGTAACTAGAGTGGATGTGTGCGCGGTCTTACTCATGCTCGTGGATGTCGTTTATGTTTATCATTGAATAAAGTTGTAACTTTTCAGACAAAATATTGTCTTGTGATGTAAACACTAAAACTATGATTTCGGTTATGTAATGCATGGCGTTTGAAGTTTATTTTTATGAGCATGTAGTATGTTTACCAATCGTATGCAATGGAAACCTTTCATGATCACACCTCGTACTTCCGCCGTAGAAAGGGGTGTGACAGATTGGTATCAGAGCTGCGATTGTAGTGAACCAGGATTCCTTCTCGAGTCTAGTCCACAATCTTTAGGATCCTTGCACGAAAACAATTTTCCAAAAAGTTTTCATTGCATAAAACTTTCCGCGACATCCACTACCTGAAAAACTATTTACAAAGAGACAAGAAAAGACACTACGAGACTTAGGGTGCACTGGAGTAGCACTTGTCTGTGATTAAAAATTTCTTGCGATTATGTGTGATAATTGCTAAATACATATACTAGAAGTAGAATGTCACAAGTATACGTGACTTTACCTAAAAGCAGTGACTTATCTGAAGGAAGAAATACGAGGATGAAACGAACTGTGCAGACTGTGCAAGGAGTTACGTAATTATGGATGCATACATAATTATGGAACTCAGTGCATAGAAACCACAGCAAGTCTTGTCACGTATAGATTCCCCCAGTGAAAGATAAAGGTCAAACGTGAATACCCCTTCCAGCCTACTAAGTACTCTGCTGGAGTAATGATTGTTTGATGTCACTTATGTAGTATATGCTTGTGTATATATATACTACTACTGTCTAGTATGACGATATCAAACAAATGCCTAAACATATTGTGTGGTGTTCTTTCAGAACATGGCACCAAGAAGAGCTGTGAACGCTCATGATCAACCTCCTCCTCCCCCACTGCCAAGAACTGCTGAAGAGCTGAACGCACTACTGGAGGAAAGAATCTTCGCAGCTATCGCCCACTACGAGGCAACCCGTACTGCAGACAGTGGTGGACCAAGCAACGCTAGACGTAATGGGAATGGAGATTCATATGGAGGCAACGCAGCTCAAGGTAACCTTAAGACAATTTGCTAAGCATGAAGAAATCTATGAACGGTCTTGGTTTCATTATTTCTTCGATTGCTCACGTGTGAGTTGGTTGAATCAATTCAAGCAGTTTCTCGACTGCAAACCGATGAACTACGATGGCACAGGAGGTGCAGTAGCATTTGTATGTTGTACGGAGAAGACTGAAGCATCTATCCGCATGAGCAAGTGTACCGCGGATCAGCAAGTCACTTTTGCTACTGGGTTGTTTGTTGATGAAGCTCTGACTTGGTGGAACTTGCAAGTCCAAACCTTGGATGATGATGCCGCTTATGGCCTGACTTGGGATGAACTAAAGGAAAGAATGAGAGAGAAGTATTACTCGCGTGCTGAACTCCAAAGGTTGGAGACTGAGTTCTGGCACTTGACCATGGAAGGTGCTGACATTAATGGTTATACTCGAAGGTTCCACGATCTGTCTAGAGTGCTTCCCTACATGGTGACTCCCGAATTTAAGCGCGTTGAACGCTACATTTGGGGACTGGCCCCAGAGTTTCACGGCATGGTAACTTCGGCCAAACCTCAAACAATCACTGAGGCTGTAACTCTGGCTGTCAGCCTTACTGAAGATTGTGTTTGTATGAAGAAGTTAACACTGAACCCCACTGAAAAGACCGAGACGCATGCTGAGTCGTCAGGTGACAAGAAGAGAAAGCATTCGAATCTAAATCAAGCAACCCGCAGCAACAACAAAGGTTCATACCACAAGAAGCGTGACACTAACCCACCCAAGGAGGCAAGAACCTTTGCAGCGGCAAATGATACTGCAGCCAAAGGATACCAAGGCACCCTGCCTAAATGCCCAAAATGTAAGTATCATCATGAAGGAGCTTTTCGCGTCCCAAGGTGCGACAAATGTGGTAGGTTGGGTCATCAAACAGACGACTGTTGGGGAAAAGGAAGGAACGAAAATGGAAATCGCAACGGTGCTGGTAATGCGAATGGTGGGAATGGAAATGGTAACGGTAACCGGATTGGGAATGGAGCTGGGCGAAATCAAGGATGCCTCAGTTGTGGAAGCAATGATCATTTCATGAAAGACTGCCCAAAGGGAAACAATGCTCAGGCTCGAGCATTTGTGATTGGAGCAAAGAACGCACGCGAGGACCCTAATGTGGTCACCGGTACGTTTCTCATTAACAATCACTTTGCATCCATATTATTTGACACTGGTGCCGACTATAGCTTCATGTCTGTGGAATTTAAATGTATGCTTGGAATAGAATCGAGTAGATTAGATATTCCTTATTCCATAGAACTAGCCAATGGTAAACTTGTTGAATCGGGCGAAGTTGTTAGAGACTGCACATTAGAACTTGGTGAACGAAGATTTAGCATCGACCTTTTACCTATTCAATTGGGTAGCTTCGATGTAGTGGTCGGAATGGATTGGTTGTCCAAGAACAAAGCTGAAGTTATTTGTCACGAGAAAATCATTCGCATCCCTCTGGCGAATGACGAAACTCTCATTGTACATGGAGAAAAACGAGACGCGCCTCTACGAATCATCAGTTGCATGAAGGCACAGAAGTACTTAAGGAAAGGATGTGTCGCTTTCCTAGCGCACGTTGTAGATAAGAAGGATGAGGAGCCGAAACTCGAAGACATTCATATGGTGAGGGAATTCCCTGATGTTTTTCCCGAAGACCTGCCAGGACTACCTCCGCAACGACAAGTCGAATTCCGTATAGACTTGGTTCCAGGAGCCGCTCCTGTAGCCAAGGCACCCTATCGGCTTGCACCAACCGAAATGCAAGAATTATCTACACAACTCCAAGAGTTGTTGGATAAAGGATTCATTAGGCCAAGCTTCTCACCCTGGGGAGCTCCAGTATTGTTCGTAAAGAAGAAGGATGGAACTCTGCGGATGTGTATCGATTACAGAGAACTGAACAAGCTCACAATCAAGAATCGGTACCCGCTACCGAGGATTGATGACTTATTTGATCAGTTGCAAGGATCGAGCTACTATTCCAAGATCGATCTTCGATCTGGATACCATCAGTTAAGGATACAAGAGGAAAGCGTACCAAAGACTGCTTTCAGAACACGCTATGGGCATTATAAGTTTCTTGTGATGCCATTCGGACTGACGAACGCACCAGCGGTCTTCATGGATCTGATGAACCGCGTTTGCAAACCATATCTCGATAAATTCGTGATTGTATTTATCGATGATATCCTGATTTACTCGCAAACGAAAGAATAACACGAGCAACATCTCAGAACCATTTTGGAGCTACTGAGGAAAGAAAAACTTTATGCAAAGTTCTCGAAATGTGAATTCTGGATTCGCGAAGTACAATTTCTGGGTCACGTCGTAAACGAGAAGGGCATTCATGTAGACCCATCCAAGATTGAAGCAATAAAGAATTGGGAAGCCCCCAAAACCCCAACTGAAGTTCGACAATTCTTGGGCTTAGCGGGCTATTACCGACGTTTCATCGAGAACTTCTCAAAGATAGCCCAACCATTTACGACCCTTACACAGAAAGACAAGAAATACGACTGGGGTGACAAGCAGGAAGAAGCCTTCCAACTACTCAAGAATAAGCTATGCGATGCACCGATACTATCTTTACCCAAAGGCACTGAAGACTTCGTGGTATACTGTGACGCTTCACGACAAGGTTTGGGTTACGTGCACATGCAACGCCAAAAAGTCATCGCTTATGCTTCAAGACAATTAAAGGTACATGAAGAGAATTATACCACGCACGACTTGGAACTCGACGCGGTGGTATTCGCCTTGAAGATTTGGCGACACTATTTATATGGTACTCGATGTACAATCTTCACATATCACAAAAGCCTACAACACATATTTGATCAAAAGGAATTAAACATGCGCCAGCGGTGATGGGTCGAGCTACTAAATGATTACGACTGTGAGATTAAGTACCATCCTGGAAAGGCAAACGTTGTAGCAGACGCGCTAAGTCGAAAAGAAAGGGTTAAGACCCTAAGGGTTCGAGCATTGGAAATGACTATTCAAACGAGCCTCACTTCACGCATCCGTGACGCACAGCGAGAAGCCCTTAAGATGGAAAACCGTAAAGCTGAATACCTCCGGGGTATGTTGAAATACATCGTGCCAAATGAAGAGGGAACCTTATACTTTAAGAAGCGTATTTGGGTTCCTCTCTATGGCGGTATTCGAGAAGTCATCCTTGATGAAGCACATAAATCGAGATACTCGATCCATCCAGGATCGGACAAGATGTATCAAGACTTAAAAGAATACTATTGGTGGCCGAGACTCAAAAGCGATGTTGCTGTTTACGTAGGAAAGTGCCTAACCTGTGCTAAAGTTAAGGCCGAATATCAGAAACCGTCTGGCCTACTTCAACAACCAGAGATACCCATGTGGAAGTGGGAGCAAATCTCGATGGACTTCATAACGAAATTACCCAGGACCCCGAGAGGGCACGATATGATATGGGTGATAGTTGATCGATTGACGAAATCTGCGCATTTCCTACCGATCCGAGAGAAGGATAGCACTGGAAAGCTTGCTGAGATATACTTAAAAGAAATTGTGGCACGCCATGGAGTGCCTATCTCAATTATTTCAGACAGAGATGGACGCTTTGTCTCAAGAATCTGGCAATCCTTTCAGGAAGCCTTTGGATCTCAGTTAGATCTAAGCACGGCCTTCCATCCACAAACAGACGGCCAGAGCAAACGGACTATACAAACGTTAGAAGATATGCTTCGCGCATGTGTCATGGACCTAGGCGGCAGCTAGGATACTCATCTACCTCTAGTTGAGTTTTCCTATAATAACAGTTATCATACAAGCATAAAAGCCGCACCGTTCGAAGCTCTGTATGGGAGCAAGTGCCGATCGCCCTTATGTTGGGCAGACGCTGGAGATAAACGTATGGTTGGTCCTGAACTACTACAAGAGACAACCGACAAGATTACACAAATCCAAGAGCGCATTAAGGCAGCTCGAGATCGACAAAAGAGCTACGCTGATCGAAGACGAAAACCATTAGAATTCGAGGTGGGAGACAAAGTTTTGTTGAAGGTCTCACCTTGGAAGGGCGTAGTCAGATTTGGAAAACGTGGAAAGCTGAATCCACGATACATCGGACCATTTAAGATTCTAGAAAGAATTGGTACCGTGGCATACAAGTTGGAGTTACCGGAAGAACTTAATGGAGTACATGATACGTTTCATGTATCCAACCTCAAGAATAGTCCAACACAAGAAAACGTGATCATCCCTGCGGATGAAGTGCATATTGATGATGCCCTCCGATTTACAGAACAACCCGTTGAGGTTACCGACTGGAAAGTCAACAAGACCAGGAGGAGCAGTGTGAAACTTGTCAAAGTACGTTGGAACTCAAAGCACGGACCCGAGTACACGTGGGAACGTGAAGACCAGTTCAAAGAAAAGTATCCCCACCTGTTCAAGAAGACTCCTGCGAGAGCTGGTTCAGCCTGAATTTCGGGACGAAATTCTTTTAACGGGGGGAGACTGTGACAACTGGCACCAAACCGGTAATTTCCGTACACTTTAATTATTATTTAATGACTGCAATTATGTGCCTAAATGTCAACATTGTCTGATTACATACTATACAAGTGAATTCATGCACGTTCTATACTATGAACTATTGCTTTATGCATTAACGAGAGCGTTGCGTCAGAAATACTAGTAAACTCACCGGTAAGACACAATATGCCAACAACTCTGCAGAAAGCAGTCAGACAATAAAATTAGAGCCTAGGTGTAGGTCCAATGACAAGAATACATTAAAACCCAAGAGTACATACAAGGGTTCACATACAGGCATTCCGGAGACTAAAATGCGCACCAAAAAGCACCCGAAACGCACTTTAAGTGCAAAATTTTATTAAATTCAGCTATAACCAGCTTTTAAACATATAAATATCATGCAGAATTTACGTCTTATAGTCCAGAATATTTCCCTAAGTGTCGGGAATTGAAAGGGTTACAAAAGGATACATAAAGGACACTTTACGGAATAATTAAACACTTTAACGGAACGGTATCCAACCGAACAACCGGACATTACCCGGGACACCAAATTTTTGCCAAACACATTGTTTGTTTATTTCTTGGCTAGTCTTGATCCCCGAACACCCTAACACCCACTAAAAATCAAATAAATATCACATGTAAAGTGCATGCTTGAAATCTAACTAGTCCTTACCATCTAGTTGGAAAAACTTGCAACCAAACCCCCCCCCCCTAACCGATTCGGTCACAAGGACCATCACAACCATGCTTCAATCTTGTGCAAGATTTTATCACATTATTTTATTTGATTAGTTGCTTGAAGAACTTGCCAAAATATATGAAGTATCTATAAAAGCATGGTCTTGAAGATCACAACATTACTTCTCATAATTCACACCACACCTTCACACCCCACCCCCTTCCTCTCGGCTCCCCTCAACCGCCACCATCACCACCACTAAACCACCATCTTCATCCACTTTTCAAGCTTCATTCAAGGGTAGAAGGCTATTCAAAGGAGCTTGCAACTTGTGGAACCTCAAGAAGCTTCATACATAGTTCTACACCATCATCTTCTTCATCTCTTTACTAGAGATTCATCCCTAGCCTTTGTGCTAGTAGTGAGTTCCTTATTACACTCTTGTTCATTTTGTATCATAGTTAAAAGTTGTAGTAAGATGGTTATGTTCAAAATACTAAAGAACAAGAACACTAAGAAGATGAACATAAAACTTTACATGAAACCCTACATGAAAGTTACTTGAAAATTAAATGTTGATTGTAGGATGTTGTTATGATGATGTTGTTGGTTTATTATTGATTCTTGGTTATGTGATATTGATCACCATATGAATCTTGTTAAATAATATTTAGAAGTATGATTTAACAAGAATAGAAAGTGGTTATGTGACACATAAAATAAACACCTCCTAGTTGAATATGAACTTGATAAAAATGACTTTCATGAAAGATAATTAAACTAGTGAGTTGATGATTTTGTAAATCCAAGAGTGACAAAAGATTTTTGTAAATAAACCAAGTTAGAGAAGCGGTTTTTGGAAAATCATGACTATTACAAGCACTTACACCATTTTTAGAAATAAGACAAGTATGAGAATATTTTATTTACAAGAAGAGTTCAAAGGGGATAATTTTTGTAAAAATTATTTACAAGTTGTAAACACTAAATTATTATATGAGAATGATTTTTAAAGAAATAAATACGATTCGGAAGGTAACTAAGTTCACTAAAAGGTTTACCAAGTTACTACGCGTTTTCGGGATATAACAAGTCCATGATATAACGTGATTTACATGATTTTGGCTTGTAGTAAGACTTGAATGAGTTGTTGATGCTTGTTGATGATTTAAAAGAAAATAAACACATGTTTAGAAAACATGGGAAACCTCCATTTTTAGGGGAAACTCAGTCGGAATTTCTATAAATTTTGACACTTAGAAAAATATAAGTTTTTGAGAAACTTATTCCCTAAAAATGTATCTTAAAACATTTACCAAGGTTTCCCTAATTTTTGTAAACTTCAAGTAAAGAAATGATGATTTCTTCAAGAATAAAATTGATATTAAGTATGTATATTTTTGGAGAAAATATATATATTTATTAATCACCAAATTATGTGCTAAGTGTATGTAGTATGTATTATACGTGATAGTGTATTAGGACTTGAAAATACACTAAATACTCTTGAGAAATAAAAACACAAAGATACACATACAACATACAAGATACATAATTCGGGTGCAAAAATACAAGAAACTTATATGTATTTTTTTGAGAAAATAATATAAGTAAGACATTTAGTTAAAAATATGAATTATTTTTAACACAAGAATACGTACACAAAAGACAGTGACTTGTACTTGTACGATACAAGTCTAGTGACTAACGTTAAGAAAACACGTATAGGTCACGACGTTAATTAAGCAAATCCGGTGAAGTTTACGACGCAAGGAACGCAAAGTTGTGAGTTCATGCACCCCCTTTTCTTTTAACTGTTTTCAGTTTTATAACTTCGGGGGTGAAATACATGTTACAAATATTACGATGTTTATAAATGGTATGATACAAGAACAAGAAGCACTCTTGGTGAGAACGAGTACCAAGTATGATGTGTTTTGAGAAATGATACGAGAAATGATACAAGAAATGATACATGATACGAGAAATCGTGTCACGAATAGGGTACCATAAGCACCATTAATCAACAATATACCTAGACCGCAGAACAAAAGGTTAGATCTAACAGGTGTCGGGCAGCCACACTCTTGGTGAGAACGAGTACCAAGCAGTGCTTTTGTGTCTCAGAATATGCCAACTAGAAAAATGCCTATGGTTTGGTTGCTTCCTATGTCGTGTCACATGTTAATGGCTTTGCAACCCATTAACAACCTTAATAAATACATGATTACTTGATTTATACAAGAATTCTTGAGTTGTACGAGATACAGATATACTTGACTTACATGAGATACAGAAATACTTGATTTATATGAGATACATACCATGTTTTTCATACTAAGTACACAAACGTTCAATACAAGAACTGCATGAATTCACACCAACATTATGTTGACGTTTTTCCAAAAACTCACATGTATTTCAGGTAACTAGAGTGGATGTGCGCGCGGTCTTACTCATGCTCGTGGATGTCGTTTATCTTTATCATTGAAGAAAGTTGTAAGTTTTTAGACAAAATGTTGTCTTGTGATGTAAAGACTAAAACTATGATTTCGGTTATGTAATGCATGGTGTTTGAAGTTTATTTTTATGAGCATGTAGTATGTTTACCAATCGTATGCAATGGAAACCTTTCATGATCAAACCTCGTGCTTCCGCCGCAGAAAGGGGTGTGACATGTTGAGTGTTTTTTTTTTGTGTCTAATCCGCATATATATCACCATTGCCCTTGATTTTCTTGACTGTATATCTCTTAAATGTCAACATATACACGTGTGATTTAGTTTACGAAGATTTTTCAATGCCGAGAACCTCGATCAGAGAGTAAAAAAGGCGTAAGGTTTACAATGGTGTAAAATTAAAATGGGATATACCGGGCTAGGATTCGAGTTACAAGAACAAGGGCGAAACCAACCACCCAAGAATGGAATCGTCGAGCGAAAACACTTGACAACCTCCTAGAAGCAGCTTTTCTTGCCACCAGACCTTTCTCCATCAATTAGGAATCTGATGCCGTCACTAAACACATTCCTTAAATTGTAGCCAGTTGTTGAGTGTTTTTTTTATGTCTAATCAGCATATATATCATCATTGCCCTTGATTTTCTTGACTATATATCTCTTAAATATCAACATATACACGTGTGCTTTTGTTTACGAAGATTTTTCAATGCCGAGAACCTCGATCAGAGAGTAAAAAAGGCGTAAGGTTCACAATGTTGTAAAATTAAAATGGGATATACCGGGCTAGGATTCGAGTTACAGGAACAAGGGCCAATCCAACCACCCAAGAATGGAATCGTCGAGCGAAAACACTTGACAACCTCCTAGAAGCAGCTTTTCTTGCCACCAGACCTTTCTCCATCAATTAGGAATCTGATGCCGTCACTAAACACATTCCTTAAATTGTAGCCATTTGTTGAGTGTTTTTTTTGTGTCTAATCCGCATATATATCACCATTGCCCTTGATTTTCTTGACTTTATATCTCTTAAATGTCAACATATATACGTGTGATTTAGTTTACGAAGATTTTTCAATGCCGAGAACCTCGATCAGAGAGTAAAAAAGGCGTAAGGTTCACAATGGTGTAATATTAAAATGAGATATACCGGGCTAGGATTCGAGTTACATGAACCAGGGCCAAACCAACCACCCAAGAATGGAATCGTCGAGCGAAAACACTTGACAACCTCCTAGAAGCAGCTTTTCTTGCCCCAAGACCTTTCTCATTCAATTAGGAATCTAATGCCGTCACTAAACACATTCCTTAAATTGTATTCATTTGTTGAGTGTTCTTTTTTTTGTGTCTAATCCGCATATATATCACCATTGCCCTTGATTTTCTTGACTGTGTATCTCTTAAATGTCAACATATACACTTGTGATTTAGTTTACGAAGATTTTTTAATGCCGAGAACCTCGATCAGAGAGTAAAAAAGGCGTAAGGTTCACAATGGTGTAAAATTAAAATGGGATATACCGGGCTAGGATTCGAGTTACAGGAACAAGGGCCAAACCAACCCCCCAAGAATGGAATCGTCGAGTGAAAACACTTGACAACCTCCTTGAAGCAGTTTTTCTTGCCACCAGACCATTCTCCAACAATTAGGAATCTCATGCGGTCACTAAACACATTCCTTAAATTGTAGCCATTTGTTGAGTGTTTTTTTTTTGTGTCTAATCCGCATATATATCACCATTGCCCTTGATTTTCTTGACTGTGTATCTCTTAAATGTCAACATATACATTTGTGATTTAGTTTACGAAGATTTTTCAATGCCGAGAACCTCGACCAGAGAGTAAAAAAGGCGTAAGGTTCACAATGGTGTAAAAGTAAAATGGGATATACAGGGCTAGGATTCGAGTTACAGGAACAAGGGCCAAACCAACCCCCCAAGAATGGAATCGTCGAGCGAAAACACTTGACAACCTCCTTGAAGCAGTTTTTCTTGCCACCAGACCATTCTCCATCAATTAGGAATCTCATGCGGTCACTAAACACATTCCTTAAATTGTAGCCATTTGTTGAGTGTTTTTTTTTTTGGTGTCTAATCCGCATATATATCACCATTGCCCTTGATTTTCTTGACTATATATATCTCTTAAATGTCAACATATACACGTGTGATTTAGTTTACGAAGATTTTTCAATGCCGAGAACCTCGATCAGAGATTAAAAAAGGCGTAAGGTTCACAATGGTATAAAATTAAAATGGGATATACCGGGCTAGGATTCGAGTTACAGGAACAAGGGCGAAACCAACCACCCAAGAATGGAATCGTCGAGCGAAAACACTTGACAATCTTCTTGAAGCAGCTTTTCTTACCACCAGACCTTTCTCCATCAATTAGGAATTTGTTGCCGTCACTAAACACATTCCTTAAATTGTAGCTATTTGTTGAGTGTTTTTTTTTATGTCTAATCAGCATATATATCATCATTGCCCTTGATTTTCTTGACTATATATCTCTTAAATATCAACATATACACCTGTGATTTAGTTTACGAAGATTTTTCAATACCGAGAACCTAGATCAGAGAGTAAAAAAGGCGTAAGGTTCACAATGTTGTAAAATTAAAATGGGATATACCGGGCTAGGATTCGAGTTACAGGAACTAGGGCCAAACCAACCACCCAAGAATGGAATCGTCGAGCGAAAACACTTGACAACCTCCTAGAGGCAGCTTTTCTTGCCACCAGACCTTTCTCCATCAATTAGGAATCTGATGCCGTCACTAAACACATTCCTTAAATTGTAGCCATTTGTTGAGTGTTTTTTTTTTGTTGGTTTCTAATCCGCATATATATCACCATTGCCCTTGATTTTCTTGACTTTATATCTCTTAAATGTCAACATATATACGTGTGATTTAGTTTACGAAGATTTTTCAATGCCGAGAACCTCGATCAGAGAGTAAAAAAGGCGTAAGGTTCACAATGGTGTAATATTAAAATGGGATATACCGGGTTAGGATTCGAGTTACAGGAAAAAGGGCCAAACCAACCACCCAAGAATGGAATCGTCGAGCGAAAACACTTGACAACCTCCTAGAAGCAGCTTTTCTTGCCCCCAGACCTTTCTCCATCAATTAGGAATCTAATGCCGTCACTAAACACATTCCTTAAATTGTATTCATTTGTTGAGTGTTTTTTTTTTTTGTGTCTAATCCGCATATATATCACCATTGCCCTTGATTTTCTTGACTGTGTATCTCTTAAATGTCAACATATACACTTGTGATTTAGTTTACGAAGATTTTTTAATGCCGAGAACCTCGATCAGAGAGTAAAAAAGGCGTAAGGTTCACAATGGTGTAAAATTAAAATGGGATATACCGGGCTAGGATTCGAGTTACAGGAACAAGGGCCAAACCAACCCCCCAAGAATGGAATCGTCGAGCGAAAACACTTGACAACTTCCTTGAAGCAGTTTTTCTTGCCACCAGACCATTCTCCATCAATTACGAATCTCATGCGGTCACTAAACACATTCCTTAAATTGTAGCCATTTGTTGAGTGTTTTTTTTGGTGTCTAATCCGCATATATATCACCATTGCCCTTGATTTTCTTGACTGTATATCTCTTAAATGTCAACATATACACGTGTGATTTAGTTTACAAATATTTTTCAATGCCGAGAACCTCGATCAGAGAGTAAAAAAGGCGTAAGGTTCACAAATGTGTAAAATTAAAATGGGATATACCGGGCTAGGAATCGAGTTACAGTAACAAGGGCCAAACCAACCACCTAAGAATGGAATCGTCGAGCGAAAACACTTGACAACCTCCTAGAAGCAGCTTTTCTTGCCACCAGACCTTTCTCCATCAATTAGGAATCTGATGCCGTCACTAAACACATTCCTTAAATTGTGGCCATTTGTTGAGTGTTTTTTTTTGGTGTCTAATCCGCATATATATCACCATTTCCCTTGATTTTCTTGACTGTATATCTCTTAAATGTCAACATATACACGTGTGATTTAGTTTACGAAGATTTTTCAATGCCGAGAACCTCGATCAGAGATTAAAAAAGGCGTAAGGTTAACAATGGTGTAAAATTAAAATGGGATATACCGGGCTAGGATTCGAGTTACAGGAACAAGGGCGAAACCAACCACCCAAGAATGGAATCATCGAGCGAAAACACTTGACAACCTTCTAGAAGTAGCTTTTCTTACCACCAGACCTTTCTCCATCAATTAGGAATTTATTGCCGTCACTAAACACATTCCTTAAATTGTAGCTATTTGTTGAGTGTTTTTTTTATGTCTAATCAGCATATATATCATCATTGCCCTTGATTTTCTTGACTATATATCTCTTAAATATCAACATATACACGTGTGATTTAGTTTACGAAGATTTTTCAATACCGAGAACCTAGATCAGAGAGTAAAAAAGGCGTAAGGTTCACTATGTTGTAAAATTAAAATGGGATATACCGGGCTAGGATTCGAGTTACAGGAACAAGGGCCAAACCAACCACCCAAGAATGGAATCGTCGAGCGAAAACACTTGACAACCTCCTAGAAGCAGCTTTTCTTGCCACCAGACCTTTCTCCATCAATTAGGAATCTGATGCCGTCACTAAACACATTCCTTAAATTGTAGCCATTTGTTGAGTGTTTTTTTTTTGTGTCTAATCCGCATATATATCACCATTGCCCTTGATTTTCTTGACTGTGTATCTCTTAAATGTCAACATATACACGTGTGATTTAGTTTACAAAGATTTTTCAATGCCGAGAACCTCGATCAGAGAGTAAAAAAGGCGTAAGGTTCACAAATGTGTAAAATTAAAATGGGATATACCGGGCTAGGAATCGAGTTACAGTAACAAGGGCCAAACCAACCACCTAAGAATGGAATCGTCGAGCGAAAACACTTGACAACCTCCTAGAAGCAGCTTTTCTTGCCACCAGACCTTTCTCCATCAATTAGGAATCTGATGCCGTCACTAAACACATTCCTTAAATTGTGGCCATTTGTTGAGTGTTTTTTTTTGGTGTCTAATCCGCATATATATCACCATTTCCCTTGATTTTCTTGACTGTATATCTCTTAAATGTCAACATATACACGTGTGATTTAGTTTACGAAGATTTTTCAATGCCGAGAACCTCGATCAGAGATTAAAAAAGGCGTAAGGTTAACAATGGTGTAAAATTAAAATGGGATATACCGGGCTAGGATTCGAGTTACAGGAACAAGGGCGAAACCAACCACCCAAGAATGGAATCATCGAGCGAAAACACTTGACAACCTTCTAGAAGTAGCTTTTCTTACCACCAGACCTTTCTCCATCAATTAGGAATTTATTGCCGTCACTAAACACATTCCTTAAATTGTAGCTATTTGTTGAGTGTTTTTTTTATGTCTAATCAGCATATATATCATCATTGCCCTTGATTTTCTTGACTATATATCTCTTAAATATCAACATATACACGTGTGATTTAGTTTACGAAGATTTTTCAATACCGAGAACCTAGATCAGAGAGTAAAAAAGGCGTAAGGTTCACTATGTTGTAAAATTAAAATGGGATATACCGGGCTAGGATTCGAGTTACAGGAACAAGGGCCAAACCAACCACCCAAGAATGGAATCGTCGAGCGAAAACACTTGACAACCTCCTAGAAGCAGCTTTTCTTGCCACCAGACCTTTCTCCATCAATTAGGAATCTGATGCCGTCACTAAACACATTCCTTAAATTGTAGCCATTTGTTGAGTGTTTTTTTTTTTGTGTCTAATCCGCATATATATCACCATTGCCCTTGATTTTCTTGACTTTATATCTCTTAAATGTCAACATATATACGTGTGATTTAGTTTACGAAGATTTTTCAATGCCGAGAACCTCGATCAGAGAGTAAAAAAGGCGTAAGGTTCACAATGGTGTAATATTAAAATGGGATATACCGGGCTAGGATTCGAGTTACAGGAACAAGGGCCAAACCAACCACCCAAGAATGGAATCGTCGAGCGAAAACACTTGACAACCTCCTAGAAGCAGCTTTTCTTGCCCCCAGACCTTTCTCCATCAATTAGGAATCTGATGCCGTCACTAAACACATTCCTTAAATTGTATTCATTTGTTGAGTGTTCTTTTTTTTTTGTGTCTAATCCGCATATATATCACCATTGCCCTTGATTTTCTTGACTGTGTATCTCTTAAATGTCAACATATACACTTGTGATTTAGTTTACGAAGATTTTTCAATGCCGAGAACCTCGATCAGAGAGTAAAAAAGGCGTAAGGTTCACAATGGTGTAAAATTAAAATGGGATATACCGGGCTAGGATTCGAGTTATAGGAACAAGGGCCAAACCAACCCCTAAAGAATGGAATCGTCGAGCGAAAACACTTGACAACCTCCTTGAAGAAGTTTTTCTTGCCACCAGACCATTCTCCATCAATTAGGAATCTCATGCGGTCACTAAACACATTCCTTAAATTGTAGCCATTTCTTGAGTGTTTTTTTTTTTGTGTCTAATCCGCATATATATCACCATTGCCCTTGATTTTCTTGACTGTATATCTCTTAAATGTCAACATATACACGTGTGATTTAGTTTACAAAGATTTTTCAATGCCGAGAACCTCGATCAGAGAGTAAAAAAGGCGTAAGGTTCACAATGGTGTAAAATTAAAATGGGATATACCGGGCTAGGAATCGCGTTACAGTAACAAGGGCCAAACCAACCACCCAAGAATGGAATCGTCGAGCGAAAACATTTGACAACCTCCTAGAAGCAGCTTTTCTTGCCACCAGACCTTTCTCCGTCAATTAGGAATCTGATGCCGTCACTAAACACATTTCTTAAATTGTGGCCATTTGTTGAGTGTTTTTTTTTTGTGTCTATTCCGCATATATATATCACCATTGCCCTTGATTTTCTTGACTGTATATCTCTTAAATGTCAACATATACACGTGTGATTAGTTTACGAAGATTTTTCAATGCCGAGAACCTCGATCAGAGAGTAAAAAAGGCGTAAGGTTCACAATGGTGTAAAATTAAAATGGGATATACCGGGTTAGGATTTAAGTTACAGGAACAAGGGCCAAACCAACCACCCAAGAATGGAATCGTCGAGCGAAAACACTTGACAACCTCCTATAAGCAGCTTTTCTTGCCACCAGACCTTTCTCCATCAATTAGGAATCTGATGCCGTCACCAAACACATTCCTTAAATTATAGCCATTTGTTGAGTGTTTTTTTGGTGTCTAATCCGCATATATATCACCATTGTCCTTGATTTTCTTGACTGTATATCTCTTAAATGTCAACATATACACGTGTGATTTAGTTTACGAAGATTTTTCAATGCCAAGAACCTCGATCAGAGAGTAAAAAAGGCATAAGGTTCACAATGGTGTAAAATTAAAATGGTATATACCGGGCTAGGATTCGAGTTACAGGAACAAGGACCAAACCAACCACCCAAGAATGGAATTGTCGAGCGAAAACACTTGACAACCTCCTAGAAGCCCCTTTTCTTGCCACCAGACCTTTCTCCATCAATTAGGAATCTGATGCCGTCACTAAACACATTCTTTAAATTGTAGCCATTTGTTGAGTGTTTTTTTTGGTGTCTAATCCGCATATATTTCACCATTACCCTTGATTTTCTTGACTGTATATCTCTTAAATGTCAACATATACACGTGTGATTTAGTTTATGAAGATTTTTCAATGCCGAGAACCTCGATCAGAGAGTAAAAAAGGCGTAAGGTTCACAATGGTGTAAAATTAAAATGGGATATACCGGGCTAGGATTCGAGTTACAGGAACAATGGCCAAACCAACCACCCAAGAATGGAATCGTCAAGCGAAAACACTTGACAACCTCCTAGAAGCAGCTTTTCTTGCCACCAGACCTTTCTCCATCAATTAGGAATTTGATGCCGTCTCTAAACACATTCATTAAATTGTAGCCATTTGTTGAGTGTTTTTTTTTTGTTGGTGTCTAATCCACATATATATCACCATTGCCCTTGATTTTCTTGACTGTATATCTCTTAAATGTCAACATATACACGTGTGATTTAGTTTACGAAGATTTTTCAATCCTGAAAACCTCGATCAGAGAGTAAAAAAGGCGTAAGGTTCACAATGGTGTAAAATTAAAATGGGATATGTCGGGCTAGGATTCGAGTTACAGGAACAAGGGCCAAACCAACCAACCAAGAATGGAATCGTCGAGCGAAAACACTTGACAACCTCCTAGAAGCACCTTTTCTTGCCACAAGACCTTTCTCCATCAATTAGGAATCTGATGTCGTCGCTAAACACATTCCTTAAATTGTAGCCATTCTTGAGTGTTTTTTTTTTGTTGGTGTCTAATCCGCATATATATCACCAGTGCCCTTGATTTTCTTGACTGTATATCTCTTAAATGTCAACAAATACACGTGTGATTTAATTTACGAAGATTTTTCATTGCCGAGAACCTCGATCAGAGAGTAAAAAAGGTGTAAGGTTCACAATGGTGTAAAATTAAAATGGGATATACCGGGCTAGGATTCGAGTTACTAGAACAAGGGCCAAACCAACCACCCAAGAATGGAATCGTCGAGCGAAAACACTTGACAACCTCCTAGAAGCAGCTTTTCTTGCCAACAGACCTTTCTCCATCAATTAGGAATCTGATGCCGTCACTAAACATATTCCTTAAATTGTCGCCATTTGTTGAGTGTTTTTTTGGTGTCTAATCCGCATATATATCACCATTGCCCTTGATTTTCTTGACTGTATATCTCTTAAATGTCAACACATACACGTTTGATTTAGTTTACGAAGATTTTTCAATTCCGAGAACCTCGATCAGAGAGTAAAAAAGGCGTAAGGTTCACAATGGTGTAAAATTAAAATGGGATATACCGGGCTTGGATTCGAGTTACAGGAACAAGGGCCAAACCAACCACCTAAGAATGGAATCGTCGAGCGAAAACACTTGACAACCTCCTAGAAGCAGCTTTTCTTGCCACCAGACCTTTCTCCATCAATTAGGAATCTGATCCCGTCTCTAAACACATTCCTTAAATTGTGGCCATTTGTTGAGTGTTTTTTTTGGTGTCTAATCCGCATATATATCACCATTGCCCTTGATTTTCTTGACTGTATATCTCTTAAATGTCAACATATACACGTGTGATTTAGTTTACGAAGATTTTTCAATGCCGAGAACCTCGATCAGAGAGTAAAAAAGGCGTAAGGTTCATAATGGTGTAAAATTAAAATGGGATATACCGGGCTTGGATTCGAGTTACAGGAACAAGGGCCAAACCAACCACCTAAGAATGGAATCGTCGAGCGAAAACACTTGACAACCTCCTAGAAGCAGCTTTTCTAGCCACCAGACCTTTCTCCATCAATTAGGAATCTGATGCCGTCACTAAACACATTCCTTAAATTGAAGCCATTTGTTGAGTGTTTTTTTTTTGTGTCTATTCCGCATATATATATCACCATTGCCCTTGATTTTCTAGACTGTATATCTCTTAAATGTCAACATATACACGTGTGATTAGTTTATGAAGATTTTTCAATGCCGAGAACCTCGATCAAAGAGTAAAAAAGGCGTAAGGTTCACAATGGTGTAAAACTAAAATGGTATATACCGGGCTAGGATTCGAGTTACAGGAACAAGGGCCAAACCAACCACCCAAGAATGGAATTGTCGAGCGAAAACACTTGACAACCTCCTAGAAGCACCTTTTCTTGCCACCAGACCTTTCTCCATCAATTAGGAATCTGATGCCGTCACTAAACACATTCTTTAAATTGTAGCCATTTGTTGAGTGTTTTTTTTGGTGTCTAATCCGCATATATTTCACCATTGCCCTTGATTTTCTTGACTGTATATCTCTTAAATGTCAACATATACACGAGTGATTTAGTTTACGAAGATTTTTCAATGCCGAGAACCTTGATCAGAGAGTAAAAAAGGCGTAAGGTTCACAATGGTGTAAAATTAAAATGGGATATACCGGGCTAGGATTCGAGTTACAGGAACAATGGCCAAACCAACCACCCAAGAATGGAATCGTCAAGCGAAAACACTTGACAACCTCCTAGAAGCAGCTTTTCTTGCCACCAGACCTTTCTCCATCAATTAGGAATCTGATGCCGTCACTAAACACATTCATTAAATTGTAGCCATTTGTTGAGTGTTTTTTTTGTTGGTGTCTAATCCACATATATATCACCATTGCCCTTGATTTTCTTGACTGTATATCTCTTAAATGTCAACATATACACGTGTGATTTAGTTTACGAAGATTTTTCAATCCTGAAAACCTCGATCAGAGAGTAAAAAAGGCGTAAGGTTCACAATGGTGTAAAATTAAAATTGGATATGTCGGGCTAGGATTCGAGTTACAGGAACAAGGGCCAAACCAACCACCCAAGAATGGAATCGTCGAGCGAAAACACTTGACAACCTCCTAGAAGCACCTTTTCTTGCCACAAGACCTTTCTCCATCAATTAGGAATCTGATGTCGTCGCTAAACACATTCCTTAAATTGTAGCCATTCTTGAGTGTTTTTTTTGTTGGTGTCTAATCCGCATATATATCACCAGTGCCCTTGATTTTCTTGACTGTATATCTCTTAAATGTCAACAAATACACGTGTGATTTAATTTACGAAGATTTTTCATTGCCGAGAACCTCGATCAGAGAGTAAAAAAGGTGTAAGGTTCACAATGGTGTAAAATTAAAATGGGATATACCGGGCTAGGAATCGAGTTACTAGAACAAGGGCCAAACCAACCACCCAAGAATGGAATCGTCGAGCGAAAACACTTGACAACCTCCTAGAAGCAGCTTTTCTTGCCAACAGACCTTTCTCCATCAATTAGGAATCTGATGCCGTCACTAAACATATTCCTTAAATTGTAGCCATTTGTTGAGTGTTTTTTTGGTGTCTAATCCGCATATATATCACCATTGCCCTTGATTTTCTTGACTGTATATCTCTTAAATGTCAACACATACACGTTTGATTTAGTTTACGAAGATTTTTCAATTCCGAGAACCTCGATCAGAGAGTAAAAAAGGCGTAAGGTTCACAATGGTGTAAAATTAAAATGGGATATACCGGGCTTGGATTCGAGTTACAGGAACAAGGACCAAACCAACCACCTAAGAATGGAATCGTCGAGCGAAAACACTTGACAACCTCCTAGAAGCAGCTTTTCTTGCCACCAGACCTTTCTCCATCAATTAGGAATCTGATCCCGTCTCTAAACACATTCCTTCAATTGTGGCCATTTGTTGAGTGTTTTTTTTGGTGTGTAATCCGCATATATATCACCATTGCCCTTGATTTTCTTGACTGTATATCTCTTAAATGTCAACATATACACGTGTGATTTAGTTTACGAAGATTTTTCAATGCCGAGAACCTCGATCAGAGAGTAAAAAAGGCGTAAGGTTCATAATGGTGTAAAATTAAAATGGGATATACCGGGCTTGGATTCGAGTTACAGGAACATGGGCCAAACCAACCACCTAAGAATGGAATCGTCGAGCGAAAACACTTGACAACCTCCTAGAAGCAGCTTTTCTAGCCACCAGACCTTTCTCCATCAATTAGGAATCTGATGCCGTCACTAAACACATTCCTTAAATTGAAGCCATTTGTTGAGTGTTTTTTTTGTGTCTATTCCGCATATCTATATCACCATTGCCCTTGATTTTCTAGACTGTATGTCTCTTAAATGTTAACATATACACGTGTGATTAGTTTATGAAGATTTTTCAATGCCGAGAACCTCGATCAAAGAGTAAAAAAGGTGTAAGGTTCACAATGGTGTAAAACTAAAATGGGATATATCGGGTTAGGATTCGAGTTACAGGAACAAGGGCCAAACCAACCACCCAAGAATGGAATCGTCAAGCGAAAACACTTGACAACCTCCTAGAAGCAGCTTTTCTTGCCACCAGACCTTTCTCCATCAATTAGGAATCTGATGCCGTCACTAAACACATTCCTTAAATTGTAGCCATTTGTTGAGTGTTTTTTTTGGTGTCTAATCCGCATATATATCACCATTGCCCTTAATTTTCTTGACTGTATATCTCTTAAATGTCAACCTATACACGTGTGATTTAGTTTACGAAGATTTTTCAATGCCAAGAACCTCGATCAGAAAGTAAAAACGGCATAAGGTTCACAATGGTGTAAAATTAAAATGGGATATACCGGGCTAGGATTCGAGTTACAGGAACAAGGGCCAAACCAACCACCCAAGAATGGAATTATCGAGCGAAAACACTTGACAACCTCCTAGAAGCAGCTTTTCTTGCCACCTGACCTTTCTCCATCAATTAGGAATCCGATGCCGTCACTAAACACATTCCTTAAAATGTAGCCATTTGTTTAGTATTTTTTTTTTTTGTGTCTAATCCGCATATATATCACCATTTCCCTTGATTTTCTTGACTGTATATCTCTTAAATGTCAACATATACACGTGTGATTTAGTTTATGAAGATTTTTCAATGCCGAGAACCTCGATCAGAGAGTAAAAAAGGCGTAAGGTTCACAATGGTGTAAAATTAAAATGGGATATACCGGGCTATGATTTGACTAACAGGAACAATGGCCAAACCAACCTCCTAGAAGCAGCTTTTCTTGCCACCAGACCTTTCTCCATCAATTAGGAATCTGATGCCGTCACTAAACACATTCCTTAAATTGTAGCCATTTGTTGAGTGTTTTTTTTTTTGTTGGTGTCTAATCCGCATATATATCACCATTGCCCTCGATTTTCTTGACTGTATATCTCTTAAATGTCAACATATACACGTGTGATTTAGTTTACGAAGATTTTTCAATCCCGAAAACCTCGATCAGAGAGTAAAAAAGGCGTAAGGTTCACAATGGTGTAAAATTAAAATGGGATATACCGGGCTAGGATTCGAGTTACAGGAACAAGGGCCAAACCAACCACCCAAGAATGGAATCGTCGAGCGAAAACACTTGACAACCTCCTAGAAGCAGCTTTTCTTGCCACCAGACCTTTTTCCATCAATTAGGAATCTGATGCCGTCACTAAACACATTCCTTAAATTGTAGGCATTTGTTGAGTGTTTTTTTTTTGTTTGTGTCTAATCCGCATATATATCACCAGTGCCCTTGATTTTCTTGACTGTATATCTCTTAAATGTCAACATATACACGTGTGATTTAATTTACGAAGATTTTTCAATGCCGAGAACCTCGATCAGAGAGTAAAAAAGGTGTAAGGTTCACAATGGTGTAAAATTAAAATGGGATATACTGGGCTAGGATTCGAGTTACTAGAACAAGGGCCAAACCAACCACCCAAGAATGGAATCGTCGAGCGAAAACACTTGACAACCTCCTAGAAGCAGCTTTTCTTGCCAACAGACCTTTCTCCATCAATTAGGAATCTGATGCCGTCAATAAACATATTCCTTAAATTGTAGCCATTTGTTGAGTGTTTTTTTTGGTGGCGAATCCGCATTTATATCACCATTGCCCTTGATTTTCTTGACTGTATATCTCTTAAATGTCAACATATACACGTGTGATTTAGTTTACGAAGATTTTTCAATTCCAAGAACCTTGATCAGAGAGTAAAAAAGGCGTAAGGTTCACAATGGTGTAAAATTAAAATGGGATATACGGAGCTAGGATTCGAGTTACAGGAACAAGGGCCAAACCAACCACCCAAGAATGGAATCGTCGAGCGAAAACACTTGACAACCTCCTAGAAGCAGCTTTTCTTGCCACCAGACCTTTCTCCATCAACTAGGAATCTGATTCCGTCACTAAACACATTCCTTAAATTGTAGCCATTTGTTGAGTGTTTTTTTTTGTTGGTGTCTAATCCGCATATATATCACCATTGCCCTTGATTTTCTTGACTGTATATCTCTTAAATGTCAACATATACACGTGTGATTTAGTTTACAAAGATTTTTCAATGCCGAAAACCTCGATCAGAGAGTAAAAAAGGTGTAAGGTTCACAATGGTGTAAAATTAAAATGGGATATACCGGGCTAGGATTCGAGTTACAGGAACAAGGGCAAACCAACCTCCCAAGAATGGAATCGTCGAGCGAAAACACTTGACAACCTTCTAGAAGCAGCTTTTCTTGCCACCAGAGCTTTCTCCATCAATTAGGAATCTGATGCCGTCACTAAACACATTCCTTAAATTGTAGCCACTTGTTGAGTGTTTTTTTTGGTGTCTAATCCGCATATATATATCACCATTGCCCTTGATTTTCATGACTGTATATCTCTTAAATGTCAACATATACACGTGTGATTTAGTTTACGAAGATTTTTCAATGCCGAGAACCTCGATCAGAGAGTAAAAAAGGCGCAAGGTTCACAATGGTGTAAATTAAAATTGGATATACCGGGCTAGGATTCGAGTTACAGGAACAAGGGCCAAACCAACCACCCAAGAATGGAATCGTCGAGCGAAAACACTTGACAACCTCTTAGAAATATCTTTTCTTGCCACCAGACCTTTCTCCATCAATTAGGAATCTGATGCCGTCAGTAAACACATTCCTTAAATTGTTGCCATTTGTTGAGAGTTTTTTTTTGTTGGTGTCTAATCCGCATATATATCACCATTGCCCTTGATTTTCTTGATTGTATATCTCTTAAATGTCAACATATACACGTGTGATTTAGTTTACGAAGATTTTTCAATCCCGAGAACCTCGATCAGAGAGTAAATAAGGTGTAAGGTTCATAATGGTGTAGAATTAAAATGGGATATACCGGGATAGGATTCGAGTTACAGGAACAAGGGCCAAATCAACCACCCAAGAATGGAATCGTCGAGCGAAAACACTTGACAACCTCCTAGAAGCAACTTTTCTTGCCACCAGACCTTTCTCCATCAATTAGCAATCTGATGCCGTCACTAAACACATTCCTTAAATTGTAGCTATTTGTTGAGTGTTTTTTGTTGGTGTCTAATCCGCATATATATCACCATTGCCCTTAATTTTCTTGACTGTATATCTCTTAAATGTCAACATATACAAGTGTGATTTAGTTTACGAAGATTTTTCAATGCCGAGAACCTCGATCAGAGAGTAAAAAAGGCGTAAGGTTCACAATGGTGTAAAATTAAAATGGGATATACCGGGCTAGGATTCGAGTTACAGGAACAAGGGCAAACCAACCTCCCAAGAATGGAATCGTCAAGCGAAAACACTTGACAATCTCCTAGGAGCAGCTTTTCTTGCCACCAGACCTTTCTCCATCAATTAGGAATCTGATGCCGTCACTAAACACATTCCTTAAATTGTAGCCATTTGTTGAGTGTTTTTTTTTGTGTCTAATCCGCATATATATATCACCGTTGCCCTTGATTTTCGTGACTGTACATCTCTTAAATGTCAACATATACACGTGTGATTTAGTTTACGAAGATTTTTTAATGCCGAGAACCTCGATCAGAGAGTAAAAAAGGCGTAAGGTTCACAATGGTGTAAATTAAAATTGGATATACCGGGCTAGGATTCGAGTTACAGGAACAAGGGCCAAACCAACCACCCAAGAATGGAATCGTCGAACGAAAACACTTGACAACCTCTTAGAAGCAGCTTTTCTTGCCACCAGACATTTCTCCATCAATTAGGAATTTGAGACCGTCACTAAACACATTCCTTAAATTGTTGCCATTTGTTGAGAGTTTTTTTTTTGTTGGTGTCTAATCCGCATATATATCACCATTGCCCTTGATTTTCTTGACTGTATATCTCTTAAATGTCAACATATACACGTGTGATTTAGTTTATGAAGATTTTTCAATCCCGAGAACCTCGATCAGAGAGTAAAAAAGGCGTAAGGTTCATAATGGTGTAAAATTAAAATGGGATATACCGGGATAAGATTCGAGTTACAGGAACAAGGGCCAAATCAACCACCCAAGAATGGAATCGTCGAGCGAAAACACTTGACAACCTCCTAGAAGCAGCTTTTCTTGCCACCAGACGTTTCTCCATCAATTAGGAATCTGATGTCGTCACTAAACACATTCCATAAATTGTAGCTATTTGTTGAGTGTTTTTTGTTGGTGTCTAATCCGCATATATATCCCCATTGCCCTTGATTTTCTTGAGTGTATATCTCTTAAATGTCAACATATACACGTGTGATTTAGTTTACGAATATTTTTCAATGCCGAGAACCTCGATCAGAGAGTAAAAAAGGCGTAAGGTTCACAATGGTGTAAAATTAAAATGGGATATACCAGGCTAGGATTCGAATTACAGGAACAAGGGCCAAACCAACCACCTAAGAATGGAATCGTCGAGCGAAAACACTTGACAACCTCCTAAAAGCAGCTTTTCTTGCAACCAGACCTTTCTCCATCAATTAGGAATTTGATGCCGTCACTAAACACATTCCTTAAATTGTAGCCATTTGTTGAGTGTTTTTGTTGGTGTCTAATCCGCATATATATCACCATTGCCCTTGATTTTCTTGAGTGTATATCTCTTAAATGTCAACATATACACGTGTGATTTAGTTTACGAAGATTTTTCAATGCCGAGAACCTCGATCAGAGAGTAAAATAGGCGTAAGGTTCACAATGGTGTAAAACTAAAATGGGATATACCGGGCTAGGATTCGAGTTACAGGAACAAGGGCCAAACCAACCACCCAAGAATGGAATCGTCGAGCGAAAACACTTGACAACCTCCTAGAAGCAGCTTTTCTTGCCACCAGACCTTTCTCCATCAATTAGGAATCTGATGCCGTCACTAAACACATTCCTTAAATTGTTGCCATTTGTTGAGAGTTTTTTTTTTTTTTTGGTGTCTAATCCGCATATATATCACCATTGCCCTTAATTTTCTTGACTGTATATCTCTTAAATGTCAACATATACACGTGTGATTTAGTTTACGAAGATTTTTCAATCCCGAGAACCTCGATCAGAGAGTAAAAAAGGCGTAAGGTTCATAATGGTGTAAAATTAAAATGGGATATACCGGGATAGGATTCGAGTTACAGGAACAAGGGCCAAATCAACCACCCAAGAATGGAATCGTCGAGCGAAAACACTTGACAACCTCCTAGAAGCAGCTTTTCTTGCCACCAGATCTTTCTCCATCAATTAGGAATCTGATGCCGTCACTAAACACATTTCTTAAATTGTAGCTATTTGTTGAGTGTTTTTTGTTGGTGTCTAATCCGCATATATATCCCCATTGCCCTAGATTTTCTTGAGTGTATATCTCTTAAATGTCAACATATACACGTGTGATTTAATTTACGAAGATTTTTCAATGCCGAGAACCTCGATCAGAGAGTAAAAAAGGCGTAAGGTTCACAATGGTGTAAAATTAAAATGGGATATACCAGGCTAGGATTCGAATTACAGGAACAAGGGCCAAACCAACCACCCAAGAATGGAATCGTCGAGCGAAAACACTTGACAACCTCCTAGAAACAGATTTTCTTGCAACCAGACCTTTGTCCATCAATTAGGAATTTGATGCCGTCACTAAACACATTCCTTAAATTGTAGCCATTTGTTGAGTGTTTTTGTTGGTGTCTAATCCGCATATATATCACCATTGCCCTTGATTTTCTTGAGTGTATATCTCTTAAATGTCAACATATACACGTGTGATTTAGTTTACGAAGATTTTTCAATGCCGAGAACCTCGATCAGAGAGTAAAAAAGGCGTAAGGTTCACAATGGTGTAAAATTAAAATTGGATATACCGGGCTAGGATTCGAGTTACAGGAACAAGGGCCAAACCAACCACCCAAGAATGGAATCGTCGAGCGAAAACACTTGACAACCTCCTAGAAGCAGCTTTTCTTGCCACCAGACCTTTCTCCATCAATTAGGAATCTGATGCCGTCACTAAACACATTCCTTAAATTGTTGCCATTTGTTGAGTGTTTTTTTTGTTGGTGTCTAATCCGCATATATATCACCATTGCCCTTGATTTTCTTGACTGTATATCTCTTAAATGTCAACATATACACGTGTAATTTAGTTTACCAAGATTTTTCAATCCCGAGAACCTCGATCAGAGAGTAAAAAAGGCGTAAGGTTCATAATGGTGTAAAATTAAAATGGGATATACCGGGATAGGATTCGAGTTACAGGAACAAGGGCTAAATCAACCACCTAAGAATGGAATCATCGAGCGAAAACACTTGACAACCTCCTAGAAGCAGCTTTTATTGCCACCAGACCTTTCTCCATCAATTAGGAATCTGATGCCGTCACTAAACATATTCCTTAAATTGTAGCTATTTGGTGAGTGTTTTTTGTTGGTGTCTAATCCGCATATATATCACCATTGCCCTTGATTTTCTTGACTGTATATCTCTTAAATGTCAACATATACACATGTGATTTAATTTACGAAGAGTTTTCAATGCTGAGAACCTCGATCAGAGAGTAAAAAAGGCGTAAGGTTCACAATGGTGTAAAACTAAAATGGGATATACCGGGCTAGGATTCGAATTACAGGAACAAGGGCCAAACCAACCACCCAAGATTGGAATCATCGAGGAAAAACACTTGACAACCTCCTAGAAGCAGCTTTTCTTGCAACCAGACCTTTCTCCATCAATTAGGAATCTGATGCCGTCACTAAACACATTCCTTAAATTGTAGCCATTTGTTGAGTGTTTTTTTGGTGTCTAATCCGCATATATATCATCATTGCCCTTGATTTTCGTGACTGTATATCTCTTAAATGTCAACATATACACGTGTGATTTAGTTTACGAAGATTTTTCAATCCCGAGAACCTCGATCAGAGAGTAAAAAAGGCGTAAGGTTCATAATGGTGTAAAATTAAAATGGGATATACCGGGATAGGATTCGAGTTACAGGAACAAGGGCCAAATCAACCACCCAAGAATGGAATCATCGAGCGAAAACACTTGACAACCTCCTAGAAGCAGCTTTTATTGCCACCAGACCTTTCTCCATCAATTAGGAATCTGATGCCGTCACTAAACATATTCCTTAAATTGTAGCTATTTGTTGAGTGTTTTTTGTTGGTGTCTAATCCGCATATATATCACCATTGCCCTTGATTTTCTTGACTGTATATCTCTTAAATGTCAACATATACACGTGTGATTTAGTTTACGAAGATTTTTCAATGCCGAGAACCTCGATCAGAGATTAAAAAAGGCGTAAGGTTCACAATGGTGTAAAACTAAAATGGGAAATACCGGGCTAGGATTCGAATTACAGGAACAAGGGCCAAACCAACCACCCAAGAATGGAATCGTCGAGCGAAAACACTTGACAACCTCCTGGACGCAGCTTTTCTTGCCACCAGACCTTTCCACATAAATTAGGAATCCGATGCCGTCACTAAACACAATCCTTAAATTGTAGCCATTGTTTTAGTGTTTATTTTTTGGTGTCTAATCCACATATATATCACCATTGCTCTTGATTGTATATCTCTTAAATGTCAACATATACACGTGTGATTTAGTTTACGAAGATTTTTCAATGTCTTGAACCTCGATCAGAGAGTAAAAAAGGCGTAAGGTTCACAATTTTGTAAACTAAAATGGGATATACCGGGCTAGGATTCGAGTTACAGGAACAAGGGCCAAATCAACCACCCAAGAATGGAATCGTCAAGCGAAAGCACTTGACAACCTCCTGGAAGCAGCTTTTCTTGCCACCAGACCTTTCTCCATCAATTAGAAATCTGATGTCGTCACTAAACACATTCCTTAAATTGTAGCCATTTTTTGAGGGTATATTTTTTGGTGACTAATCCGCATATATATCACCATTGCTCTTGATTTTCTTGACTGTATATCTTTTAAATGTCAACATATACACGCGTGATTTAGTTTACGAAGATTTTTCATTGCCGAGAACCTCGATCAAAGAGTAAAATAGGCGTAAGGTTCACAATGGTGTAAAACTAAAATGGGATATACCGGGCTAGGATTCGAGTTACAGGAACAAGGGCCAAACTGTCACGGCCCCCGTCCTGGTGTGACCCGGTCCAGGTGTCGCGGAATAGAAACCTGTGGTATTTTATTAATTGAGTTGACAGCGGAAGTTTAACAGGATCTTTTGAAACTTGAAAATGCCCAATTATTTTATTTCATAAATTGGGACAAACCCCATAATTTACAGTAAAGGTAATTTCTTGAGGAAATCCCTTGTTTTACAAAACATGTTTATTTATTTTACTGAGCCACCACTTCAAGCTTATTAGTGCTCCGTAGCATGTTTTTCTTGATTCACAGTAATTCACCTGAAAAATGTTTTAAAAATATTTTATCAGCTGAAAAATACTGCCGAGTCATTCAGGTTAAATAAAATGACACCTTAGTTATAATTTACAGCATAAGAGCGATTACAATGGCTACTATCTTATTTTTATCTGGCGCCGTGTCACACCCTGGTGACGATGGTCATACCACTATTGGGTCCTTTTGTTGGTGCATACGTCTGTCGACTTCGTCTTGTATCGAGTCTTGTATTAAGAATGTTAGATCAGGGCACGTAGTTCGAGAAATTAGGGTTTAAAGGTAATTTCGCTTGAGGAAGGTAATTTCGCTTGAAAGTGTCATATGGTTAATTCCGAACAAAATTATCATGTCATTTCAAATGGAATTACTGATTCCGCTAGAAAGTAATTTCGTTTGGACACGTTCAAGCGGAATTAGGATCTCTATAAATACCCTTGAAGCGAAATCATTTGTAACTTTTTGTAATTCCGGTACCGAAGTGCTGCCGACGTGTCTACCGATCTGTAATCGTGTTATAATCAATATACAAGACATTTAGAAGTGAAACAAGCTGTTTTCATAGTCAATTCATCTGTTTCCGCCTTTTGAATTGATAAGAATTCTTCTGATTGACTCGTTTGGGTCACAAAACGATCCTACAAGTGGTATCAGAGCTCAGGAGGAAGAGTTCTTGCCAAAACAGCCATAAATTCTGATTTCTACACCTTCTTATCAAAATTGAACAAATTTTTACGGTCAAAATGACTTGAATTTCACATATTGTGTGCGAAAGAGTGTTTTAACAAACCCTTGAAAGAATCAGATCAAAATTCAGTTTAAAAGTGACAAAAATGAGACAAACAGTTAATTCTATTTGAACAAGACATCTGATTTCGTTTGAAAAGTTGAGACTATTTCACACGGAATTACTTATTCCGTTTGAAGACACCTGATTTCGTTTGAAAATTTGAGGTAATTTCACACGAAATTACTGATTTCGTTTGAATCACATCTAATTTCGTTTGAAAGAGGTATTCCGTGTGAATTGGTAATTCCGTTTGAAGAAGTGATATCGCACCAAAAGGTGATTCCGTTTGAAAGTGCTATTTCGTTTGAAAGTGTCAGTTTTGTGAAAAAGTTTATCGAATCATGGAAGAGGAATTTTATAATGCGTTTGCTACAGCCCCGACTACTCCAGCTGCCATTGCTCAGAGCATGAACATGGAAAACGAAACTGGAACTTTACAAAAACCCCCGAAACTCATGGGAATTGATGAGTATTATGGTTGGAAAGATCAATTTGAGAACTGGGTTCAAGCTAATCATTTGAGATCTTGGGAGTGTATTGAGAAAAAGTATGTCAAGTCGCGTATAGATTTGGGAGTTATCAAAACAATTTCTGAATTTACGGACAAAGAACGAGACATGTATAAAGCTGAAAAGATGATGATAAGTCTGTTACAGCAAGCTATTAAAGAAGACATCTTCATTTTGCTTCAGCACGACAATACTTCACGATCGATCTGGGATGCTCTTAAAACTAAATTTGAGGGTAGTGAGAAGATGATCAGTCGCAAGAAAGCACTACTTAAGAAAGAATTTGACTTGTTTTCAAGTTTGCCGGGTGAATCATCAAAGAAACTGATTGAAAGATATTGCCATTTAGTGAGAACTATGTCTTTGTTAGAAATTGTCAAAGATCAAGAAGAATGGGTCGACAAGTTAGCTGATGCATTACCTCATAAAGAATGGGGTACATATTTGATGATTTTGAAAAACACGGGAGAATATGACAAATTGACCATTTCACAGTTCATTGAAAATATTGAAGGTCAGCATCTGGAACAACAGAAGATTGCAAGAATGAACAATCCGAGTGGTCAACAAGATGTCAAAATGTATTACAAAGGAAGTGTTCAAGAGGTTGAATTAAGTCCAAAACATCAAACTGCTTTCAGTGCTGAAAACTCATCTGGATCAGTCAATCAAAGTCCAAGCAGCAACAGTGGTTTTTCTTCATATCCAAATGTTAATCCAAAGAATTCTACATCAAGTCATCAGTTTCAGAACTCAAACAGCAGTAATGGTCAAGTGTTGAATTGCAATATAGCATTGCATCTTTAGAATGGTCAAAAATTTTCTGAAGAGATTGCCAAAAGTCACATGTCTTTACTTGCTACAGTATTAGAGTCATATGAAGGATTTGTTGCAGGGAGAATCGGGAATCCTATGCTGACGAAAGAGGATTACGATCAGATAGATGCAGAAGAGATGGAATTAATGGATATTAAATGGTGTTTAGCTAGTGTGTTGAGGAGAGCTGAAAAGTTTAAGTTGATTACAGGAAGAGATGATTTTAGGGATGCAAATGTTTCTACTTTGGGTTTTGATAAATCTAAAGTTACTTGTTTTCGATGCAGGGAGAAAGGACATTTCAAGAGAGAATGTAAAAATCGAGAAGCAAGTGGAGCACAGAATCCATTTGGAAAAGATGATTACAATCGGAAAGCCATATATCAACAAGTTGCTGATCAACCATATCAACAAAAAGAACCACAAACTGCTCATGCTAAAATGATTATAGAAGCAAATAAGAAAGCATATTATGGTATAATCGATCAAGATGATGAGAAATGGCTGAAGGATTCAGTTGGGACAAATATATTCCATCTGATTCCAAAATTACAGCTCTCACTGTACAAATCATCCAAGAGCCAGTGTTTGTTCAATCATCATCTGATGATAGTGATGATGAAGAAGAGACACAAATTAATATTGGAAAATCTATGTTATCCCCTGAAAGTTTTCAATTTTATTTTTCAGATCGAATGGAGAAGCTGAAAGAGAGACGAGCAGCAAAAGAACAAAAGAAGATGAAATGTGAAAGTATTGCTAAAGAAGTAAAACATGAACAGAGTGAAGAAGTTAATGTTGCTGAGAAAGTAATTGATGCTGAGAAAGTTGTAGAATCAGAGAAAGTGATTGAAGTTGAAAAGATAATCGAAGTTGAAAAGATTGTTGAAGTCATCAAACCGTGTCAAAAATGTTTGGAATCTTGTAAGCAGTGTGCAGAGAAAGATGAGAAGATAAATGAGTTTGAGAAAATGAAGGAGAATTTATTGTTTAATCTAAATTATGTGAAAGAATCATATGACGTGTTGAATAGAACGGTAACTGGTCTACAAAAGACAAATTCTGAAAGAGAAGATGCGTTGACAATGATGAATGCTGTGATAATGTCAAAGCAGAAAGCTATAAATTTTTACATTGAAGAAAGTGCAAAATGGAAGCAAGAGCTGGAGACAGAAAAGATAGAAAATGAAAGAATTAGACGATGGTTACAAAGCTATTCCAGTTCTGATTATCTGATTGATCGAATTTATCCAACTGTTGCAGGTTTAGAAGTATTTCAAGATGAGAAGACTTACAAGAAGGATACTGGTAAGAAACAGAATGTAGGTTATAACAATTGTCCGCCTCCGATCTGGGAAGGTTATTCTCCCAGAAAACCAAATAAAGTTAAAGTCCGAAACAACTGATGAGTTACCAGAAAATATTGATGTCACATTCACATCGTCTGACACTGATCATGAGTCTGAGTTAATAAAGAAAGTGGTCGATCAGGTGTTGGATAAAGATGAGGAGTCAGAGTCAAAGTCAGAATACAAGAGTTCGAGTTCATCAGTTGACAGTCAAAAATCGTCGGTCAAAAGGGTTTATAATAAAGAATTCCTATTATCAAAATCTAATTTGAATGATGAACCAATCAATGTGGCATATACTTTGATTGATTCAGACAAGTTATATTCTGATAAGGAATTTCCAATAAGAGGTGTTAAACCAGAAATGATAAAAAAGGTTTTCAAACTAATAGAAATTAATATTTCTGAAATAAAAGATGAAAATCTTTCTGAAAAATCAAGACCTTACACCTCAAGAGTTCAACAAAGATTAAACAAGAAAAAGGGTTACAGCTCTGGTTCTGGTTATCGAAAGAAACCAAACCATAACGGTAATTACAAAAAGAAGGGATTAGGTTTTATTCCACCTAAAAATTATAAAAATGAGAAAATTTCTAAAACAAACACAAAATTTGTTTCAGGAATAAGCTGTGAAGAGGAATCAAAAAGCTCATTCTGGAAGCAATCAAACCGAGAATTCTTTGCCAAGAAACAAGAGAAAATGAAGAATAGAGCTTATCAAAGAAAAGAGACAAGAACCTGTTACAGATGCAATGAAGTTGGTCACATTGCATGGAATTGCCCTCTAGCAACAAAAACAAAACAGTGAGTCTCAGAAAAACTTAAAGAGAAAGTTATTGATAAAACTGAATCACCAACTGAGAAATTTAAAGTTTTCAAAAACTCTACATATGAAGTTGGTGAATGCTCAAAAAGATTTTACAAGAGAAGTGTGAATCTTGACAACCAAAAGTGGGTTGTTAAGAAATCTGAGGTAAAAACTGGTGATGAATCTGATTCTACAAAGTCAGAGGAGTCACAAGTTGAGGATAAAGAAGAAAAATCAGTTCCTCCAATGGATGATGAGAACTTTCCACCATTGAGGACTGAAAATTTTAAACAAAAGGTTGGCAAAGTTGAAATCTCAAATCAATTCTATTCTGAGAAGAAAGAATTTGATGTTGAGAAAGCATTCAATGGGAATGTTAAAAAGATTTTTGGGAAAATGGTAGATGGAAAGGTAAAAGGGGTAAAAGATTTTTATGCAACAAAAAAGGCAACTTATTACCCGACTGAAGAAGATTTGGTTACACCCAATGCAGGTCAGGCTTGGGTGTCTGTGTTTTTTACTTAAAAAATCCTGACTTGCCGGAGCTCCCAAGTTGGTAATCGTGGAGCAGGAATCGACACATTTCTTGAGAAATTCACGTTAGTGATATTTTGACTTACAAGTGGTAAATCAGGGACATTAAGTTGTACTTGATTTTCTACAAATGGTATTTGTTGATTGATCTTAAAAATTGTCAAATATTTCAAGTGGTTAAAGAAGAAAACAATGTGATAAGATCCCCTAATCTACAAGTGGTTTATGATGAAAACAAAACTTATTTTCTGGAAAAATCATTTTGATTAAAACAAACTTAAGTGTTTTGAAATCACAATGGGAAAATGTTTTGTTGAGAGTGGGAGTTCTGATTGTTTATGCCAAGTGGATGGCGAATTGAAGTGATTTGATACCAGTTGTCAATTTACTTGTACAGTTTATTTTCAAATTTGGTTAAATGATTTTGAATTTTAGGGGAGTAAGAAATTTCGGAAAATCCAAAAACATTTGAAAATTTGAAAAATCAAAAACATGATAAAATTCAAAATGAGTTTTGTTGTAAGAAGAGGAAATGATAGTACATCAGTGGACAATCACAGCATGCTAAATAACTGGATAGTTAAAATGTGATAAACGGTCTCACTGATGATGTGCCAGTAGGTTTTTACACATTTAGTAGATTGTGACGAGATATAAACCTAAATTTCAAACTTACTTATATCGTAGGGAACATCTCTCGGATATATGGGTAACCCCCAAAATCTTGTTTGAAAGGTCCCTCTTTCTGAGATACTAGGTCTTTATACTTAGTGATATCTGGGGTATTATCCCGGGACTTCTGATTTTGCGGAAGCAATGGCCTAGTCCCCAGAGAATACTTTACGCTTGCTTGAAATATAGCCCACCCTCAGCATAAAAATGATGAAACATTGAAAAATGCTAATCATGTGCTGTTGAAGAAAAGATTCTCTAAAGGGAACCCACCAAAAGTCGAAGTCGTCATCTCTCTGCTGAACGGAAGTTCTGACCTGAGCTCTCACGGCCCTCGCATTTAACCCTTTACAGATATCATCTAGGTATACTCACCTGTAAGACTGAATATTGGGATCTGGATACGGGAGTATATTCTGAGGTGGGACACGCGAATAAGTTTAAGTGCTTAAAACATTAAACTCATATTTCGAAACAGTTGAACTTTGTGTGAAAATTTAAGTGGATCAGTATATTGACAATCTACATGAATCGTTTAGAACTTAAAATGTTTAAAGCTTAACGGTGTTGGTGATTTGTCTCAAAAACTGATATGATCCTCTTACACAAACTCACAAAAATTTTGTTTGTAAATATTTCTTTACTGCATTTCTTTAATATAAAAAATCCAAAAAGATTTTAGTGTGTTTTAGCATAAAATTTTGAAAACTCCAAAAATATTTTCGACAACTGATGTTGAAGAGCTGATTTTCAAAATTCCGAGTGCTAAACATGATGAACAGGTTTGGGAGAGTGTGTATGAAGGAATTTTTACAAGTGGTCATCAGAAACTTTTAAATGTTAAATCATTTTATACTTGAAAATGATATTGTTTTTGTGTCTACAAGTGGTTAACAGAGAATAAATTTGTAAATTGTTAAATTTGTGAAATTTATTTCTGGGTTAAGATTGTGCAGGTAAGCGAGGTTGCAATTCTAGAATCTGTGAAAGCCAGACTACGATCCCAAGCATACTTTAAGGGGGAGCCTGTAGATATAGAGCTTAAGGAATCAAGAGATCTGATCAAGAGAAGATATAGCCAGGTCGAGATTCTGAAAATGAAGAGAAGACTGAGAAAAGAAGCCCAAAGACTGATAAAGACTGAAGATTATGAAGACTCGACACTGAAGACTCGTCAACATCCGAGGGGGAGTCTGTTGGTGCATACGTCTGTCGACTTCGTCTTGTATCGAGTCTTGTATTAAGAATGTTAGATCAGGGCACGTAGTTTGAGAAATTAGGGTTTAAAGGTAATTTCGCTTGAGGAAGGTAATTTTGCTTGAAAGTGTCATATGGTTAATTCCGAACGAAATTATCATGTCATTTCAAATGGAATTACTGATTCCGCTTGAAAGTAATTTCGTTTGGACATGTTCAAGCGGAATTAGGATCTCTATAAATACCCTTGAAGCGAAATCATTTGTAACTTTTTGTAATTCAGGTACCGAAGTGCTGCCGACGTGTCTACTGATCTGTAATCGTGTTATAATCAATATACAAGACATTTAGAAGTGAAACAAGCTGTTTTCATAGTCAATTCATCTGTTTCCGCCTTTTGAATTGATAAGAATTCTTCTGATTGACTCGTTTGGGTCACAAAACGATCCTACACCTTTCACCCAAGTAGTGATGATTATCACTGTTATGTTTTTTAACCTAACCGTGAGAAATTAGTAATGTGCACAATACCCAACTAGCCAGTGATTCAAGATAACCACGACTTAATCCCTGTAATTATAACTTTGAAAATAATTGGAGTATTGTAAAACATTATTGATAAAAAGAGAATGACTCACATTGCAAGTTTAATTGGGCAGAGTTTAGCCTACTGATAAGCCTGATAACCTAATTTAAACAACAATGCACACGAAACTAGGTTAGTAACTTAATACAACATTTACGATACGCTCACGAAATCAAAACCCTCACGACGAATGACAAAGTATAGCCCAATACAGGCAGCACTTAAACATCCATCGGATCGGTTTCAATCGATCGGACGTTGCATCGTAGCAGTGATCGAGTTAATACCCTGTATCGTAGCGGCGTCGTGACCCCTGAATACTTGTTTTCAGCAGAATTTGGATGTTTTGAAATGAAATTTTCGAGTACAGAAACAAGTCCCATGACAGGCTACCTATAGCCACATTTCAGGTTTTACGCGGCTCGCGTAAACCTCAACAACACTTTTACGCGGCCCGCGAGAGCCCGCTAGGGCTTGTGTGTCATCGGTAGGTCCGCCACATGGCCTGTAGCGCTTATCAGTCAACTTTAAGTTGACGCGGCCCGCGTAAGCTGAAGCTTACATTTTATGCGGCCTGCGTGAAGTCCGAAAATCTTCTTTTCTTGGTTTTTCGTGCACATTAGGGTTTCAGGGGTCCGGGTTTTTACTTACGGGTCGTTTATGGACAATTTTGCAGGTCCTTACATCCTCCCCACCTTATTTAAAATCTCGTCCTCGAGATTTACTGAAATAAGTGAGGATACTTTCGCTTCATCTCCGATTCCAGCTCCCAGGTGTATTCGGGTCCTCTTTTTTAATCCCACTTGACTTTAACCAGTACCAATCTTTTGTGTTTGAGAAACTTAATCTTTATGTCTTCTATTTGAAGCGGTTTCTCTATGAACTTCAATTTTTCATTCACCTGTATGTCTTGAAGAGGTATTACCAGGGACTCGTCAGATAAACATTTCTTGAGGTTGGATACATGAAATACGTCATGTACCCCAGCTAACTCTTCCGGTAGTTGTAAGCGATAGGCGACCGGTCCTATTCTCTGGATTACTGGAAATGGTCCTATGAATCTTGGACTCAGTTTTCCTTTCTTACCAAACCGAACTACTCCTTTCCAAGGAGAAACTTTCAAGAGTACCCTGTCTCCAACTTGAAATTCTAGTGGCTTGTGTCGATTGTCTGCATAACTCTTCTGGCGATCTCGAGCCGTTTTTTTTCTTTCCTTGATTTGAGTGATCTTGTCGGTGGTTTCTTGTACAATTTCAGGACCTGATAATTGGCTTTCTCCTATTTATGCCCAACAAACTGGAGTTCTACACTTACGTCCGTACAGTGCTTCGAACGGGGCAGCTTCGATGCTTGAATGGTAACTATTGTTATAGGAGAATTCAATTAAAGGTAAATGGTTATCCCAGTTTCTCCCAAAATCTATAACACACGCTCTAAGCATGTCTTCCAGGGTTTGGATCGTCCTTTCACTTTGTCCGTCTGTTTGGGGATGGTAGGTTGTACTTAAATTTAGTCGGGTTCCCATTGCTTCTTGGAAACTTGTCCAGAAATGTGAAGTGAAACGACTATCCCTATCTGATACAATGGAGAGTGGAACTCCATGTAAGGATACTACCTCGTCTATATACAATTTTGCTAATCTTTTCATGCTAAAGGTTTCCTTCATAGGTAGAAAATGAGCTGATTTGGTTAATCGATCCGCAATTACCCAAATCGCGTCATTACCTTTTCTGGTTCTGGGTAACTTAGTAACAAAGTCCATGGTTATTAGTTCCCATTTCCATACAGGCATTTCTAATTGTTGTAGTAGACCTGAGGGTTTCTGGTGTTCTGCCTTAACTTGTGAACAAGTTAGACACTTAGATACATATCTAGCTATGTCCTTTTTCATTCCTATCCACCAGAAGTTATTTCTTAAATCTTGATACATCTTATTATTACCAGGATGCATGGTATATCTAGATTTACGGGCTTCCTCTAAAATCTTATCTCATAAATTTCCTTGTTTAGGTACCCAAATCCTCTTCATGTGGAATCTCCAAATTCCATCACTTCCTTGCTCTAATTCCTTTATTCGTCCTTTCATTCCTTCAGCATCATCCTTGATTGCTGTTTCCTAGACATTCTTCAGTTGTTCCATTAAATCTAATTGTAAACTTAATCTAAGAGCACGAACTCGCTTTTGCTTTTCATGATACTTACGACTTAGGGCATCTGCTACTACATTTGCTTTTCCTTCGTGATATTGAATATCACATTCGTAGTCACTTAGAATTTCCATCCATCTTCTTTGCCTCGTGTTTAATTCTTTTTGCCCAAATATATATCTTAAACTCTTATGATCTGTATAGACTGTAAACTTACTGCCATACAGATAGTGTCTCCAAATTTTAAGGGCAAAAATTATTGCTCCTAACTCTAAGTCGTGAGTCGTATAATTCTCTTCGAGCTTCTTCAATTGCCTTGATGCATATGCAATTACCTTTTTGCGTTGCATCAGCACACATCCAAATCCTAACTTAGATGCATCACAATAAATTTCAAAATCTTCTGTCCCTTCTGGTAAGGCAAGAATTGGGGCGTTTGTTAACTTTTGCTTTAAAATCTTAAAAGCTTCTTCTTGTCTAGGTCCCCATTCAAACTTAACTAATTTACAGGTTAGCTTAGTTAATGGTACAGCTATTTTGGAAAAATCCTTAATAAACCGTATATAGTATCCGGCTAACCCTAGAAAACTTCTAACTTCCATAACTGATTGCGGGACCTTCCATTTGGTGATCGCTTCTATTTTGGAGGGATCTACGTGAATGCCTTCGTGATTTACCATGTGTCCTAAAAATTGTACCTTCTGTAGCCAAAATTCACACTTCGAGAATTTGGCGTAAAGCTTTTCTTTTCTTAACAAAGTTAAGAGTACATGTAAGTGCTCACAATGCTCGTCCTGACTTTTGGAATAAATGAGTATATCGTCAACAAAGACAATTACAAATTTATCCAAATATGGTTTACAGATCCTATTCATCATGTCCATGAATGCTGCAGGAGCATTTGTTAATCCAAAGGGCATGACTGTAAACTCGTAATGACCATACCTAGTTCTGAAGGCAGTTTTAGGTATGTCTTCTTCTTGTACTTTCAACTGATGGTATCCGGAGCGCAAATCTATCTTAGAAAAATATCTAGCTCCCTGAAGTTGATCAAAAAGATCATCAATCCTAGGTAATGGGTATCGATTCTTAATTGTAACCTTATTCAATTCCCTGTAATCGATACACATTCGCATCGAACCATCTTTCTTCTTTACAAACAACACTGGTGCTCCCCAAGGGGATGAACTAGGTTGTATGAATCCTTTGCTTAATAATTCATCTAATTGCTTTTTCAGTTCTAACATTTCGGTGGGTGCTAACCGATAAGGTGCCTTAGCTATCGGTGTAATTCCAGGAATTAGATGAATTCTAAATTCTACTTCCGTATCGGGTGGTAATCCAGGTAGTTCTTCTAGGAATACATCTGGGTATTCTGCTACTACTGGAATTTCCTTAAGTTCCTTACCTTTAGTGTTAATGATTACCGAAATCATATACACTATTCCTTGTTTTCTTGAATAACTAGCAACTTTTCGTACAGAAATGAACTTCATTGGTTTACGTGGCTTATCTCCTGTAATCATTACTACTTCTCCTGTGGGTGTATGAATTTCTATGGAATTCTTATCACAGAGAATTCGAGCATGGTTGGCTACTAACCAATCCATTCCTAACACAACATCGAATCCGGCTAATTTCATAGGTAACAGGTTTGCAGAAAATTCTAAGAGTTCTATCTTTTCTTCTCGCAGGACCTTATCTATGTTAACAGAATTCCCATCTGTCGTTTCTACCGTAAAAAATTGTCTAAGGTTGGTTAAGGGTAGGTTAAGAGCTTGGCAGAATGAAGTATTTATAAAGCTTTGGTTTGCACCAGAGTCGAATAATACTTTTGCGTAAACGTTGTGAACTAGGAACGTACCAGCTATTACGTCTGGGATGAGTTCTGCTTCTTGGGTAGTCAACTGAAATGCTCTTGCATTCTTTTTGGTAGTTCCTTCTGCAGGTTTGGCTTTGCTGTCAGCTGGTTTGACCAATTTGGGGCAGTCTGGTCTAAAATGTCCAGCTTCTCCATAGTTAAAGCAGATTGTTGATTTCTTCCTCCTGCAATCTTCTTCTTGATGTCCTGGAATTTTGCAGAAATTGCAATACCCTTTGCATCTTCCAAAATGCTTTCTTTTACAAGTACTACAAAATGGAGTAGTGGAAGATTGCCCGGTTCCCTTTTTCTTGAAATTACTACTATTACCCACACGGAATCCTTGGGTAATCTTTTGGGCCACTTCTTTTTTCTGGTTTTCTTCTCTTGTACGTACCAGTCCATCGGTCAAGGTGTTGGCTAATTCCACTGCATCGGCAATGGTGCGAGGTCTTGCAGCTTTAACGATATCACGGATTTTGCCAATCAAACCCCAAATATAGCGAGATATAAGTACCGGTTCTGGCGAAGCCAGGGTTGGTACAATTCTAGCATACTCGAAGAACGTCGAAGTATATCCTCGACAATCAACATCCACCATCTGGTGGTTTAGGAACTTATTTGTCATTTGTTCCTTTTCATATTCGGGACAAAATTTTCTTTCTACTAGTCTCTTAAATTCTTCCCAATTCATGGCATAAGCCACATCGCTTCTCTTGGCTTGTATTACCGTGTTCCACCATTCTAGTGCCCCTTCTTTAAAAAGATGTGACGCGTACATGACCTTGTCTTCCTCGGCACATTTACTTATTTTAATTACTGCTTCGGTTTTCTCTAACCAACGCAGTGCGGCAATTGCCCCTTCATTGCCTGCAAATTCGATTGGTTTACAGGCAAGAAATTCCTTGTAAGTGCAACCAGGCGTTGCAGCTTTCATTTTCTTAAGAAATAGGGCTTGCATCATATCATTATCATTATTATTAATGTTGCCGCCTCCATTTACACTATTACTGAAATTGTCACCGTGAGTACGCTTGCTGGGAATAATTGGTTGAGGTTTAACTAGATTTCGGGCAGCACCAAGGATTGCTGGAATAGCATTGGCTATTCCTTGAGCAACGATATTTTCTATATCTTGCCTATTAAGAAAGTGATCTTCATGGTTTTGCTCAGATTGGTTAACTTCGTTAACTGGTTCATTGACGGAATGTTCCATCTGATAATTAACAATAGATAAATTATTGGTACAAAATAAATAATAATCAGTCATAATAAATCATCACACATAATCAAGTTAACACGTATGGCCAAAATTGTCGACTTTGCGACTTTCATCTTTTTATATATATTAGTATGCATCCATACACACCAGTTATATTACAAAAGTTTTATTTTCAGTTATTTTACATGATTATATTTTTATTAATATTTATTATTATTAAACACGTAACCACACAACCACATACGATCCTTGTCAGCTGGCATTTCAGAAACGACGTTCCCTCTCGTCGTATTTCCATGATATCCTTTCTCCCACTTCCCAGATTCTATTTCCTCATCCACCAGCTCCTCACCATAGTGGCGGAGTTCAGCCAAGTTCTCGGTACTCATTGGTGGGTTTGGTGTAGGCTTAGGGTCAAACTGGGGGAAAAAGGTGTTAGGGTTATTCAAGAGATTCTGAAACTGCCAATCACTTGTCCACCATTCCTTCAGCTCTACGGGTAGAAGTTGGTGGTTGACAATGGGATCTGGGATAGCAGGTGCTAAGTTAACTGGAAGTTGTGATCCGGCGGGGTAATTGAAGAGGTCTTCATTGGCAGGTCCGATGAGGTCACAATTTGCCAGTTTGCGATCAAGCTCTTCCCAGGGTGGCATTTCCTGGGCTTGCCCTGAACTTTCCCCGATCTCTTTTCCTTTTCCTTTATTATTTGGGTCCTGAGTCTTTTTAATCCTCTATGCGGCTGGCTTCTTCCTCCGTGCGCGTCTCCATCCTACGATTCTCCTTCTCTTTTTCGACTTGGGTTTCTCCTGAGGTTGGGCTTGGAATTCCATAGGTTTCTCAGTGTCGGCCCAATAACCGGAAAAGCCCTCGGAAACTTCCATGTCAGTAGGATAGATAGTGAGATTCTGAAGAGCTTCAGACAACTCATTCATGCTGTTAGCACATATGAATAAGCATACACACAGTTCTAAGTTAAAATTAAATTCACAGAATGGCATTCAGAAAATTAAGTATTTCTTAAATACTTAATTGGCTTAAATCAGTGGCTCTGATACCACCTTTTTCTGTCACGGCCCCCGTCCTGGTGTGACCCGGTCCAGGAGTCGCGAAACAGAAACCCGTGGTATTTTATTATTTGAGTTGACAGCGAAAGTTTAACAGGATCTTTTGAAACTTGAAAATGCCCAATTATTTTATTTCATAAATTGGGACAAACCCCATAATTTACAGTAAAGGTAATTTCACGAGGAAATCCCTTGTTTTACAAAACATGTTTATTTATTTTACTGAGCCACCACTTCAAGCTTGTTAGTGCTCCGTAGCACGTTTTTCTTGATTCACAGTAATTCACCTGAAACATGTTTTAAAAATATTTTATCAGCGTGGAAATACTGGCGAGTCATTCAGGTTAAATAAAATGACACCTTAGTTACAATTTACAGCATAAGAGCGATTACAATGGCTACTATCTTATTTTTATCTGGCGCCGTGTCACACCCTGGTGACGATGGTCATACCACTATTGGGTCCTTTTACCCAAGTAGTGATGATTATCACTATTAAGTTTGTTAACCTAACCGTGATAAATTAGTAATGTGCACAATACCCCACTAGCCAGTGATTCAAGATAACCACGACTTAATCCCTGTAATCATAACTTTGAAAATAATTGGAGTATTGTAAAACATTATTGATAAAAAGAGAATGACTCACATTGCAAGTTTAATTGGGCAGAGTTTAACCTACTGATAAGCCTGATAACCTAATTTAAACAACAATACACACGAAACTAGGTTAGTAACTTAATACAACATTTACGATACGCTCATGAAATCAAAACCCTCACGACGAATGACAAAGTATAGCCCAATACGGGCAACACTTAAACATCCATCGGATCGGTTTCAATCGATCGGACGTTGCATCGTAGTAGTGATCGAGTTAATACCCTGTATCGTAGCGGCGGCGTGACCCCTAAATGCTTGTTTTCAGCAGAATTTGGACATTTTGAAATGAAATTTTTGAGTACAGAAACAAGTCCCATGCACAGGCTACTTATAGCCACATTTCAGGTTTTACACGGGCCGCGTAAACCTCAACAACACTTTTACGTGGCCCGCGAGAGCCCGCTAGGGCTTGTGTGTCATCAGTAGGTCCGCCACATGGCTTGTAGTGCTTATTAGTCAACTTTAAGTTGACGCGGCCCGCGTAAGCTGAAGCTTACGTTTTACGCGGCCCGCGTGAAGTCCAGAAATCTTGTTTTCTTGCTTTTTCGCGCACATTAGGGTTTCAGGGGTCCGAGTTTTTACTTACGGGTCGTTTATGGACAATTTTGCAGGTCCTTACACAAACCAACCACTCAAGAATGGAATCGTCAAGCGAAAACACTTGACAACCTCCTGGAAGCAGCTTTTCTTACCACCAGACCTTTCTCCATCAATTAGAAACCTGATGCCGTCACTAAACACTTTCCTTAAATTGTAGCCATTTCTTTAGTGTTCATTTTTTGGTGTCTAATCCGCATATATATCACCATTGCTCTTGATTTCTTGACTGTATATCTCTTAAATGTCAACATATACACGTGTGATTTAGTTTACGAAGATTTTTCAATGCCGAGAACCTCGATCAGAGAGTAAAAAAGGCGTAAGGTTCACAATGGTGTAAAACTAAAATGGGATATACCGGGCTAGGATTCGAGTTACAGGAACAAGGGCTAAACCAACCACCCAAGAATGGAATAGTCGAGCGGAAACACTTGACAACCTCTTGGAAGCACCTTTTCTTCCCACCAGACCTTTCTACATTAATTAGGAATCTAATGCCGTCACTAAACACATTCCTTAAATTGTAGCCATTTTTTTAGTGTTTATTTTTTGGTGTCTAATCCGCATATATATCACCCTTGCTCTTGATTTTCTTGACTGTATATCTCTTAAATGTCAACATATACACGTGTGATTTAGTTTACGAAGATTTTTTAATGCCGAGAACCTCGATCAGAGAGTAAAAAAGGCGTAAGGTTCACAATGTTGTAAAACTAAAATGGGATATACCGGGCTAGGATTCGAGTTACAGGAACAAGGGCCAACCAAACCACCCAAGAATGGAATCGTTGAGTGAAAACACTTGACAACCTCCTGGAAGCAGTTTTTCTTGCCACTAGACCTTTTTCATCAATTAGGAATCTGATGCCGTCACTAAACACATTCTTTAAATTGTAGCCATTTTTTGAGTGTTAATTTTTTGGTGTCTAATCCGCATATATATCACCATTGCTCTTGATTTTCTTGACTGTATATCTCTTAAATATCAACATATACACGTGTGATTTAGTTTACGAAGATTTTTCAATGCCGAGAACCTCGATCAGAGGGTAAAAAAGGCGTAAGGTTCACAGTGGTGTAAATCTAAAATGGGATATACCGGGCTAGGATTCGAGTTACAGGAACAGGGGCCAAACCAACCACCCAAGAATGGAATCGTCGAGCGAAAACACTTGACAACCTCCTAGAAGCAGCTTTTCTTGCCACCAGACCTTTCCCCATCAGTTAGGAACCTGATGCCGTCACTAAACACTTTCCTTAAATTGTAGCCATTTTTTGAGTGTTTATTTTTTGTTGTCTAATCCGCATATATATCACCATTTCTCTTGATTTTCTTGACTGTATATCTCTTAAATGTCAACATATACACATGTGATTTAGTTTACAAAGATTTTTCAATGCCGAGAACCTCGCTCAGAGAGTAAAAAAGGCGTAATTTTCACAATGGTGTAAAACTAAAATGGGATATATCGGGCTAGGATTCGAGTTACAGGAACAAGGGCCAAACCAACCACCCAAGAATGGAATCGTCAAGCGAAAACACTTGACAACCTCCTGGAAGCAGCTTTTCTTGCCACCGACCTTTTTCCATCAATTTGGAATCTGATGTCGTCACTAAACACATTCCTTAAATTGTAGCCATTTTTTGAGTGTTTAATTTTTGGTGTCTAATCCGCATATATATCACCATTTTGATTTTCTTTACTGTATATCTCTTAAATGTCAACATATACACGTGTGATTTAGTTTATCAAGATTTTTCAATACCGAGAACCTCGATCAGAGAGTAAAAAAAGCATAAGGTTTACAATGGTGTAAAACTAAAATGGGATATACCGGGCTAGGATTCGAGTTATAGGAACAAGGGCCAAACCAACCAACCAAGAATGGAATCGTCGAGCGAAAACATTTGACAACCTCTTGGAAGCAGCTTTTCTTACCACCAGATCTTTCTCCATCAATTAGGAATCTGATGTCGTCACTAAACACATTCCTTAAATTGTATCCATTTTTTGAGTGTTTATTTTTTGGTGTCTAATCCGCATATATATCACCATTGCTCTTGATTTTCTTGACTGTATATCTCTTAAATGTCAACATATACACGTGTGATTTAGTTTACGAAGATTTTTCAATGCCGAGAACCTCGATCAGAGAGTAAAAAATGCGTAAGCTTCACAATGGTGTAAAACTAAAATGGGATACACCGGGCTAGGATTCGAGTTACAGGAACAAGGGCCAAACCAACCACCCAATGTGAGAACTGTCAAAAATTCAGGTATCCGTACAATTAATTAACCATGATTAGTGCTTAATGACTGTGCTGAATTACAATTAACTGCTTTCTGGTTACTGCTTTATACATACATGTGCATCATATATTGCTAAATGTTATGACATGAATGCATGAGAGCTTTATTGACTTAAATAATGCACGAAACATAGTTAGCACAGTTATCTGATAAATCAGGAAAATGCTGATAGAACTCAGCACATAGACAGATAGTGCATTGAGACACAGAATGAGCCAGAAACCAAGTATTACACTAGTATAGTGTGTAGGAAAGTAAGGATCACAAATTGCCTTTCTAGTGATAGTTTAAGTGCCGGAAAGTGCCTAAAACTCACCCAAAGTGCTGAATTCAGCAAAATTCAGCAAAAATCTGCATTTAAACAATCTGATATAATGCAGAAATATGGTAAAATGGTCCTGAATGCTTTCCTAAGTGTCAGGAATCAAAAGTATCACAAAAAGGTACATAAAGCACACTAAACTGCAAAGTTTAGCACCTTAACAAACCGGTAACCAACCGAACAACCGGACACTACCCGAAACACCAAATTTACACTAGAAGCACTGTTTTAACATTACCAAGCAAGTTATGGTCCCCAAACATCATAACACCCCATACAAATATCTAATAACTAAAACACTTAACTTAATCTTAGGTTTCAACTAATCATCAACCAATTTAGTTCAAGCCTAATCTACTACCCCCCCCCCCACCTATGGACGGCTATACAAGGGTGGCCCACCCTTGATTTCTTTTAGTTGTTTATTTGATCTTGTTGCTAGTCCATGAGACATAATACACATTAGAGAATGTTGTGTGGATGGATATTATAAGTAACCCCAAGATCATACTCTTCATTCTTAAACATCACAAACACTTCACACCTTCACCTTCTCCTTCCCCTCTCCTCTACTCTCGACCGAAGACACCACACCACACAACCATCATCATCTTTCATTCTTCATACATTCTACATACATACAAAGGTGCTAGAGATCATACAAGGAAGCTAGGAGCTTACGGAAGTGCAAGGACCTTCTCTATTTTCTTTTACCCACTTGATTTCTTCACTTGATCATCCATAGCCTTGTGCTAGTGGTAAGAATCTTGATCTTGCTAGTTTACTTCTATTTTAAGTGGTTAAAAGAAGAATCATACTCATAACTTTGAAGAACACTAAGAATCACAATATGTAAACTTGAACATAAGCATGAATAATGAAGAAATCTTGATGAATATGAGTTGTTATGCTTGATGATTGTTGATTTGTTTGTGAAAATGATGTTGATCATCATATGATCTTGCTAGATCATGATTAAAAACATAATCTAGCAAGATCAGAGGATGAACTTGATGAAAGTTAATGGATCATCCTCATGAGAAGCATGAACTTGAAAGAATACATTGATTTCTTGAAAGATAATGATCAAAGTTAGTAGTAACACTTGTAGATCTAAAGATTTATGGATGATTTCTAAAGAAACCAAGTTAAAAATATAAGTTTTATTAAATCTTGGTTCTTACATAAACAAACTTTATTTTTGGTGGTTAAACAAGTGTAGAAACACTTGTGAAACAAGAAGAATTCATAAAGAAACATTTTTTAGAAAACATGATCATAAGTTGTAAAGATCAATCTTCTTTAAAAAGGAAGTTTTTAAAGAATCAATTACACTTTAAAGGGTAACAAGACTTACTAAGAATACTAGTAAGTTACTACAAATTTTTACAAGTATTCAAGTTCATGAAGTAGTAGATTATGCATGATTTTGGCAAAATTGGTAAGTAAAGGTTGCTTATTGTTGATTGTGGATTGATTGTGATGTTTTTTACAAAAGAAAATGATATGCTTGAAAGCATGGAAACCTCCATTTTTAGGGGAAACTATGGCAAAATTTTCTAAAAATTTAAACACTTAGAAAAATATTTCTAAACAAGTATTTATAAGTGTATTTTAAACCATAAATTGTTACAAAAACTTTGCCATAATTTTTTGTTACAAAAATATAAATATTGGAGGTTGGTTTTTATAAATAAAAGTGACTAAATATGTATTTAGGAAATATATATTTAGAAGACACCATGTGTGTGACTATTTGTATATTTTGTGTATTAGTTATATTATTTTAGGACATGAAATAATATAACACATCAAAATACCAAGAATTACAATCCAAAATATTACCAAAATTCCAAGAATTAAATACACAAATTATATCCAAAATATTGGTGAAACCGAACAAGGAATGTAACCTACAAAAATATTCCGGAATTTAATCCACAAGTATATTTTGATAAATAATATTTTGGACACCAAGGAAATGAAAATTATGATTTTTACAATTACTACAAGAATATGTCATATTTTTTACAAAGGAAAAATATATTATTTTTGGCAAGAATGAATATATATTTTCCTTGAAATTTTTAGAAGATATATTATTTTTAAGAAATGTATACTTTCTTACACAAACACGAAATACAATATTTTTGAGGTGAAAGGTATATTTTATCAAATAAATATGAAATATATCATTTTTGGAGAAAAATGAGTTTATATATATATATATTTTCCAAGTTAGACATGAAAATATATTATCTTTGGAACTTATGAAGAAAATACAAATATTTTTGCCAAAAGAAAAATTATAAATAATTTTTCTAAATAACATTTACTACAATATATATTTTGGAAATATATATTGGTGGACTTTTATTAAAGATAATATTCCGGAAAAATTAATACGAAATTAAGTATAAGAATACCTAATGAATACAATAAAAATACGTATTCTCATACGTATAAATACACACCGGAATACGACCCTAATACATGGCAAAAATATACAAGTATAAGAATACAAATACAAATACAAATACACCCATCCTTGGGAAGGATATACAAGTATAAATACTTTGGAAGTATTAAGTTAAAATAATTGTTTTAACAATTATTCCAAAATTTAATAAATATAATTTAAGTTAAAATATTATTTATTTTAACAAATAATTATATAACTTTGAATAATATCGAAGATGCGAAGAAACGTAACTCAAAGACATTAATACTAAGTCAAGGTACGACCCGCTCGTCTAATAGATCATAGTACGTTGTAGGTAGTCGTGTTCACCCAAAGGAGCTTGAGTTACGGTGATTGAAGACGCAAGACTGTGAGTTCATGTCCCTTTTTTCTTTAAACTATTTTGTTTTATAAATTCGAGGGTGAAGTACATGTTACAAAATGATTACAAACAATTACAATTGGTATGGTTAGCTTTGGAAAGTACAGTAGATCATGTGAATGGGTAGTCGCACTCCTAAGACCATTAATCCTCGTGTTAGGACCGAGGGGCATGAGTGATAGATCTATTTGGGTGTAGCGAGCCCACACCCATGTGGACCAGGGTTTGGCCCATGAGGTGACTATGTCTTACAGCCGGAGGCCCGGTAAAAAATCTGCTAGGTTTGAGCCTTCCTACGTCGTTGCGCGCATGTTAATGGCCTTGCAAACCATTAATCGATCTATTTCCTTGTTTTGCTTTCATACCGGGATTTACAAAACATACATACATACCATGTTTACAAGGTTTTATTCATACACACAAACAAAAACATGAACTCGCTCAACTTTTGTTGATGTTTTCAAAATACATGTATTTCAGGGAATTAAAAGTGGATCTGGCGGGCGTTGGATGTTTCAAGTTGCGTTAAGAATAAAGGATGTCATCCGTTGTCTTAGGATTTGGTTAGTGTGTCTTATTCCTGGACGAGACGCATCTACCAAAGCCTAATTTTATTTAGAGTCTTTTGATGAGTCCTTCTGGAACTCTAAACAATTAGTATGGATTGTAAAACTTAAATTTAAGTCTATCTTTCAAACAATGATGTTGTGATGTTTTTAAACTTAGCTAATGGATAACCATCTATGGTTTTTATCATATAGCTGTTGTTATGATTGAATGCAATGATATTAAGAAAGTCACATATAATCACGCTTCCGCAAAAGTCAGGGTGTGACACCCAAGAATGGAATCGTCGAGCGAAAACACATGATAACCTCCTGGAAGCAGCTTTTCTTGCCACCAGACCTTTCTCCATCAATTAGGAATCTGATGCCGTCACTAAACACATTCCTTAAATTGTAGCCATTTTTTGAGTGTTTATTTTTTGGTGTCTAATCCGCATATATATCACCATTGTTCTTGATTTTCTTGACTGTATATCTCTTAAATGTCAACATATACACATGTGATTTAGTTTAGGAAGATTTTTCAATGCCGAGAACCTCGATCAGAGAGTAAAAAAGGCGTAAGGTTCACAATGGTGTAAAACTAAAATGGGATATACCGGGCTAGGATTCGAGTTACAGGAACAAGGGCCAAACCAACCACCCAAGAATGGAATCTTCGAGCGAAAACACTTGACAACCTCCTGGAACCAGCTTTTCTTGCCACCAGACCTTTCTCCATCAATTACGAATCTGATGCCGTCACTAAACACATTCCTTAAATTGTAGCCATTTTTTGAGTGTTTATTTTTTGGTGTCTAATCCGCTTATATATCACCATTGCTCTTGATTTTCTTGACTGTGTATCTCTTAAATATCAACATATACACGTGTGATTTAGTTTACAAAGATTTTTCAATGCCGAGAACCTCGATCAGAGAGTAAAAAAGGCGTAAGGTTCACAATGGTGTAAATCTAAAATGGGATATACCGGGCAAGGATTCGAGTTACAGGAACAAGGGCCAAACCAACCACCCAAGAATGGAATCGTCGAGTGAAAACACTTGACAACCTCCTGGAAGCAGCTTTTCTTGCCACCAGACCTTTCTCCATCAGTTAGGAACCTGATGCCGTCACTAAACACTTTCCTTAAATTGTAGCCATTTTTTGAGTGTTTATTTTTTTGGTGTCTAATCCGCATATATATCACCATTGCTCTTGATTTTCTTGACTGTATATCTCTTAAATGTCAACATATACACATGTGATTTAGTTTACAAAGATTTTTCAACGCTGATAACCTCGATCAGAGAGTAAAAAAGGCGTAAGGTTCACAATGGTGTAATACTAAAATGGGATATACCGGGCTAGGATTCAAGTTACAGGAACAAGGGCCAAACCAACCACCCAAGAATGGAATCGTCGAGCGAAAACAGTTGACAACCTCCTAGAAGCAGCTTTTCTTGCCACCGACCTTTCTCCATCAATTAGGAATCTGATGCCCTCACTAAACACATTCCTTAAATTGTAGCCATTTTTTGAGTGTTTATTTTTTGGTGTCTAATCCGCATATATATCACCATTGCTCTTGATTTTCTTGACAGTATATCTCTTAAATGTCAACATATACACGTGTGATTTAGTTTACGCAGATTTTTCAATGCCGAGAACCTCGATCAGAGAGTAAAAAAACGGGACTTGATCAACGGATGACGGAGACTTGAATTGGATCATCTTGAACTTGTGGAATGGTGGAATGGTTTAGGATTAGGGTTTTGGTGAGTGATAATGGTGGAAGGATCAGTGGGTGATGAACTAGGGTTTTGAATGGAGAAGAATATGAATTGGATGATGAATAATGGTTAATTCGGATGATGGGTGGTGATATTGATTGATTGGTGGTGAAAAAGATGATCAATTAGGCTCCAAGTCTTGATTTCAAACTCAAAAACATGTGTAACCGTCATTTGGTTGGTGAAACTTATGTTTTAATTCGTCTAACAACCCAAAACAACACAATTCGCGTCTGAGAGAACCAAGGGCCATCGCCGACGGCCTGGGGACCCGTCGTCGAAGCCCTCCCAATTCCTGAAAACTTTCTGACGCCCATGTTTCCTGTCTACGCACACATCAGCCGACGCCCACTTTTATCATGCATCGCCGACGGCCTGGGGAGGCGTCGGCGACGGGGTCTCCTGTGTGTGATCTCCATTTTTCGCCTATCTTGCTTCCGGTTGACCCGTTTCGCGTCCCGGTGGTCTGTTTTTCGCTCCAGTGACCCGTAAGGCTCCCGAAAAGCACCTTAAACTCTGCTAGACCTGCAAAACACATATCTAATCAAAAGTAGGCTTTCCAAGATTAAAAGTTAAGTAAAAACCCGAACTTAAACATAAACGAACACCGATTTTCGACCACGTATCACATCCCCACACTTGTCTTTTGCTTGCCCTCAAGCAAATCTGTTTTTCACTTTCACGTGGGTCGAACAAGAAATACACTCCCCATTCCCGAGACGAAGGTTAAGGTCAATTGTCATACCCAAGTTCAAACTTTTTATAATTTTCAACATATTTATCAATAATTGATTAATCATGTAAAAATGGTTATCCAAGATTAACCCGCCCGTGAAACCAATAAATCATGCACATCCCTCACAATGTTCTCTCCACTCGGTTTAAAATTGGCTAATAGTTGATGTATTAGCGCATTTGAAATAATCACTCAAACCAAATAGAACACGTACCCGCATAAGCTTGCAACTCAATCATTCTCCACCACCGATCACGAATAGTAGGCACAAGTCAAAAGGTCTTTGTAAGGGTTGTAACGGGGCTAGGCTAAGGGTAGGAAGTAGGATATTTAAAGTGGCTAAGGTGATGAAACTTCTATTTCTATTACAAACCACTAAACTAAATAAGACTAATTATAAACATCAACTAAGAGGCAACAACTTTCGCCTTTTATTCAACAAATACTAGTACATCTTTTTGTGTTTTTCTCAATACTTTTTCACTCTTTTTTTCGAAACCTTTTCTGATTGTTTTTTCTTTTTTTTTTCAAATGCAAACAAACAAATCACAACTATACAAGCTTAACTCCTATAATCGAATTTTCATCACACGGGTTTAAAAGAAAAGGCTTAAGGTTATGGGCTAAATGGTTGTTAAACGAAAGGATTAGGCTCAAAGTTGGCTACTAAAGGATAAATTTTGGGTAAGGATGGATAAATGGTGTAAAAGGAAAAGGTTTACCTAATGCCTTAATTATTCTCGTGCTTGTATTCGGTCTATGGTCTCAAACGTATCAAAAGAGGCAAGTTCTACAATACATGACTAATGGTCCACTCAAACAAAGAAACATAAACATGTAGTTCTATGATGTAAAAGTGGCTCAAAACCTCAGATATAACGGGTATGATATGTGAAATGCATGATATGTTAGTTTCTTAGGCGAATTATTCCCAAATAACCACCCGCTAAATACCTGTCATGCTATTAATCCGAACTTGACCATGACAAAAGACCAAATGGGTTGTGTCATCCCTTGTTGACTTAGTTACTTGTGCTTTTAAGATCACTTTCGAACCAAGACATTTTGAAAAAAAAATTGAAATTTTTCTCCCATCCCCACACTTGAGGTAAACATTGTCCTCAATGTGTAGTGTTTGAATGAACGGGTCAAAAATCGAAAATCTTTTAATTACTCCCCCATCCCCACACTTGAGGTGAATATTGTCCACAATGTGTAAGAACTAGAGTTTTTAAATCGCATAAGGGATGTGACACGGCTAATTTCCCCAAAAAATTCACCCCGAAAACTGAATTACAATTACAATCCACTTATTACTAACTAAGAATCAAGGTAAAAGGAAACGTATGCGCCTGATTTTCTCGCTAGATGCTCATGTTTTCTTCTTCTCTTCAAGAAAGCGGTCGTCCCTCGAACATAGTGTACCTACAAATCTTAACCCTTGTATAGAAGCATGCTTCTCACAACCATTAAAATTTGTTAACTACCTACTTCTACCACTTTTAGGAAAGTATTACCAAGTCATACGTTATTTTACCTTGATTTATGTGGAAAATTAATTTACAACAACAACAATCCTAACTCACTTTCGTAGGAATCACGGTTGCATTTAGCTTATGCAACAAGACCTTTTAAACCCCCCCCCCAATAGCTTGGGAGGACGAGTAGGTCTCGTGAGGGTTATATAGGGAACACACCCACAATGTTCATTTAACTAGGAAAATGAAATACTAAAGAAATAACAAATAAACTAAAAAAGAAAATAAATTTACAACAACAACAAAACACATACCTCACCATCACCGTTGGTACCGCTCGTTCGGGTCGACTGGTGGGTTCGGATGGTACGGGTATCCGGTAAGAGCCTCGAACATCTCCTGGTAGTTGTCAAAGGGACCCGACTCTCCTTCTGCTGGCGGTTGAAACTGGGATGATATGAAGCTAGACCCCACTACCTCGGGCCAATGAGGCGATGGATCGGAGGGGCCTCGGGGAACGAGAAGGTTGGAATAGTCAGTCCACCCCGAATGTTCTGCGTAGGGGAGGCCGGCTTCCCAATCCCTCTGGTGTCGTTCCTGATCGTGGAGCACCTTGGCATTATTAATAGCCAATTCATTAGATATATACATAGCACTCCATCGGCGCTCTTCCCTTGTGTTCTGCTCAATCCGGAGCCTCTCCTCATTTTCCTCCCACGCTCGTCTCCGAGCCATTTCATGTTGTTGTTGTTGTACCATGTGCTCCATTTGGGATCTTTGAAGAGCCTGGAACAACTTCTGCTCCTCCACAAACTTTTCCATCCGGGCCCGGTGGGCAGCATCGGCATCGCATTGAGCTTGCAACTAGGCTTTGTGTTCCTGCTCCCAGTTTCTCCTTCTTGCTTCATATTCTCTACCTTCCCCCAGAACCGCCGACACAATATCAAACACCTCCTGCTGCCTGCGGTTGAAATTCTGATACGAAGTTACCCGTCTACAATTCATAAACCTTGCCACATCCTCATTTAATTCTCGATGTGGCCGCATGTACCTTTGCTTTGGTCCCCGAGGACCGGAAGGTTCATCTTCGTCCTCTTCATCCACCATCTCAACGTCTTCTGCGGCCCCTTGAGGTGCATTCGGTCAGTGAATTCATACTTGTGACCCAATTCGTCGGTCACCGCATACTTACTACCGAAGAGTTGCACTTGGATTTTTCAATTTCTTTTCATTGTTGCCAAGTTGAACTCCTCTAAGGGTTTAGACACCCAAAGCGACTCGGGAGGTAGACAGTTTTGTTGGAGGATCATTGCACTGATTAAGCGTGCATATGGAATCATCCTCCTGTGGCATGACTCCTGAGTAATCCATGTATTCATCATAATGATATGCCTCCAAGATAACGTTGGTGACCCATACACCAAGGCATGAATAACTCTACAGTCCGTGCTCTCACTTTCCCCCGATCTCCAAACCGAACCATAATGTTTTCAAGGGAAATGCCTTGAAGAATTTTCCCTTCAACCGTCAAGTGGCTCTTCGCAGCCACTCCCCCGTCATTGTATGGCAATACCGACTCAATGATACCCTCCGGATCATGGTCATTCGCTTTGTTATCGAAGAAATGTTCCATCCTTGGGTAGTCATATGCTTGCACCCCAAGAGAATCGAAGCACGCGATGCAATTCATTGTCTCTAACGACATCGTCATTTCCCCCCTGCTTGTTGTACCAACTAATTTCCACTGTTCCGTGGGACCATCCTTGTTTCGAAACCGTAAAGATGCAAGCCACTCGCATACCTCCGACAATTAAATACGGGAGGTGTTATCTTCACACCAATCTAAAACTCTTTCCCAACCAAGGGGTTCGAACATTTGAGTGATGCCAATTGCTATCAACTCTTCAACATTAACCTCCCTTTCTGCCACAACCCTATTCGGTACCGAAGTTGACACACCCGTAACCATCTTCCATTTCCACAACTTAATTTCCAGTTTCTTGTCATTGAATGTCAAAAGTGCTTTGTTCTTGTCTTCATTCCAAACGTTGGCACTACGACTATCCTGAAATTTTTCCCATGCCCAATCCTGTCGATACAACCTTGCATCACCTTCTTCCACTGAGCTTAATTTCTCCCACTTTCTAGGTAGCAATCCGGAGGAGGACCCAACCCCAGCTGATGATCCTTGACCCATGGTCTTGGCCTTCTTTCTACCTCCAGCCATAACTACAATTACAAAGCAAAGGAACAATCAATATAAACCCAGTCTTCAAAATAATCTCAAAACTTTGAACATTATATATGATGTTGAATTTCGCTTAACAACTAGATGCAAAATCGCCTTTTTAAACTTCCAAAGTCGCAAATTTTATCATCTAACAATAAATCTTTCATGTTTACTCACAATTCATATGATTTCAACAAAGTTCAACATCATATTCACGTTCAATCACGCAAACACCAAGTGTAATTACTTCACTATGGTTGTTGCATGCTCAATCTAAACCAATTCAAAATTTTACATACAATTTTCAACTATAAAATCCTACATTGTGATAAACAACCTACTCTTCAAACAAAAGTTTAAAAATTTCGGAAGATTTCAACATACCATAGGATAATAAGGCTAAAAATCAAGTAAAGTTCATACCTTTATGTAGTAGAATGTCAAGAACTAGTTTAAAGATGCAAATCAATGCTTTGAAGAACACTCTTTCTAAAAACCTGAATTTTGAAATTCAGAAATCTTGCAAACGGGCAAGAATTGGTGAAAACCGTTTTGGGGGGTTTTGTTGCTCTTGAAAATCTACACAAAATGGGCTCAAGAATCGCTTGAATTGGTGAAGAATTGAGGAAGTTATGAGAAAAAGAAGGGTTAAGGTTCTTGAAGGTTTGGAGAAGATGAAGATGAAAAGGTTAGTTAAGAGAGAGAGAGAGAGAGAGAGCAGGGATGTTGGAATGAATAAATGATATAGGATGGTTGTTGGTCGTTTATGTGGTCAAGATTGGTTTTTAGATTGAGTTTAATGAGGGTTTGTGTGAGTTTAGTTCGAGATTGGGCTTAATGGCAAACCTCCGTCGGACAAAAACCTACAGGCCGTCGGCGACGGTATGGGGGTCCGTCGGCGACGCGTTCCAAATGTGCTGCAATGGGCGACGCCCTAATCACCTTTATACGCGATGAAGTTGCCGACGCCCCTTTTCAAAAGCTCGTCCTCGACGCAAGGTGTTCCCGTCGCCGACGGGTTGCGGTTCTTCAATTTTTTATTTTTCAATTTTTAATGTTTTTTTTTAAGAAAATATGAGGAAAATAATAACATTTTACAAAAAGACTATATACAAATTAAAATCCTAAAAAAATTTAAAAATATTTTTGCGAATTTTTTAGAAGTTAAAATTTAAAATAACGAAACCGTTTAACGGTCCTACCACCCCCTAAAAAATCGAGTATTGTCCTCAATGCACATAAACAAGTCTAAAAACATACCTTGCATCCTCAAGACCCAAACAATCAAATAAATTGTACAAAACTCTACAAAACATTTTACCGGTCCTTTTAGTTGACCTCATAAGTTGGCACGCTTACCACAAAGCTTACCAACTCCACATTTTCATCCTTCTTTTATTTGTTACCATCGAGGAACAGTTTAATGCGGTGACCATTAACCGTTTGCTTCGACCCATCCTTCGGGTCCTCAATGGTAACATCTCCAAGCTTTCCGCCCCGTGTAATCACGTACGGGCCCATCCACTTACTCTTAAGCTTCCTGGGAAAGTATTTAAGCCGTGAATTGTAGAGCCACACCCTTTGAACCACATAGAACTCCTTCGGCTTTAACTTTGCATCATGCGCTCTCTTCATACCATCCTTGTACTTTGAGGCACACTCATATGCTTCTTCCCGAAGCTCCTCTAACTCGTAAAGCTTTAACTTTTGCTCCTTACCTGGATCATCGTATTTCATCTTAACTTCTTTTATAGCCCACCATGCACGATGTGCAAGCTCTACCGGTAAGTGACAGTTTCACCCATAAACTAAGCAATATGGTGTAGTTCCAATAGGTGTTTTATGAGCCGTTCAATAAGCCCATAAAGCACCTTTAACTTCGTCGACAAATCCTTTCGGTCCGGTCGAACGGTCTTTTGAAAATTTTCCTTTATTGCCTATTGGATACTTCCACTTGACCACTCGTTTGCGAGTGATAGGGAGTAGCAATTCGATGGTCAACGCCATACCGTTTCAATAACTTACCAAAGTTAAAGTTCTTAAAATGAGATCCCCCATCACTAATGATTACTCGAGGGATCCCAAATCGAGAAATAATATTGGTTTGCACAAAATTACAAACCACGGTATGGTCGTTTGTCTTGGTAGCGCTCGATTCGACCCATTTAGATACATAATCTACCCGCCACCAAGATGTATAGATTTCCATGCGAATTTGGGAATGGTCCCATGAAATCGATCCCCCAAACATCAAAAATATCTACAATGAGGATCGGTTGCTTGGGCATCTCATCCAGTTTAGAAATACCCCCTAATTTTTGACACTCGACGCAATTTTTAGCAAAGTTAAATGCGTCCTTAAAAATAGTAGGCCAATAAAGACCGCTATTGAGCACTTTGTGCCCGGTTTTGTGACCACTGAAATGGCCCCCACAAGCATATGAATGCAAGTGCATCAAGACACTAGGAATCTCTTCGTCTGGTATGCATCTTCTAACAACTTGATCCGGACATATCTTGAATAAGTACGGTTCTTCCAACATCTAGTACTTGATCTGTGAAAGGAAGTGAAACCTCCTCCTTCTATCCCAATGAGCCGGCAAATCACATGTAACCAAATAATTCACAATGTTAGCATACCAAGGTAATACCAAAACTTTTAGAATTTGCTCATCTGGGAAATTTTCATTGATCTCCAAACGTGAAGAATCCTCCACCACCATTAGTCGAGACAAGTGGTCTGCCACCACATTCTCACTCCCTTTCTTATCTCGAATTTCTAGGTCAAACTCTTGTAATAAGAGAACCCATCGGATTAGTCGCGGCTTCGCATCCTTCTTGTCCATGAGGTACCTAACAGCAGAATGGTCAGAATAAATAATAACCTTAGTACCCCATATATACGCCCAGAACTTATCCAATGCATATACTGCCGCAAGTAACTCTTTCTCGGTTGTTGTATAGTTTAATTGTGCATCCGAGAGAGTCTTACTAGTGTAGTATATGGCCACCAGTTTCTTATCTACTCGTTGACCCAACACGGCCCCCACCACATAATCACTGGCATCACACATGATTTCGAATGGTAAAGACCAATTCGGTGATTGCAAGATTGGGGCCTCAACCAATTTTTGTTTCAAAATGTTAAAAGTGTTTTGACAATTTTTATCGAAATCAAACGGTTTATCTTTTAATAACAAGTTACATAGGGGTTTTGTTATATCACTAAAACTCAAACTCTTTATAAACCTCCTATAAAACCCCGCATGACCCAAAAATGATAGAACATCTTTAACACTTGTGGGATAAGGCAAAGTGGATATGACTTGCACTTTTGCTCTATCCATTTCAATCCCACGACTCGAGACGACATGCCCCAACACAATTCCCTCTTGAACCATAAAATGCCTTTTTTCCCAACTCAAAACTAAATTTTTCTCAACACATCTTTTTAAAACCTTTTTGAGTTGGTTAAGGCATTCATCAAAAGACAATCCAAATATTGAGAAATTATCCATGAAGATTTCCAAAGACTCCCCACCATATCTGAAAAGGTACTCATCATACACATTTGAAAGGTGGCGGGGGCATTACAAAGTCCAAAGGGCATTCACCTAAATGCGAAAGTACCATATGGACAAATAAAGGTAGTCTTTGCTTGGTCTTCCGGATGTATAGCAATTTGATTATAACCTGAGTAACCATCTAAGAAACAATAAAAAAAATTTCTGGCTAGTTTCTCAACAATTTGATCAATAAATGGCAAAGGGAAATGATCTTTAGAAGTAGCAGTATTTAACTTCCTATAATCAATACAAATACGCCACCCGGTTACCGGCCGAGTGGCGACCTCTTCACCTGCGTCGTTTGTGACGACTTGAATGCCTGCTTTCTTTGGAACTGTTTGTGTCGGGCTCACCCACTGGCTATCAGAAATGGGGTAAATGATACCCGCATCTAGCCACTTCAATACCTCTTTCTTAACCACTTCCCGCATGTTTGGATTTAGTCTCCGTTGTGTGTCACGAGATGGGGTTATGCCGTCTTCTGTGACGATCTTGTGCATCACCACCGAGGGACTAATTCCCATCAAATCCGCAATGGTCCACCCAATAGCAGCTCTATGGGTGACCAACACCTTCATCAACTTCGCTTCTTGCTCACCGGTTAAGTTGGATGCAATGATAACCAAGAGTGTACCACCCTCACCCATATAAGCATACTTAAGATGCTAGGGTAGTGCCTTCAATTCTAGAGCCGGAGGCTCTTCCAATGACGGCTTTAGTTTTGTGTCAATGGTTTCCGGGAGGCTTTCCACTTGATGTGTGCAAATGGGCCTCCCTTCCCTAGCCTCCAATACCTCCAATTCTTTCACATCTTCATCCATCCTCCGATTTGTTTCCCTTTGCAACCTGTCAAACATGAAACACTCCTCTTTTGTGCTTTCCTCTTCGACATTAATGTCGCATAGAGGTATGCACTCATCAATAATGTCCGCCATATAACATTCATCGCCGACTAGAGGATCCGTCAATCCTGAAAAGACATTTAACCGCAACCGACGGTTACCAAAAGTCATGTCGACCGTACCCGATTTGCAATTTATTTGGGCATTCAATGTTGCCAAAAATGGTCAACCTAGAATAACAGTTGGTTGCTTGGTTTGGTCCAAAGAAACATAAACGAGTGTAAGAAAGTCCACCAGATAGTAAAAGTCCTCGGCCTTGACTATTACATCCATGACTATCCCTCGGGATAGTTTAGGAGTCAAATCGGCTAACACCACGGTGGTGTTTGACATTTGAAGTGAACCAAAATCATATTGGTCATATAAACTACCCTGTAAGATACTCACACTTGCTCCGAGATCCAAAACTGCCCGAGTCATTTTAAATTCACCAACTTGTATTGAAATTATGGGCTCCCCCGGATCTTGGAGTTTTGGTGGAAGTGCACCCCAAAGAATCGAACTCACATTTTCGGTTAAATCAAGTTTCTTAGGAAACTTATGAGTTCGCTTTTGGGTGCATAAGTCTTTCAAATACTTAGCATATGAAGGTACTTGTTTAATCAAATATAAGAGTGGTAAATTGATTTTAACTTGTTTAAAAATTTCCCACATCTCTTCTCGTTGTGGGCCCGTTTATTTACCACTTTCTTAGATGGTCCCAATAAAGCTTCAGGATAAGGGGCGGTATTAACCTCCACACCCTTATCCTTAGCTTTCGGGACGGGGGCGGTCACAACGGGTGTATTTTTATTAAGTTTTACATCATTTTTATTTTGACCCATTTGACCGTTATTACCATCATCATCACTAGCATCTTCCACCACCCCTTCAACAAACTTGGGTGGTGGTGGCTCAACACCACTATCTATGACTCGACCACTATGTAAAGTTATTTTATTAATTGGTACCTCACGTGTGTTCTTTGAGCTCGACCCTTGATGCTTATGGTTCACTGTGGTGTCACTTGGAAGCTTCCCCATGCTTCCCCTCATTTGAGCCACTTCCTCCGCAAGTTGGCCCAATTGGTTTGCCAATGCTTCGTGCGATTTGTCCCGAATCTCATTCTCTTTCTTGGACTCTTGCATCATTGAAAGCATTGCATCCATCTTTGCATTCAAATCATTACCACCCCCTTGGTTGTTCGATCCACTTCCATTACCGCCTTGGTTGTTGTAATTCCTTTGGTACCCACCTTGATAATTATTGTCTCGACCTTGGTACCCTTGGTTGTAATTACGTTGGTAACCCCCTTAGTTACCACCTTGGCGATTTTGATATGATGACCCGCTTTGGTTACCCGATTGAAAATTCGTGTTCATTTGGTTTGCGGCATTCCCATATCGGAAATTTGGATGGTTTCTCAATCCGGGATGATAAGTATTCGAATTCATATCATTGTTCTTTGTATTTCACCGAACACTTGATTTACCTCTTCGGTGTAGTCACCCGGTCCCGTTTAACATTGATCGATCCGATGACCAATCTCCCCACAATCCTCACACACCGCGAATTGCACCGCGTTCACCTCTTTTCTCTTCATTCGAGCTAACTCCCATTCTAGAGTAGTAATTTGATCCTTAGAGTTAGAATCGAGATCGGGAAGTGATCGGGAAATGGGATGTTTCATAGCTCTATCGGCCAACTCTTTTGACTTTGACCTTTTGCTCATTCGCTCAAGAAATTCCCAATCGTCGTCTTCATGGTTACTCAATAACGTTCTGTTGCTCGTTGACTCGAGGTGGTTCCATGTCTCATCATCCAATCCTCGCACGAAACATTTAACCAACTCCCACTTTTTGATTTGATGATGTGGGCACTTCCAGAATAATTCTTTGTATCGAGTGAATGCTTCGTGTAATGGTTCACTCGAGAGTTGGCGAAAAGACCTAATTTCAACTCTAGCATCATCGGTCTTTGCCATTGAATAATACTCGTCAAGAAAAACTTGTTGCATTTCGGCCTATGTACGAATACTACCCGCCGGAAGTGTGAGAAACCACTGTTTCGCCTTATCCTTCAAAGAGAACTGAAATAATCGAAGCTTTACCTCCTCCAACGGGAAATCATGCCCTCCAATCGTACTACATATGGCCGAAAACTCCGCCAAATGGGTATACGGTTCATCATTGGTCCTCCCATTGAAGTGGGGAAGGATGTTGATGTAATGGGGCTTGCAATCGAACATTCTTCTTTCGCACATAATCGGTGAGTCATTATCGGTGACCACCAGCCTAAAACGGTCATTAACTCCCCTTGGAGGTTGTTGACGACGACGTGGCCCGTCAACTTCTTGGTCCATTGGTCTTCGATTACCCCCTCTATTCCCACCTTGATTACCTCCTTGATTATCTCCTCCCACAAAATGAGGAATCCAGTTATGGTTCACATTGTTGTTGTTGTTATAATACCCATCATTACGGTTCCGTTGGTTGTTGTTCCGTGGGTTTCGGTTGTTTCTGTAACAGTCGTTTCAAGCATTCCCATAACCGTAGTTTTCATTCCCCACAAAATTGGCATTTTGATAGCCAAATTCATCATCATCAAACCCTCTAGCATTGTAGATATTCCCCCGGTTCACATACCCCCAACCGTCATCATCTACCCGTTCATCATAATTACCCCCGTCATCCGAGTATTCCGAGTGAATACTCACGTGTTCCGGCGATTGGTAACCGGGAACACTAAATGGCTCATCATCGGGGATAGAATTTCGCACGTCGTCAATGTTGAAAAACGGGTCTTCGTTCATGGGATTACCATGATCTCGGTTGCCTCTACAGTTGGAATTAACATTCCGGTCATCAAGTTGCATGGGTAAGGAATTGTGTCGGTGAAGGTTTTGTTGTTGGGATGTTCTTTAGTTATTATTGGGACCTTGGTTTTAAAAAGGTGGTGTGGGTGGTCTTGAGTTGTTACCACCACCCAGTTGATCTTGAGGTATATGTTGGACATTTTGGGCGGGATGGAAGGTTCCTCGAGATTGCAATTGGTTTTCGTGTAGGTTTGGGTGATTGGAATTTTGGTTTGCCATTGAATCGGTTTCAATGGATGGTGTGGATTGTGGATCTTGGGTGACTTGGTTAGAAACAAGGGTTGCTTCTAACCGGCTTGCTAAATTTCTTCTTGCAACTCTCTCGATTTCGGTTCGTAGACTAATGGCGAAGTCCTCCCGGAGTTCCACGTATGCATGCACTACCTGTAATCTGCACAAGTAACACACCCCGCGTAACAAGGAAAAAGACAAAGTACAAAAAGAGAATAAGCAATTTAAACAATTAATCACAAAAATTCAAGCAAGAATCCAAACACAAAGCGCACTAACTCCCCGGAAACGGCACCAAAATTTGATCGGAGTGTCGCGCTCCGGTCAAAGATAAGATTTATATACCTAAATTACCCTTAACAAATAGCTAGTGGTAGTAAGGGGTCGAACCACGAAGAGTATGTGGTTTACGAATGGACTTGGTTGATTTTTAACGAGTGTCACAATTTATGAAGCTTGCTACTTATTTTTGTGGTTTTTTGTTTGATTGAAAAGTTTGTGAATTAACTAGTGAAAATTGATTAGATTGATTAACGACTAAAGATTAATGATTGAATGAAAACTTAAGTGATAGTTTAAAACAAGATATGTAAACAAGGTTCACACCCGGTTCGGTAATTGAAGTCCTAGGGTTTCTACACGTTTTAGATTTGATTCAATTGCAAAAGTGATTGACGGAATTAGTGTCGCGTGGCTTAGGTGCCAAGAGTTATCAACGTTGTAAACAACGAACCGCAATGCACTTTGTTACCAAGAACATGTAATTCCTAACTTAGATAAGGCATAAGTGCACAAACTCATTTCGTAAAGTCATAACTTTATCATCGTTCGACAATTCACAAATTCAATTCAAATGCACGACAATTATCTAAGAATTCAAAATCAAAATACAACTTGTCACAATCAAAGTTCAAACAATGTTCAACCCTAGAAACTTACAATAACCTACACCAGGGTGAAACCTTCAAGAAATTAGCCGCTCATGGTGAACGGGACTTGATCAACGGATGACGGAGACTTGAATTGGATCATCTTGAACTTGTGGAATGGTTGAGGATTAGGGTTTTGGTGAGTGATAATGGTGGAAGGATCAGTGGGTGATGAACTAGGGTTTTGAATGGAGAAAACGATGAATTGGATGATGAATAATGGTTAATTCGGATGATGGTTGGTGATATTGATTGATTGGTGGTGAAAAAGATGATCAATTAGGCTCCAAGACTTGATTTCAAAGTCAAAAACATGTGTAACCGTCATTTGGTTGGTGAAACTTATGTTTTAATTCGTCCAACAACCCAAAACAACACAATTCGCGTTTGAGAGAACCAAGGGCCATCACCGACGGCCTGGGAACCCGTCGGCGACGCCCTCCCAATTCCTGAAAACCGTCTGACACCCATGTTTCCTGTCTACGCACACATCAGCCGACGCCCACTTTAACATGCGTCGCCGACGACCTGGGGAGGCGTCGGTGACGAGGTCTCCTTTGTGTGATCTTCGTTTTTCGCCTATCTTGCTCCAGGTTGACCCGTTTCGCGTCCTGGTGGTCCGTTTTTCACTTCGGTGACCCGTAAGGCTCCCGAAAAGCACCTTAAACTCCGCTAGACCTGCAAAACACATATCTAATCAAAAGTAGGCTTTCCAAGATTAAAAGTTAAGTAAAAAACCCGAACTTAAACATAAATGAACACCGGTTTTCGACCACGTATTACCCAACTAACCATTCAATTGATTATGAGCATTAGGACATAGGTTTGAGATGTGATAGACTCAAGTTCAACTAATATTAACAAAGTTTAAATGAAAACAGAAACTAACAGTCCACTTTGGAGCCTTTTTGGTGACATTCCAGGGCTTGGTTTTCCATGGAAAACCTCTGGAAATGTTCCTAAGGTTATTCCAAGCAAGTGGGAAAAAGAATGGATGAAAAAGACCAAGAAATGAAGAAGTTATGCTTGTTTTTGTAACTTGTTGTGAATCTGTCCATTCTTCCAAATTTGCAGCTGATTGAGGGTGTTTGAGAGTGAGTTTGAGGTGTTTGAAAAGTGAAAATGTCTTGGAGAATGATGGGTTTTTATAGGGAAGTGTTGGGTTAGGTTGTGGTTGAGTAATTAATGTTAAAACAAGTTCAAAAATCAAATAAAACACCAAAACCCGCTAAAAATCACGACTGATCAAGTTTCTGCGAGCTGGGCTGCTCTCGTGGGCCGTGAAGCCCAAGCCCAAAGTTCTCGCGGGCCGCCAGGAGGTCTGATGGGCCAATTTTTTTATTTTTGTTCACTTTTGACCCCTTATCTTTCACATAATGTTGTTTTTAGGGTATTTCAAGGTGTTTAAGGCACAAGGATCATAGGTAAGGGTATTTTATGTAGATGAATCATAAACCACACATGAAACAAGTATAAACATGAATATTTGACGTAAAATAGTGTCGAAATTGTCTAAATGTAACATATAGTTTACAAGTTTGCAAGTTTGACATGTTTAGCATGAAGTATGAATAAAGTGTCACATAGAATAATGTTTTTGAACATATGAACATGTATAAGATGTATATAACACAAATGTAATGAAAATACGGATTTCATTATGATTCAAGTCTCGGATTTTACAAAGATTGCAATGATACGACGATTACAAGAATACAAAGTTTCCAAAAATAGAATTTCGAGCAAGGGTTTCTAATAATGGAAAGTATGAAAACGCAGGGTGTTACATCTTCATCCTTCGTCCCTCTCTCGATATCTCAGTTCTCTTTCTCTTTCGACCATTCTCGTTCTCGTTCCTTTTCTCTGTTCTTATGATCATCAAACATCTCCTTTTCTTTCATATCTTCATTACCGTGATCTTCCTTGTTTACATCACCGTGAGAATTAAAATCTCTCGTTTCTATTTTCGTTGTTTCTTCTCGTCTTTCTTCCATCTCTCGTTCCAGTAACTCAATTTCGCGTTCTAATTTCATTATAATCTCTCGCTTCATTCTTGCAAACATTCGTGATCACGGAGTTGTGCGATCGGGGTTGAATTCGTCTCCGTCTCTGTATCCTCTGTTTTGTTCTTCATCCGGCTGTGCCCGGAATCGTATAATATCGATCGATTTTCTTCGATTTCCCACCGTGGCTCTAATACCACTTATTGGCAGCGGATGATTAACATTTCTCGGATGATCATAATCATCTGAATTGGATTCACAAGGCTTGGAAGTGGATTCCATATCAAACCTTGATCAAGTGTACGATAATGAACACACACACACACACACAGGACAGAATGAATACGGAATTGAAAGGATATTATACAATATCTTGGTGCCGGAATAGTTTTCGGAAAATGTCAATTTATACACGAAGAGATGTCGGTTGATATGGTGGTTATTCATGGCGGGAATAACTGCCATTTGAACCGGTATTCATCAACCGTCATACCTCTTCTCTTATTCGCTACATATATACATAATATAAGTTTAATTATCCAAAGTATATAATACACATAATTAAGTTTATAAACTAATACTTCTATAGTTCTACTGTTGTGTTCTTTATCAAGGACCTTTCCTATTGTAGATATAATTTATAAAGTTGAGCCAAATAATTTATTTCCAAAGTCTGATCATAAAGTATCAATTTCATTTGCCTTATCGTGTTCTGCATCTTGTCTTCTCTTTCTCTTACTCAAAGTGTAGAGTACTAATATCACAGCCAACCCTGCTGATGTTGAGATTTTGATTATAACAATTACTCGTTTCTTTCTTGGAAATCTCGAACAAAATCGACCATTAACTGACTTTTTTGGACATCTTGAACAAAATCGACCATTAACTGATGTTGATGAATTAACTATAACAATTTACAGAATTAATTAAAGAAAAAAAATAATGTCAAATTGAGAGAATGGCATGGTATGAGTACGGAAATAAATAGTGTGTCTTAGCTACACACACACACACACATATATATATATAACATATATATATATAACATATATGGATAAGGATCCGTTAGGAACCACCCTTTATTGCGAGAACCGCGAGAACCAGTGTGAACACATGGCATTTTTGTAATTAAAGTGAAATTCCATCTAACAGGGTTTTCATCTTCCATCTTCGTTCTGTTCAAATAGTTAGGGTTTACATCCTCATTCAAATCATCGCTCACTGCTACCACTCCCCTGACAACCGCCGCCGCCGTCGACACATCACCTCTGCCACCACTGCGACACCACCGCACCACCACCGTGATAACTCATTCGTTGACAACTCCTCCGACGACAACTCATCCACTGACATTCATACATCTGCTGATAAGTCACCACTGCAATAACTAATTCGGCTCGTCCTTCTACGATTACTCGGTTGAATACATCATTTATCCGGTAATCACAACAAATTACATACTTTTGTATTACATCCATTCTATTACCAATTTCTATGTTGTTACCAATTCCCACTATAAGTGTTCTTATACGTTTACTCAGTCCAATTATATTGTTGTTTGTCATCTACTTACAAATAAACATGATTTCACTTGTAACCCCTTTATGATACATATGGCATCTTCTAATTCATCACATATATACCCTCCTCGTCAATCTGATGGGTTCACAGTTCAAGCGGCTAGAAAAGTCCTGGAAGAAGCGTGCTTTGGGTCAGATTTTAAGGTTTCCGAGTGGCTTAACTGGGTCCCTATTAAAGTTAATGGTTTCTTCTATTTCCTATATGTGTTCTTTTAGTTTTGTGATTTAATCCCCTGCATATGTGTATGTGTGTGCACTTTAAATTCCAACTGAATTGGATGTATAGATTTATGTATAAATTGGGAAAAATCTAGGTGATCTGGGGTTTAGTGACTTGAAGAAAGAGATTGGTTGGATGTATATAAACTTTCCCTAAACCCTAGAATGAAACCAACAGTAATTATGAAGTTATGCTAATCAAAAAGCAAACACAAATAGTACTCATAGGTTAGTGGCCCTTGTGGAACATGAGTGGATCCTATATAAGGTCAATTCATTTGATATAAGCTTTCAATCTTTTTCCACTTGCAATGCATGAAAGTAAAGTAATACTGTGGGGTCCTTTGCACCCATTACATTCTGATGCATGATCAGTAGTAATAAGAATTTGAACTTTCTATTCTTTGATCCCAGAGGATATAGTAGCGAAAGTAGTGATACTGTTGGAATGGATTACTTTAAGTGCAATTATCGGTCATTTGTCACAAATATTAAACATGTGTTTGAATAATCTTAATATTTTTTGAATGGATTCTACATTCAAAAAATTAGGATTACATAACCATTTAATTCTTTCTCATAACACTCTCCGTTAATGTATCATGGTTTTCTTTTTTGTGTAACCATTATGATTTCAAATATTGAAGGGAGGATTTTCGTAAGGAATTCCAAGAGCAAAATCCAGATGTCAAGTCAATGCGTGAGGTGTTCACTGTAACTCATTCTTCATCATCCGACTATTTTTTACATAACTTTTCAACAAAATCATATTCTTTGTTCTGCCACCTGACATGTATGTGCCTACAAACTCATTTTTGCAGATTGGCAAGGCTTCTGGAGAGAAGTGGAAGACCATGACTTATGAGGTTTGTATTGTTTTAAATTTTGTATCTTCAGTTGTTTATTACATCATTAATTATTTGAGAAATTTTGATAAGTTTAGAGATTAATATGGTCACTCACACGAGGTCAAATGAGGTATTTTCTACTTATAAAAAATATATGGATTCCTTAAGAATTGAGAAATTTTGATAAATTATGGTAATGCTAGATTTGGTTATGGATTATGTAAGTGACAGGAAGCAACATCAAAATGTTCAGTTTGTCAAAGTTATTTCATGATTTTACGCACAATTTGCAAGAACACGTGGGTTTAAATTTGAACAAATTGTGGGAATCTACATTCTAAAAAGACCACCGGATTTGGTGCTTTTAGACTTTAGTTCCAGATTGTTTATTCTTCTAAACTATAGTTTTTGTTTTTGCATTTGGGTAGTTTGGTGGTTGTTTCAAAAAGTAAAGTACAGTGGTTTGAAGTAGTATCTTGTAACTTAGCTGAATAGTCATCTTTTACGTGTGTATTCATATATTGATTACTTTTATTATTTAGTTATAAATTGTGTCTACGTACTTGGTATTTTCCATCAAAATTGGGTGTAGCTGAGCAATGACACCTTAGTATTAATATCTTTTGGTATGTGGTATTTTATTATAGGAGAGGGTGCAGTACTATGACGTTGCGACAGAACAACGAGCAGAGTTTGAGAAAGCTTTGGCAGACTATGCTAAGAGAAAGGTGCACAAGTTTTTTTCTCACTGTAACTACTGTTCTTTACTTTGAAACATAGTGGTGTTTGGTTTGACGGAGTAAAAACAGATTGATAGTAAAAGGGCGTGTCAGATTTTAGGGAAAATATATGAGAATCAGCATTTAACCCGGCCTGTGTTGACCGGTTACACGTTGTGTCTGACCTACCCAAGAAACAGGTATCAAGTAATTAACTAATTATACTTGTTGCAGTACCAACTTACTATCAAACTCATTAATACCCATAGTGATTCTTGCTAATGTAGAATACCGTTTCCACCCATCAGTTTTATTATACCATATTATATAATATAGGTATTGCAGCAAATATGTTTATACTCACCAAGAAAAACCTTAATTGCAGGAAAATGGGGAACATGACGAGTTTGATGAGGATTCAGACTCAGATTATGATCGATGAATGAATATGTTGCTTTTGACCTCGTAGAGATTCTATTTAGTTGTCACAAGTATTTTGTACAGTGAGATATTCAAACGTGTCTTCTAGAACTAAGTGCATGTAAATCATTCTCTGTGTAGATTGGAGAAAAATAGAACCTGAACACAAATGCGAGTTTTTGTTGATAAAGGTTTATGTTGCTATCATTCGTTAATGAAACCAGTAGAGTATATTGTAATGGTTCTTGGGAATCAATACAACGATCATGCACATGTGCATTATGTTGATAACACCCATACTCGTCACCGATCGTGCACGTCACCGATCGTGCACATGTGCATTATGTTGATAACACCCATACTCGTCATCCGTAAACTGTTAACCATCATTAACATGAACATGCACATGTGCATCACGTTAACAACACCTCATAATCATAACTAATCATACCGTTAACCATTAATACATAACCGTGTACATGCGCATCACATTGCCAACACCCTTTAATCATCTCCCTATAATCATATGTTAACCATCAGCACATTTCCAATGCACATGTGCATCGTAACGCTAACACCCTATAATTATCACTCTAACACCCTATAATTATCACTGATAAACTGTTGACCCACTATAATCATCACTGATAAACTGTTGACCCACTAGGATCATCACCGATAAACTGTTGAACATGTATACATGGTTGACCGATAAACTGTTGACCATGTATACATCGTTGACCGTTTAAACATTGTGCGTACACATTCCATATGTTTTATTAATTATGATATTTATATCCTCTTTTTGTTCATTTTATTTTTTCTTTATATATAGGAACAATCCTACGTTGAGCATTGTACACATCAGAGCATTGTACACATCGGTACATATTATGTTCAAAAGAATGGTACATATTATGTTCAAAAGAAGGACAACCAAAAAAATACTCGAACTACTTATAAATTGATTATCACTTGATTTTTTTTTTTTTTACATTCCTTGTTTAGACTTATTTTTTATCTACTTAGCGGTGTAGTATTCATTGTTGTATTCATGACCAATTAACATAAATTACCAACATGTCCACTGTTTCAACATCATGCACGTGTGCATTACCCAATGCGTGCATTTTCAACATTGAAACCATCCATCTAAACTTATCAATGCATGGTTTTTAATACCATTATGTTTTAACTACATGTACTCCATTTTCAACTCACCTATTATACATTGCAACGTATACATTATGCACATGTGCATTCCCACTATATAATGTGTCAAACAACATTATACATTACTACCTCTACACGTTATGCACATGTGCAATGCCAACATAAACTATGCCACTCATCATATCACATCAATAGGTAACTGTGCATTTCCAACATATATTATACCATACACCATACAACATTGTAAACTACATATCCTGTACCAAACACCATCATACATTACCACTATGCATAATAATATATAAATATGCACATGTGCATTGGCAACATAATCATTTATGTCACAACAATAAACACTTGTGTATTTCTAACATATACTATACTAACCACCATTTAACATTTGAAAACATTGTAAACTGATTATAATCATCCGGAAACACATCATACATCACCACTATGCATACTAATTCACCTTATGCACATGTGCATTTCCAACATATACTATACCATATTACATCAAATTACTGAATTAACGATCGTATAATTGTCATCGTCCAATAAACAAATATAAATTATCAATAAAAAATAACTAGCATATAAACCACCATACAAAAACAACCATAATTTTCAATATAACACGTTCAATGCAACTTTCTTTCATTAATGGTGGAAGTTTTCCACGTCTCGTCTCCCTTGTCATCCATCACATCGTGCTTTTTACTTGTCCTATTCCTTGTATTTCTTTCTCCTGCAATAACTGCACATGACATCAAACAACATTGCTCAACATGAAAGTAACAATTGGATGCACATGTGCATATACTACCAACTGCATCATCGACTAATAACCAACCTTTTTTGGTTTTTTCGTTAAATACTTTTGTATTCACCTTCCTTATCATCAGGCAGTTTTGTTGCCCTTTTGTCATTCTATCTCAACACAAATGTTACTCTCTTCGTTTTTTTCCGTTTTTTTACCTACGGTAATAATTGAAACATAATATAACCAAAATGTAATTTCAATTAGTATGTGTATTAAACACCTCTTTTTTCATCACTGTAAACGATATGCATTTGTGCATCTATATGCACTTTGTGCATCTGTATGCACATGTGCATCACATGTCATTGTCATTATGCACTTGTGAATCAAAATGCACATGCGCATCACATATTCTTATAATGATATTTAAAATCAATCCATATGTAAAGTTCAATGTTATGTGCTCAAATTCAATATGCACATATGCATCACTTTAAACAACAACAACAACATCAACAGAATCTAATTACACAAAATCATAAACACGTATATTAAACAAATCTGCTCATGTTTGCTATGCACATGTGCATCACATGAAACAATAACATCATCATATTCTAATTACACAAAATCACAATAACACCATCATATCTTAATTACACAAAATCACGTATCTTACACAAAACTGCCCAAGTTCACTATGCACGTGTGCATTACCTAAAACAACAACACCAGCATATTCTAATTACACAAAATCACACTACACGTATCCTAAACAAATCTACTCAGATTCACTATGCACATGAATGATATTATTAACTTTATTTGCTCAAATTCACTATGACACACTCATTGAATCATCTATTCTTATAATTACGTTGCCCTAATTACGAAAGGATTAAAAATGAACAATGCTTATAATCACGTTGCCCTAATTACGAATGGATGAAGAATGTACGAACGATGATCAAGTTCATAATATATATTATAGGACTAATTTTGGACGAACTTTGGGGACTAACCTCGATTATATGACTATATGCTGGTAAAATCTCAGATCTGAGATAAATTCTCAATCCAGATGCTTAAATATCCGGAACTGATGACGGTGAAGTGATGATGTATTCGAGACGATGATGTAATCGATGAACGGTTGAGTAATGTTGAGAGATTCAGGGACGAACTGTTGATAAATGTTGAGAGATTCAGGTTGAATGTTGCGAAAATGTTGAGAAATCTGGATCTAATCACAGGTTAGAGAGAGTGGATGTGAAAGTTTGTATTAAATGTAATTTAATTTGTGCTTGAAGTCCAATATTTTAAAAGTTGTTTGGTATTTACAAAATTGCCCCCTGTTCACATTGGTTCTCGCGGTTCTCGCAATAAGGGTGGTTCTCGCATGAACCCTACCCTAACATATATATATATATATATATATATATATATATATATATATATATATATATATAGGGGAAGGTTCAAATGAAAACCACTAGTTATTGTGAAAACTCGAAAACTAATTAGAAAAGCCAAAAAAACATACCAATTTTTTTTTTTTTTTTTTTTTTTGCAAACCAATTTTCGCAGGTTTTCTTATATATAAAACAAAATTTCAAAAAAAAAATTTGTGTAGTGCATATGTGTATGTGTACTACACATGTGTATTATTACACATGTGCACTACACAAAAAAAAATTTTTTTTTTTTTTTTTTGAAAAATTTTTTTTTTATATATAAAAATCAGCGATTTTTATAAAAAAATTTGAAAAAAAAAAATTGTGTGTTTTTTAGGCTTTTTTTAGTTAGTTTTCGAGTTTTCACAATAAAAGTGGTTTTTATTTGAACCATCCCCTATATATATATATATATATATATATATGAAGAAGACCACTAGACTATAAAAACTTGAATAACAACATGAACATGAAGGCACTATTTTTGTAATATATTAGTTTACTTAATAATTCAGAGGCTACCAGTCTAACATGAGTATACTCGTAGGTCAATCAAATCTCAAATCTCGGAACCATAGCAAGCATCCAACTGCGCCTTCAGTCATGCTTAGATTTGCGTAGGCGGTGCATGAGCAATTAATCTTGCAAGCTACCTCACATTCTTGCAGGTTCATGTGACTATCATACACAACATTCTGAGTGTCTAGCAATAGTTGAGCTTAAGCAGGTTACTTTTGAGTTCAAATGGGTCACTTTCTATCATAAGTCAAATTTTTGAAATATTTTTGAAGATATGACAGTTTAATAAGGATAAATAATAAAGGTAGTAAACAATCACCATAACATACCTGAAGAGAGACAATCACTTGACTAATGAATCCCGACCTTTAACCTACAACGCCAAAACCAAAACCAAAACCAAAATCATCATCTCCTCACAAAAATCATCTATGAATAATGATTAACGATCGAAGGAGCTTTTGAACGCTTCCCTTTAATTACACGATTAATTTTGACTTAAGTCAACATTTCAATTAGATTGTTTTTAGTTTTACATTCACAAATGAATTGGTTGGGATCCTTAAAAGCCCAACTGCATGTTCCATCTTTCCACTGCTTAAGCTTAACAAGATCGACCTCATGCCGGAACCATGAACATATGATGTGGACCCACAACATATCAATATTAAAAACAATAATCCCACCACCTGTAGAACCATGATACAAAAAAAGGGGCAAATTATCAAACAGTTGGCTTTCATAGCAAATTGTTAGATCAACCCCTCACAATTTATATTATCTAAGACTTCGTTCTCGATAGCTATCATCGCGAACCCACTAAGTCTATCTTGACACATTGTAGATCGTAAGTAAGATTTTAACAACTTCAACTTTGAAAAACTTCTTTATGCAGATGCCACAGTGACTGGAATAGTTAACAATATTCTATATGCAATGCATGCTTCTGGGAAATAATCATCTTCTTTCATATGCTCCAAAACATCTAAAGGGTCGTTAAATTTATTGGTTAGTGATGCACGAAATAAATTAAGCTCCATATATAGTGCCTCGGCATCAATATCTGAGCTCCCTTCAAACTTGAGTGCATCTTCAAGACGATAACAAGACGACTTAAGATCTTCATCTTTAATCAAATTCTTCAAACTATTTCTTTTTTTTTAATCATTTTAGTATTGGATTGGGCCCAATAAACCTATTGTGAAGTTAGGTAAATTATAAAAAAGTCAAATCTTTTGATAATGGGCCTCTATATTGGATTTGTCACGTGTGTACAATTTTTTTTTTAAATAACATATATATATATATATCGAATTTTTTTAAAAATCCCGTGCCCCTCGAAAAAACGGGCCTTGTGCGGAAGTCCTCCCCGCACACCTAAGAGCCGCCCATGAGAACCATGTTACAAAAAATTCAAAAAAAAAATATTAAAAACAATAATCCCAAAAGTGTATGTGGCTGAAAACACAGTAAATGATTATTTTAACCTTTAAATGGGCAGTCACACGCCCTACAAACCCAATATGTGAAATCATTCATACCTCTAACTGTGTAGCATTGTTGATGGACAACTGTTTACATCTGATAAGAACAAATTTATATTACTCTCTCTGATTAAGTAAACTATTTAGATTTTGTTGCAATATATATTGATAAGAATTATCAAACCGTGTAATAAATTTATTAAAAATCCGGAGTGTAAATGAAAATTGAAAATATACACAAATATGTTAGTTTAGCTAAAAGTTAGTTTTTAACATATTTTGTATCGGTTGAGGATAAATTCACTCGTTTGTTTCATTAGTCTATTACATACAAAAACAATAAAAGTAATATACATTGTATGCATTTATCATATAAGTATATAACTAATATTTATAAAATGCACTGATTAACATGTTTTGTAATAAAAGAATAATATTCAACAACGAATGTTCACTTAAAATGTAATAATGTGATAATAGCATTTATTCAGCAACAAAATATTCAAGACGAGCAATTACTTTCCTTGACCATTTCTAATATAACGCCAGCTAGCAATTCTTAAAATTATGTCGGCAATGTAGTTTACTGCCATCTAAATCATAGTTGGGTCATGGGTGATTTAGGGAATAATAAAAGAAATATTGAAGAAGACTGTTGGAATTTTTTTTTTAACGGCCGACGAAATTTTATTCATTGTAGCAAGACGCTACCCACCAAATTTACAAATGTTCAACACCAAAGACAATAATCGGTTACATTAAAACTAACTACCAAGATTAAAACGACACCAATCCTCCCAAGATAAAGTCGCCATTCTTGATCTATTCTTGACCCAAAGGTACGCCATCGCTTTAATCTCATCCAGCATCTTCGTAGAGTTTGGAACAATTTGTCTGAAAACGGCCTCATTCCTATTTTTCCATAAGCTCCAAAACGTCACCAACACGACTGCATGTAATGCTTTCTTCATGTTCCTTGAACCCGAGCTTGTTTCATGCAAAGCGAGAAGGTCGTTTATACCAAAAGCAAAAATTGGAGGAATCCTACACCACCCAGCTAAATTCTGCCAAATCATCTGTGTAAACTGACACGAAACGAAGATGTGTTCACTCGTTTCAATACAGTCTCCGCATAAGACACACATCTGATCCAATACCGGCACATTCCGAACTGATAGCGCATGTTTGGTTGGTAGCCGCTCCATCTCTGCTCGCCAAGCCACAATACCAACTTTTTTCGGAACCCAACTGTTCCACTCAAATATTCTAACGGGCCGTATACGGTTAATCGAATTCAGAAATTTCTTTACGCTAGCAACAGTAAAAATACCATTCGGTTCAAGCTTCCAAGTCCATCCATCAGTTCCGGTTGTTAAGACTGAGCCACCAATCAGATTTCTAAGATGTTGTAGCTGGACCGCTTCTAGCCCATCAGATATGGGCCGAACCCAGGCCCAACTGTATTCAATACCAATCTGGCCAGCTTTCATTCTATCGGCTACCACACACATTTTATCTTTTTCAAGTTTAAAGAATTCTGGAAATTTAAGATACAAGGGTAATGAACCTGCCCAACAATCCAGCCAAAAGGAGACGTTTTTACCACTTTATAGAACTGCTGACATCGCTTGTTTCAGGTCTATATCGGCTAGAAGTAAAGGCTGTTGAATACTAATAATATTTTTCCAAGGCCCTGCAATAGAAGCTTTACCTGGAGTATCATTCCATACCCTTGAGTTATGATGAATCGCCCAGATTACTCTTCGCCACAAAGCTTTTTTTTTCCGATTTAAACCGCCACCACCACTTTGCTAACATGGCTAAATTCGCATCTCTAAGTGAGCCGAACCCCAACCCCCCGTACTCTACCGGAGCAATTGTTTTTTCCCACGCCACCCAATTCATTTTTGCTTTTTCTTCCGAGCCTCCCCAAAAGAAAACCCTTCTAATCTTATCCAACGAATCGATAACCTTTAACGGGGCCTTAAACAATGAAAAATAATATGTTGGAAGCGAGTTCAACACCAATTTAATAAGTGTTATTCTCCCACCATAGGATAATGTTTTAGCTTTCCATAGCGAAAGTCTGTTCTTGAATATTTCAACAACCGGTTTCCAATTTCGAGCAAGATTCATGTTGGCCCCAACTAATAAACCGAGATGTTTAAACGGGAATGTACCTTGTTTTCAATTCAATAAAGAAGCCATTACTTGAACCTCACTCTCTTCCACCCCAATCCCATATATACTACACTTAGCAAGGTTTATTTTTAAGCCTGAAGCTAAGTAAAAGCACCGCATCATTCTTCGTAAATTGATAACATTTGACTCGGACCATTCGCCAATGAACATCATGTCATCTGCATAAATCAAATGAGACAACAAAGGACCACTGGTGGAAATACTAATCCCCTTAAACAGACCAAGAGAAGTAGCCTGTTTCATCAAACTTGTTAAAGCTTCCATGACAATAACAAACAGAAACGGAGATAAAGGATCTCCCTGACGAAGCCCACGTGAACAGTCAAATTCTCTAGTCGGTGAACCATTTACCAAAACAGAAGCTCTAGCCGATTGTAAAGTAGCCATCACCCATGTTCTCCATCTACTCGGGAAGTTCATTTGCGCCATAATCGAATTAAGAAATGCCCAATTAACAGAGTCATACGCCTTATTAATGTCAACTTTAAAGTACATTCCACTTTTCTTGTTCTTCTTAAGCCAACTAAACAACTCATTGAGGATTAATGGGCCGTCCGTGATATTTCTTCCAGCCAAAAATGCCGATTGTTGTTCCGAGATCAACTTTCCCATCACCCCCTTTAGCCGATTTACTAGTACTTTAGAAATCACTTTGCTAATTACACCAATCAAACTGATTGGTCTAAAATTCGCTGGGCCAACCGGGTCTTTTACCTTAGGTATTAACGCAATAAAGGAGGACGAACAACACTTACTCAAAGAACCCTCCTCAAAGAATTTATTGAACAGTTTAATGAAATTTTCTTTGAGGCCCGGCCAACATCTCTTAATAAACTTAAAGTTGAAACCATCCGGGCCAGGAGCTCGATCACCTTCGCAATCCCAAACTGCTTCTTTAATTTCCTCCACGGAAAAAGGACGCTCCAGCATGGATGCCTCATGATCAGAAATAGTAGCCAGGTTCGGGCATACCAATTCCAGTCTAATAGGCATTGGTTCCGTAAACTGGAGACGGAAGAACTCATACAAGGACTCTCTAATAATAAGTGGGTTTGTAACCCAACCACCGTCTATCATTAACCCGTTCAATCTGTTCGAGCTGATATTAGAATTGATAATATGATGAAAAAAAGAGGAATTTTCATCATCATCTATAGCCCATCTTGACCTGGATTTCTGTCGAATATCTAACTGTTTCATTCTGTCCCATTCTGCCACATAACTTTTACATTCCATTCTTTCAGCCAGCTCTTCATCAAGAAGTGTCCTTTCCTCCGCCAGGCTTTCAATACTAGCCAACCTGCTCTTTTTCCTACCATATAACCCATCCCTTCTTTCCTTTTCTACATGTAACCAGGATTTTATATTGTTTTTTAGCCACCGAAGCTTAATGGCTAAAGCAAGATCTTCAGGTCCCGAAAAAGAAAAAGATTCACATTTATGTAAGACATAATCCAAAAAGCCGGGGTATTCAAACCAAGAATTAAAGAAACGAAACGGAATATGTCCAAAATCAGACTGGACGGTAGATAAAACAATTGGCCTGTGGTCCGATGCTTCACGATCTAAAGCAATCACTGATGCGTTAGGCCAATTCTCCATAAAACCTAGATAGACTAGGAATCGATCCAGTTTGCTGAGTTTCCTACCATTGTCTGAAATATAAGTAAAATTGCCCCCACCCATATTATATTCCACCAAACCAGCCGAGAGAATGAACTGATTAAAAACATCGGCATTTGCTTCAAGAAACTCAGAATTCATACGCTCACTAGCGTTCCGTACCTCGTTAAAATCTCCCATAATAACCCACAGTCCTTGTATCGAGTTCCTAATCCCCAAAATTTCCAACCAGACGGCCCTCCTACTAACCGTATCATTTGGCGCATAAACATTTATCAAATTAATTCTACACCCAGTTTGTACTAGATTACCCGAGACCACAATAAAGTTCCTGTTGTGAATTAAATTAACACACCTGAACACTGTTGGGCACCACAGACAAGCGAGACCACCCGATCTTCCTTGCAAGTTCACTGCAGCCATCTTGTACTCGGCCCTACCCCAGAACTGACTGAACATAAAAGTCTCTGAATCCTGTAATTTAGTTTCTTGAATAGCGAGAAAATGAATTCCGTAGCTGGTCTTAAGTCCTTGAATCCAATCTGACTTTCTGTTGTTCCGCACCCCCCTTAAATTAATAGATAAGCAATTCATCTCAAACTATTGTGCACACCTTCATCAACAATGACCTGCTCAACGGCAGACTCGAAATCGTTTAGATTGACCCCAATTAGCGATCCCACCTGAATCGTAGCCGCAACTTCTTCTCTAAAGGGAAATACTGAAACACCGGCAACTGGGACTTGCCTCGACGTTTATGAACCATCCCCAGGCTCCGAATCAGGGGACCTACTTGCCGGATCTTCAACGTTTACCGGCGGATCAGTACTTACCTCCTTTTTTATATCAGAGACTGCCCTAACAGGTGTATTCAAATCCAACTGTACAACATTAGAGCTGATCGAAGCACAAAAAAGTCTTTGAGTAGGGCCTTGGACCGACCCAATCGATGGTGGGCTATGCTCGTCCCTATTTCTTTTACCCAGGTTCAAATTAGGAGTTGGGCCATCCCCCACTTTCTCATTAAAAGGCCCATGTCTATTCTCCACAGGGTTAAACGAGTTAGGCCCAACACCCCTTTGAAAATTAAAATTTAGATCCAAACAATTTCCCACTTTTTCCAAATTAATATTATTGTCATCATTTGCCGCCATATTATCATTCCCATGCATACTATCGATATTTCCACCAGCATTTATTTCAGCCGGCCCTTGATCTTCCGGTGATTCTTGGCCTTCCTGTGACTGTTCAACCTCCACCGGAATATTCTCAGTCCGGTTAATCCTCACCTCGTCTTCCACATCCGTCATCGGGATTTGATTTACATCGTGATTCCAATCATCGCATCCCTGATTCTGCTTAATCTCACCATCCTCAAGATCATCCATATCCACCGAAACTTCATCAGAATCCGACTCCATCTCTGAATCCGATCCCTTAGAGCTCACCGAATTAGCGGAAACATTCTTTACCTTCCATAGATCCGGAAATTCATAAACTAGGATAACAATACTTTTATTATTCCGTTTAATCACAACATTTTCATCTATTCTGGACAATTGGGAAGTAAGAATCATAACCCTGCCGGAAGAGTTATGTTCATCCTGCCAGGAAAAAGACGACGGTTGCATTACATCCCCGAACAATCCTCCAATATCATCGAACAGTTTATTGTCACGGATAAGAAATGGGACCCCGGATATGTTTAAATTCACAAGGCGGCTGAAAGGAACATCCTCACTGTCCCAAAGATGATACTTTGAAAAGATCGCATCAAAGAACTTAGAATGTAGGTCCATACAAGCATTGGCAGATAATTTATCATTAAAAGTTAAAATAAAAGTCACCCCACCAACAAATGACAAACCAACTTCAGACAAACCTTCTTCTTCTAAAGCCAGTCTAACCATACTCAGAGACATAATACTTTTAGTATACCCAAGAACCGATCGTCCAATACAATGTAATGGATACAGTGAACCTTTACCTTTAACAGTGACAACCTTTGCACCATTGTTATTCTCCCCACTTTTACCCCGAACCAAATCAGCAAAGGACGTCCCCTCATGAACGAACGACGGCCCAGACGGGTCTTGACCGGATGTTTGATTCTTTCTATAACTTTGTCCTCCCAGATTTTGCCCACCGTTAGCATTACCACCACCAAAGTTATTATCATTCCGAGCAGTTTCCTTTGGCCTCCAAACGTTCCTCCCAAAGGTATCCGGTGCGTAGTTGATTCGCTTATGGTCCTTATCATACTTGGCGAGAGATACAGACACTTTCAAGTCAAAAATCTTAACCGTGTTCATTGCCGTAATCGTCTCCTTCATGTTTTCCACTCCAACATAACGAACAAAACCAAAACATTTACCTTTAACATCTCTTTTACGGGCCACATATACGTCTGAAATGAACCCGTACGGTTTGAATGCCTGCCACACCACATTTCTTGTTACCCGGTCACTTAAGTTCTGCACTAAAAAGGTCCATTCCACACCATCCCCTCTACTTCTCCTGTTTTTCCGATACTTCACATCAGACCAGGGACCATCCACCTCATGTTCTCTCACACCATCCTTCATCAAAGCCATTGAGAAACAACAGGAGACCTATGCGGCGAATGGATTATACAAGACTGTTGGACTTAATATTACTTTTATCTTTTAAGCATGAACTTGGACTAGGAGAAGGTTAATTTGAGAAGAAATTTAATGTGAGAAGAAAAAGAAGAAATGACATATTAGTAAAATGTTATTTCATTTATAACTAATATCATTAATTTTTTCTTTTTAATTAATTAGTCAACTAATCATTAATTATCCTACATATAATCTACAAAACCTACAATTATCAAAATTTTCCTACATATACCCTACACATTATAGAATTTTATCCTACACAGTCGAAATTTATCCTACACACCTCGAAATATATCCTACACACCTTGAAATATATCCTACACAACTCGTAATTTATCCTACACAACTAGTAATTTATTCTACACTTTAAATTAAGTTGTTTTTTTTTTTTTTAATTTGGAAAAAGTATATATTTTGAAAAGGAGTTACAAATTTAATTTAGCTAGTTATTAAAGGGGAAGAATACAAATTAATGATTTATGTAAGTTTACCAATATAACATTATATTAAAATTATACCCTAATACAATTAGTAACCAAAAAACTACCTACTATCAACCTTTGCGCCAACAAAAACAAACGGTCACCACACCACTATAATGTACCGCTTTAAATCTTTACCATATTCCCACCGATTCAATCATTAGCACCCAAAAAAAAACCACCTATCAAACCATTGCGTCAAAAAAAAACCACCCCATTTACCACCGCTTCACATGTTTAATCCCATTGTTTCAGATAATCGATAACCGTCACAACTCCAACACCCTCTCAATTTTTTTTTGAAAGGTTAATTTTATAAACACAACAGCTACCTCAAACCGAGGCAACCCAAACCGCAACAAACATTAAATATTGTAGGTCCGTTTGCAGATCGCCGGACAACTACGAGATCTTGTTTCGAATACCGTAACGAGTGCGGAATCCACGTTACGATACAAACCGAGCGACAGATAAACACAACACAAAGATATACCGTTTAACTGTTGTATATTGATACCGATAGAGTTTCGTTACAGAATGATACAATACGAAATACAATGAAACTCTCGGTTCTCTCCCTCTCTCTTGTGTTCTGAACTATTGCTGTTTATATAGGGGACCAGTCGACGAAACTCATAGATGGCCACGACGAAGCTTCAAAGTCGACGAAACCTTGTTGTGGTCGACGAAACTTCAAAGTCGACGAAACCCTTCAAGGTTTCGTCGACCTGCATGTTGATCTAATGGATTCGGCCCAAATGCAAGCCCACATAATTTGATAAACAAATGATTGGCCCATGTGCACATGTACGTGAAATCTGAATTTTCAGATTTGTAAGGATTAGTCAACAAGTGACATCATCATGACATCATCATGATGATGTCATGGTGATGTGTCATCGGGAATAGGTTCGCGGCTCTCCGTGCTTCGCGTGTCGAACTCTGGGGCGCACGACGGAGGAATGTCGTGACGTCGGGCTTGAGCCGAACCTAACCGAGCCGAACCGAGTCGAGTCGCGTCCACATAAAGTGTACCAACAAACTCCCCCTTGGACGCTACTCGTGATGGTTCGTCTTCCATGTCTTCCATGTCGGAGGATCTTCAAAGTCTTCACGCGTCGTAAGTCGAAAGTGTATCAACAAACTCCCTTTTTCATTTAGGAAGTGTGTTAACAAACTCCCCCTTAAGATAAGCACTCCTTTGAGTTATGCTCGTGAATCTTTTGATCTTCAATTCTTTAGATCCTTGTGGTGTTGATGAGAGGTCAGCGGCAACTCGATCATCTTTATCTTTTGAGTGCCTCCATGTCGTGTCTTCATTCCGAAGCGTTTGATTGCAGAATCTGCACATACAAGAAAGCTAAACACGTAATGAGAACAACTGCTTGGAATATAGTTAATCATAAACAAATGACACACATGTGACCAGTTTTCAATCAACTACCGTCCGACAGTTTGAAAGTTTAACAAATTGTTCAATTTTGGTTTTTAACTTTCAAAACTTGCAAATTTCGACCTTTTATGAAGATTTAGTCGTTTTGGTTTTCGTTCAGGTTTCAGGCAACGAAGACTTCAGTTCCAACATCGGTTAATCAAAACTAAAGCAGAAATAAAATCTTTTTTGACTTTTATAAAGTTTATATTAAAACACACCTAAAATCTTTTTGGTATTTTGAATATATCAAACTTAAAGACTGAAAGCAGTAAATAAATATATACAGAGTTGCAGAAACTAAGAAAAGTAAATATATACAAACATTCTTTTTGCGAGTTTCGAGGGTAAGAGAATCATATCAGTGTACGGTCACGCCAAAACGATCTTGTTGTTCAATTAGTTAACATTTAGATAAGCATCCTATAACAATTATCGGTATTGTTGTCCACATAAGCTCAACATGTCAGATGTAATCATGGCGAGGGGATACGATTAGTGTATGATTTATACTTACCGACCGGTGTTCATCCACACACGACACATTCCCGTATCAAGGTATGCACGAGGGTTCATCTTACTGGTGAGTATACCATTTATCATCTGTTTTGACGTATATGAAAATGTGAGAAACTCACTTATTTTGATTGAAAACAAGCCTTATGTGATAGAATCACTTATTGATGAGGAACTTGATTTTCAGATGCATGAAGGGCACAAGAGCAAGTCCGTGAACAGGTCAGTACTTTCATACAGCAAAGAGACGAACTTGACTCCCGGATAAATGTGATATATTATCACTCATTTTGTGGACATGTGATTGTTTATCACTTATTGAGGTCGTATGCAGTATGTACACGTATGTATGATATCATGGAAGATCTAGACTTCGTCTCCGTTTGTTTCGGTAAAAGAAACAACCATGATACCCAGATGATAAACAGCATAAAGACCACATATCTCAGAACCTCGGCAATCTCTCAAACGAAATTTCGGTACTAAGACCATATGCCAATGAGCGGTTCCCACCTGGTCTTCAGTCGATTTAAGTTTATATCACCCTGCGCACTTTAAAATGATTGTGAACCTACCGATACATCTTATATAGAGCTGCTTATCAATTTCCATTTTAACTTCAAAGAGGTTTTGACAGACCAGTGATGTACTATCATTTTCTCTTTTACTCGCCAGGAAACTCATTTTTGTTTTTCTATTGTTTTTGAGTTTTGAAATTTTTGATGTTTTTGAATTTTCAAATTTGGATTTACTCCCCCTAAAATCAACAAACTTACAATAATATTAAAAACACAAAGATATTTACAAAAACGATTTTCCGATGCGGATTTACTCTTGCTTGACCTTAATGCCGTTTAACAAAATTAAATTTTTGTCAGAAATGATTTATCGAATTTTGGAAAAATCAGTTGGCATGTCGGTAATCGGTGCGGACCATGACAACATTGATGAGTTTCATAGTGAAACAATCACGTGTGAAGTGATATTCGAGTTCAACGTGTCTGGTCAAAGAGTGTTGTACGAGAGGATAATAATTCATAAAGCAGCTTAAATATCGACAAGTATAGGAGAGATTAGAAATTTAAAACCGTATCCTGCAACTGCTTCGTGCATTGCAAGGAATCTGAGTGCTCTCCCAAACTGGATATCCACCCGTTGTGGATTTCAAAGTCGATTTTGTAACTACTGAGAAATCTCTTCACAACAACAAGATCATAGACCTCTGTGTAACAACTCCTATCAAAAAGTCTTAATTATTATTTTAATTATCCAATAGGAAACCCTAATTAAGACACCCAAGTGATTCTGCACAAACCCTAAAATTTTCAGAACAATCGGAATCAGGATCAGGGCCCCTAAAACTCAGGGGGGTTAAACCCTAGTTGGTATTATCTTAACAGTTTTACGTGTAAATTGAATTTTCACTCGAAACCAACTTAGCAAGCCTAGTGGGACACGAACCTACCCTACTCTAAAAGTGCATGCCCCACGACACGCGACAGGTGCAGGTGATCCTGTCGCGACACGCGGGAGGTGCCAAATTGGGGTATAAATACAGGGGCTTGGGACTTGATATTCTGCGTACGTTCGACGAAGAAATTCGTTTTAGGCACTGAGTTACGTTCTGTTTATCACAATTAACACACACGGATCACTAATCGACGCCGCAATACAGGGTAATCACTCGATCGCTGCTACGATTCAATGTCCGATCGATTAAATTATCCAATGGATGTTTAAGTGCTGCCCACATTAGGGTTATGCTTTGTCATTCGTCGTTAAATCGATGGATGTTTAAGTATCGCACTTTGTCATTCGTTGTGAGGGTTTTAATCTCGTGAGTTATCGTAAAAGCTGAATTAAGTTACTAACCAAATTGTGTGCCTGTTATTAATTTAGGTTAAAAGGCTAATCAGTAGGCTAGGCTCTGCTCAATTAAATCTGCAATGTGAGTCATTCTCTTTTTATCAACTATTTTTACAATACCTCAAATTATTTTCAAAAGTTATAATTACAGGGACTAAGTCGTGGATATCTTGCATCAACTGGCTAGTGGGGTATTGTGCACATTACTAATTTTCTCCCGGTTAGGTTCATTGACCTACTAGGGATAATCATCACTATTTAGGTTCATTGACCTAATAGTGGTATGACCATCGTCACCATTGTGACATGTCACCATTGTGACATGTCACCATTGTGACACGGCGCCAGATAAAAATAAGATAGAAGCCATTGTAATCGCTCTTATGCTGTAATTAATAACTATGCATCATTTTATGTAAATAGAATGATTCACTCTGTATTTCCCGCTGACAAAACCTTTTTCAAACATGTTTCAGGTGATCTGTTATGATCCAGGAAAAGTGCCGTGAAGCACTACAAGCTTAAGGAAGTGGCTCAGAATAAAATAAAGAAACATGTTTTGTAAAATAAAAGATTGCTTTGTGAAATCAAATGATTGTAAATTACCGGGGTTATATCCCGAGTTGTGAAATAAATTAATCGGGAAATATTTCAGTTTTAAAAGATCCTGATGATAAACTTCCGCTGTTAAACTCAATTAAATAAATACCACGGGATTTCTGTCCCGCGGCTCCTGAAACGGGTTAAACCGGGTCGGGGGCCGTGACAGAAAAAGGTGGTATCGGAGCCACTGATCGAGCCACTGATTTAAGCCTATTAAGTATTTAGAAAATACTTAATTTACTGATTACCATTTTGTGATTATGTATCTGACTAATTGTGTACAGTATGGGCAGATCTTTATATGCTAGCCAATGTAGCAATTAATGCAAATCCTTAAATAATTTGACCCAAGTTTTAGCACCTTTATTATCTACAGTCTATAAACTTTATTCAGTAAATAAATAAATTTACAAATAAAACCTAGTGTGTTTTAACTTTTCAGTTGTTTTGTAGTTACCCAGTATGAAATAATATTTAAAGGTTTTCTATAAAAAAAAATTGTTATAATTAGTAATGGTGTGTATTTTGCATAACAGCATGAGTGACTTGTCTGACCCCCTTCAGAATTTAAATCTCTATCCGGTAAGAATAGAGGTTTCCAGAGATTTCAATAGGTATATACCAGACATAGAAGAACCTATATAATTCAACGCTTTACCTCTCGAGAAACCCAAGCCTAAGAAAATGGAAATTGGGGAAAGCTCTAGGCAAATTGAGGGGTTACCGTCTCAGGAAGAGCTAGATTTTATATTGGCAAGCTATAATACTATTAAGCCTGTTAATGAAAATATTTTTATTCACTCTCTTGAAACACAACTACCAATGAACTTAGAACCAGCTATTCCAAACCCTTCAATCCACTCGCAAATAGACGAATGGTTAACTAATGAAATACAGTTCCAAAACAATCCCTATAAGCTTTTTCCTCGGTTCGATCCAGAACCTTTACCAAATCCACCAATGAGTAACGAGAATATGGCTGAACTCCGCCACTTTGGCGAAAAACTAATGGATGCTGGGAATAGGATCCAAGAGATTGGGGGACAGATCTCCTGGAAATACGATGAGAGGGAACGCCATTACTAGAATATCATCTGACAAAGGATAGGGGATTTATGGAACTGTGGTTTTGTAATAGTAATAGTAAAAAATCAGTCTGTAAAATAACTACAAATAAAACTTTGTAAGATAATGGTGTGTATTGATGCATACTATTAAATATAAATGGAAATCGAGAAATTGATAAGTTTTGGCTATATGTGTATTGTGAAATTTATATGATGATTTTGTGTATAATTGTTATTTATCGGATACTAATAAAATATATATATATATTAATTATCAGATGGAAAACGCTAATAATGAACCAGTTAATGAGGTTAATCAATCTGAGCAACAACCGGGGGATCAATATATGACCAGGCAGGATATAGAAAATATCGTTGCTCAAGGGATAGCCAATGCTATTCCAGCAATAGTTGCTCAAGGGATAGCCAACGCTATTCTAGCAATCGTTGCTGCTATTAAAAATCCAATCGAACCGCAACAAATCGTTCCTAGCAAACGTATTTCTGAAGATAACTTCAGTAATAGCGTAAACGGAGGCAATAATCATACTAATCATGAGAATGAACCACGGCAAGCTCCTCCCTCTAAGAAAATGAAAGCTGCAATGCCTGGTTGCACTTACAAAGAATTTCTTGCTTGTAAACCATCTGAGTTTGCAGGCAATGAAGGAGCAACTGCTGCACTGCGTTGGTTAGAGAAAACCGAGGCAGTAATTGCCATAAGTAAATGTGCTCAGGATGATCAGGTCATGTACGCATCAAACCTTTTCAAAGAAGGGGCGCTAGAATGGTGGAATACGGTGTTACAAGCAAAAGGAAGAAGGATGGCGTATGCTATGAACTGGGAAGAATTTAAGAACTTTGTAGAAAGAAAATTCTGTCCCGAGTATGAAAAGGAACAAATGACAAATAAGTTTCTAACCCACCGGATGGTGGATGTAGATTGTCATATACTTCGACATTCTTCGAGTATGCTCGAGTGGTACCAACCCTGGCTTCGCCAGAGCCGGTACTTATTTCTCATTATATTTGGGGATTGATTACCGAAATCCGTAATATCGTCAAGGCTGCGAAACCTCGCACGATTGATGATGCGGTGGATTTAGCCAATACTCTGACTGACTAACTAGTACGGACAAGAGAAGAAAATAGAAGGAAGGAAGTAGCCCAAAAGATTACCCAAGGATTCCGTCCGGGTGACCATAACAATTTCAAGAGAAGAGGGAATGGGCAATCTTCCACTAGCCTATTTTGCAATTCTTGCAAAAGGAAGCATTTTGGAAGATGCAAAGGATATTGAAATTTTTCCAAAATTCCGGGGCATCAAGAAGAAGACTGCAGGAGGAAGAAATTTTCAGTCTGCTACAACTGTGGAGAAGCTGGACATCTTAGGCCAGATTGTCCAAAACTGAACAAACCATCTGACAATAAAGCCAAACCTGCAGAAGGAGCAAAAAGGAATGTAAGAGCCTTCCAACTGACTGCTCAGGAAGCAGAGCTCATTCTAGATGTAATAGCTGGTACGTTCTTAGTTCACAACGTTTACACAAAAGTATTATTTGACTCTGGTGCAAACCAAAGTTTTATAAATACTTCATTCTGCCAAACTCTTAACTTACCTTTAACCAGCATTAGGCAAATTTCTACAGTAGAAACGGCAGATGGGAATTCAGTTAAAATAAATAAGGTTCTGCCAAACGTAGAAATAGAACTTTTAAGTCATAAATTTTCTGCAACCCTATTATCTAAGAAATTAGTTGAATTCGATGTTGTGTTAGGAATGGATTGGTTAGTAAACAATCATGCTCGAATTATCTGTGATAAGAATTCCATAGAAATTTGTGCACCCACTGGAGAAGTAATAATGATTACAGGAGATAAGCCATGTAAACCCATAAACTTCATATCAGTAATGAAAGTTGCTAATTATGAACGAAAGCAAGGAATAGTATATATGATTTCAGTAATCATTAATACTAAAGATAAAGAACTTAAGGAAATTTTTGTAGTTTCAGAATACCCAGATGTATTCCCAGAAGAATTACCAGGGTTATCACCAGATAGGGAGGTAGAATTTAGGATTCATCTAATTCCAGGAACTATACCGATAGCCAAGGCATCTTATCGGTTAGTGATGTGTGCAAAATGCAACATATAAATTTCATCAATTGTGGCATAAAACTAATCCTTTTTTAGTACTAATGTTGGAAAAAGTGTGCTTTTGTCTTCCTTTTGTATTTTCAGGATTAAATGAGCTCAAATTCACAAAAGAAGCAAAAAGACATCAAAATCTGACATAAATACAAGAAAAGGAATAAGACGTGACATGCCCGACCCCACGACAGCATCTTCCCAAGAAAAACAAGACAACAGAAGACTGAACACGCCCCGTGCTCAGCCAGCACGGGGGCGTGCCCAAGTGTCAGCAGAAAAGACAAAGTGGTAGAAGCTTCTATTGCCTACCACGGGGTCGTGCTCAGCGGACACGGGGCCGTGGTCAACTATAAGATTCGCACAATCCAGCAAATCTGCATAGTACAAAGATTCTTCTGCACCATGGGGTCGTGCTCAGCGGACACGGGGGCGTGGTCAACTAAAAAGACAAAACTGCATTAAATGAAGAAAGAGAAGGATGTGGACACGGGGCCGTGCCCACTGGACACGGGGCCGTGCCCGAGCTTCTGTTCAGCCTATAAATAGAAGTACTTGGCTCAAGCTCAAACCATCCCTTGGCACACCACCTCTCTCACACTTCACCCACCACCCACCCACCACCACCATAACACCATCATCCACCACCATCATCCATTGTCCATCGTAGAGTGTGTGAGTCGTCTCGGGATCCAAGATTGATCGTAAGAGTTCTCGACAATCAAGGCCATGTTTGCCTAAGTCTCTTACATCACTTGGTGAAGACAAAGTGTCTAGTGTAATACTTTTTATTTCTAATCTTATCGCACTTTTTACTTGGTTTTGTATTAATGACTTTAATAACTAGTTCCTTATGTTGAAGGTGATCTTTCCTTATCGTTTGTCCGTGGTGTCTTGGCATTATTTTACTGTCTATATAAAATAAAAGATTTTCACCATTCATATCTCCACGGTCTATATGGAGGTATGTTGGCTACCTGGTCGGGGGTTAAGGGAACGGTTTGGTAAAGGTCTTGCCATTGTTCAGCGTTTAGAGGTCCTGCAATGGACCTGGGTCAAATTTAGTAGGACCTCCTTCAATACTTAACGGTATTGGATGGCGGTGGTCCAAACTCTTTGATCCCCTCATAAGTTAACTACTATTAATACTATAACCCGACTATTTAGGACTGTATCCCTGCTGACTCAGACTACTTAGTCGAGGGTAACGTCACCTCCAAAAGAGGGGCCTACCATAATTTGCATTAATAACTTAATTAATTATCTTCCAATAATCCACCCTTTTAGGATTGTATCCTTGCTGACTCAAACTACTGGGGTGAGGGTAACGTCACCTTCAAAAGAGGGGCCTACTACAATAACTAAGGTAATCTCTTAAAATAGTGCAAAAGTGCGGAAATAATCAAAGGTTACACTAGATACGAGTCGGAACCAAGTGATTCATCTTGTCTATCTGTTTTTTCTTTTTATTTTATTTTCAGCATTTTAGTTAGTTTTTATTTTTCTTAGTTAAAACCTTTTTCTAAACTTTTTATTTTGATTAGACGTTGAGGATAAACCGGTACTAAAAGCTCTTGTGTCCTTGGACGACCTCGGTATCTTACCAACACTATACTACGCTCACGATGGGTGCACTTGCCCATATGTGTGTCTAGTGTTAGTAAATATCGTTTTTATAAATTTAAAACTTGACTAAAAAGTGTTAAAGGGGCTTAAAATATACACCTAATATATATAACACTCGACTACGCATCAAGTTTTTGGCGCCGTTGCCGGGGACACAAGGATTTTAAGAAAGTTAGGAATCAACGGCCTAATCGTTTTTCTTATTTTTCATTTTTTTAGGATTTTTTTTTTAGTTTTTCAGCTTCTGCAGAATTCAGCACGGGTCGTGCCCGCTGAACACGCCCCGTGCCCAATCATTGGAACTGGCAATCCTGTTTTAAGTCAGACAGTAAGCTGAACACGGGGCCGTGCCCACTCAACACGCCCCCGTGCCCAAGTTTCAGTTGCTGAAAACAGAACCGTAAGATCCCGACGGTTGGTAATTTCTGACACAAACATGAGTGATACTGATACTTTTTACTTTCGGCACTCTTATGGTACTATGTGGTGTCAATTATGTGGTGGTAACCATAAAGAATTAGAATGTTTTTTTCTAAATTATAAACCCCACTATATAGACCCATCATTTCCTAGTATCCTTAAGAGGGGCGAAAGTAAAAATAATCTCTATCTCTCCCTCGAATGCGCCCAACCGGATATTCTAGGAGAAATGCTTCTCGATGAATTATTTCAACTAGAAGATCTAATTATTAATTGGTTAAAAGAACTTAGGAAAGATTACAATAATCTTTTCCAAGACGATAACCAAGAAGAAGGGGCGGAAACGCATTCAAACAACTTCGTTGTTCCCGACGATACTTCTAACTCTAGCGAGGAGTTGAGCGATAGTCGTCCCTGTGTCGATTGTGCTGTGAAGGACTCCCCATCAACTTCGTTTGATGCATACATAGACCTGAGCGATTCGACATACACCTTCTTTAACGAGAGCCCGGAAAAGGGTTGGACTTGTCCACCTACATATAGCATAGGAATTACCCTCACCGACAACCTCTTGCGTTCTCGTCTTAGTCTAGCACAATTAAGGTATCTTAGGCACTTTGGGGTTGTTCCATCCAGTAAGGAACCGCCCGATCCAGGAAAGTTCCTTGAAAATAGACGGATTCCTTAAGACAGCTTCTAGACACAGGGCCGTGTCCAAGTCAGCACGCCCCCGTGTCCACCCAAAGATTCTCTTCTGATTTTGTCAGAATGCGGACAAGAATGTGTCAGGATTCCTTCTGCACACGGGGCCGTGTCCAGCCAACACGGGGCCGTGCGCAACGTACTGTCGTTCTCTATAAATGCAGCCAAGAATCCTGCACATTTGAACCATTCCAAGGACAGAGATTTGGGGAATATTCTCACATACCATCCTAGGTATTTTCTAAAAGAAGTTTCTCAACCATCTTCTTGTCCTTTCCTCTTTTATCCACTATCATCTTCTTCAATTTTCCTCATACCTCCATTAAAGCTTGAACCTTCCACAATTTCAAGCCTTAATGAGATGTTTGTTAGATTTTTGTTCATGGAATCTTGTTAAAAGTAAGTTCTATAACAATGTTTTAAGTTGTTTAAGTTCAAAAATGCTTCAAAAATCATAAAAACAATTTGAAACCCCAAGATTCCTTGTTCATAAATCCTGCAGATATCTGAACACGGGGTCGTGTTCGGCGAACACGGGGCCGTGTCCGAGGTACTGGATCCATAAAATTGAACTCTTTTCGGTGTGTTTTCTCAGAATGGCAAGCAGAACAAGCGGAAACTCTTCGTCGCATTCCAGAAACAACCGGCAGGGGAGAAGATCATCTACGGTTGAGGATTCTCTTGTAAATTATGTTTACGCCTTAAGAGAAGCCCTTGATGAAGTAACAAGTGTGGAAGAGGCATTGGTCGACCGCATTAATCATTTGACGGTGGGACTAGAAGGATGTCTCCGGGAGGTCAACCTTTTGCACCAAAGGTTGAACATTCTCGCCTCTCCTCCTTTGGTACCGATTATCACCCAAAGGGCATGGAATGTGGTGCCGGAAGTCATCATTCCGGCCGAATGGTACGCCCTACATCAGGAGCCTCCTCGAGACATACTACAAGGGGTTCCGATTGGTGTCACTCCTCCTCCACAAAATGTCGAGGAGCATGAAGCCGCCTCCCTTCTCCCTAGGGAGATCGAAGAATGGCTCTAGCAACATCTAAGGGACCCCGTTCGGCTTGGAGTTCTACAAGTTTTTAGACCGGAAATCTATTTCCGGAATTTTGGTTCTTATTGAAGAAGTAGGGCTCCTTAGGAAGATTTTACGGATCACTTGACCTATTTAATGTTAGGACTTTTAACTTTTATTTTCTGCTTTATTTTAATTTTTAGGACTAATATGTAATTCTCTCTACAACTAATGAATGATGGTTTTAGTTAAATTTGGTGTTTGGATGGTGTTGAAATAAATAAAACACACTTGAGATGGCAAGGGATACAAGGGAAACTTGAACCAGCACTCCATGCAGGAAAACAGAACCGTCCGACGAAATTCTTCGTTTACAGTAAGCTTGGCACGGGCCGTGTCCACCCAACACGGCCCCGTGCTGCACAATCTGCAGAAAAAGACCCAGTTCAGGTAACTGGACACGGGCCGTGTTCATCCAACACGCCCCCGTGTCCAGGCTTCTGTTTCTCTTGTTTTAATTTTGTTACTGGCACTTGAACACGGGGCCGTGCCCGGACAACACGGGGCCGTGTTCAGCGCCCAGTAACACAAAAGTTTTGCTTTTTACACCTTTTTACACATTCAATCAACCTAAAAACTTATTTTTGGGACACATTGAGGACAATGTGTAACTTAAGTGTGGGGGGGATGCTAAAACCTTGAGTCTTGCAAGTCCTAAATACAAGCCTTACACAAAACTCTATTGGAACCGCTAATCACCCCAAATTTTTTCAAAAATTTTCATTTTTTTTTACTTGTCTAAGTTTAACTCGGGAAATTCAAGTTCTCAAAAAGGTTATATTTTTACGAATTTACAACCGATAGCGTCGTGATAAAAAGAACCAACATAAGTAAATTATGAAAAGGCATGACAAACTTAGTTAAAATTTAATTATATATACTTGATCACAAAAAAAAAAAAAAAAAAAAAAACCGTTCCCACAAAAGTGAGTTTTGAGCCTTTATTGAGCATACAATTACATATCATTAGACTAAATGCTCATTTTCCGTTTCTTGTGTGAATAGCCGCTTGGTTCTTACGACTCTAGAACTTGCCATGACGATACATTCCCGGTCCTTATCAACTTAAACCCGAGTAAGTAAATGACGGAGGCATTAGGACTAACCCTTTTTATTTCTACACCATTATTTTTCTTTTTTTTACCACCTACCCAAAATCCCCCTAGTTAGCCCCTTTGAGCCTAAACCTTTTCATTTCATAACCCAAACAAACACCCTTTTACCCACCAAAACCTTTTTCATTTTTAACCCTTTGTTTTAGTAACAAGTTCGATTTTTCGTATGACTTTTCAAAAATATATATATATATATATATATATATATATATATATATATATATATATATATATATATATATATGTGTGTGTTGATTATGAAGCAAAAGCAAATAAACAAACAAGTTTATCAAAACTAACTTTGTTTTAAAAATAGCTTCAAAAAAAAAATTAAAGTTACGAAAATAGAAAGTCTTACGAAAACCGACACTTGTTACGCTTTTCGCCCTTTTTCTACTAACCACTAACCACTAACCCAACCACCTACCTTTAACCCAAGCCTAACCCTTCACCCACAAAGTCCTCTTGATATTTACAAAGGTATATAAGTTAAAAAGGAGGAGGATTGATTGCTTGGCAAGCCTATGGTAGGAGTAAGTTCCATGCCGCTCTCGAGTGATCCACAAAAATACATTTTCGGCCGAGTGTTGAATGATCCCCCGTGAGGTATGTGAACTTGTATATAAATAGAATTTTACAAAGGCATGTTATGCCCTAATAAGTAATTTATCTTATGAAAAGTTTTAAATAAATCATGACGAATAGGATTGTAAATAAATAAAAATAAAGAATCTTGGAAATCCCGACACTCTACGACAAGCCCAAAAACCTTCTTCTCTACCCATTCCATTTAGGAAGTGTAATAGCCACATTATAAAGAGTTTTGCTTGAGGACAAGCAAAGATTCAAGTGTGGGGGTATTTGATGTGTGCAAAATGCAACATATAAATTTCATCAATTGTGGCATAAAACTAATCCTTTTTAGTACTAATGTTGGAAAAAGTGTGCTTTTGTCTTCCTATTGTATTTTCAGGATTAAATGAGCTCAAATTCACAAAAGAAGCAAAAAGACATCAAAATCTGACATAAATACAAGAAAAGGAATAAGACGTGACATGCCCGACCCCACGACAGCATCTTCCCAAGCAAAACAAGAAAACAGAAGACTGAACACGCCCCGTGCTCAGCCAGCACGGGGGCGTGCCCAAGTGTCAGCAGAAAAGACAAAGTGGTAGAAGCTTCTATTGCCCACCACGGGGCCGTGCTCAGCGGACACGGGGCCGTGGTCAACTATAAGATTCGCACAATCCAGCAAATCTGCATAGTACAAAGATTCTTCTGCACCACGGGGTCGTGCTCAGCGGACACGGGGGCGTGGTCAACTAAAAAGACAAAACTGCATTAAATGAAGAAAGAGAAGGATGTGGACACGGGGTCGTGCCCACTGGACACGGGGCCGTGCCCGAGCTTCTGCTCAGCCTATAAATAGAAGTGCTTGGCTCAAGCTCAAACCATCCCTTGGCACACCACCTCTCTCACACTTCACCCACCACCCACCACCACCATAACACCATCATCCACCACCATCATCCATTGTCCATCGTAGAGTGTGTGAGTCGTCTCGGGATCCAAGATTGATCGTAAGAGTTCTTGACAATCAAGGCCATGTTTGCCTAAGTCTCTTACATCACTTGGTGAAGACAAAGTGTCTAGTGTAATACTTTTTATTTCTAATCTTTTCGCACTTTTTACTTGGTTTTGTATTAATGACTTTAATAACTAGTTGCTTATGTTGAAGGTGATCTTTCCTTATCGTTTGTCCGTGGTGTCTTGGCATTATTTTACTGTCTATATAAAATAAAAGATTTTCACCATTCATATCTCCACGGTCTATATGGAGGTATGTTGGCTACCTGGTCGGGGGTTAAGGGAACGGTTTGGTAAAGGTCTTGCCATTGTTCAGCGTTTAGAGGTCCTGCAATGGACCTGGGTCAAATTTAGTAGGACCTCCTTCAATACTTAACGGTATTGGATGGTGGTGGTCCAAACTCTTTGATCCCCTCATAAGTTAACTACTATTAATACTATAACCCGGCTATTTAGGACTGTATCCCTGCTGACTCAGACTACTTAGTCGAGGGTAACGTCACCTCCAAAAGAGGGGCCTACCATAATTTGCATTAATAACTTAATTAATTATCTTCCAATAATCCACCCTTTTAGGATTGTATCCTTGCTGACTCAAACTACTGGGGTGAGGGTAACGTCACCTTCAAAAGAGGGGCCTACTACAATAACTAAGGTAATCTCTTAAAATAGTGCAAAAGTGCGGAAATAATCAAAGGTTACACTAGATACGAGTCGGAACCAAGTGATTCATCTTGTCTATCTGTTTTTTCTTTTTATTTTATTTTCAGCATTTTAGTTAGTTTTTATTTTTCTTAGTTAAAACCTTTTTCTAAACTTTTTATTTTGATTAGACGTTGAGGATAAACCGGTACTAAAAGCTCTTGTGTCCTTGGACGACCTCGGTATCTTACCAACACTATACTACGCTCACGATGGGTGCACTTGCCCATATGTGTGTCTAGTGTTAGTAAATATCGTGTTTTATAAATTTAAAACTTGACTAAAAAGTGTTAAAGGGGCTTAAAATATACACCTAATATATATAACACTCGACTACGCATCAGTTAGCACCCACAGGAATATTAAAACTGAAAAAGCAATTAGATGAATTATTAAGTAAAGATTTCATACAACCTAGTTTATCCCCGTAGGGGGCACCAGTGTTGTTTGTTAAGAAAAAAGATGGTTCGATGAGAATGTGTATTGATTATAGGGACTTGAATAAAGTTACAATTAAGAATCGATACCCATTACCTAGAATTGATTATCTATTCGATCAATTCCAGGGAGATAGATATTTTTCTAAAATCGACTTACGTTCCGGATATCATCAATTGAAAGTACAAGAGGAAGACATACCTAAAACTGCTTTCAGGACTAGGTATGGTCATTACGAGTTTACAATCATGCCCTTCGGATTAACGAATGCACCTGCAGCATTCATGGACATAATAAATAGGATCTGGAAACCATATTTGGATAAATTTGTAATTGTCTTCATCAACGATATACTTATTTATTCCAAAAGTCAGGAAGAATATTGTCAGCACTTGCATGCACTCTTAACTTTGTTAAGAAAAGAGAAGCTTTACGCCAAATTCTCGAAGTGTGAATTTTGGATGCCAGAAGTGCAATTTCTAGGTCATATGGTGAATCATGAAGGTATTCACGTAGATCCTGATAAGATAGCAACAATTACCAAATGGAAGGTTCCGCAATCCGCAATGGAAATTAGGAGTTTTGTAGGTTTAGCCGAATACTATAGACGGTTTATTAAGGATTTTTCCAAGATAGCTATACCATTAACTAAGCTAACCTGTAAAACAGTTAAGTTTGAATGGGGACCTAAACAAGAAGAAGCCTTTAGGATCTTAAAGCATAAATTAACAAATGCCCCAATCCTAGCCTTACCAGAAGGAACAGAAGATTTTAAAGTATATGGTGATGCTTCAAAGCTAGGATTTGGATGTGTGTTAATGCAACGCAAAAAGGTAATTGCGTATGCATCAAGGCAATTGAAAAAGCACGAAGAAAACTATACCACTCATGACTTAGAATTAGGAGCCATAATTTTTGCCTTAAGATTTGGAGACATTATCGGTATGGAAGTAAATTTACTATCTATACAGATCATAAAAGTTTAAGATATATATTTGGGCAAAAATAATTAAACATGAGGCAAAGGAGATGGATGAAAATCCTAAGTGACTACAACTGTGATATTCAGTATCACGAAGGAAAGGCTGAAGACGGCTAGAAATCGCCAGAAGAGTTATGCAGACAATAAATGCAAGCCGTTAGAATTCCACGTTGGAGATAGAGTATTGTTGAAAGTTTCTCCTTGGAAAGGAGTTGTTAGATTCGGTAAGAAAGAAAAGCTAAGTCCAAGGTACGTAGGACCATTTCCAGTGATCCAACGTATAGGACCAGTTGCTTATCGTTTACAACTACCAGGAGAGTTAGCTGGAGTACATGATGTATTTCATGTATCCAATCTCAAGAAATGTCTATCAGACGAATCTTTGGTAGTACCTCTCCAAGATATAAAGGTAAACGAAAAATTAAATTTTATAGAGAAACTTCTTCAGATAGAAGATAGAAAGATCAAATTTCTCAAAACACAAACGATTAGTGTTAGTTCAAGTAAAGTGGGATTCAAAGATAGGACCCTAATACACTTGGGAACTGGAATCAGAAAAGAAGCGAAAGTATCCTCAAGTATTCCAGTAAATCTCGAGGACGAGATTTTTATTAAGGTGGGGAGAATGTAACAACTCCTATCAAAAAGTCTTAATTATTATTTTAATTATCCAATAGGAAACGCTAATTAAGACACCCAAGTGATTCTGCACAAACCCTAAAATTTTCAGAACAATCGGAATCAGGATCAGGGCCCCTAAAACTCAGGGGGGTTAAACCCTAGTTGGTATTATCTTAACAGTTTTACGTGTAAATTGAATTTTCACTCGAAACCAACTCAGCAAGCCTACTGGGACACGAACCTACCCTACTCTAAAAGTGCATGCCCCGCGACACGCGACAGGTGCAGGTGATCCTGTCGCGACACGCGGGAGGTGCCAAATTGGGGAATAAATACAGGGGCTTGGGACTTGATATTCTACGTACGTTCGATGAAGAAATTCGTTTTAGGCACTGAGTTACGTTCTGTTTATCACAATTAACACACACGGATCACTAATCGACGCCGCAATACAGGGTAATCACTCGATGGCTGCTACGATTCAATGTCCGATCGATTAAATTATCCAATGGATGTTTAAGTGCTGCCCACATTAGGGTTATGCTTTGTCATTCGTCATTAAATCGATGGATGTTTAAGTATCGCACTTTGTCATTCGTTGTGAGGGTTTTAATCTCGTGAGTTATCGTAAAAGCTGAATTAAGTTACTAACCCAATTGTGTGCCTGTTATTAATTTAGGTTAAAAGGCTAATCAGTAGGCTAGGATCTGCTCAATTAAATCTGCAATGTGAGTCATTCTCTTTTTATCAACTATTTTTACAATACCTCAAATTATTTTCAAAAGTTATAATTACAGGGACTAAGTCGTGGATATCTTGCATCAACTGGCTAGTGGGGTATTGTGCACATTACTAATTTTCTCCCGGTTAGGTTCATTGACCTACTAGGGATAATCATCACTATTTAGGTTCATTGACCTAATAGTGGTATGACCATCGTCACCATTGTGACATGTCACCATTGTGACACGGCGCCAGATAAAAATAAGATAGAAGCCATTGTAATCGCTCTTATGCTGTAATTAATAACTATCCATCATTTTATGTAAATAGAATGATTCACTCAGTATTTCCCGCTGACAAAACCTTTTTCAAACATGTTTCAGGTGATCTGTTATGATCCAGGAAAAGTGCCGTGAAGCACTACAAGCTTAAGGAAGTGGCTCAGAATAAAATAAAGAAACATGTTTTGTAAAATAAAAGATTTCTTTGTGAGATCAAATGATTGTAAATTACCGGGGTTATATCCCGAGTTGTGAAATAAATTAATCGGGAAATATTTCAGTTTTAAAAGATCCTGATGATAAACTTCCGCTGTTAAACTCAATTAAATAAATACCACGGGATTTCTGTCCCGCGGCTCCTGAAACGGGTTAAACCGGGTCGGGGGCCGTGACACTCTGGGTCCGGCTGGTCTTCCACATTGCACCAGCGAAGGTCTTTGTCTTTCTCTTTGAGAAGTAGTGTGCGGTTGTTCAATCCATGCCAAGGCATTCGCACACCCGGTTGGTTTGATCAACAAACACATTTTCTTCAATCACACCGTGGAGAAAAGTACCCTACACGTTCATCTTGTGGACTTTGAACTTCTTGTGGAAGAAAAATCCATGAATCTTCAAAGAGCTTCAGACTTGTTGCAGGCGCATGCTTTTCATTTGAATCTATCATGTTGACCTGATCAAAAACCATAACAACCAAATTTTGGCACATTTTTCAACTTTTCGAATTTTTCAACTTCATTCAACCACATTCTTTCACCATCATTCCTTCATCGGAATTTTGGTCTTCTTTTCTTTTTCCTTTCTCTCCATAAATGGCAACAATATTCTCCTAGATGTAACAATGTTTTGGAGCCTTATGTCGCCGATCTTGTGCATGAATGCTCCACTATCAACAATCCTAAGACTATCAATAGTTCCTCCTGGAACATCCTGCACACTCATTCAGAGATTAGTTGGAGAGGGGGACCTAAGCCTTCACAGACTTGGGTCGTCTGTCATCATCGAGAATTGTAACATCTATTTCCCGATGATTCGGAATTGATGTAGCTCCCCCTGAAACACTTACTGGTTTTGGTTTCCAAATCTGTTTTTGCTTTTCATTTTTAACTTCTAACTTAACAGTCTGTGTTTGGATAACCTCTGGTTTTAAAACCTTTTCAACATTTTTCCGTTGTTTCTTTATCTGTTTCACTTCTTGTTGTTTAACAAGACGAGGGTCCTGTTTTGGGGAAACAGATCTTTTATGGTATTTGTTACCATGGGGGGCATCAACCTTTGCCTTTCCTTTCATGAGATATGGACAGTTTCTAACAATGTGCCCATACTCACCACATTTAAAGCATGATCTCCGCTCAATAAACCTCGGAGTATCATAACTGTAGGAGCTTGATGATGAACTTCGTGATCTTGAGGTACTTGGTCCTACATCACAACCGTTTGTGTGTTGTGTGTAATTGTTTTGACTGTTTCTTTTCAAAATTTTAACTTGTTTAACAAAATCCGTGTTGGATTTGTTTTCGAAAGTTTCAATTTTATCAGTCCCTCTGGATTTCACGAAGTTTATCTTCGGAATCGTCTTCTTGTTTTGGCTTTGTTTGCCTTTTCCCTTTCCTTGGTGAACATGACTTTGCTTTCGTTGATTGTTTTGTTTTTGCAATTTTTGATTCCCATATTTCTTTCTAACTTCGGATTTTGGGATAGGAGCACACTGAGTTACTACAACTCTTGGTCTCGACTTTCCCAAAAACTTACTGGTAGAATCTTCGAAAACTTTATCAATCAAAGATTGATTGACATTCTTGATTGGAAAATCATTGTCTGAGTATATTTTATCAGATCCAATCAACGTGTAAAGCAAGCTCATGCTTTCACAGCTTCAAGATGAGGATTCAACAGACTTGGCTGTAGCAGTCACAAACGGTTTTGCAGGTGGATCACAAAGAATGTAATTTTCGAGAGGTATGTTTTCCTCTTTTGTTATCGTTTCTGACTGTTCAGAGTTAGTATCCTCGGATTCATCATCTGACGAATCAGCATCCTCAACAATGACTGGAGGATCCTGATTTCATTCAGCTGTTGACACTTTCGCATCTGCTGATTCATCCGAATCTGAGGATACTTCCTTTTTGTAACCTAGCCCAAATGTGAATTCCTCAAGGCTTAATGAAACTGAGGGCTCAAAATGAGGTTTATTTTCCTCATCAGGCATCGAAGAATAATCGTGTTTAATAGGTGGTGGACACTTCTTATAACATATGCACGTGACATCATTTTTCTTTTTCTGTATGTCAACGATGTGATCCAGCACATACCTAGAGTTTGAATAACTATTCAGCTTAAGCTGGATCGCCTCACTTTCACACTTAGCATAGGCCAACTCTTTTTGCATTAACTCGAGCCTATTGATGTAAAGGTTTATTTCAGTTTGTTTTCTTGAAACCATTTTCGTTAGCTCGGTCTTATCTTCTTTTAATGTTTCAATTATCTTTTTAAATTCCTTTTCATAATTTTCACGAAACATGTTGGCCTCTGTGCATTTTGAAAGATCCACGATCAAATGTTGATTGTGGATATTTGTCACTTCATATTTGTTTTGCAAAGCCTCATGTTTGCTTTGCAAATCACACCACTTAGCATCTAAAGAAACATGTTTGTTTTGCAAGTTGATGGAGGGTGTGAAACCCGAGTGTTAACGTGCGTATTTTGTGTGATTTATTGTCGTTTATGTGATTACGCGTCTCGAATATGTTAACTACGTGTGGTTGTGGTTTTACAGGTAAAATGCATAATACGGTGAAGTTGGAGTTTTTTTTCTTGTCAACATACATATATCATCAAGAGATCAAGCATTACATGCAAACTTGAAAGGGGGACTTGACTTTGATGGCATTGGGAAGAACATCATGTGGGTGGCATTAATTGAAAAATACAAAATATCACAACATCATTATATATGTGGACTGTTTGGTGGCATTCATCAAGACAACAATAAGCACCACCGTAGCCTATGGTGTGGTGTACGTAGCCTACGGCCAAAAATAAATATTGAACAGAAAGCAAAAACCGTAGCCTACGGTTTTAACCGTAGGTTACGGTTGAAGGAAAAAAGAATAAACAACACATGCAAGGAGAGGATTTACTAAAAAGAAAAATAATAGTCATCATCATCACGCAGGCCAAGGTCAAACCTCAACATCATCAACCATCACGTGACTTTGGTTTTTTTTTTGGGATTGGATTATTTTATCAAGATCACAAAAAGCACATCATCCATTCTCATGATGGAGGAGATCATTGGCGGCAAACAGCATCTCCAACATCATCATTATATTGGCAGATCTTGGTGGGTGACAACATTGGAGAAACAAGGGCAGCCGACAATTGTTTTGGGGGCCCACGATTTAGAAGACACGCGCATATTGGATTGGACCAAGGAGGCACATAAGGGAAGCAGCTGATCTCATCATACATATTTCACATGGGCCGGCTTGGCAGTTTAGACTTTTAAGACTTGGGTGGACTTGTAGGACACCATGATTTTATTAAAGAAAAACATAATCATCACAGATTTTTTGGGCCGCAATCGTCATAGGAAATTGTTGGAGGGACTTTCGAGGGCATCATCTTATTTTAATATCATCAACATTTCGACGGCAGGTAGAAGGGGATGACTGAAGCGATTGAAGATCAACAACCTATCATGAGCGGCTAGTCTTTTATGGTTTCCTTCGGATTGAGGGTTTGTGTAATTAGGTACTTTTATGTGTTTTTAATCATTGTAACTTGGTGATCTAAGCATCCGATGCTTTTCACCATGGATTTAATTGACTGATTGTAACTGGTTGCATTTATTTAAACCTTGATTTCTAAGCATTCAGTTCCCGAGAGTTCTAGTAATTGGGATATATTTGACATGGGATTAGGGTTTGTAATTGTAATTGATAATCATTCGATAACCTCCCGTTATGTATTGACCGGAGTACTTAGTCGTTGGTTATCACAATTGGTTAATTAGGTTAAACATTTATGTCTATGTGAATGTTTTGATTAATGTCACGGCCCTTGACCCCGGTTTGACCCGGTCCAGAGCCGCGAGACAGGAAATCCCGTGGTATCTAATTTAGTGACAGCGGAAGTCTTTTTAAACAGGATCGATTAATATTAAAACTGCTTGTTTATATATATTATAGGGATAAATCCCATAATTTACAATAAAGTGATTTCACTGGGAAATCTTTATTTCTCAAAACATGTTCCTTTATTTATTTAAATTGAGCCACTTTCTAAGCTTGCAGTGCTCCACGGCACTTTTCCTGTGCTCACAACAGATCACCTGAAACATGTTTGAAAAAGGTTTTGTCAGCAGGGAAATACTGAGTGAATCATTCATATTTACTAAAACGACTCTTTTGTTATAATTCACAGTATTAAGAGCGATTACAATGTTTTTATATCAAACCAACTACCCTCGGTACTTGTCACTCGACTCGTTTCTGTGACTATGGTCATATCACCCATTGGCTAACTCGTTGTCCAATGGTGAAGATTATCAAGTAATGTATACAAAACCCCACATACCGGCTGTAATATGGTGATTACATAAACTTAATCACTGTAATTATAACCTTTGAAAATAATTTGAGGTATTGTAAAATAGTTGATAAAAAGAGAATGACTCACATTGTTGATTTAACAAGCAGAATATAAGCCTACTGATTAGCCGTGATTAACCTAATTTAAATAACAATGCACACACACAAACGGGTTAGTAACTAATACAACAGTTACGACAATTCACGAGATTAAACCCTCACAACGATTTATTAGTGCAATACTTAACAATTCAACGGATTCACAACGAATGACAGAGTATAGTCCGAATTCGAGCAGTACTCAAACATTCAAGTCGAAATCACATTGAATAAAATAAAGTATAAACTCAATTTGAGCGGCACTTAAACAATCGTTGGATAGTTATAATCGATCGGACGTTGAATCGTAATAGCGATCGAGTTATTACCCTGATTGCGGCAGCACTTCGTGATTAGTGTGTGTTAATTTGTAGTATACAGAACGTAATTCGATTTCTGAAACGAATTTCTACGTCGAATTTATGCCAAATTTCAAGTCCCGATGTCTGCTATTTATACTCAAAATTTGACTAGCTTACGGACCGTAAGCTTAACAAGGTTGAGGTCCGTAAGGCAGCTTACGGACCGTAAGCTTATTAACGTTGCGGTCCGTAAGGAATAAAAGTAGGTTATAGGGTAGCCACGGTTGGGACTAGCTTGGCTGACTCAACTTTTCGTAAATTCTGAATTTTACAACGAGTAATTGTTGATAATCATCAACTAGGGTTTACCCCCCCTGAGTTTTAGGGGCCCTAATCCTGATTCCGATTGTTCTGAAAATTTTAGGGTTTGTTCAGAATCACTTGGGTGTCTCAATTAGGGTTTCCTATTGGACTAATTATTTTAATAATTATGACTTTTGATGAGAGTTGTTACATTCTCCCCACCTTAAAAAAATCTCGTCCTCGAGATTTACTGGAATAAGTGAGGATACTTTTTCTTCATTTCTGATTCCAGCTCCCAAGTGTATTCAGCTCCTCTCTTTGAATCCCATCTGACTTTGACTAAAACTAGTCGTTTGTGTTTGAGAAACTTGATCTTTCGATCCTCAATTTGTAGAGGTTTCTCAACAAATTTCAGTTTTGCGTTTACCTTTATATCTTGAAGAGGTACTACCAGTGATTCATCTGATAAGCATTTCTTGAGATTGGATACATGAAATACATCATGTACTCCAGCTAATTCTTCTGGTAATCGTAAACGATAAGCAACTGGTCCTATACGTTGGATCACAGGAAATGGTCCTACGTACCTTGGACTTAACTTTCCTTTCTTTCCGAATCGAACTATTCCTTTCCAAGGAGAAACTTTCAATAGTACTTTATCTCCTATTTGGAATTCTAACGGCCTACATCTATTGTCTGCATAACTCTTTTGGCGATCACGAGCAGTCTTCAATCTTTCCTTGATTTGAGCAATCTTATCGGTCGTCTCTTGCACTATCTCAGGTCCTGATAATTGACTTTCTCCTATTTCTGCCCAACAGACTGGAGTTCTGCACTTTCTTCCATACAGTGCTTCAAATGGGGCGGTCTCAATGCTTGAATGATAACTATTGTTATAGGAGAATTCAATTAATGGTAAATGGTCATCCCAGTTACCACCAAAATCAATCACACATGCTCGGAGCATGTCTTCCAGAGTTTGTATCGTCCTTTCACTTTGTCCGTCTGTTTGAGGATGATATGCCGTACTCAAATTTAGTCGAGTTCCCATAGCTTGCTGGAAACTTTTCCAGAAATGAGAAGTAAAACGACTATCCCTATCTGATACAATGGAGAGTGGAACTCCATGTAGAGATACGACTTCGTCTACATACAATTTTGCTAACCTTTCCATATTAAAGGTTTCTTTCATTGGTAAAAAGTGAGCTGATTTGGTTAATCGATCCACAATTACCCAAATCGCATCATTACCTTTTCTGGTTTTAGGCAATTTAGTAACAAAATCCATTGTTATAAGTTCCCATTTCCATACTGGCATTTCCAATTGTTGTAGTAAACCTGAGGGTTTCTGATGTTCTGCCTTAACTTGTGAACAAGTAAGACATTTAGAAACATATCTTGCTATGTCCTTTTTCATTCCTATCCACCAAAAGTTCTTTCTTAAATCTTGGTACATCTTATTGTTTCCTGGATGCATAGTGTACCTAGATTTATGAGCTTCTTCTAGGATCTTATGTCTTAATTCTCCTTGTTTAGGTACCCATATTCTGCTTTTATGGAATCTCCAAATTCCATCAGCTCCTTGTTCTAATTCTTTGATTCGTCCCTTCATTCCTTCAGCATCATCCTTGATTGCTGTAACTTGAACATTCTTCAATTGTTCCCTTAAATCTATTTGTAGATTTAATCTGAGAGCACGAACTCGTCGTTGTTTTTCATGATACTTACGACTTAAGGCATCTGCAACTACATTTGCCTTTCCTTCGTGATACTGAATATCACAGTCGTAGTCACTCAGGATTTCCATCCATCTCCTTTGCCTCATGTTTAACTCTTTTTGCCCAAATATATATTTTAAACTTTTGTGGTCCGTGTAGACAGTAAATTTACTTCCGTAAAGATAATGTCTCCAAATCTTAAGGGCAAAAATTACGGCTCCTAATTCTAAGTCATGAGTCGTATAATTCTCCTCGTGCTTTTTCAACTGCCGAGAGGCATACGCAATTACCTTCTTGCGCTGCATTAATACACCTCCGAATCCTAATTTTGAAGCATCACAATATACTTCAAAATCTTCTGTTCCTTCGGGTAATGCTAAAATTGGAGCATTTGTCAATCGGTGCTTTAAAATCTTAAAAGCTTCTTCTTGCTTATGTCCCCATTCAAACTTAGTGGCTTTACAGGTTAACTTAGTTAATGGTACAGCTATTTTGGAAAAATCCTTAATAAATCGTCTATAGTATCCAGCTAACCCTATAAAACTTCTTATTTCCATTGCTGTTTGTGGAACCTTCCATTTGGTAATTGCTTCTATCTTAGCAGGATCTACGTGAATACCTTCGTGATTCACCATGTGTCCTAAGAATTGCACTTCCTTTAACCAAAATTCACATTTTGAGAATTTGGCATAAAGCTTTTCTTTTCTTAACAAGGTTAAGAGTGCATGCAAGTGTTCACAATGCTCTGTCTGACTTTTGGAATAAATAAGTATATCGTCTATGAAAACAATTACAAATTTATCCAAATATGGTTTACAGATCCTATTCATCATGTCCATAAATGCTGCAGGTGCATTTGTTAATCCGAAGGGCATGACTGTAAACTCGTAATGACCATACCTAGTTCTGAAAGCAGTTTTAGGTATGTCTTCTTCTTGTACCTTCAATTGATGGTATCCGGAGCGTAAATCTATCTTAGAAAAATATCTAGCCCCCTGAAGTTGATCAAAAAGATCATCAATCCTAGGTAATGGATATCGATTCTTAATTGTAACCTTATTCAATTCTCTATAATCGATACACATTCTCATTGAACCATCCTTTTTCTTTACAAACAACACTGGCGCTCCCCAAGGGGATGAGCTAGGTTGTATGAATCCTTTACTTAGTAATTCATCTAATTGCTTTTTCAATTCTAGCATTTCGGTGGGTGCTAATCGATAAGGTGCCTTAGCTATTGGTGTAGTACCCGGAATTAGATGAATCCTAAATTCTACTTCCCTATTTGGAGGTAATCCCGGTAAATCTTCTGGAAATACATCCGGATATTCTGAGACTACAGGAATTTCCTTAATTTCTTTTCCCTTAGTACTAATGATTACTGAAATCATATATACTATTCCTTGTTTTCGTTCATAATTAGCAACTTTCATTACTGATATGAACTTCATGGGTTTACGTGGTTTATCTCCTGTAATCCTAATCACTTCTCCATTGGGTGATTGAATTTCTATGGAATTCTGATCACAAAGGATTCTAGCATGGTTGGCTACTAACCAATCCATTCCTAATACAACATCAAATTCAGCTAATTTCATTGGTAACAGGTTTGCAGAAAACTTATGGCCTAACAATTCTATCTTTCCTTCTTGCAAAACCTTATTTATGTTAACAGAATTTCCATCTGCCGTTTCGACTGTAAAAATTTGCCTAAGGGTGATTAAGGGTAAGTTAAGAGCTTGGCAAAATGAAGTATTGATAAAACTTTGGTTTGCACCAGAGTCAAATAATACTTTTGCATAAACATCGTGGACCAAGAACGTACCAGCTATGACATCAGGGATTAGTTCAGCTTCCTGAGTGGTTAACTGGAATGCTCGAACATTCTTTTTAGTAGCTCCATCGGCTGTCTTGGCTTTGTTGTCTGCTGGTTTTGCTAATTTAGGACATTCTGGTCTAAAATGTCCCTTTTCTCCACAGTTATAGCAGATCGTTGTTTTCTTTCTGCAGTCTTCTTCCCGATGTCCTACCATTTTACAAAAATTACAGGCTACACTACATTTTCCATAATGTTTCCTTTTGCAATTCTTGCAAAATGGCATATTTGAAGATTGCCCTGTTCCTCTTCTTTTAAAACTGTTATTATTACCCGTACGAAATCCTTGGGTAATTTTCTGAGCCAATTCTTTCTTTCTGTCTTCATCTCTCGTGCGCACCAGTTCGTCGGTTAGGGTATTAGCTAATTCCACAGCATCGTCAATAGTGCGAGGTCTCGCAGCTTTAACAATATTGCGGATTTCACTAATCAGTCCCCAAATGTAGCGAGAAATGAGTACCGGTTCTGGCGAAGCTAGTGTTGGTACCACTCTAGCATATTCAAAGAATGTCGAAGTATAACCGCGACACTCTACGCCTACCATACGATGGTTTAGGAACTTATTTGCCATTTGTTCCTTTTCATACTCAGGACAGAATTTTCTTTCTACTAGATTCTTAAATTCTTCCCAAATCATAGCATAAGCTCTATTTCTTCCTTTAGCTTGTAACACAGTGTTCCACCATTCGAGTGCTCCTTCCTTGAAAAGATTTGATGCGTACATGACCTGATCATCTTTAACACATTTACTTATTGCAATTACTGCTTCAGTTTTCTCTAACCAACGCAGTGATGCAGTTGCTCCTTCATTGCCTGCAAATTCAGTGGGTTTACAAGCAAGAAATTCTTTGAAAGTGCAACCAGGCGTTGCGGCTTTCATTTTCTTAGTAAATGGAGCTTGATGTGGTTCCTCATTATGATTAACATGATCATTGACTTCATTTACGCTATTACTGAAGTTATCTTCAGAAATACGTTTACTAGGAACAATGTGTTGCGGTTCAATTGGATTCTTTATAGCAGCAACGAATGCTGGAATAGCATTAGCTATTCCCTGAGCAACAATATTTTCGATATCTTGTCTAGTCATATATTGATCCCCTGGTTGTTGCTCAGATTGATTCCCTTCATTAACTGGTTCATTATTAGCGTTTTCCATCTGATAATTATTATAATTATACTATTAGTATCAAATGATTGTAAATAAAACAATTACACAGAAGCACATAAAATCTTACAACACAGATATATAACCAAAATTGTCGATGTTTCGACTTCTATTTTGCTTTATATATTATATAGGCATCCATACACACTGTTTATCTTACAATGTTTTATTTCCCATTTTACAGAGTTATATTTAGCTATTTATTATTATTATTATTATTATTATACAGACATTCTTCCCAACCCCACTATCTTTTGTCAACTGGCAGTTTAGTAACGACGCTCCCTTTCGTCGTACTTCCAAGTAATCCTTTCTCCAATATCCCTAATCCTATTTCCTGTACCTATCAGCTCTTCACCGAATTGACGAAGTTCGGCTAAGTTTTCGTTGCTCATGGGAGGATTGGGGATAGGTTCTGGATTCCACTGTGGAAGGAAAGAGTAAGGACTGTTGACAATATTTTCAAATTGCCAGTCGTTTGTCCACCATTCTTCCATTTGGCCTAAAGGTCGAGTGTGGATTAGTGGGTCTGGAATGGCTGGTTCCAGGTTTACAGGAAGTTGGGTTCCTAGGCAAGGATATAGATTATTATGGATAGGGCTAAGGACATCACAATTTGCCAGTAGACGGTCTATTTCTTCTTGGAATGTGATTTCTTCAGTTTGTCTGGAACTCTCTCCAATTTCTATTCCTTTTTGTTTCACATCTTTCCTGATTTCTATCTCTGCCGGATTAGAACTTTCTCCGATTTCTATTCCTTTTCCTTTGGCTATAGGGTTTTCTATTTTGGGGAGTTTCCTAGTAGCTGGCTTTCTCCTGCGCACTTTCCTCCATCCTACATATCTTCTTTTCTTTTTAGGTTTTGCTTTTTCCAGCGGTGGAGCTTGGAATTCCAGAGGTTCCTCTATGTCAGCAATATAACCAGTAAAGTCGTGGGAGACTTCAATTGGCACTGGGTAGAGGTTGAGATTCTGAAATGCTTCCGATATCTCAGTCATGCTGGATAGTATATATGCAAAATGCACAAAAATGTTAAGTTAAAACTTTGGAACAAAGTTTAACAAATAAACATTAAAGTTTTATTGCATACGGATTTGTACAAAAGACTACAGGAAAGAGGACACACTTATACTTTATTTATTTACTGGATGTTAATTTTCTACTAGACCAGGCTGATTAATATTTCTAGAGGTTTGCATTCTCTGCTACGGTAGCTAGCATATATAGGGTTGCCCATTTTTCATCTAATGTATCTTCCCAAGGTGACTTATTTCCTAATTCCTTGATTTCTGGATTAAACCTCACTTTCTTGACTTGGGGTTTCTTTATTTTCTCCTGTCCCTTTTTAAGAATCGAATTTCTTTTATCTTGGGTGAGAGGATTTTCATAATTTGCTTTACGGACAAAAATCCCTTCTTCCAGATTTGCTGGGTGTTTAGAGGAAGAGGTTCCTTTTTCTGTGGTTGCAGTATCTAATTTGTGGTAGATAGCAGAAATCTTTTGTTTACCCATACTGTAACTCAACAATTAATTAGTTAATAAAACATATTTTCACAGAATATCAATTAAATTTCTTATAGGCTAAAATCAATAGTAAGCTTAAATCAGTGGCTCTGATACCACCTTTTTCTGTCACGGCCCTTGACCCCGGTTTGACCCGGTCCAGAGCCGCGAGACAGGAAATCCCGTGGTATCTAATTTAGTGACAGCGGAAGTCTTTTTAAACAGGATCGATTAATATTAAAACTGCTTGTTTATATATATTATAGGGATAAATCCCATAATTTACAATAAAGTGATTTCACTGGGAAATCTTTATTTCTCAAAACATGTTCCTTTATTTATTTAAATTGAGCCACTTTCTAAGCTTGCAGTGCTCCACGGCACTTTTCCTGTGCTCACAACAGATCACCTGAAACATGTTTGAAAAAGGTTTTGTCAGCAGGGAAATACTGAGTGAATCATTCATATTTACTAAAACGACTCTTTTGTTATAATTCACAGTATTAAGAGCGATTACAATGTTTTTATATCAAACCAACTACCCTCGGTACTTGTCACTCGACTCGTTTCTGTGACTATGGTCATATCACCCATTGGCTAACTCGTTGTCCAATGGTGAAGATTATCAAGTAATGTATACAAAACCCCACATACCGGCTGTAATATGGTGATTACATAAACTTAATCACTGTAATTATAACCTTTGAAAATAATTTGAGGTATTGTAAAATGGTTGATAAAAAGAGAATGACTCACATTGTTGATTTAACAAGCAGAATATAAGCCTACTGATTAGCCGTGATTAACCTAATTTAAATAACAATGCACACACACAAACGGGTTAGTAACTAATACAACAGTTACGACAATTCACGAGATTAAACCCTCACAACGATTTATTAGTGCAATACTTAACAATTCAACGGATTCACAACGAATGACAGAGTATAGTCCGAATTCGAGCAGTACTCAAACATTCAAGTCGAAATCACATTGAATAAAATAAAGTATAAACTCAATTTGAGCGGCACTTAAACAATCGTTGGATAGTTATAATCGATCGGACGTTGAATCGTAATAGCGATCGAGTTATTACCCTGATTGCGGCAGCACTTCGTGATTAGTGTGTGTTAATTTGTAGTATACAGAACGTAATTCGATTTCTGAAACGAATTTCTACGTCGAATTTATGCCAAATTTCAAGTCCCGATGTCTGCTATTTATACTCAAAATTTGACTAGCTTACGGACCGTAAGCTTAACAAGGTTGAGGTCCGTAAGGCAGCTTACGGACCGTAAGCTTATTAACGTTGCGGTCCGTAAGGAATAAAAGTAGGTTATAGGGTAGCCACGGTTGGGACTAGCTTGGCTGACTCAACTTTTCGTAAATTCTGAATTTTACAACGAGTAATTGTTGATAATCATCAACTAGGGTTTACCCCCCCTGAGTTTTAGGGGCCCTAATCCTGATTCCGATTGTTCTGAAAATTTTAGGGTTTGTTCAGAATCACTTGGGTGTCTCAATTAGGGTTTCCTATTGGACTAATTATTTTAATAATTATGACTTTTGATGAGAGTTGTTACAATTAAACACATAACTGAACTTGTTTGCAAACTTGAAATCTGAAGGAACCTTTCTTTTTCCTATTGTTTAAAACCTCAAGTTCTTAATTCATAATTTAGTTAATCCACAAATCAAACAATCATCAGTTTATTTTTTTATAGTTGTTAGTAAATACTTAACATTACACACTTTCCACAATCCTCCTCTGGTTCGATATCCGACTTACTCTAGCTACTAGTTTATTTCAGTTTTTGCATGTCACTAACGACAAAAATCAAAATGGGGTCGTTGCCGGGGAGGCATGCGTAAGGTGTTTAGTGTTAAGTTTTTAGTAAAATAGATTAAAAAAAAAATCCAAAAATAGTGTTTTTTTCATCACATATTCCACTGTTTGCTTTTACCTTGGGTGTACTAGTTTTGTCTGTGCAGATTCATTGCAGATCTTATTATGGAAAGTGCTTACTGGTCATGCCGAGGTTGTGGTAGTCCATGTCACACGCGTGACGATTGTCCTGTGTTCCGGAAAATGTGTGAGGACGCACAGAGGGAGTTTTATGAATTAGATGTTTATAATGATGATATTCAACCATATTACTCGTCCTTTGATTCACCTTCACAGGATTCTCAATATTATTATGAAGACCATCAGGTACACTATCAGGATGCCTATCATGCCCAGTATACATTTGATCAGGGTGAGTCTGAATGTGCACCCCAGTCACATAGTTACTATCAATCACCTCAATTTGGAAATCTTATGGAATATATGAGACAAAGAGAGTTGGCATACATTGAAAAGGAATTGGCGAAACCTGACCTGTCAATAGAGGACCAGTTGGAGATGTGGATTACGAAGTATGACCTTTTGATGGCTAAAGTGAAGGATGATGGGCCAAGAATGACTCCAATGGAAAAACGCCAAGCCAGGGATAGATGGGTGTCTCTACAGATGTCTCCTTCTCAAGTAAGGGATGAGGTTGTGGAGGTTAATACCACACCGATGATTCTCTCAATTGTTGAACAGTCAGATGTGGAGAAAATTATTGAAGGTGTTGAGGTGAAAGAAGACATTCCACAAAATAAGTGTGGGGATGCACGTATAGAGATGAGGAAGGAGGATGAACAACTTGCTCGGGCGGAATCGATGTTATCCAAGATCGATGAATTATTATCAGCACCCAGCCTTTCAAAGCAACAGCGAATTGACTATTTGAGCATGAAGTGTGATGTATTATCTATGAAGATACGAGTAGAAGAGTCCATCTCACCATTACCCGATGATATCAAAAACCGTTTTCAAGATGGTGAGGTGGTTGTGGAGACTAATACCACAATGATTTCCTCATTTGATGAAGAACCACACGTGAAAAAGTTTGTTGTTGTTGAGAGTGAAGTGAAAGAAGAAGTTACAAGTGCTTCGACACATGAAGTTGAATGCTTAGCGCTTCGCACAGGACCACAAACTGAGGTAATCGAAGTATATCTTGATCCTCCTTCCGTATTAGTTACTGCAACCAACAAAGCTAGGGATGATCGCTCAAGGTGTAGGAGTCGAAAGGTGGGTTTGCAAGACATTGGGCAATTTATCAAGCAATGGCCCACAATAGCATATCATTCTTACAGAGCATGCCGCACATCGTTAAACAAAGCTTGATGTGGCTTGTTAACTATCGAGTCTACATTGGGAACTCGGTAGGAAAGTGTTCGATTCGACCACCATAACGGAAACTAGGTACGGTCTGGCTGAAGACCTAAAACTTAGCGCTCTCGGGAGGCAGCCCGAGGATGTAGAGTATTGTTTTGTTTTGTTTTGTTTTGTTTTGTTTTGTTTTGTTTTGGTGTGTGTTGTGTTTTGGCAGGTTACTACGTTTCAATTCTCGAGGATGCAATAATTCAAGTGTGGGGATGTTTGGCAACATCCCCGATGAGATGTCAGAGAATCCAAGAGGAGTTTGCGCCCCTGTCTGATCACAGCAGCTGCACCGCTACGGACACTTGCTGATTTACTGATCAGGTCACTGTGTCTCTCTATCCTTTATTTTATTTTATTTTTTGTTTTTGGTGGTGTGAGTCTTTGTGTCGGGAGTGGTTTCTTTGTGTTGAGTCATCTAGTTATTAGCCGTTCATGGTTTATGGGTGGTATCTCTCGAGTTTAGAGTATAAATTGCACCATACATTGGGGACAATGTATCCCAAGTGTGGGGATGCGGTAACTCGAGAGAGGGTTGGTAAGATTGTTGATCTCAATTGCTTGGAAGGGTTGAAATTGCTGAAAAATTGAAAAATTTTGAAAATTTTTGTCTCAAGTATGCTTGAACTACATGAAAACCAACATTTTCAATCGCTAAAGGGTTCCTACTGATATTAAACTAACTTAGATCCATAGTCATGGTTATCCCTTTAAGTTTCATGAGAGTATTTCTGACAGGTTTTTAGAAAATAGTTGAGAAGAGATGCCTAACTAGGGGTAACATGCTTTAGGAATTACACATGCTACGTGTCGGCAACCCATATTCCTTTTGTTCGGTGAGATATTTGAGCCTACTTAATTGTTAGTTGAATTACATTAAATGTTCATTTCTTGAGAGTAGGCCATATGTTGCTTTGTATTAGAACTTGTGTGGTTTAATACGTGCCGAGGCTGTGGTATAGCGTATGCACATAAATGATAAAGGCATTAGGATCCCTTCCATTGTGTTATTTGTTTATTATTTATCCACCCACCTTAGTTAACCATGTTGAGCCTTTCACCTTTCGTTTGTTACGCCTCGTTTGACCGTGTGATTACCAACCATGAGTGGCAATTGTGTGTTAGATGTTTGTTGAAAAAAAAAAAAGAGAAAAAAAAAAGAAAAGAATGAAAAAGAAAAAAAATCATTGTTCTATTCGTGTTTAATAAATGGGTCGAAAATCACCCAAATGTTAGTGTTATTGTGAATAAGTTATCATGGTTTGGTATCTTCATTTGTGTTCGCCAATAAACATAAAAATCCAAAAATATTTCCTTACCTTTACCCTTAACCCAAAACCCGAAAGTCCTTTTGATATGTGCTACGTTATTTGATACAGTGGAGGTGTGATTGCCATACAAGCTTATGATTGCAGAGTAGCATATTTGATTTTGAGCGAGATACATACTAGCACATTACACGCTAGTCTTGATTAAAACCGAGAGGAGTGATCATTGTGAGGGGCGTGTGGCATGTGTGTAGTATCATAAGCATGTTAGTTTTAGTTAGGCAAGTCTTACATTGTTTTAAATGCGTATCATTTAATTGTCAGATTGTAAATCTCGATTGTGTCAGTCTATGGGACGGGTATGACTTGTGACCTTGAATTGTTAATTCGGTAAGGGATTTAAAGGTGATTTGTTAATAAGGTGAGTAATGTTTGTAATGGTTGCTTGAGGACAATCAAAGTTAAGTGTGGGGATGTGATGGAGGGTGTGAAACCCGAGTGCTAACGTGCGTATTTTGTGTGATTTATTGTCGTTTGTGTGATTACGCGTCTCGAATATGTTAACTACTTGTGGTTGTGGTTTTACAGGTAAAATGCATAATACGGTGAAATTGGAGTTTTTTTCTTGTCAACATACATATATCATCAAGAGATCAAGCATTACATGCAAACTTGAAAGGGGGACTTGACATTGATGGCATTGGGAAGAACATCATGTGGGTGGCATTAATTGAAAAATACAAAATATCACAACATCATTATATATGTGGACTGTTTGGCGGCATTCATCAAGACAACAACAAGCACCACCGTAGCCTATGGTGTGGTGTACGTAGCCTACGGCCAAAAATAAATATTGAACAGAAAGCGAAAACCGTAGCCTACGGTTTTAACCGTAGGTTACGGTTGAAGAAAAAAATAATAAACAACACATGCAAGGAGAGGATTTACTAAAAAGAAAAATAATAGTCATCATCATCACCAGGCCAAGGTCAAACCTCAACATCATCAACCATCACGTGACTTTGGTTTTTTTTTTGGGGATTGGATTATTTTATCAAGATCACAAAAAGCACATCATCCATTCTCATGAGGCCAAAGGGTATGGGGGCCGGCTAGCCCCGGCTAGGAGCGGCGCCGGTCCCCCACACCGCCCCCCCTCCGGTTTGACTCGGCCCAAACGGCTCCCCACAGCCGATTCAGACGGGGTCCCACTTGTTTGAACATAGCCGTTACAAACGGCTCTTTATATTAAAAAAAAAATTCCTTTTTCAATTTAAATACCCTATATCTCATCCATTTTTATACAATTCTATCTCATTCTACTCCCATTCTTCTCCAATTCTCTTCCTTTTTTATAAAAAACACTCCATATTTTTTATACCATTTTCTCTAATCATGAATCCTTTCAACCCAAACAACCCCAACCCAAACAACCCCAACCCGAATAATCACAACCCGAACCAACCTAACTTTTTTTCGACTCCCGCTTACACTCCGAATATGGATCATTCGTGGGGGGCTCCGCAATTTCCTTTTTCGGGTTTCCAACAAACACCCAACGCATTTTCACAAATGTCTCAACTTCAACAACTTCAACAATACCAAGCACTACAACAAACCATGCAACGCAACTCATTTGAACAACTCCAATCGCAACCGCCAACTTCCCAACCGGTTCAACTTGACGATGATGATGATGAAGAAGTCGTCCCCGAATCGCCACCGCAAGAGCTCAACCGAAAAAAAAACAAGGGGAAGGGGAAGAAGGTTGAAAACGTACCCGAAACCGCGCCAAATAGCGGTTCGAGAGCAAAGGGGAGACCTTGGACGAAAGTAGAGGAGGAGGCGCTAGCAGTGGCGTTTGCTAAGTCCTCTACTTGCCCGATAGTCGGTATGAACCAAAGTTTAAATTTTTAATTTAAATTTTAAAAGTTTTTATTTTTTATTTTTACTAATGCATTATTTTTTAAAATTTAGGAAACAATCAAACGGGTAGTAGTTTTTGGAAGAAGACAACGGCTAAATTTCACGAGCTTATGGAGCATGGCTCGGATCGTGATGTAGAAGCCGTCTCGGGCAAGTGGCGTAAAATGAGCAAGGTCATCAATAACTTTAACGCAATTTATAACCAAATTTACACTTGTCCTCCTAGCGGGAGTAACGAGACGGACATTCTTAACCTTGCTATCGCTAAGTGGGACTCTCAAAATTCAAAGCCTTTCCCGCACTTCCGAGCATGGAACGTTGTAAGGAAAGAACAAAAATGGATGCCGATTCCAAATGAGGTCGCAACCGCCAAACGGACTAAAACTTCCGAGTCCGGAAGTTATAGTGCGGGAGGCTCCACCGGCCGTTGTCAAATCGACATAAACGACGACCCGGAAGATGACGAGGACGTGTTGCCCATTCACGAGTCGGAACGTCCCACCGGGAGGGACAAAGCAAAAAAAGAGGCGGCCGGAAAGCGTAATTTTTTTATGTTTTTTATGTTTTTAGGAAATGTAATTTTTTTTTATTTTTCGGAAATGTTTTTTTATTTTTTTTATTTTTAGGAAATGTAATTTTTTTTATGTTATGAAATGACTTTATTTATGTTGTTTTATGTTGTATTTTTTAACTTTTATAAATTTAATATTAAGTTAATAAAAAAAACACTTAAAAAATTATAAAATAATGACGTGGGGTAGGCTCATCCTCCATCCCCCTCAAAAAGCATGGAGGCTCATCCCCCATGAGCCGCCTACGTGGCGCCTACGTGGAAGCTCACCATACCCATTGGTCTGATGGAGGAGATCATTGGCGGCAAACAGCATCTCCAACATCATCATTATATTGGCAGATCTTGGTGGGTGACAACATTGGAGAAACAAGGGCAGCCGACAATTGTTTTGGGGGCCCATGATTTAGAAGACACACGCATATTGGATTGGACCAAGGAGGCACATAAGGGAAGCAGCTGATCTCATCATACATATTTCACATGGGCCGGCTTGGCAGTTTAGACTTTTAAGACTTGGGTTTGGGTGGACTTGTAGTTGTAGGACACCATGATTTTATTAAAGAAAAACATAATCATCACAGATTTTTTGGGCCGCAATCGTCATAGGAAATTGTTGGAGGGACTTTCGAGGGCATCATCTTATTTTAATATCATCAACATTTCGACGGCAGGTAGAAGGGGATGACTGAAGCGATTGAAGATCAACAACCTATCATGAGCGGCTAGTCTTTTATGGTTTCCTTCGGATGGAGGGTTTGTGTAATTAGGTACTTTTATGTGTTTTTAATCATTGTAACTTGGTGATCTAAGCATCCGATGCTTTTCACCATGGATTTAATTAACTGATTGTAACTGGTTGCATTTATTTAAACCTTGATTTCTAATCATTCAGTTCCCGAGAGTTCTAGTAATTGGGATATATTTGACATGGGATTAGGGTTTGTAATTGATAATCATTCGATAACCTCCCGTTATGTATTGACCGGAGTACTTAGTCGTTGGTTATCACAATTGGTTAATTAGGTTAAACATTTATCTCTATGTGAATGTTTTGATTAAACACATAACTGAACTTGTTTGCAAACCTGAAATCTGAAGGAACCTTTCTTTTTCCTATTGTTTAAAACCTCAAGTTCTTAATTCATAATTTAGTTAATCCACAAATCAAACAATCATCAGTTTATTTTTTTATAGTTGTTAGTAAATACTTAACATTACACACTTTCCACAATCCTCCTCTGGTTCGATATCCGACTTACTCTAGCTACTAGTTTATTTCGGTTTTTGCATGTCACTAACGACAGACATCACAAGTCAGACAATTCAGCATTTAAAGCATCATGTTTGCTTTGCAACTCAGACATATTAGCATCCAAATCAGCACATTTAACACTTAAGCTAGCACAATCATCACAATTAACAACAGTTGGTTCATCGACACATACCTGACTGGAATCACTCTCAGATGTTGACCTATCTGCATCAGAATCAACAACCTCCTTTGATGATTCACATTCAGATCCATCCTCGCTTGAACTTGAACTTGAAGTTGTAACATCTTCAACTGAAGTTGAAACGTCTTCAACTGAACTACTGTCATGTTCAGAACTGTCATTGTTTCGCGATGATTCGCCATTGCTGGCATCTTTGATAATTTTAGCATAAAACGCCGTTTTTGTTTGACTACAGTTCCTTGCATCAAGAGATGATGGTGCTACAGTAGAATGATGGCGCTGTGAAGCAACTGGTGGTAATGGATTTCCATACAAGTCTGTGGTTGGAGCTGGCTTTACAGGAACTTCTATCGGATTGCCATACAAATCTGTGCTTGTGACAAACGCCGTTTGAAGTGGAGCATGTGAAGCAACTGGTGGTAATGGATTTCCATACAAATCAGTTGCTAAGTCCTTTCTCGTATACGTTTTATTTGACGGTGTGGGAGACTGAGCCCATGAAGGAGATAAACCCTTGCTCGTATCCCACCAAGCCGGATTCATTTTAGATGTATAATGATGAAAACTATTGATTTGACGAAACTCAAGGGTTGACGAAACCTGTTATGATTCGACGAAACAATGAATGACGAAACCCTGTGATGAATTTTGGCGAAACCCTCTTATGTGTGACGAAACCTGAAGAAGGATGTTGACTTCGACGAAACTTCTTTATCACTTTTCGTCAATCAAAGAGATAAGGTGAGGTTTGGTTAGATTAGAATTTATTTTTTTTTAAACAAAAACTTATCCTTAGTCTGACAGGTACACAGTTTTTCAACTCAAAGCATGCTATCTCACCAAACACAGCAGCCCACCATGCTTTTGATAACACAATTTTCAACAAGATATAATTTTTAATTCCCAAACAATTCAAACAGTTACTTCACTAAAGATTGAAACGTTGATATCATGAAGAACACTTTGAAGATTCTTTGAAGAACACTTGAAGATTTGAATTTTCCGGCCACTAACGAATTTTCCGAACAACAGATTTTGACGTAGAAACTCGACACGACTTGTACCTTCGATAATCTCCAACACTTTTCAACAAGTTTTGAACAGAAACGACACCAAACAACACCGATTTTCGAGTTTTAATACGTATTTTCAGAAGAAAGAAAATGGGTTTATGATTTTTGTCCAAGAAAAGCTTAAAACCCACTCGAAAATCGCACCGGTAACTCGGTTCTCAACAAGAAATCGAGCCTTACGCTCTGATACCAATTGTAGGTCCGTTTGCGGATCGCCGGACAACTACGAGATCTTGTTTCGAATACCGTAACGAGTGCGGAATCCACGTTACGATACAAACCGAGCGAGAGATAAACACAACACAAAGATATACCGTTTAACTGTTGTATATTGATACCGATAGAGTTTCGTTACAGAATGATACAATACGAAATACAATGAAACTCTCGGTTCTCTCCCTCTCTCTTGTGTTCTGAACTGTTGTTGTTTATATAGGGGACCAGTCGACGAAACTCATAGATGGCCACGGCGAAGCTTCAAAGTCGACGAAACCTTGATGTGGTCGACGAAACTTCAAAGTCGACGAAACCCTTCAAGGTTTCGTCGACCTACATGTTGATCTAATAGATTCGGCCCAAATGCAAGCCCACATAATTTGATAAACAAATGATTGGCCCATGTGCACATGTACGTGAAATCTGAATTTTCAGATTTGTAAGGATTAGTCAACAAGTGACATCATCATGACATCATCATGATGATGTCATGGTGATGTGTCATCGGGAATAGGTTCGCGCCTCTCCGTGCGTCGCGTGTCGAACTCTGGGGCGCACGACGGAGGAATGTCGTGACGTCGGGCTTGAGCCAAACCTAACCGAGCCGAACCAAACCGAATCGAACCGAGTCAAGTCGCGTCCATATAAAGTGTACCAACAAATATTTACAAATTTACACCAGTCATTCCAAGACGTTTCGATACCTTTATTCCTAGTTTTGAACCATAAATAACCCAGTTTCTTCACTTCGCCACACAGGTACTCGAACTTCACCTCTTTATTCTTGAATCTTGCTTCGTTCCTCATTCTCCAGATAGCCCAACACCCGATTCTAACGAGGCCTTTAATGACCTCCATCTTCATACCAGCCGCACCCACATGCTTGTGTATAACAAGAAGGTCCCTGAAAGAAAACACCACCAAAGGATGACACTTGCACCAATTCCCAATCCAAGACCAAAGCATCGATGCAAAATAGCACTTCGTAAACAAATGCTCGACGTCCTCGTCTCCTTCGCCACACAGACCACAAACCAAGCTGCCTACCTCGATATTACATTTAGACAAAGCCTCGGCCGTTGCAATCCTATTCATCTCCGCCCGCCATATGAACACATTGCACTTCTTCGGGATCCACTTGCATCTCTCCGGCACGAAAACACTCGTCCAACTTCTGCAACTGTCAAGAATAAGCCTGCCTGATTTCACTGTATATTCCTCTTCTTTCTCGCCTTCAATCCCCAACCAATACCTTTTATCTCTTTCCTGATTAAGAATGACGTGCAGCAACATCGAACAAAGAACTACCAGATCGTTGACCTCACTTTCCGAAGCAATAGACCTTTTCCATCTCCATATTAAGTTTCCACCATCAATTCGGTTTCCCAACACATTACTAACCTTACAATTTTTAACTTCCTCCAGCTTGAACAGATTTGGAAAAACCTCACATAAAGGTTCACTCCCCTTGCATTTATTCCATCCAAGTATTTAATGTTTTTATCTTTTACGTTGGTCCAATGAATGCATTGTGACACTTTATCCAAAAATTTTCACAATCGTTACTCGACTTAAATCAAAATATAATTAGTAGGATATATTCATTTATTAGTCACATCACTAATAATATAAATAATATACCCCACCTTCTACTCACTATTTTTCCCTATACAATATGCATGTCATCATTTTATATAATAAAATAATAATATATAACATATAATAATAATAATAATACATATAACATATTAATACGTTACATATGACTATATATTTATATTTATATTTATATTTATTATAATATAATAATATTACGTTTCAAAAAAATAATATAATAATATTAATATATGTTACTATTTATAATTATAATAATAAAACCGTTTCGTTTCCCCCCAAACCCTATTTACATTCATTTTCCCCAAAAATCCAACACCAACTTCTACCAATTCAATCTTCTTCATCCAGAGATCATCATCCAAAAAAAAAACTGAACGCCATTAAAGGTACGTTTCCCCCTAACTATGTTCTCGATATAACCAATATATGTTCATCATGTCCTCCGTTCTTTAATTCCACTTCCATCACTTAATTCGATCCACACTCGATCAACTTGAATTACATTTAGATTAAATTTTTATTTCTTATTCTTGCTATATGAATGGTGATTATTTCGTGCTCACGATATGGATTCTGTTTTATTGCATCATGTTTATCATTCCCCCTTAATTATTGATTCAAACTCCTTTATTATTGATTTACGAGTTAACTGCCATTTTCGTCCCTGTGGTTTGGTCACTTTGGCCATTTCAGTCCATTTCTCAAAAATGCGCCATTTTCGTCCCCCACGTTCTGGAAAGGTGCCATTTCAGTCCAAAAATCATAACCCAGTTAAGTCAGTTGTTAAATAAGGACTGATTGTGTAAATTTGTAACATAAAGGACTGATTGTGTAAATTTGAAAAATGGACTGAAATGGCAGTTAACACCACCACCACTAGCCCTGCCACCACCACCACTCCGCTGCCACCACCACCACCACCACCGCCACCACCACCACTCCGCTGCCACCGTCACCACCACCACTCCGCTGCCACCACCACCACCACCACCACTCCGCTGCCACCGCCACCACCACCACTCCGCTGTCTTATGTTAGGTGGACAGGTTAGCTTTTCATTAAGTAATCAAGCTTATTCCAGCAAACTATCATTGGTTTCTAGCGCTAAACACATTAACACATTTTCTTTCATTCCTATACTAGGCCGAAAGAGATCCAACCCCATTGCACAAAGCAGCAAAAATACTAATTAATGCACAGCTAGATAATGGAGATTTTCCTCAACAGGTAACAAGAATCAAAGTCCCAGCCTCTTTACTAATCATGGAAACAACCTCTACCATACAACTTTCAGCCAATCATCTCTATTAACATCTAAGATGAATTTTTCAGGAGGTTACTGGAGTTTACATGAAGAATTGCATGTTACATTATCCAGAATACAGGAACATCTTCCCGCTTTGGGCACTTGGGGAATATCGCAAACGAGTTTGGATCAATTAAACTAATAGACTGAAGTGTCTTTGATGGCTGTGTCTGTACGTGGTGCTAGCCTCTGGCTAGGTTTGATGAAATATATTTATGTTGGCCATTCAAAAAACAAGACTGAAGTGTCAGGCTGGAATAATCCAAATCTACAAATGTGTGCAGATCATAATGCAGTGGTCCTGTATGTTAAATTCAGGTGTCTTGTGTTACTCTTTTATCCTAATGAAACTAAAACAGGGGTTGTAAGGTTTATGTGGGCATAGATATTAGACAATTATAAACATAAGTTATGTAATTATTATGTTAAGGTACAATATGTAAATTATGTATATCTGAAACATTATAGATGAACCGGTGTGTGACGGTGGTTGATAACGTTTCAAAAATAGCGGTTATTCCCGCCAAATTTAACCGCCTTCACAACCGTTCGTCTTCATCAAGTATTTACTGTGGTGGCGGTGGTGGCTGTGGTGGCGGTGGTGGCAGCGGAGTGGTGGTGGTGGCGGTGGTGGTGGTGGTGGTGGTGGCAGCGGAGTGGTGGTGGTGGCGGTGGTGGCGGTGGTGGTGGTGGTGGTGGTGGCAGCGGAGTGGTGGTGGTGGCAGGGCTAGTGGTGGTGGTGTTAACTGCCATTTCAGTCCATTTTTCAAATTTACACAATCAGTCCTTTATGTTACAAATTTACACAATCAGTCCTTATTTAACAACTGACTTAACTGGGTTATGATTTTTGGACTGAAATGGCACCTTTCCAGAACGTGGGGGACGAAAATGGCGCATTTTTTAGAAATGGACTGAAATGACCAAAGTGACCAAACCACATGGACGAAAATGGCAGTTAACTCTTGATTTACACTTAGGGTAAATTTGTTCATATCTCTATACGCATCAAAATTACGGTAACACGCGCATCTAATCCTCATATGTTTATGATTATGTGTTTCTGAATGTTATTTTATTATTTTCAAATTGTTTCATTCACTCTACTTTCATACTTATGTTAAACAAAATCTTTACTTACCTATATGAATCAAAATTAGAGTAAAGATCGCATCTAATCCCCATATGTTTTTGATTATGTGTTTATAAACGTTATTGTATTTCCCAGATTGTTTCATTCTCTCAACTCTCATCGTTAGGGTAATGTAAAATCTGTATTTACATTTTTATTAACTATGTGGTTTGGCTTAATTTTTGTAAACACAACTTATTTAAGATGTTTTCTTGCTTATTGTTCTTGCAACCACCGAAACAATTAAGAAACATAGAAAACATAAAATCATATTTACACCTTTTTGTTTTATGGTTTGAACTCAGTGAACGGATTTGAACGTAGATTCCATTGTGTCATTGTTTTATGGTCATCGGGTGTAAATTCCTCGCATTATTCTAACCTACAAAATAATAATCTGCCTTTCATTTTCAAAACAAAACAAATCTAATTAAGTTATGCTATGCCATGACAATTAACAAAAGTCAAGGAACCAGAGCCACAAGAAAACGACCCTATTTAACGTAACAAAAATATTTTTTCCTAGACTTCTTAAATCAAATACTCCAAATAAAGGTATGTTAAAAATCAATAAGTATAATGTGCATATATTTAAATATATAACTTTATAATTGTATTTTAAGAACATAACAAATATTTTTATCATTTCATTGCTTTACATGGAACTTCTAATGATATTCAAAGAGATATATGTGATTAAACCAAGTGTTACGCAATCTAATCCATCTAAGAGTTAAGGAGTTGGGTAACATATAAATGTGAGAGTGCTATATTATCTTTTAGTATAATCATCTAAGCTTTATGAATTATATATTAATAATAATAAGAGTTAAATGCTTGGTTGGTCCCTGTGGTTTGCAAAAAATTCATACTTGGTTCTAGTGGTTTACTAATTACATGCGTGGTCCCAAAAGTTGTCAAAAATGAACTCGGTTGGTCCCCTGACCTAACCTTTGTTAAATTTCTCAGTTAACTATGTGTGAAACGACTATATTACCCTTGAACAATTAAAACAAATAAAAAAAAAATACTCTAAAAAAACCCTACCACCACCCATTTAACCCCACTGTTACACACCATAACCAGACAATCTCGAACCACCAAACTAAGCACCACCACTACAAGCACCTCTCTCTCTCTCTCTCTCTCTCTCTCTCTCTCTCTCTCTCTCTCTCTCTCTCTCTCTCGTTATTCTTAAACAAGCACCACCATCACCACCACCACTACAACCAAACACCCACCACCGCTTCTCACCTCCACCCTCGAACACCCACCAAGCACGACGGACACAAAGAACCAGAAACTGATTGCAAGCTGAAACGACTGCATTCCATCGGAAACACGACCCAGATCGATTCAAATTGTTGATGGTTAGTGATGTTCATACAACCTGGAAACACGAGCCAGATTGATTCGAAGCCGCAGTTCCGTCGGAGTCAAAATTAGGGTAAAAGTAGTTGTTTTATTCTAGGTAATAACATCTTTTAGATCTTGATCGATCCATCCGATTAAACACATCAGTAATCTGGTCTGTATGGTATTTCTCTCTTTTCTGGTCTGTATGGTATTTCTCTCTTTTTTTGTGGATAATCTGCTGCAAATCTAATTGGGGGTTTAGATGATGAATGAGGACTGTGTGGTATTTCTCTCTTTTTTTGATCAACGAATATTAATAAAAGTTTGATGTATTTATTGTTGGTGGTTGTGGTTGTTGGTGGTGGCCGGCGTCGGAGATGGTGGTTGTGACTGTTGATGGCGGCCGGGGGAGATCGCAGTGGTGCGTAGGTGGTTGTGATAGTGGTAGGATCATTTAATAAAAAGGAGGAAGAAGATGAAGGGTAAAATAGTCATTTCAAAAGTACTTAACTGAGAAACTTAACAGAGGTTAGGTCAGGGGACCAACCGAGTTCATTTTTGACAACTTTTGGGACCACGCGTGTAATTAGTAAACCACTAGGACCAAGTATGAAATTTTTGCAAACCTCAGGGACCAACCAAGCATTTAACTCTAATAATAATAAGTTGTAATTATTTTCACACATTAAAATTTTCTTCTCATTGGGCAGGTGCTACTTATGCAATATCCGAACACAATCAAGCACTTTTTATACCTCATTCATTACTATTGTTCATATGTATGATAAAGGATCCTTCATCAATACTTCAACTTTATATAAGAATTGTTTATATATGAGTGTGACCAATAATACTTAAGATGATTATTAATGTTTGTTTAAATAATTGTGCCAAATTTTGTTTACATTAATTTGCACCAATAACTTAAGCTAGAAAATTGTTTTGTTTATACAAAATATATTTGAATTTGATGATAAAAACTTTGCTAATCAACTCCCGCCGTAACGCGCGGGTTGCGTTAACTAGTTAAATACAAATATTAAATGAAGTAAAATGAAACATTCTTATTGATTGAAACTTATTCTTTTTTCTTCTTACAAAAAAATTCTTCTCATTTGAACCCTCCACACTTGGACTATTAGAAACATTCTTATTGGTTGAAACTTATTTTTTTTTCTTCTTACAAAAAAATTCTTCTCATTTGAACGCTCCACACTTGGACTATTATTATATCTCCCACTTGTATATATAGATTACTCACAGTTGTATATGAGCTAGCTGTTTGAACTAGTGTTTACAATGCATTGTCACATACATCACATTTTAAATGGTCTTATTTGGTGAGGCGGACGAGTCATCAGACCACATGTTCTCAGCATGCATGGTGGCTACAGTTGTTTGGCATAAAATTTCGGTGTTATGCGGGTTAATTACCTACGCCGTTCCTTTTCTCGACAAAGGATAGATAGGATATGCACAAGGTAATATCGGATGCCCAGGTGAGATGCAAACTGGTCCAATGTATCATTAAAATCCGGTGCTGTCTTATATGGAAACACAGGAACGATATGGGGTTTAAATCGATCAGAGTTGATATCGGAAGCATCTTGGATGAATTGCGCACCATGGGTTTTTTTATGGATAAAGAACAGGTCCAAATTGAAGATAGATTGGGATCAATGGTATAGTTATAATTTTTGTAATTAGTTTGTAATATGACTGTAATTTATCTGAAGTTTTTGGTTTTTGGGTTGTAGCCTTTGTGCTGTTGGTTTGCTGTGAATAAAGATTAACTTCAAAAAAAAATTAGTTTTTTTTACTAATCTTATTTATTATTTGGCTTGTTGACTGGTATTGAACACTTGCCTCACTTTATGGTGGTTTCCTTCTTCTTGTCATCATAAGATAGATATTAAAAATATAGCATGTGGCTACCACCTGATGTAAGTTCATGAATATTTTATATATCTCCCAACTTTAATTGAATTGCACTCTACATGGGTTTAAAGTAACAACCTTTCTACCAACTATATAAGCCCCTAAAGCCCTCTCATTTTCTTCATCCAAATCTAAATCCACTTCATTTTTTTCATATAATTTTCTAATTAATCTTCCTTAATAATTCTTAAGCATGGATAAACTTATGTTTTGGTTGCTAATTTTTCTTATCAACTTCCAATACACCACTTGTGCCATTACCAATCCTACATCTCTAGATTTTATCAAAACTTCATGCAAAACCACCCGACACCCTGCTCTCTGCGTCAACTCCCTCTCAAATTATGCCAGTTCGATCCAAGGAAACGATCAGCAGCTAGCCAAAGCCGCCATTGCAGTCAGCCTGAACACTGCTAAGTCAGCGGCGGCATACGTTTCCAAACTTGCTGGAACAACCTCGAATATAAAACCAAGGGAGTCCCAAGCCTTGAAAGACTGTGTCAACAGCATGACCAGCTGTGTGGCTAGTCTAACCCAGTCAATTCAGGAGTTTGGGAAAATGGCTCAGTTTAAGGGACAGAATTTTGTTTGGCACATGAACAATGTCCAAACATGGGTCAGTTCCGCCCTTACTAACCGAAACACTTGTATTGGAGGATTCTCAGATAGTTCAATGAATGGACAATTAAAGGATGCTGTTAATAAAAAGATGAGTTCTGTTTCACAAGTCACCAGCAATGCACTTGCTTTGGTGAACATGTTTTCTGTGAGACATAAAGATGTTACACATAATCCTTGACGGTTCACACTTCATAGCTATTGTTTTTTACATGTTCCTAATCCAACAAAGGTTATACATATATAGTAGTATTATGGTGTGCCATAAATAGGTTTTTGTATCCTTTATAAGGATTGTTTTTTTACTAGTCTATTGTACTGGTTTCTCTGTAAAACCTTTATGTTTCTGTGGCTAAGGTTATCCTTTGTTTAGGTTTTGTTGGCCTTGTAGTTAATGTTGTATATCTAATAAAATAAAGATGGCACCTTTATCTTGTCTTCTTTGTAACTTTAGGATGGTTTTTGTATTGTTTCATGCCTGAATGCCTCAAGGTCCAGTTTTCTTCAGGTTGTAATATCCAAGATTGATACTTGACATTATGTTAGTAATACTTCAACTTATTTCCATTTGCCATGTCGAATATCATATCCATATTGACGAGTTCAAGAATCGATAGTGCATTAACAAATTTAACCTTGGAACTCAAGGACCATAGAATGTAAATCATATATAACATCATCAAAAGATACTCATTGTGGTTGTGATTCTATGGATCATCCAAAGCATTTTTGTGTTGGCATATAGTGAGACCTTCTAAGGTAGGGATTGATGAGGGCCAATAATTTAAATGATTGACTCATATGTGGCTTGGTAAAAATGCGAAAAAAAGAGTAAAGAAACTGATCCATAACTCCTAAAAAAATCATCACTAAAGCTAAATAATAGTTTTCTTTTTGTTCTAAATTGACAATTTTTATCGTCATTTATTTAAGTAAAGTTTACAATGCTAGTTATTTGAAATAAATGAACACTTCGTATATGTTTTATATTCCACGTACTAAGGTAACAATTACTGTGGCCGAACTTCATATTTCAGTTAGCAAAATCATAGACTCCTCCGTAATTGTTAATTAGGTTACTAATTGATATCAGTTAATACATATTCTCCCATTCTAAGTTTTTAGAAAGTTTGTTATATTCAACTCTTTTCTCTTTCATATTGTGTGGTACATGTGACGCTTTGCAATCGTGTTGTGCCAGTTGCTATAAAAACTTTGTTGTTGGCATATTGTGTTGGAAGAAACCAACCTCGATCCCGGTTAGGTTGATCGCTTGTGTTGTGCATTTGATAGTCTCACTTCGATCTAGGGCTAATAAAATCAGTACAAATCTTAAAAAGGATGTGTCACCATTGTAGATGGCAGAAACCCTCATAAAACTCAACGGGAATGGTATTATTAGGCATCCTCTTCTGAGTAAAGGAGGTGTTAGTACCGTAGAACTAGTCGTGGCTATTGGCCTCTTGTCAAAGATGAAGATGTCAGTCATTGTATAGACTTCCCACATGATTAATTTGACAAGTTCATTAATGTTGATTTTTAGATGGAGTGACTTAATATGGTTAATCTTATACTTTAGTTAGCTGTCATCTTATCTACTAGTGATCTTAACACTACATGATTGTTTCCATGAGAGTACATTTTTTTATTATATGTAAACCGTATCCAAGTTTATGTTGGGGAATTTTTCTATATATAAAACTTGGACAATATCATGATCATATTCTTGGACAATGGGAATCATGATCATTGTCTTTGTCACTTGTCAGATGTACTTACGGAAATGGTTTTGTTACAAATACCATGGTGTGATCACTTCAGTTTTGTGAGATCTGAGAATAGTGAGCAAAATTAAGGGCTGGGTGTTCACTGCAGTTTCCACCGACCAAGTTCAAAATAAAACTAATTGTTTAGTAACTTTCATGGAAGGATGGATCTGGATCAGCTGGATATGGAAAACTAGTAATGAACTAGCCTTTAAGTACGTTAATTATTTATGTTCATGTGCTTCTGTTTATGTCTATTGGAAGTTTCCCACACATATCCTCTTATGTCTTAAACGCTTATCATGTCTTTTGCCTTTTAATTTCTTTTATTAGGATAATAAATCAATTTGAAGGTTACAAAATATTTTATAAAGTTAATATGATCGAGGCTATGCAGTCATATTCATTTACGTCAAAATTACATAAAAATTAAGCTAGAAGTGTCATTTTGTTACATTTCTAATATATATATTTCAAAAAATGAAATGACCTGAAAGATATGATTTACCAAACCTTAGTTCTTTTTGTAGTGTACCGGGTGGGCTGTGGAGATTATGTGCATGTCAAATGAAGTTTCTATCCTTCCATCACATGAATAAGATTTTGAAGTTATTGAAAGCGCAAAATTCTTAAGCTAGCAGCACCACAAGCATTTGTTATAAATAGAATAGCAAAAGAAATTAAAGAAATCAATCCGATGCTGAGATGATTTATGAAAGTGAAGAAACTAAATAATACTTCAAAACTGGAGGTGAGTCATGTTAAATATCATTTTACGTCATGAGTCATCCACCTCATCATAGTCATTTGGTTCACCCTTCTTTATTAATTACTATGCCAACCAATACTCACTTTGCATACACATTCACTCTCTCTCTCATCAAAACCAACCAATCTCTCTCTTTCACACGTGACGAGAACCACGAACTCATCCCAAAAAAAGCTCATTAATGAGATGAGGGGCTAGTGTTTTGCTTGTGGCGGCTCTTGGTCCACCCAACCGCATGACCATTACATGCGGTCTAAGGCTGGAGCTGAGGGTATGAAATAAAGTTAGTCATCTCAACGCCACGTCAACAATGGGTTTTATTCTCCCATTCCAATAACACTCACGGTATGAAATTAAGCCCTCTTAATCATTAATTAATCATTTATTTATTTTTGTTTTTTTATTTATAACATTTAAATAAAATAAAAAAATAAAAAACATAACATTTAAAACAAGATAACATTTAAACTAAATAAAAAAACTCTATTAAAAAAATTCAAAACACTAATAAATAAAAAACATAACATTTAAAAAAATAACATTTAAACTAAATAAAAAATTACATTAAAAAACGTAACGTCTAAAAACTAGAGGGTTGCAAACATATATAAACTACTAATATTTTTATTATTAAAACTAAAAGTATAAAACTATCCAAGCCGGCCGGTTTCTCAAAACCACAACATATCAAACGGTCTTTGGTACTCTGCTTGGATCAAACTCGGTATGTGTGCGGAAAGCACTTCATCCTCAAGTATACCCTCCTCGTGGTTCAACGCAGTGAAGTAGCAACTCTCAAAATTTGTACACTTTATTTTTAGATGCATAAACCTTCCTAAAATTATATTTCTCCCATGAACATTTTCACCCACATGTTCATAAAATGTGGACCCGACCCTACTCCAACATTGTGAAGGCAATCCTAGGTCAACTATATCCACCCAACTTGTGTACAAAGCGATATCCTCAGCCTCGCTCCAACAACGGGCCATTTGAGAGTATAGGAGTTTGAGAGTATAGAGAGATTGAAAGTGAAATAAAATAAGTGTGTGTGTGTTTATATTTATATAGGTGTAAAATAAAAAAAAAATGAAATTATTTTTTTGTAAGTTATTGTTGCAAACGGTAAAAAAAGGGCCCCACCAAAATATGCACATTATCAATCGCCATTGTATTCACACGTAATCAATAGCGTCCCCAATAGCGCTCAGGAAAATAACAAAGAAAGAGGGGCTATTGAGGGAAAGAAAGGCTCGCGTGATGGGGCAATGACACCCATTATGTGGAGCATAAGTGATAATAGTGATGGACTGATTGTTGTTTGGTATAGAGAATAAATTCTGTGAATGGGGTTTGAATTGTATTGAAATTGTAAAAAACTAAATTAGGGTTACAAAAGAAGGTGTTTATATAGAACACCATTTTATACATTTAGCCCCTACACTATGATATATTGTTTACTTTCCAACACTCCCCCTCAAGTTGAGTAGTGGGATCACCAATACTTAACTTGCTCAAACAGCTACTAAAGGCGTTTCCGTTGACGCCTTTTGTGAGTATATCTGCGAGTTGATATTTTGATCAAACATACGGGAGTTCTATGATTCTTTCTTCCAACTTCTCTTTGATAAAATGTCGATCTACCTCCACGTGTTTTGTTCGATCATGTTGAACTGGGTTTTCTGAGATTTGTATTGCAGCTGTATTGTCACACATAACTTTACTGGGAGCCTTTTGGGAAAAACTAATGTCTTCTAGCATATTCCTGATCCAAAGAAATTCGCTTAACCCTCGAGCTATACCTCTAAATTCTGCTTCTGCACTCGACAGAGCGACCACCTTCTGTTTCTTACTCCTCCATGTAACAAGGTTTCCACCAACCAAGGAAAAGTACCCTGATGTTGACCTTCGGTTTCCCTTATCTCCTGCCCAGTCTGCGTCAGTGTAGAGCTCAACATTTAAATGTCCATTCGATTTGAACAACACTCCATGGCCTGCGGTTCCCTTGAGATATCTTAAGATTCTCTGAGCAGCTTCCATGTGGGTAACTTGTGGTTGATGCATGAATTGACTCACCACTCCAACAGCATAAGCTATATCAGGGCGAGTGTGAGAGAGATAAATTAACTTGCCTACAAGCCGTTGATACTGTAACAATCCTCAATAAACCGACACCCTCATAATAAATTCCGACATCCTAGTATATTTTAAAATGTCTCAATATGTCTTTAAATATACCCCGTATGTGAAAACCGAGCCCGAAATACAGTATAGCATTAAAAATAAAATTTAAAAATTTGATTATTAAGTTGAGGCGGGCCACGTAGGACCCACCCCAACCTTACGCGGGCGGTATCAAGGCTCAAAACTGATTTCGGTGGAATTTTAAGTTAAGGCGGCCGTATAAGCTACCCTTAACACTTACGCGGGCCGCGTGAGATCTAGAATGTGGCGCATGTAACACCCCGAAAACGGGTTTGGTAATCAAACTCCGTTAATACTAAAAGACGGGTAACGTACCGTTAGTAGTAAAAATAACCTGGTAAATATTTGGATTTAAATAAGAAATCCTAATATTAAATACAAACGAATCAAAGTTTTAAGGAATTAAGTTTATAAGAGCCTGAGTTAACGGGACTTAAAATAAAACGGGTTATAACTCCCGGAACCCACTAAATAACTAGGAATGTCAACCTAGTTAGTCTAGTGTTTTAAAAATAATGAGGAACTTGATGTAGTAACCTTTATAAACCTGGGTAAAGTTGAGGGACTAAAATGGTTAAAGTGAGAAAATGAGTTTTTATTAATTAAAATTAAAAACACCAAAACACACACCTTTGTGTGTGTTCTGGTCGTACAAAACACAGGAGTCAAGAAGAGCTCTCAAGCTCAAACCCTAACAAGCATAAAATCAGCAAATTGAAGGGGTAAATCCAACCCAAATCGAAATCCAAGCACGAATTCGTGATCAGCTCGATGAAGGGATCATAAGGTATGCCAAATTTCATTATTTAGTTCCATCTTGAATTCTTGGTGAACATATGAAATCGAAAATTTGGCTTGCATGATTGAAGTTTGGATGAAATTAGGATGAAATCATGTCTAGGAACAAACCCTAGTCAATAATTTGTTGAATTAGTGTTCATAGATATGAAGTTCATAACCATCCATTTATGTGTTAAATGGGTTTTTGTAGAAATATGATGAACACTTGAATTAAGGTGTTAAATGGATGAACATTGAAGTAGTGATGCTAGTTCTAGGTGTAGTTCATGTACACTAGACATAGAGGCATGATTTTGATACTAAAACTTGGTTAAAATGATGACCATAATTAGATAAAATATGTTTACAAAATCGCGCCTACAAGATGTTTGTTAAAATGCCCGAATGAATATTGAAATGAAGATTTTATGAGAGACATGCGTAATTGGCTAGTTTGACTAATTGCGTGAAATATGGTTAAAACGGATTCTAATCATAACGATGATTTAACTTAATTATGCCTACGGTATAATTAAAGGTAGTTGACTTCTAAAAGTCAAACTAACCAATGATGAATTCGAATAGTAGTTTCGGCATGAAATCCGTAAAATGAAATAGTCATAAGTAATGATGACTAATCTAATCGTCTTACGGATTATGATAATAGTTTGACGCTTGACAAGTTAGATGGAAGCTTGGGAAGGAAGCGGGTCAAACGAGTCAAGTATGAAGGAAAGCGTATTTAGGATGCGAGGTAAGTCAAAACTTACACCTTTTATTTAATACCTATTTGTTTTATAGGTTATGAATCATAGAAAGTCATGTTTGAATTATGATGTTCCGACACGTCATATGCGGTTCGGAACAAAAGACAAGGGTAATAAACCATGTATAATGGTTAAAAGGAGCTAAAACGATTAATTGGTCACGCAATGACTAAATGGTAATGAGTTTTAAATGGTTACCTTATAAGGTAAACCATTGCAAATAATAAGGGTAAAACGGTATTTTGGTCACTTGTTGATAATAACCGTTACTCGTGAAAGACACCTTATAGCGTAAGTTATAATGGGTCAAAAGAATCAATAAATGATTTATAAGTAAAAATACTATATGGTATAAACCGAAGCGAGTCTTGTAGATGAGATGGTACTAAATAACATCTCGCAAAGATAATCGGTCATTTAGACCAAACGGGTCAAAGGGTGGAGATACCACCTTTTGATAATAGCGACTAATGATTCTTGTCGAGTTATATGATTTCAGGAATAAATGTCGAAATGATATTTGAATCGCTATTACTTAGCGATTATTATAGCAAGGCATTAAAACAGGTCAATACATTGACCCGAGCCAGGTATGTGTAATAGAGTAATTATCCATTTAGAACGTAAGGTTCAATGAGCATTAAATGAAGTCTTAGATAGACAATGGGTTACTTAAATGGGAAAACCGAATGTTTTAAAAAGAGGGTCGTGGCGTTTCGAAAAGCATAATGACTTTTCGAACAAGATCATAACTCAAAAGAAGAATTATGGGTCAAACATGCTCTCAAAAGACCTCGTCGTAATTGAAAGACTAAAAAGGACCAAAACGCCCTTGTTAGCTAATTCAAACAAACAACCTTTAAAGGTTGTTTGGAAACGAGTTTTATGACTAGGTAAATACTTAGAATAAGTATAGAAGCTGAAAGATGTAATACGTTAGTCAAATGGCTCTATTTGAGTCTTGCCGTAAAATAATAATCCGAAGGGTAAAACTCGGAACATATAGATATCCACATTAAATCCAACACACATAGAGTTGTAGTTGAAGATTACTTGATAAGAAATGTAGGAATAAGATGCTAGAAATGAATGAAAGCGATTTCAAGCTTTAAAGTGCTTAAATACCCTTAACGGGTCAAAATAAGCATACGAGCGAAAACGGGTTTAAATTGTGTAATAAACCCGTGATTAGAACCTAAAATGGTAGATAACATTAATTTGAAGAAGTGTATGTGATATAAGGATCAAACCAATACGTTTATTTGATAAAATTCATAAACGGGTTAAAATTTGGTAAAAAGGTAACGAGTCGAAGGCTAGAAGTCTCAAAATTTATTTTGTTGGATGTTGGATTTTTAACTCCATATGATGGAGAATTAAATTACGGACGCGTAGGAAAAAGAATCGCGTAAAACGGATCAATAACGAAGAAGTTATGGCCGTTTCCGTAAAAACTTGGTGCCGGCGCGTGGCGCGAAAGGCACTGCTTTTGGCGAAAATTTTTTATTTTAATCAGTTTCGCTTCCTGGACTCGTTTACGCACGTTTTAAACTACGTATGACTAATCCGACTCATGTTTTATGAGTTTCAGGTATAATTTTAGCACCGGAGGACGATTAAGCACAACGAAGAACCGAACACGATCAAGAAATAAGCTTCCGCACTATGTATCGTTGTTTTGTTAAATGACGAACTCATACATGTTATGTTGTATAGTTTTAATTCTGTAAGAAAGTTTAATGAAACCCGTAATTTCAATGTATTTGAAATTCTAATTACCCGTTTATCTTCGTAAATTATACGAAAATCGTTAAATAATATTAAGGGTGTTACAAGTTGGTATCAGAGCTCAAGGTTGTTGACAAATGTGTTCGGTTCGAGGCTTGATCGCAAATCCGGTAAGTACATGTATATCAATGGTTTAGTATGATTAAAGTGCTGAGAACAACACATATTATTATCGTGTAATACACGTTACACCAATAAAATCGATATAGAATAGATATAGTCAACGAAATTGCACGCGTTGATGCGTATAGTAGAAAAGCCTTGTATTATAATACGGGCATCCTTTAATGTTGAAATTACTAATTGTTGTATATGTTTTAGTTGAAGGACACTCGCATATGAGGATAGCGAGAGTTTAACAAATCGCAGATTTGACAGAGGAACGGTCCAAAGAGTATGCTCATCAAGGACCTAAATCGCGTAACGGTCGCGAACATGGCTAATGGCAAGAGAAGCCCGTTAGGGCAAGCATTACCAGGTGCACATTTCAAATTTAATTGCACAAATAGTAATATGCAACAAATAAGTAGAAATTGAAAGTTGCATATGTAGATTAAAAACTTGGAAAAACCCGAATAGAAAATGTATTCGGGATATTGTTTCCAAGAGAAACAAATAGAGGCATTACTTACATAGGGCGTGATGTGAAAACTATAAAAAGGTCATGCGTGTCATGTGTTAATCGCTTACTCTGGCCAAGTAAGTAGTGGCATATGATACCATGAACTTCTTATAGCGGACACATTTACATCCGATGTAGTAGGGACGGGGTGAATGGGACAAATTAAAAAGTACCCAAATGAAACAAATGAACAAAATAGTTGATAATAATGTAAACGCACAGCTGGGTGACGGAAGCGTATTACATTAGGATAATGAGCCCGAGAGAAGGGACAAGGATTAATGTAAATGATGATATAAATGAATGATCAAAAGAAAATTCACGAAAATAAGTCATCTTGGACGAAAGGGCCATGGTGAACAAAATGGGCAAGTAAAACCAAAGTATAAATGATCCGCCGGGTCATAAAAAAAACAAAGGTGTTGCCTACGCGAAAAGGATAGACAAGGTTGTTAACTTTAGTCGTAGTAAAGAAAGGATAACGATGATAATCGTCACTCATAATTAATAAGGCCACCAATGGTGGTCACTTAAAGAATAAAAGACATGGTCGAATAAAAGCGACGGATTTCGCTAAGATGACCAAGTAAATCGAAATGAAGTCTTAATGCATACCGGAAGGGGTGCAATGATAACGATTTCGGTAAAACACCCGGTTGATGGGTAAGGAATTAAACGCATGCGTAGACTGAGAAACAGGAACGCGTATGGAAGGTCAAAAGACTCGGGTTTTGGGTCATGACTAAAGGACGACAAGATACTGCAAATAGAAATTTTGATAAATCACGTTCAACTATTTCAAAGCTGAACGGGTCGAACAAAGACTGAAGTTTGACATTCATAAGTGATGAATTTTCACACGAACAAGTCAAACAAATTTAATAAAGAATGACACTTGCTAAAGTAAGTAAGCGTGAATCGAATAAATAAAAGTGTGAAATATTAATAAACCTATGTAAAAGAGTTATAGGCATTAAAAACATTAAAATAAAAGAACCCGGGTAATGGGACGTAAAGAAGTATAGGTAAGAACCGGGTAACGGTAAGTGTAGGGCAAACCGACGTATAATTGACATTAGAAATCAAGAAGTCGGAAAGATAATTCGAAAGAAAACAATGTAGCCTTAGACTACGGTCAAGGTCAAACGAAATCTAAAAAGTAAAGGCGAATAATTCTAAACATAAAAAGGGGTGCCTTAACGCCATATGCGTATATAAACATATATTCATTTGAATAGAAACTCGAATAAAGTATGATCTACGGGATCATCATAACCTACGGGTTAATAATGTAAAACAAGAAAAACTGGTTATAACTCCCCGCGTAAAATGATAACGGGAGGTAAGGTTAGTATTTAAGTGATGGGTTTCGCTAAGTTAATTGAATGGGTTAAAGCGAAGAGATTATGAAAGGTCTACGAGACTAAAACGACCCACGGGTCATGATTAGAAAGAAATTATAAGGACTTCGCCCTAAAGAGGTGGAAGTCTAATCAAAATAGCCCATAAGGCTAGGTGATAAAACCTACGGATTAAATTAGATAAAGCGAGGGAATCAGTTAAGAATCCCCGCATAAAACTAAGACTGTAAAAGAATAAATTATGGACTGTCAATATCCTGGTATGGATAATTGACAAAAGTTAAAGAAAAGATCCTAAAACTAAAACTTCGGTTTTAGTAAGAAATAACGTTTTTACAAATATAAATTCTCATAGGAATTTAAATAGTAAGCATGAAAGATTCAAGTCTTGACACTGATAGGTGCAAGACGATATATTCGAAAAGTGATATTTTCAAAAATGAAAGGTTGATATAAATTAAACATGATGTGACACGATCACGGTCAAGAAATACAATGTGAAGTAGAATCACATTATAACCAAGTGAGCGGTAAAAAGTAACTGGGCTAATAAATCTAGTTAGTGAGACCGGTTAAGGTCAGCAATTCAAATCAAGAAATTTGGTTTGCTTGTAAGCGGTGGATTCGGTATAACTGAACCGAATAAATAAATTTGAAAATAAAAGAATTTGTTGCTAAAAGTGAAAGATTTCACTAAAAACCTTTAAACGGGTCAAAGTAACGGATTCATAAAGAATTCGATAGTATATGAAAGCGATGGATATCGCTAAGTTAACCAAACTAGTGGAAATAACGAGATTACGTTATTTCAAGTTGCACTATGTCGTATGAGATATGTAGACAATTAGTAACCAAAAAAAGATGTTACCATACTTTTCTGGTAATACTAACGAATGGTTAAAAGTATAAGTAATGTTTAAAAGATTTCTCGGATCGAATACATTGAGTTTAAACTCAATAAATTAAGTAAGAAAAGGTTTCGAGGACGAAACCTCTTTAAGGGGGGTAGACTTGTAACACCCCGAAAACGGGTTTGGTAATCAAACTCCGTTAATACTAAAAGACGGGTAACGTACCGTTAGTAGTAAAAATAACCTGGTAAATATTTGGATTTAAATAAGAAATCCTAATATTAAATACAAACGAATCAAAGTTTTAAGGAATTAAGTTTATAAGAGCCTGAGTTAACGGGACTTAAAATAAAACGGGTTATAACTCCCGGAACCCACTAAATAACTAGGAATGTCAACCTAGTTAGTCTAGTGTTTTAAAAATAATGAGGAACTTGATGTAGTAACCTTTATAAACCTGGGTAAAGTTAAGGGACTAAAATGGTTAAAGTGAGAAAATGAGTTTTTATTAATTAAAATTAAAAACACCAAAACACACACCTTTGTGTGTGTTCTGTTCGTACAAAACACAGGAGTCAAGAAGAGCTCTCAAGCTCAAACCCTAACAAGCATAAAATCAGCAAATTGAAGGGGTAAATCCAACCCAAATCGAAATCCAAGCACGAATTCGTGATCAGCTCGATGAAGGGATCATAAGGTATGCCAAATTTCATTATTTAGTTCCATCTTGAATTCTTGGTGAACATATGAAATCGAAAATTTGGCTTGCATGATTGAAGTTTGGATGAAATTAGGATGAAATCATGTCTAGGAACAAACCCTAGTCAATAATTTGTTGAATTAGTGTTCATAGATATGAAGTTCATAACCATCCATTTATGTGTTAAATGGGTTTTTGTAGAAATATGATGAACACTTGAATTAAGGTGTTAAATGGATGAACATTGAAGTAGTGATGCTAGTTCTAGGTGTAGTTCATGTACACTAGACATAGAGGCATGATTTTGATACTAAAACTTGGTTAAAATGATGACCATAATTAGATAAAATATGTTTACAAAATCGCGCCTACAAGATGTTTGTTAAAATGCCCGAATGAATATTGAAATGAAGATTTTATGAGAGACATGCGTAATTGGCTAGTTTGACTAATTGCGTGAAATATGGTTAAAACGGATTCTAATCATAACGATGATTTAACTTAATTATGCCTACGGTATAATTAAAGGTAGTTGACTTCTAAAAGTCAAACTAACCAATGATGAATTCGAATAGTAGTTTCGGCATGAAATCCGTAAAATGAAATAGTCATAAGTAATGATGACTAATCTAATCGTCTTACGGATTATGATAATAGTTTGACGCTTGACAAGTTAGATGGAAGCTTGGGAAGGAAGCGGGTCAAACGAGTCAAGTATGAAGGAAAGCGTATTTAGGATGCGAGGTAAGTCAAAACGTACACCTTTTATTTAATACCTATTTGTTTTATAGGTTATGAATCATAGAAAGTCATGTTTGAATTATGATGTTCCGACACGTCATATGCGGTTCGGAACAAAAGACAAGGGTAATAAACCATGTATAATGGTTAAAAGGAGCTAAAACGATTAATTGGTCACGCAATGACTAAATGGTAATGAGTTTTAAATGGTTACCTTATAAGGTAAACCATTGCAAATAATAAGGGTAAAACGGTATTTTGGTCACTTATAATAACCGTTACTCGTGAAAGACACCTTATAGCGTAAGTTATAATGGGTCAAAAGAATCAATAAATGATTTATAAGTAAAAATACTATACGGTATAAACCGAAGCGAGTCTTGTAGATGAGATGGTACTAAATAACATCTCGCAAAGATAATCGGTCATTTAGACCAAACGGATCAATAACGAAGAAGTTATGGTCGTTTCCGTAAAAACTGGTATTGCTGAAAAATGCAGCAGAGCTGCTTGAAAACTGTCTCCCTCGCGCCACGCGAGGGAGCAACCTGGTGCCGGCGCGTGGCGCGAAAGGCACTGTTTTTGGCGAAAAAATTTTATTTTAATCAGTTTCGCTTCCCGGACTCGTTTACGCACGTTTTAAACTACGTATGACTAATCCGACTCATGTTTTATGAGTTTCAGGTATAATTTTAGCACCGGAGGACGATCAAGCACAACGAAGAATCGAACACGATCAAGAAATAAGCTTCCGCACTATGTATCGTTGTTTTGTTAAATGACGAACTCATACATGTTATGTTGTATAGTTTTAATTCTGTAAGAAAGTTTAATGAAACCCGTAATTTCAATGTATTTGAAATTCTAATTACCCGTTTATCTTCGTAAATTATACGAAAATCGTTAAATAATATTAAGGGTGTTACAGCGCAGCCCGGTGATGACACGTGTCATCATCGTGTCAAGCCTTGTTGGTGATCCGGACGAGCTACAAGTTGACCAGAGGTCAACGCGGGCCGCGTAGGCCCTGACCCTATATTACGCGGGCAGCGTGAGAGCCAACTTCAGCACCTATAAATAGAACGCATCGGATTTCATTTCAGTTCGTCCCGTTTTCATTTCTCAATCACAATTTCTGAATTATAGGCTTTATAAAGCCGGTATTATACCCCCTAATTAGCGAGGTTCTGCTCCGTTGTAAGTATTATAACCCCAGTTTCATACTAGATACGCTGCCCGATTGATTTAGGCTTTCGTAACAACTGTCGTGGTTCTGCCCGACGTAGTTGTTGGAATACCGTCTCGGGGAGGGTATCATTAATATTTTCAAAGGGTTATTATACTAACCTAGGTACATTTGTGAAAATTATAGATTAATCCCAGGAAACCCTTACACGAAGTCTAAGATAGCAATGTGAGTTTATCCTCTTTTTGTTTACCTTTTTGTAATATTTTACAAAACCTTAAATGTTTTACAATGTGATTAAGTGGTGATTGAGTCTTTGTAGTTCTTCAATTACTACCGGTATGTTGGGGTTTTGTATACAAACTTTACTACACTGTGAGTAGTAAGTCGGGACGACAGTACGTTACCATTGGACAACGAGTTAGCCAATGTGTAATATGACCCACCAGTCAGGATTGACATTACTGAATGAGTAATTGTGTAGAAATAAATAATGTGATCACTCTCAATACTGTTTTAATTGATAAAATGTTTCTTGATTAAACTGGGATTCACTCACCAGTATTTCCCACTGACAAATGTTTTTAAAACGCGTTTCAGGTAACACAATGTGACAGCCAATTAGTAAAAAGCCAGCTAGAGAGCACTGAAGGCTTGGGAAAAATGTGGCTATAAAAGTTACCTAAAATACGATGTTTTAAATTCAATAAAATAGGGTTTATCCCTATAAACGTATAGTAATAAGAAACTTGGGTTTTACCCATGTGATTATTAATATCAAATATGGTGGTTTTACTCTGATAAACATTTCCTAACTACGGTCCTGATGTAATTTCCGTTGCCAAATTAACAAGCTAATACCACCGAAACTCTGAGTTCGCGTCCGCCCGTTCCCGGGACAGATAAGGGATCGGGGGTTGCGACAGAAGGTGGTATCAGAGCCTAGCCACTGGTCTAAGCCAAAGAAGTGTTCTGCTGACACTTAAAATCTAAATTTTGTGTTAGGAAATAATTTATGTGATTATGTGTTTTGTGTTATTTGACTATTTGTTAGTTTACAGTATGAGTGATCAAGGACCCTCAGACGTGTGTTGTCTGTTGTCTGATTCACCTAGGAGTGAAGGTACCTCTTCACAGCCTGCCCTTTCGGGGTATTCTGTTGATCAGGAAGAAGGGATGTTTGCCTTTAAAGCTCAGTCGGAAGAGCCGTTCCCTCATAAAAAGAGAGGATGGTTCAGTAAGGAAGCATTTGCACGTAGGAAAAGAATGCGAAAGTTGCAACAGCAAAGAGCCTTAGCAGCCGTTAAGCGAGAGAAAGATGCCCATACGCAGGATATGCTTAATAGAAGCCTAGCTAATTTCCATATCCTAGCTACAACTACTGCTGACCCAAGTCTGGAGCAAATAATAGCACCCCAACCACAACTGTCAATCCCTGATCAACCCATGGAGATAGAAAACCCTGAAAACCAAGTGGAGATGCATGACTTCAATCCGGAAGAAATCCCTAGGGTACCAGCACCAAACCCCCTAGACCCAAATTACGATCCCTGGTGGGATGATGTTAGGGACTATGTGCAACGTTACCCGATCCATGAAGACACACCTATACAGAACATAGGAGCCTACCCAGGTATGGACCCTTTAGATCCCTATTACCATGATGACTACATTAGGGAGATCTTAGAAGATCCTTACCGATTTCAGGCACTTTCACCCCCATATCAGGAACCCGCACCCCAGATTCCAAACCCAGTCCTAGAACCTGCACCCCCAATGAGTGCAGAAAACGTGCAAGAACTTAGGACATTTGGTGAGGAAATTTTAGAAAGCAGTGAGAGAATGCGACAGGTGGGAAAGCGACTCGTATGGAAATACGACGAGTGCAATATGGATTTTTGGATAAATCCATATCCGTGAATGTGAGAATAGTAAAACGGTAATAGTAATAATAATAATAATATATATGTGTGTATGGATGCCTATTACTATTAGTGTAATTCTATTTCAGTTGATATTGTAATTTTATTTCAGTACTAGTATGTAATAGATGCATAATAGTATATGAATAGAGTAAAGTCACAATGATCGACGCTTTTGACAAAAATGCGTGTCATGTGATTGACTATATTAATATTATTTTGTGATATTAATACGGGTTAAATGTTTAAAATTCAGATGTCCGACGAAGGAAATCAAGGAAATCTGAATAATGATAACCAAAGTAACATTAACGTGGTTAATGAGAATCCAAGCATCAATAATAATGGAAACCAAATGGATAATAGTGTCGTTTAACATATAGTGGCACAAGGAATCATAGATGCAATGCCATTTATTATTCAAACGATTCAAGAAGCGAATAATAAAAGTAAGCATAGCAGTAAGCGACCAATTGAACCAGAAAACAGTGTGAATAATGGACCCGTACTACAAGTGCCCATTCCCAAAAGGAGAAGAACCGTGCCTTGCGGTTGTTCTTATAAAGAATTCTGGTCTTGTAAACCAATGGAATTCTCGGGCAACGAAGGGGCCATTGCAACCCTACGCTGGATAGGGAAGACTGAGGCAGTCTTAAGAATAAGCAAGTGTGCTGAAGAAGATAAGATAATGTTTGCTTCTAATCTGTTTAAGAATTCAGCACTAGAATGGTGGAATACTATCCTCCAATCAAGAGGAAGTGAAAGAACTTACAATATGGAATGGGAAGAATTTAAGGACAAGGTAGAAAGGAAATTATGCACCCAATGAGAAGGAACAGATAGCAAACAAATTCCTAAACCTTAGGATGACTGGTGTAGATAGTAAGGGATACACTAAATTATTCTTCGAATATGCTAGAATAGTACCAACCCTTGCTTCACCTGAACCAGTATTAATCTCCGGTTATATCTGGGGATTAATTGGGGAGATAAGACACGTAGTCAAGGCAGCTAGACCTCAAACCAGAGAAGAAGCTGTAGAACTAGCAAATACCTTGACAGATGAATTAGTCCGTACACGAGAAGAGGATCAAAGGAGGAACCTAACCCAGAAGCTCACACAAGAATTTCGTTCTGGAAATTCTAACCGTGGGAGAAATGTAGGTTCTACCTCTGCACCCTACTGTAGGTATTGCAAAAGAAAGCATTCAGGAAGATGCCCCATATACTGTAACTTTTGCAAAATATCTGGACACAAGGAAGAAAACTGCAGGAAGAAAGCTAACAACAGGATATGTTACAACTGCGGAGAACAAGGTCATATCAAGCCTAATTGCCCAAAATTAGCTCCAGCTACAGACAACAAGAATACTCAAAATGCTAGAGCATTTGTTCTGACTGCAGATGAAGCCAAGATGATTCCAGATGTCATAGTTGGTACGTTTTTAGTTAATGATGTCTTTGCTAAAGTATTATTTGACTCTGGTGCAAACCAAAGTTTTATTAATACATCATTTTGCAAATTTCTAAATCAGTCATTAACTAAACTACCACAAGAATATTTAGTAGAGACAGCTAATGGAGAAACCGTTAGGATTTCTGAAATCTTGCAGGGAGCAAGAATAGAAATTTTAAATCAGAAATTTATTGCAAATCTTTATCCCATGAATCTGGCAGGATTTGATGTTGTATTAGGAATGGATTGGTTACTAACCAATAAAGCCGGTATTTTATGTGATCAAAAGTCAATTCAAGTAAATTCACCAAAAGGTGAAAAGATCACAATTAAAGGAGATAAACCATCTAGATCTACAAAATTCATCTCTGTGATGAAAACTGCAAGTTATATAAGAAAAGGATCATTAGTGTATTTGATTTCTATAATCACTAACACTAAAGGAAAAGAACTAAAAGATATTCCAGTAGTATCTCAGTTTTCAGATGTATTTCCAGAAGAATTGCCAGGGCAACCTCCAGATAGAGAAGTTGAATTCAGAATCCATTTAATACCAGGAACAGCACCGATTGCCAAAGCACCTTGCCGTTTGGCACCCGCCGAAATGCAGGAATTAAAGAAATAATTAGACGAATTATTAGAGAAAGGATTTATACAACTAAGTTCATCGCCATGGGGAGCGCCGATACTGTTTGTTAAAAAGAAGGACGGATCAATGCGTATGTGCATTGACTACCGTGAATTAAACAAGGTTACGATTAAGAATCGGTACCCATTACCGAGGATCGATGATCTGTTTGATCAACTACAAGGAGCTCGATTTTTCTCTAAAATCGATATAAGGTCAAGATATCATCAATTAAAGGTACAGGAAGAGGATATTCCTAAAACCGCATTCAGAACAAGGTATGGCCATTATGAATTTACTATCATGCCATTTGGTTTAACCAATGCCCCAGCTGCATTTATGCACATGATGAACCGAATATGTAAGCCATATTTGGATAAATTCATAATTGTCTTCATAGATGATATTCTAATTTATTCTAAGAATAAAGAGGATCATGCAAAGCATTTGCACGCACTTTTAAGTTTATTAAGAAAGGAAAAGCTTTATGCTAAATTTTCCAAGTGCGAATTTTGGTTAGAACAGGTACAGTTTCTCGGACACCTAGTCAACCATGAAGGAATTCATGTGGATCCCACAAAAATCGAGGCGATTACTAGATGGAAAACTCCTGAATCACCAACCGAGGTTAGAAGTTTCTTAGGGTTGGCCGGTTATTATAGAAGATTTATTCAAGATTTTTCTAGAATAGCCATTCCCTTAACTAAGCTAACCTGTAAATCTGTTAAGTTTGAATGGGGATTAAGACCAGAAAAAGCATTTAGAATTCTTAAGCATAAATTAACCCATACACCCATATTAGCGTTACCAGAAGGAACTGAAGACTTTGTAGTCTATTGTGACGCTTCCAAATTAGGTTATGGATGTGTATTAATGCAACGCCAAAAGGTTATAGCCTATGCATCTCGACAACTTAAGAATCATGAAGAGAATTATTCAACCCATGATTTAGAGTTAGGAGCTATAATTTTTTCTCTTAAGATTTGGAGACATTACCTTTACGGTAATAAGTTTACTGTATTCACCGATCATAAGAGTTTAAGGTATGTTTTCAAGCAATGGGAGTTGAATATGAGACAAAGACGCTGGATGGAGATGCTTAGTGATTATGATTGTGATATCCAGTATCATGAAGGAAAGGCAAATGTAGTGGCAGATGCTTTAAGTCGAAAGTATCATAAAAAGCCAAAAAGGGTACGTTCTCTTAAATTAAATCTGCAAGTAGATTTAAATAATCAGATAAGAGAAGCACAAAAATCAGTAATCAAGGATGATACTGAAAAATTGAAAGGTTTGATTAAGGAATTAGAACAAGGAACATATGGAATTTGGAGATTCCATAAGAAGAGAATGTGGATACCTAAATTAGGAAACCTACGTCATCGTATATTAGAAGAAGCCCATAAGTCCAAATATACGATGCATCCAAGAAATGATAAGATGTATCAAGATTTAAGAAAGAATTTCTGGTGGATAGGAATGAAAAAGGACATAGCAGCCTATGTTTCTAAATGGTTAAGTTGTTCACAAGTCAAAGCTGAACACCCGAAACCCTCAGGATTTCTACAACAGTTAGAAATGCCAGTATGGAAATGGGAATTGATAACAATGGATTTTGTTACTAAATTACCCAAAACAAAGAAAGGCAATGATACAATCTGGGTGATTGTAGATAGGTTAACCAAGTCAGCTCATTTCCTACCTATGAAGGAAACTTTCAGTATGGAACAGTTAGCTAAGTTATATGTAAATGAAATTGTTTCTTTACATGGAATTCCTTTATCAATTATTTCTGATAGGGACAGCCGATTTACATCTCATTTTTGGTCAAGTTTCCAAAAGGCAATGGGAACCAAGTTAAATCTAAGCACAGCTTATCATCCTCAAACGGACGGACAAAGTGAAAGGACAATTCAGACAATGGAGGACACGCTTAGAGCTTGTGTAATTGATTTCGGAGGTAATTGGGATGATCACTTACCTTTAATAGAATTTTCTTATAACAATAGTTATCACACAAGTATCAATGCTGCACCATTCGAAGCACTTTATGGACGAAAGTGCTGAACCCCAGTCTGTTGGGCAGAAATTGGGGAAAAGCAACTATCTGGACCTGAGATAGTGCAAGAAATAACCGACAAAATTATTCAAGTCAAGGAATGATTGAAAGCAGCACGTGATCGACAGAAGAGTTATGCTAATAATCGACGCAAACCATTGGAATTCCAAGTAGGAGACAAAGTATTATTAAAGGTCTCTCCTTGGAAAGGAGTAGTAAGATTCATTAAACGGGGAAAGCTAAGTCCCAGGTATATTGGACCTTTTGAGATTATTAGAAGAATAGGACCTGTAGCTTATCAGCTACAACTGCTAGAGGAGATGGCAGGAATACATGATGTGTTTCATGTATCTAATCTCAAGAAATGCTTAGCTGATGAATCCCTAATAGTACCTCTTAAGGATATAGAGGTAAATGAACAACTCAAGTTTGTAGAAAGACCTCTACAGATTGAAGACAGGAAAGTCAAGAATCTCAAGCACAAGAGATTAGTTCTGGTCAAAGTAAAGTGGGACTACAAAAGAGGACCTGAGTACACATGGGAGCTTGAATCTGAAATGCAAAGGAAATATCTGCAGTTGTTCCAGTAGATCTCGAAGACGAGCTCTAAAACAAGGTGGGGAGGATGTAACAATCCTCAATAAACCGACACCCTCATAATAAATTCCGACATCCTAGTATATTTTAAAATGTCTCAATATGTCTTTAAATATACCCCGTATGTGAAAACCGAGCCCGAAATACAGTATAGCATTAAAAATAAAATTTAAAAATTTGATTATTAAGTTGAGGCGGGCCGCGTAGGACCCACCCCAACCTTACGCGGGCGGTATCAAGGCTCAAAACTGATTTCGGTGGAATTTTAAGTTAAGGCGGGTCGCGTAAGTTACCCTTAACACTTACGCGGGCCGCGTGAGATCTAGAATGTGGCGCAGCCCCGTGATGACACGTGTCATCATCGTGTCAAGCCTAGTTGGTGATCCGGATGAGCTACAAGTTGACCACAGGTCAACGCGGGCCGCGTAGGACCTGACCCTATATTACGCGGGCCGCGTGAGAGCCAAATTCAGCACCTATAAATAGAACGCATCGGATTTCATTTCAGTTCGTCCCGTTTTCATTTCTCAATCACAATTTCTGAATTATAGGCTTTATAAAGCTGGTATTATACCCCCTAATTAGCAAGGTTCTACTCCGTTGTAAGTATTATAACCCCAGTTTCATACTAGATACGTTGCCCGATTGATTTAGGGTTTCGTAACAACTGTCGTGGTTCTGCCCGACGTAGTTGTTGGAATACCGTCTCGGGGAGGGTATCATTAATATTTTCAAAGGGTTATTATACTAACCTAGGTACATTTGTGAAAATTATAGATTAATCCCAGGAAACCCTTACGCGAAGTCTAAGATAGCAATGTGAGTTTATCCTCTTTTTGTTAACCTTTTTGTAATATTTTACAAAACCTTAAATGTTTTACAATGTGATTAAGCGGTGATTGAGTCTTTGTAGTTCTTCAATTACTGCCGGTATGTTGGGGTTTTGTATACAAAATTTACTACACTGTGAGTAGTAAGTCGGGACGACAGTACGTTACCATTGGACAACGAGTTAGCCAATGTGTAATATGACCCACCAGTCTGGATTGACAGTACTGAATGAGTAATTGTGTAGAAATAAACAATGTGATCGCTCTCAATACTGTTTTAATTGATAAAATGTTTCTTGATTAAACTGGGATTCACTCACCAGTATTTCCCACTTACAAATGTTTTTAAAACGCGTTTCAGGTAACACAATGTGACAGCCAATTAGTAAAAAGCCAGCTGTAGAGCACTGAAGGCTTGGGAAAATGTGGCTATAAAAGTTACCTAAAAGACGATGTTTTAAATTCAATAAAATAGGGTTTATCCCTATAAACATATTGTAATAAGAAACTTGGGTTTTACCCATGTGATTATTAATATCAAATATGGTGGTTTTACTCTGATAAACATTTCCTAACTATGGTCCTGATGTAATTTCCGCTGCCAAATTAACAAGCTGATACCACCGAAACTCTGAGTTCGCGTCCGCCCGTTCCCGGGACAGATAAGGGATCGGGGGTTGCGACAGATACCTTTCTTTGTCTGCAAGTTCTCCCTCATTTAGACCTGAGAACTTCTATCCCGAGGAAATATTTGAGATTCCCAAGGTCCTTCATTTTAAACTTTGAAAACAGATTCCCTTCGTGCTATTTCTTCTATATCATCTCCGGTAATAATCATGTCGTCTACATATATGATCAAGCAAGTTACAAGGCTGTTTCTTCTCTTGAGGAACAGAGTATGATCAGTGTTACTTTGGTGATACCCATACTCTTTCATGGCCAAAGTGAACTTTCCAAACCATGCCCGAGGAGACTGTTTTAGCCTGTGTAGGGACTTTTTCAACCGACAAACTTCCCCTTCTTTAAAACCCTCTGAAAAACCTGGAGGTGCTTCCATGTAGACTTCTTCCGTTAGGTCACCATGGAGAAAGGCGTTTGTAACATCAAACTGGTGAAGAGGCCACTCCTTATTAGCTGCCATAGAGAAGAGAACTCTGATGGTGTCCATTTTTGCAACCGGAGAAAATGTCTCAGAGTAATCGATCCCATCCGTCTGAGTGTACCCCTTTGCTACAAGTCGAGCTTTGTATCGTCCAATGGAACCATCTGGTTTTTATTTGATTGAATACACACACCGACATCCAACTATTTTCTTTCCTTTAGGAAGAATGCACTTCTCCCATGTGTTTTTTTTCATAAGAGCATGCATCTCCATTTCCATTGCTTCTTACCAGTTCTTCTTACCTTAAGCTTCCTTTAAGGAAGTAGGTATTTATTCAGAGTATAGTGAAGTAACAAATGCTTTCGCACTGTTAGATAATTTCTCGTTGACCATATTAGCTACAATATACCTTGAATTTCTGGTTTCCCTCTCTGGGGAGTACCGTTTTGGAGGAACCCCTCTATTGGCTCTAGGAGGGAGAGAGTATCTTCCGGTTGTCTCTGCTGCAACTGGTTCAACATGTTCAACAACTGGTTCAATCTGTTCAACATCTGGTTCAACCTGTTCTATAGGTTCTGTTGTTGTCGGTTCTATGTATTCCCCTGTTGTCTCATAGTTATAAGACGGTGCAGGACATTCAGGGTTCTCAGTATTTCTTACCTCTGGTATCACGTTGGATGGACTTTCTTCAGTGGTACTGTGCTCCACAGATTGTGTGGCTGTGTTTGAAGGTAACTGACTCGAAGTACTTTGATGGTCTTCCATTGTTACTTCTTCAGATGATGGAAGTTGAGTTAGCCAACTCAGAGTGTCTATATATTCATTCTCCCCATGACCACTGAGTTGGGTGTTATAAAAGTATTTTGTTTCAAGAAAATCACAATTCATTGTGGTGAACATTTGACGAGTTTTTGGATTATAACACCGGTAACCAATTTGATCAATCCAATAGCCGACAAATACACACTTCTCAGCACATGGACCAAGCTTGTTCCTGTTGGTTTTTGGTATGTGGATAAATGTTGTACAACCGAAGATTCAAGGTTCAAGTGTAAGAGGATGGGGAATACTGGGGTAGACTTAGACAGACAATCTAAGGGAGTCTTAAACTTAAGAGCTTTGGTGGGAAGCCGATTTAGGGGATACACAGAGGTTGCGACCGCCTCCGGCCAGAACGATGTAGGTACATGAGATTCAATTAGAAAAGCTCGAGTCATTTCACGAATAATACAGTTTTTTCGTTCGGAAACACCGTTTTGTTCGGGGGTATGGGAACAAAAGGTTTGATGAACTAATACTTTGGTTTTAAAGAATTGTTTGATGGATGTATTGACAAATTCCCCCCCCCCCCCATTGTCGGATCGAAGGATTTGGATTTGGGTTTGGAACTGAGTGTGAATCATAGCATAAAACGTGATAAATTTCTCGTAAACTTCGGCTTTGTTTTTTTAAATATATACCCATGTCATGCGAGTGCAATCATCCACGAATAGTAGAAAGTACCGAAGGCCCTGCCCCCCCCCCCCCATAACAGGAGCAGGACCCCACACATTAGAATGGATTAGTGAAAAAGGTGAAGCAACTTTCGTATTGCTAGGTTTAAATGGTTGTCGATGGCTTTTAGCACGAAAACAGGTTTCGCAATCTATTATACCATTTGAAGGGAAGAGTTTTGGAATCAAAAGATGCGAATAACCAGTGGATGGGTGTCCCAAATGTCTATGCCATAGCCAGGCTTCCCGGTTTTCGATTCCATGTACCAACATCATAGTACCATGTTGAGCCACTTCATCCACATAGTATAATCCTTGGCGCTCAGTACCACGTCCAATAATCACACCCGTCCTGGTATCCTGTAGGAGGCAAAAGGTAGGATGCATTAGTACCGTGCAATTTAATTCTTTGGTAATATGGCTAATTGAAAGAAATTTGTGTGATAATGACAAAACATTAAGCCAATTTGATAATTTCATAGTTGGTGAAATTTCATTTGTTCCTCCTCCTTTCACTTGCATTGTTCCGTTGTTTGCGGTATGGATTTGAGTTTTTTGAGGTTGGGCCATTGAACGTATGTCCAACGGTTCAAACGTCAAGGTGTCAGTGGCACCAGAATCAAATATCCAAGAACTGTTTTTTTTTCATGATTGATTTCCATATTCACTTTCCTGACACGGAGTGTGACAGGTATGCGGGTTTTTTTTGATAAATACGATGTCGTTATGGACAAAACAGCTGACCAGCGTATTTAATAAATATGCTGGACACTTGAACTCGCGTTCAAGATTTAAGTTGTCGGAGATATATCAAATACGTCTAGAACCTACAACAAAGGCAAACTTGGAGTAACGACGCTAGGTAGCGAAGTTATCTTACCAGCGTATTTATCAAATATTGTCGGGCAACTCGAACTCGCGTTCAAGATTGGGGTTCAAGATTTATGCAGCGTAATTGTTGGAAAATAGAGGAGTGAACAGATACTACCCTTGATCTTAGCCAATTTATCAAATACCTAGCGTATTTATCAAATACGCAAAGTGTCGGTGGGTTTTTGTTTTTTTAACGGCTGAAGAAGTTTACTAACAACCTAACAATAACACATAGGTTGACAATTGAATCAATGTCGGTGGAAGCACCTTTTTTCCAAACAATATCAATTCTCTAAACAATTTCCCAAACAATATTTATCAAATGGCAGCACCTTTTGACGGGAAAGAATTTATTTCAAACAAAAAGAAAAAGATAATAAATGAGAGAGACGGTGGAGCGGAATAAAGATGATGGTGTTCTATTTTGCGACCGAAGGTAGGGTTCAAAGCAGCAGCGACAACGGCGACAGTGGAGTTTTGGAGTTAATCTAATTTTTGGGGTTTGATTTTGGTTTTGGGTTTTTTTCTGGTTTGATTTTGGTGGAGATGATGAGCAGAGTGTTCAAGAATCAGAAACACTGCTTTGATACCATGTTGTTTGGTTTAGAGAATAAATTCTGTGATTGGGGTTTGAATTGTATTGAAATTGTAAAAAACTAAATTAGGGTTACAGAAGAAGGTGTTTATATAGAATACCATTTTATACATTTAGCCCCTACACTATGACATATTGTTTACTTTCCGACACTGATAACTTAAGTTGTTGACTCGTATGTGAATTAGGATTGCTAGAAAAGACAAAGAAGTAGGTCTATAATTTGATTATTTTGGTAGAAAGAAACATTTCATTTTTATTTTAGTTTGTCAGTTTCTCGCTATTTCATTAGATTTGTTTTTGTTTTCTTCTATTTATTTGTTTTTATATTTCTTGTTTCATTTAGACCTAACATAGTACATTAGTTAAAGCATTCATACTGGAGTCTTCAAATTTATGTGGGTGAGTCATTTATACTATATAGAGTGGTTGTAAGTGATTGTGAGTAGAAGGGAGATAAATGTTACTGTTCATCAGTTAATTTTGAAAAAAAAACACAGTTCACCATTTATAATTTTTAATATTTTTGAAACTGGTTGTGAGTGGATGAGAGATAAAAGGTAATGATAAAGAGTATAAAAATTATTATTTAATTGAAAAGAAAAAATATTGATTTTTAGTATAATTATAAAGATAGAGATAGAGGATCAATTGTAAATACATCCACCCCCCCCCCCCCATTTTTTACACTATATTTTACATAAAAAATATTATCTTTTCTCTTTTTTCTTCAATTAAATAATACTTTTATCATTATATTTTCTCTCTCTTCCACTCACAATCACTTTCAAAATATATTAAAATATATAGATAGCCAATAGTATTCCCTCAAATTTAAAGACGAACAGTAACCTTTTCTCTCTCCTCTATACACAACCACTTACAATCACCTACAACCAGTTTTCATAAAATAAAACCCTCTCTCACATAATTTGGGGGGTTGGATGTGAATGTTGTACATGTACCTATAAATAAATAATCTTTTTAATATTTGGATGGTTTATTAGATTTAAATAATCTCAACTATGACATATTAGTCGAAAACAGTCACAATTAAAGAAATTGTTGAGGACAGTCACAACTTTAACCTAATTTTTAGGTCGAGCTTTTTTCAACTGATGTTTAACTCCGTTAGTTTTTTTTTTTGCTGATGTAGCTGCTTATATGGCACAAAACTTAGTTATTTGTTCATGTATTTGCTTATGTGCCACAAGAAAATTAAAACCCATAACCTCTCACTGTTTTCGTCTGTAATCACCAGTATCGTTATCGTCGGAATCAATGTTGTCATCGTCATCGGGTCCACTCTAAGTCTTTATCGCTACCGATTTCACCGTGAAGCAACCACTACCCCTGCTGCTAGTTTCAAAAATCACAATAACCATAAACCACCACCTCCGCTATCTCTATCGTCATGTTAAGGGTGACCGGTCAGCTCCCCTTTACCTTCGTCCTTTCTCTCTCTCTCTCTCTCTCTCTCTCTCTCTCTCTTTATCTGATTTCCTGGTTCTTTCTCTATCTATCTCTCTCTCTAAATCTGGGTGGTGATGGTAGTGTTGCCTGATGGGGTTTGGGGGGGTATTAATGGTTTGTGTCACATAAGCAAATAAGTAAGTTTTTGTGCCACTTAAGTTGTAAGCGCAGTATCCGGTGACTGAAGATTATCAATGCTAGACATAACTGATAGCAACAGTTTAAGGGGGGAGTCTGTAAGTGCAACTCCTGCTGGTAACTGTGCTTTATCAGTTCTGTGTATCAAAGTCAAAGCCCAAGTCAACGTTATTGATTAAATTCGGATGGAAGTGAGTCTAAAGGGTCCGAACTCATAAGTTGACAAATTCGGATAAAGTTATGTATTTTGTTGTCCTAATTTGTGGATATGTATGCTTAGGACTTAGGGTTTTGCCCATCCTATATATATATGGGTGTATAGGTTAGAATTGGAATCCATCACATTCATTCATCTTAGTGAGAATGGATCTACGTGATCATCTTTGTGCAACCTCTCACAAACCCTAGCTATTCCTCAATAGTGTGTGCACATTTCTAGAGAGAGAGTGACTATGTGTTAGTGAGAGAAAGCTCGGTTTAGATCTTTGTGATTGAAACCAGCTTGTAGATGATGTATACTCTTTCGATATGTAATCTGCGATGACTGATTCATTAATAAAGAGATTCATCTGCTACATCTTTCTATCTTTTATGTTTACGATTGTTCTTCATGTCTTGAATCAAGTGCAATGTTGATGTTCGTCATCGATCCGGTGCTTTCACAATGGTATCAGAGCATGGTTACTGATTCGAAATGGTCTAGCCGCCTTCTGAATCACCATTGCTCTTGATTTGATGTTTGTTTCTGATTCAATACGTATTCTCTCTTTGTGCGAGTTTAAGTGTTTATCAGGATTTCTTTGCGTTGTGCGAATTTCCTCATTCCTTTGAAATCCAAATTTATAAGTTATATTCAGAATTTCTTTGCTTGATCTAAATGTCTTTGTATTCTGAAGTATTGTTTGGTTAATCTGATCTGAGGTTTTAAAAGCTTTCGGGTTTTACGAGTTTCGAACTTTCTAGAATTCCGGGTTACCGGGGGTACCGGATTTTTAGTTAAGTTTAGAAGTTTGTGTAGTTCGGAGGTTTCGATTTGTGCATGTTCTGAGTTTTTCTAGTTATGATGTGTTGCCGGGGGTACCGGATAATTAGCAAGAGTTAGAATTTTGTGCAATTTGGAAATTTGAAATCCGCTTCGGAATACTGAAAAGTTACAGGATACTTATATTGTCTGGATCAAGTGAGGGGATGAGAAGCGGAAATGGTGGTCCACGGTGTTCGTTTCAAGATTCTCGGAGTTTGAATTTGGTCCTTACCTGAGTTTTAGGACAATCTTGGACTATTATCGTGACTTGGTTAGACTTTGACAGCTTGTGCGTAAAAAGACTCGTGTGTGATGGAGTTTTGTCAAGTAAGTTCGTCTTTTCAATCAAGTATGGACGTGATGAAGTTGGATTCTCGGTTGATGACTAGTTAAAGATTCAGCCTTATTAGTTGCTGTTTAAAATAGAGATGATTAGTTTCTTGGTCCCTCTTCCAAGACGGTTGCTAGTCTGTTCTCGAAATAATGTGGCGCTTCTTGATAAGGGGAAGATCGGAGATGAAAGGCATTGGGGATTCAGTGGATTCGTGAAAATAGGAGATTGATTCATGAAGATTCGTGACGAGATGAGATTATACATGAAGGGTTGCAGATTTTGATAAAGATGGTGGACGTACTTTTACAAAGTTCAGTTTGTTATTAACTTATCGAACTGAACTTCATGTCTTTGTGAAGATTGAAATGTTCAAGGTTGGGGATTGGAAATCCAATGTCTCTTTCTGGTACCGGTTAGGTTTGAAGATTATGGTTTCGAGCGATATTCTTACATTTGGTTGTAGGCTGGTTCGTGTTAACTTGATTCGGGAGTAGTTTGAGGGGGAGGGTCTACAGTGTTTGATGTTAGACGCTTCAGGTTTCACAAAGCGGCCATGTAAGTGATCGTCAGCAAGTCTTTAATTAGAAGGGTTGAAGATCGTTGTGCTCTGCCGGAAGGATCAAGTCTCAGCCAAAGTAGAAAGCAGGCAGGACATCATCAGTCAAGGGGGAGTCTGTAAGCGCAGTATCTGGTGACCGAAGATTATTGATGCCAGACAGAACGGATAGAAACAGTTAAGGGGGAGTCTGTAAGTTCAGCTCCTGCTGGTAACTGTGCTTTATCAGTTCTGTGTATCAAAGTCAAAGCCCAAGTCAACGTTATTGATTAAATTCGGATGGAAGTGAGTCTAAAGGGTCCGAACTAATGAATTGACAAATTCGGATAAAATTATGTACTGTGTTGTCCGAATTTGTGGATATGTATGCTCAGGACTTAGGGTTTTGCCCCAGTCTATATATATGGGTGTATAATTTGCGTGATCAGCTTTGTGCAACCTCTCACAAACCCTAGCTATTCCTCAATTATGTGTGCACATTTCTAGAAAGAGAGTGCCTATGTGTTAGTGAGAGAAAGCTCGGTTTAGATCTTTGTGATTCAAACCAGCTTGTAGATGATGTATACTCTTTCGGTATGTAATCTGTGATTACTCGTTCGTTAATAAAGAGATTCATCTTCTACATCTTTCTATCTTTTATGTTTATGATTGTTCTTCATGTCTTGAATCAAGTGCAATGTTGATGTTCGTCGTCGATCCGGTGCTTTCACAATGGTATCAGAGCATGGTTACTTATTCGGAATGGTCTAACCGCCTTCCGAATCACCATTGCTCTTGATTTGATGTTTGTTTCCGCCAATAAATCTATTTGGAACAACTTATGATACATGATAATAAACTTCATCTCATTTGGGTTATTAAACATCTACTAGCACGTATTTAGTTTTTTTATGCTTCTTTATTGTACGTGTGGTATACAAGGATTTGCAATAGTTAGACTTCATGTTGTGGACCGCGAGTATGGTAGCGTGAGCCACTTCTTCTATGTGGCTCGCAAGCACCACAATGGGTGTTGCAAGCGCTGAAGGGTGCGCATGGTCGCTTGGGCGAGCGGCTGTTTTAGGGGTGTTTGGGGTGTGGTAACTTAGGCGAGCAGAGGTTAACCACAATAGGCCATGTGAGGGGAGGCGCGAGTGGACAAGGTGACGAGTAGGCGTCTAGTCAGCGTCGTGTGTCGCAATATTAGAGGGTAAATGCGGATTCTCAAGTGAGCAATAACAGATAGTCTTACCTGCATTACTGATAAATTCATGTCCCGAGTAATTATGGTTAAGTCTCAAGGTCATTAATGCTGTAATATTGAAAGAGTGACTTAATATTGTTACGAACCGTTTCATGTGGGTGTCCACTCAATTACTTGCGACTACATCAAACTGGGCCACGCATGAAAGCCCAGTCAAAGATGATCAAAAGGCCCAACAAGCGAATGATCAGGTGTTTGGGTGTTTGCTTCAATCGCAATATATGAAGAAAGGAATAGAAGAGTATGTTGGTTGTATTGATCAAGAGCACAGTGAATCAAATAAAGTTGCTTGGATTGAATTGAGAGTCGTATGAGAACTATCAGAACGAACTATTTGATCGGTATACTCAAAAGTTCAAACGGATTAAACTCAATTCTTTCAAGAACAGGATTGTTTCTTTGAGATGTGAAAATACCGTGCAAGAAAAAAAAAATCATAGAATGATTATCCATGTGTGCTGGATGTTGGTTTTCGAAACTGTTGTGATCCCATATTTTACGAAGCAGTTAACTCCACAAATAAAACTAACTTCTAATAATTATAATTGGATACGTCACAATTATTAATATTAGGAATATTTTTGTATATGCATGGAGATCACATGCACAACCACATTATTCTCATTCCAAATTGGCTGGCTAAAAGCCAAAGCCCAAAATCATGCATTAACATGTTAATTAATTTAACTAGGCCCAATAAGTTCATTAATTATATTAGGATTAACAACCTAATTAATTCATTAGGCCCAAAACCAGTTACACACACTAACTCGTTAAAACTATCGAGTCCGCCATTCCTGCATCACCTAACTCGATTATATAATAACGAGAATAATCATTCAATGAGTTAACCCAATATCACTATGGAAGTTGATAATCACTAAAATTACCAACATTCCTCCCCCATTTTAGTGATATCCATGATTAACTCTGTCACACCCTGGCTTTGCGGAAGCGTGGGTTTATTTTAGTGTGACTTCTTAATACCATAGCACAATCACAACCATGCTATATGAAAATAAAACCATGATGTTCATCCATTCAACAAGTTTTAAAAGTTACCAAAACAACATTGTTTAAAAGTCGACACATAAGACGAAATACAACCATGACATAATTAGAACTTGTTCATGAAACACAACCAACTGACATGCATAAAAACACAGTTTAAGACTTGTGACCCGTCCAGACAGAGGTCACATTTCCTAAACTCGGATGACATCATTATTCCTACGTAGCTTAACCTCATTGCAAACTTGACCAGATCCATTAATTCCCTGAAATACATGTAGTTTGAAAAGTCAACAAAAAGTTGAGCGAGTTCATGTAAAAGTGAGTATGTATAAACCTTTGTAATATGTCTGTATGTATGAAAATCCCTGGTATGTAGCAATTAAGGAAAAAGAGATCACCATTGGGTTGCAAAGCCAATGATATGTGTGAAGTGCTGTAGGAAGACTCAAACCTAGCAGATTTTTGCGTCGGGCTCAAAGTCACCCTGAGGTCCGTACAGTGCGCCTGAAGTTGGGCTCGCTACACCCAGATAGATCTACCGCTAATGACCCTCGGTCCTACAATGAGGATTAATGGCCTCTAGTTCCAGCCTACCCACTCACATGATCTAAGTAGTAAACCCTCCTTAAGCTAACCATACCATGTATAATAGTGTCTGTAAATATTGTAACATGTATTCCACCCCCGAAGTATAAAAACTGAAAACAGTTAAGAGAAAAGGGGGAGATGAACTCACTGAAGTGCGTATCCCAAACGTAAGTCTCCAACTCAACCGGCTGCGTGACGACCTACACGTACTAATACCTATTAGACGGATGGCCATGCCTTGGCTTAGGGTTTAACATTTTTGGAGAAATAGTTAGGGAACTATTTCGTATTCACACTTCTTATTTATTGTTATAAGTATATTCCTTCCCAAGGATGGGGGTTTTTAATACATGTGTGCTTTATAATTCCGACTAATATATTTTAAAAGTCTCACTTGAAAAATATATTTTGATCACTTGTCTAAAATATTCTAACTCCAAAATATATATATATTTTTCCCCAAAAATATTATATTTTATCTCATACAATTTCCAAAATAATACTTATCAAAATATACGCATAAGAGTATTTTCCCGAAAAATACATAAGTTACATTTTAACGTTCTCGTTGTAGTAACAATACCGGTGTAACTTAAATATTTATTTGTGAGAGTGTTGGTATTATTTTGGGAGTCGTGATTTCATAATATTCCCAGGTTATATTATTTTTATCCTAAAAATAACATATCTAGTTCACAAAATAATCACATAATCACACAAGCGTTTTATTTCAAAATATATATTCTAAATATATATTTATCAAGTTTTATTTACGAAAATCCACCTCCGATACTTGGTAATTTTTGAAATAAAAATCATGGCGAAGTTTATTTTGAAAACCGAGTTAAAAATATATTTGTAAACATTTGTTAGAAAAATATTTCTAAGTGTTATATTTCTAGAAAAATTTCGCCAGAGTTTCCTTTGTAACTGGAGGTGTCCACGCTTACAAGCGTATCATTTTCTTTTCAAAATTCACTCAAACAATTTAACAATCATCAATCCACAATATTTAAGCATCAAACTTGACAAAATATGAATAAATCATAAACTCATGAACTTGAAGGTTTTGTAAAAATATGTAGTTCATGTTCATGGTGGATGGTTTATCCAAGTTTCAAACTTGACAAAATATGAAAAATTATGTTTATCCAAGTTTCAAGTTCATGGTGGATGGTTTCATCATCTTTATTATTTCTAACTCTATCAACCTACTAGTTCATGTTCTTGAACATGATCTAGAATGTCTTGATGATGATCCATCCTACTTTTAATGACAAACAACATCAAGTAATCACAACTACACAAGATTTACACACAACTCTTCTCTTTATCCACCTTATTCATCTTATGCTCAAGACTTTATGTTATGTTCTTTAGTGTTCTTAATTTTTAACCATTAAATCACCTATTAACCACCATAAACAAGATCAAGATGACGATTAGAAACACTTACTATTAGCACAAGGCTAGGGAAGAAGCAAGGTGTAAATGTGGTGGATAAAAGAAATCTAGAGAGGTCCTTGAGCTTCCGAAAGCACCGAGCCTACTTGTATGATCCCTTGCACCTTTGTATGTAAGAAGAATGGCTAGATCAAGACTTGATGGTGATGATGGTTGTGCTAGTGTTCTCGGCCGAACACTCAAGAGAGGAGAGAAGAGAGAGCAAATTTGAGTTGGTGATTTGGGAATGAGAGTTCTTATCCTTTGGTGTTTACTTATAATCACTAATCACCATTATCCATCATACAATGTGTCCCCAAGATATTCAACATATGGATTAAAATAATCAAAGAATTATGGGGTGTGTCCCCACTCCACAAACCGGTTCGAAGGGGGGGGGGGTATAGGGTTGGGATGTGTAATGTTATAGTTAAGTTTAAGTTGAAGTCTAATGGTTCTAGTTAGGATATTTAGTATGTTATGTAATATAAAGGGTGTTAGGGTGTTCGGGGACCCTAACTAGCTCAGAAAAGTATAAACAATGTTTTTGGCAATATTTTTATGTTTCGGGTAAAGTCCGATTATTCGGTTGGATGTTGATCCGTTAAAGTGTTAAATAAGTATTTAAAGTGTCTTTTATTATGTTTTTAGTGACACAATAAATTACCAACACTTTGGAAAGTGTCTAGGGCTATTTTGCCAAGTTTTTACACTTTACTAGCTTTGTTAAAAGCTGAATTTTGGTATACTAGTGCAGAATTCTGCATTTAATGTGTGTTTTAGGCACTTCCGGGCACTATAACTATCACCTAGTGACGCAGTTTAATGATTCTCACTTCCCTACACTCACTACTAGTGTAGTACTTTATTCCCGGCTCATACTGGCCTCAATATAATGTCTGTATAGGTGCTGGCATTGTCAGCATGTTTACTGGGTTATCCGCTCACTGTGCTTACTGTGCTTTGTGCATCATGGTTGTCACTAAAGTTTGTGTGTAAATAAGAGAGTGACAGTATAAAGTGTGATGCATGAGTATGTATGTAACAGAAATCAGTAAGCAGTTTAATCACAATAGTTATCAAGCACAGTAATTAAGCATTAATTAATTATTAATTAATTATACGGATACCTGGTTTTGTGAGGGTTGTCACATTCTCCCTCCGTTAGAGAAATTTCGTCCCGAAATTTTAGACTCTGCTTCTAGTTGCAGGGGTCTTGGGAAATAAATGGGGGTACTTTTCTTTCATACGATCTTCACGTTCCCACGTGAATTCTGGCCCATGTTTGGCATTCCATCGAACTTTGACAAGCTTGACACTACTCCTGCGTGTTTTGTTCACTTTCCAATCCGTAACCTCAACGGGTGGTTCAGTAAAGTGGAGTGTGTCATCGATATGAACTTCGTCAGCAGGAATGATCACCGTTTCTTGGGTTGGACTCTTTTCAAATTTGATAGATGAAATGTATCGTGAACACCATTGAGTTCAGCAGGTAGGTCCAATTTGTAGGCTACAAGCCCAATCCTTTGCAGGATTCTGAAAGGGCCAATGTAACGCGGATTCAACTTCCCACGCTTTCCGAAGCGTGCCACACCCTTCCAGGGTGAAACTTTTAATAAAACCATATCCCCAACTTGAAACTCCAAAGGTTTCCTCTTTGGATTTGCATAGGCTTTCTGTCTGTCGCGAGCCGCCTCGATGCGCTTTCGAATCTGTGCAATCTTGTCGGTCGTCTCTTGGACTATTTCGGGACCAACAACCTGTCTATCACCCGCATCAGCCCAGCATAGTGGTGATCGACACTTGCGTCCGTAAAGAGCTTCAAATGGCGCGGCTCCGATACTTGTGTGATAGTTGTTGTTGTATGAAAATTCGACCAACGGTAAATGATTATCCCAGCTACTACCTAAGTCCATTACACATGCTCTCAGCATATCTTCCAATGTCTGAATTGTTCGTTCACTTTGGCCATCAGTTTGTGGGTGAAATGCAGTACTTAGATTCAACTGTGAGCCAAAAGCTTCTTGGAAGGATTGCCAAATCCTTGATACAAATCTCCCATCTCTATCAGAGATAATCGAGAGAGGCACTCCATGACGTGCGACAATCTCCCTCATGTATATTTCCGCAAGTTTACTCGTGTAGTCTTTCTCTTTGATTGGCAAGAAATGTGCGGACTTTGTTAGGCGGTCTACTATCACCCAAATTGTATCGTGGCCTCTATGTGTCTTTGGCAATTTAGTTATAAAGTCCATGGAAATCTGTTCCCATTTCCATTTGGGTATTTTAGGTTGTTGTAGAAGTCCTGAAGGCTTTTGGTACTCGGCCTTAACCTTGGCGCAGGTTAAACATTTACCCACGTATATTGCAACATCGCCTTTCCTCCTAGGCCACCAGAAGAAATCCTTGAGGTCCTGGTACATCTTATCCGCACCGGGATGAATCGAGTACCGCGATTTATGAGCTTCATCAAAAATAACCTTTCTCAAACCACCAAACAGAAGCATAAAGTCCCTTCCTCGTTTGGTATCAATTGCTTCTCCATCTCACGGAGATATTCGTTCTCAATATTCCTTTCTTTCAAAGCTTCTCTCTGCGCGGCACGAATGCGCAATGAGAGATCTGTCTGGACGATCATCTCCAAGGCCCTAACTCTTATGGGATTGATCCTCTCTTTTCGACTCAGGGCATCAGCGACCACATTTGCTTTCCCTGGGTGGTATTTAATCTCGCAATCATAATCATTCAATAGTTCTACCCAGCGCCTTTGTCTCATGTTAAGCTCTTTTTGGTTAAATATGTGCTGCAGGCTTTTGTGATCAGTAAAGATCGTGCAACGCGTGCCATATAAGTAATGTCGCCAGATCTTCAACTGATGTGCGGTAAGTGTCGTATATTTTAGGTGTATATTTTAAGCCCTTTTTAACACTTATTTTAGCCAAGTTTTAAATTTATAAAACACGATATTTCACTGACACTAAACACACATATGGGCAAGTGCACCCATCGTTGAGTGTAGTATAGTGTTGGTAAGATACCGAGGTCGTCCAAGGACCCAAGAGCTTTTAGTACCGGTTTATCCTCAACGTCTAACCAAAACAAAAGTTTAGAAAAATGTTTTAAACTAAGAAAATTAAAATCTAACTAAAATGCTGAAAATAAAAATAAAAGAAAAAACAGATAGACAAGATGAATCACTTGGTTCCGACTCGTATCTAGTATAACCTTTGATTATTTCTGCACTTTTGCACACAATTAAGAGATTATCTTAGTTATTGTAGTAGGCCCCTCTTTTGAAGGTGACGTTACCCTCACCCCAGTAGTTTGAGTCAGCAGGGATACAATCCTAAAGGGGTGGATTATTGGAAGATAATGAATTAAGTTATTAATGCAGTATTGTGGTAGGCCCCGCTTTTGGCGGTGACGTTACCCTCGGCTAAGTAGTCTGAGTCAGCAGGGATACAGTCCTAAATAGCCGGGTTATAGTATTAATAGTAGTTAACTTATGAGGGGATCAAAGAGTTTGGACCCCCGCCATCCAATACCGTGAAGTATTGAAGGAGGTCCTACTAAATTTGACCCAGGTCCATTGCAGGACCTCTAAACGCTGAACAATGGCAAGACCTTTACCAAATCGTTCCCTTAACCCCCTACCAGGTAGCCAACATACCTCCATATAGACCGTGGAGATATGAATGGTGAAAATCCTTTATTTTATATAGACAGTAAAATAATGCCAAGACACCACGGACAAACGATAAGGAAAGATCACCTTCAACATAAGTAACTAGTTATTAAAGTCATTAATACAAAACCAAATAAAAAGTGCAAAAGATTAGAAATAAAAAGTATTATACTAGACACTTTGTCTTCACCAAGTGATGTAAGAGACTTAGGCAAACATGGCCTTGATTGTCAAGAACTCTTACGATCAATCTTGGATCCCGAGACGACTCACACACTCTACGATGGACAATGGATGATGGTGGTGGATGATGGTGTTGTGATGGTGGTGGGTGGTGGATGAAGTGTGAGAGAGGTTGTGTGCCAAGGGATGAGATGAAATGAATCCAAGCACTCCTATTTATAGGCTGAACAGAGTGCTGGACACGGCCCCGTGTCCGCTGGGCACGGCCCCGTGTCCGTCTGACAATCTCTCTCCTCATTAATTGTAATTCGCAATTACAATAAATGCGCCTGCTGTACTTTCGACACGCCCCCGTGTCCGCTGAGCACGGCCCCGTGATGGGCAATAGAAGCTTCTATAGATTTGTCTTTTCTGCTGCTTCTTGTGCACGGCCCCGTGCTGGCTGAGCACGGGGCGTGTTCAGCCTTCTGTTTTCTCTTTTTTGCTTTGGAAGGTGCCGTTGAGGGGTCGGGCAGTCCACTAATGTTCCTTTCCTTGTATTTATGTTGGAATTAGCTGTCTTTTTGCTTCTTTTGCGTTTTTGAGCTCATTTAATCCTGAAAATACAAAAGGAAGACAAAAACACTCTTTTTCCAATATTAGTACTTAAAAAGGGTTAGTTTTATGCCTCATTTGATGTAATTTATATGTTGCATTTTACACACATCAAATACCCCCACACTTGAACTTTTGCTTGTCCTCAAGCAAAACTCTTTAATATGTGGCTTACACTCCCAAATGGAATAGGTAGAAGAGAAGGTTTTGGGCTTGTCGTAGAGTGTCGGGATTTCCAAGATCTTTTTGGGTTTTATTTTTATTTATTTACACTCCTATTCGTAATGATTTATTTAGAACTTTTCATAAAAGAAATTACTTATTTGGGCATAACATGCCTTTTTAAAATTCTATTTATATACAAGTTCACATACCTCATGGGGAAATCACTCACACTCGGCCGAAGGTGTATTTTTAGTGAATCACTCGAGAGCGGCATGGAACTTATTCCTACCATAGGCTTGCCAAGAAATCAATCCTCCTCCTTTTTAACTTTTATACCTTTGTAGATATCAAGAGGACTTTGCGGGTTAAGGGTTAGGCTAGGGTTAAAGGTAGGTTGTTGGGTTAGTGGTTAGTAGAAAAAGGGCTAAAAGCGTAACAAGTGTCGGTTTTCGTATTTTTGCAACTTTTTATTGTGATGAAGCTTTTATTCAAACTAAGTTCTTTTTTATTAACTCGTTTGTTTATTTTCTTTTTGCTTCATCAAAATTTTTTTTTTTTTTTTTTTTTTTTTACGAAGAACCGAACTTGTTACTAAAATAAAGGGTTAAAAATGAAAAAGGTTTTGGTGGGTAAAAAAGGGTTTTTGTTTGGGTGATGAAACGAAAAGGTTTAGGCTCAAAGGGGCTAACTAGGGGGATTTTTTTTGGGTAGGTGGTAAAAGAAAAAGAAAAATAATGGTGTAGAAAATAAAAAGGGTTAGTCCTAATGCCTCCATCATTTACTTACTTGGGTTTAAGTTGATAAGGACCGGGAATGTATTGTCATGGCAAGTTCTAGAGTCGTAAGAACCAAGCGGCTATTCACACAAGAAACGAAAAATGAGCATTTAGTCAAAAGATATGTAATTGTGTGCTCAATAAAGGCTCAAAACTCACTTTTGTGGGAATGGGTTTTTATGTGATCAAGTATATATAATCAAATTTTAAATAAGTTTGTCATGCTTTTTCATAATTTTCTTATGTTGGTTCTTTTTATCACTACGCTATCGGTTGTAAATTTGTAAAAATATAACCTTTTTTAGAACTTGAATTTCCCGAGTTAAACCTAGACAAGTAAAAAAAAATGAAATTTTTGAAAAAAAATTTGGGGTGATTAGCGGTTCCAATAGAGTTTTGTGTAAGGCTTGTATTTAGGACTTGCAAAATTCAAGGTTTTAGCATCCCCCCCACACTTAAATTACACATTGTCCTCAATGTGTCCCAAAAATAAAATTTTAGGTTGATTAGATGTGTAAAATAATGTTTAAAAAGCAAAATTTGTGTTACTGGGCACTGAACACGGCCCCGTGTTGTCCGGGCATGGCCCCGTGTTCAAGTGCCAGTAACAAAATTAAAATAAGAGAAACAGAAGTCTGGACACGGGGGCGTGTTGAGTGAACACGGCCCGTGTCCAGGTACCTGAACTGGGCGTTTTTCTGCAGGGGGTTCGGCACGGGGCCGTGTTGGTTGGGCACGGCCCGTGTTGAACCTTCTGAAATGGAGAAAATTGTCGGGTTGCCTTGTTCTTGTGCATGGGTTCATTTTTCTCGTTCCCCTTTTCATCCATTACCACCATGAGTGTGTTTTATTCCTGAAAATTAAAACTAACAGAAAGCATAAAAATTAATCTAAATTAAACTAAGGATAGTTCCGTGGAATGCCTCCATGGTGCGCCACGTTTATAAGGGTCCTTGGCTAGACCCAAAGCCTGGTCATATGTTACTCAAGTGGGATGTGTTGCATCCCATGTTACACCGTCGGAGAGCGTCATCCAAGCTTGAGTCTATGACCTTCATGTAGTTGACCGGATCTTCTTCCTCTACTCGCTTTCCACATTCAAATTTCACTTCCTCATCCCCAAACTTCAATGTTAGAGTTCCGTCATTCATATCCACCAATGCTTGGGCGGTGGCTAGGAATGGCCTCCCGAGGATGAGAGGGACCTCGGTGTCTTCTTCCATGTCTAGGATGACAAAGTCGGTTGGAAAGACGAATTTGTCAACCTTGACTAGCAGATTTTCGGCGACACCTTGTGGGAATTTGACGGATCTGTCGGCGAGTTGTATGCTCATCTTTGTAGGGCTTGTTGTTCCTAGGCCGAGTCGCTTGAACATTGAAGTGGGCATGAGGTTGATGCTAGCCCCAAGATCGGCTAAAGCATTTCGGACGGGGGACTTCCCAATTGAACAAGGGATTGTGAAGCTCCCGGGGTCGATTTTCTTTTGTGGAAGTTTGTTGAGTACTAGAGCAGAGCATTCTTCGCCTAAGTTAACTAATTGCAATGATTCAATTTTCCTTTTGTGAGTGAGGAAATCCCTCATGAATTTTGCATATTTAGGCATTTGGGTTAGGACTTCAATAAAAGGAATATTAACATGCAATTGTTTTAGTAGACTTTCGAACTTTGCGAATTGCTCATCGGTCTTTTGACGATTTAACCTACTGGGGTACGGGATTGGAGGAGTCATGGTGGGCTCTTGATTTGGTGTGGAAGCCTTTTCTGGCGCAGGAGGAGTCACATGCTGGCTAGAATGGCTTCTTTCATTTGGCGGTAATGGAGCATCCTCGGGACCCACGGTTCGATTTCTTAATGTGATGAGATGTACTTGTGCCTTCGGGTTCGTTTCGGTATTACTGGGTAATGCGCCTTGTGGTCTCTCGGAGAAATTTTGAGCTAGTTGATTTAATTGTTTTTCAACGTTTTGAATGCTAGCTTGTTGATTTCTGAAATTCGATTCCAATTGTTGAAATCGATCCGAGTTTTTCTTTTCAGTGTCAGAGATGAGGCGAGATATAGTATCTTCAAGCCTTTCTCTTCCACCTTGTTGTTGAGGAAAATTTTGCTGTTGTTGAAAATTAGTTCGTTGGTTTTGTTGGTTACTACTATTGCCGGGATCTCTCCAACCAAGATTTGGGTGGTTACGCCATCCTTGGTTGTAGGTACCCGTTGGAGGACCTGACGGCCTAGGTCTATTATCCATGTAGTTTACCGTTTCAGTTTGTTCATCTAATTCTTTCATACAACTCCAATTTTCATGTGACCCACCACACCCTTCACAAGCCATAACCGAGGCCGTTTTTGTCATTTCTAGCCTTTTGATTTTTGAAGAGAGGGCCTCGATTTGGGCTTGTAAAGAGGTGCTTTCATCAACCTTATGGGCGCCCGGGGCAATAGATTTATTACCTCGGGGAGTGTGCCATTGAAAATTGGTTTGAGCAATTTCCTCAATTTGGTTATATATTTCATTTGGGCGACGATTACCTAAGAGTCCCCCGGAGCTTGAATCAAGTGTATGTCTTGTGTGTGGCAACAATCCATTGTAGAAAGTGGATACTTGTTTCCATACCGCTAGACCATGGTGAGGACACTTTCTTAGAAGCTCTTTGAACCTTTCCCAAGTTTCATATAAGGATTCCCCATCCTCTTGTGAGTATGTATTAATTTCAGTCATTAATTTAGCCGTTTTAGCAGGAGGGAAATACTTATACAAAAACTTTTGGGCGAGTTCATCCCAGGTGTTTACCGATCCAACTGGGAGGGTGTTAAGCCAAGCCTTAGCTCGGTATTTTAGTGAAAAAGGAAACATTCGAAGGCGGATGGCGTCATTGGATGCTCCATTGATCCGAAAGGTATCACATATTTCTAAGAAGTTAGTAACATGTAGATGGGGATCCTCGTCCGCAAGCCCGTGGAAGGTTGCGGAGTTTTGGAGCATTTGTATCAAATGTGGCCGAAGTTCGAAGTTGTTGGCCTCGACATTCGGTGCATTGATAGCGGCGCCAAGATTGCCTACGGTAGGCCGTAGGTAATCCATGAGGGTACGTTGGTCCGCCATTGGAAGTGGGTCCCCCGAAGCTTTCTCTTGATTTTTAGCTTTTAGTCTTCTTCTGAGAAAGCGCTCGGGTTCGTCTAGGGGTTCTTTTATGTCTCTACTAGAACTGGAGCTCATGCACTACGTAGGAGGTTCAAATGTGGCGCCTGGGTTCCAAGTCCTGCAATAAAAACAGAAAAGAACGCTGGTCAGAATGTTCACCACGGCCCCGTGCTCGATGAACACGGCCCGTGTTCAGAGGCACAGTAATTGATTTCTGGATCCCTGTTACTGGGAGTTGGACACGACCCCGTGTTGCACCGACACGGCCCCGTGTTCAGCTCTCTGTAACTCAGAAAATAAAAACTGCCAGTGATGATGCTGGGCACGGCCCGTGTCTGACCGGGCACGGCCCGTGCTGAGCTCTGCAGAAGCTGAAAAACTAAGAAAATCCTAAAAAAAAATAAAAAGAAAAATAAAAGATGATTAGGCCGTTGATTCCTAACTTTCTTAAAATCCTTGTGTCCCCGGCAACGGCGCCAAAAACTTGATGTGCGGTAAGTGTCGTATATTTTAGGTGTATATTTTAAGCCCTTTTTAACACTTATTTTAGCCAAGTTTTAAATTTATAAAACACGATATTTCACTGACACTAAACACACATATGGGCAAGTGCACCCATCGTTGAGTGTAGTATAGTGTTGGTAAGATACCGAGGTCGTCCAAGGACACAAGAGCTTTTAGTACCGGTTTATCCTCAACGTCTAACCAAAACAAAAGTTTAGAAAAATGTTTTAAACTAAGAAAATTAAAATCTAACTAAAATGCTGAAAATAAAAATAAAAGAAAAAACAGATAGACAAGATGAATCACTTGGTTCCGACTCGTATCTAGTATAACCTTTGATTATTTCCGCACTTTTGCACACAATTAAGAGATTATCTTAGTTATTGTAGTAGGCCCCTCTTTTGAAGGTGACGTTACCCTCACCCCAGTAGTTTGAGTCAGCAGGGATACAATCCTAAAGGGGTGGATTATTGGAAGATAATGAATTAAGTTATTAATGCAGTATTGTGGTAGGCCCCGCTTTTGGCGGTGACGTTACCCTCGGCTAAGTAGTCTGAGTCAGCAGGGATACAGTCCTAAATAGCCGGGTTATAGTATTAATAGTAGTTAACTTATGAGGGGATCAAAGAGTTTGGACCCCCGCCATCCAATACCGTGAAGTATTGAAGGAGGTCCTACTAAATTTGACCCAGGTCCATTGCAGGACCTCTAAACGCTGAACAATGGCAAGACCTTTACCAAATCGTTCCCTTAACCCCCTACCAGGTAGCCAACATACCTCCATATAGACCGTGGAGATATGAATGGTGAAAATCCTTTATTTTATATAGACAGTAAAATAATGCCAAGACACCACGGACAAACGATAAGGAAAGATCACCTTCAACATAAGTAACTAGTTATTAAAGTCATTAATACAAAACCAAATAAAAAGTGCAAAAGATTAGAAATAAAAAGTATTATACTAGACACTTTGTCTTCACCAAGTGATGTAAGAGACTTAGGCAAACATGGCCTTGATTGTCAAGAACTCTTACGATCAATCTTGGATCCCGAGACGACTCACACACTCTACGATGGACAATGGATGATGGTGGTGGATGATGGTGTTGTGATGGTGGTGGGTGGTGGATGAAGTGTGAGAGAGGTGGTGTGCCAAGGGATGAGATGAAATGAATCCAAGCACTCCTATTTATAGGCTGAACAGAGTGCTGGACACGGCCCCGTGTCCGCTGGGCACGGCCCCGTGTCCGTCTGACAATCTCTCTCCTCATTAATTGTAATTCGCAATTACAATAAATGCGCCTGCTGTACTTTCGACACGCCCCCGTGTCCGCTGAGCACGGCCCCGTGATGGGCAATAGAAGCTTCTATAGATTGGTCTTTTCTGCTGCTTCTTGGGCACGGCCCCGTGCTGGCTGAGCACGGGGCGTGTTCAGCCTTCTGTTTTCTCTTTTTTGCTTTGGAAGGTGCCGTTGAGAGGTCGGGCAGTCCACTAATGTTCCTTTCCTTGTATTTATGTTGGAATTAGCTGTCTTTTTGCTTCTTTTGCGTTTTTGAGCTCATTTAATCCTGAAAATACAAAAGGAAGACAAAAACACTCTTTTTCCAATATTAGTACTTAAAAAGGGTTAGTTTTATGTCTCATTTGATGTAATTTATATGTTGCATTTTACACACATCATCAACGCAAATAACACCGCGCCTAACTCCAAATCGTGCGTGGTATAATTCTTCTCGTGTACCTTCAACTGGCGCGACGCATAAGCTATAACTTTCTGGCACTGCATCAGCACGCAACCCAAACCTTGATGCGAGGCGTCACAATATACCACGAAGTCGTCCGTTCCTTCGGGTAGCGATAAGATCGGTGCATCACAAAGTTTGTCTTTCAACAACTGAAACGCTTCTTCCTGTTTGTCACCCCAATCAAACTTCTTATCTTTCTGTGTGAGCGCGGTCAGAGGTTGAGCGATTTTAGAAAAATCCTCAATGAACCTTCGATAATAACCAGCCAAACCTAAGAATTGTCGAATCTCGGTTGGCGTCTTTGGCGTCTCCCAATCCTTCATCGCCTCGATCTTTGTGGGATCAACGTGGATTCCATTTCCGTTTACCACATGTCCGAGAAATTGGACATCACGCAGCCAGAACCCGCACTTCGAGAACTTGGCATACAATTTCTCCTTCTTAAGTAGCTCTAGAATAGCTCTTAAGTGCTGTTCGTGCTCGCCCTTCGTCTTCGAGTAGATTAGGATGTCATCAATAAACACAATCACGAACTTGTCGAGGTACGGCTTGCAAACTCTATTCATTAAATCCATAAAAACTGCCGGTGCGTTCGTTAGCCCAAACGGCATGACCAGGAACTCGTAATGCCCATAACGAGTCCTAAAGGCCGTTTTCGGGATACTTTCCTCTTGTATCCTTAGTTGATGATATCCTGATCGAAGATCGATTTTTGAATAAAAGCTCGAACCTTGCAGTTGATCAAATAGGTCATCGATTCTCGGCAGGGGATATCTATTCTTGATGGTCCACTTGTTAAGCTCGCGGTAGTCTATACACATCCGAAAACTAACGTCCTTCTTTTTAACGAACAGAACCGGAGCTCCCCAAGGTGAGAAGCTTGGCCTAATGAGTCCTTTGTCCAATAGCTCTTGGAGTTGTGTTGATAACTCCTGCATCTCCGAATGTGAAAATCTATAGGGTGCCTTGGCTACAGGCGCGGCGCCTGGAACCAAATCGATGTGAAACTCGACTTGACTTTGAGGCGGTAATCCTGGCAAGTCTTCTAGAAAGACTTCAGGATATTCTTTTACTACTGGGATGTCTTCGATCTTTGGTTCAGCAGCTTCTTTATCCACGATGTGTGCCAAGAATGCAACACATCCCTTCTGTAAACACTTCCTAGCTTTCAGACAGCTAATAATTCTCAGAGGCGTATCACGCTTCTCTCCGTGCACTATGATCGTTTCTTCATCCATCATAGGGATGCGGATGGTCTTCTCGTGGCAAACGATCTCGGCTTTGTTACTCGATAGCCAATCCATTCCCACTACCACATCAAAGCTTCCCAACTCGACAGGTAGTAGGTCTAGCGTAAACTCGTGCCCTCCTAGTTCAATCACGCATCCTCGGACAACTTCACTGGTTTCGACTAGTTTTCCATTCGCTAATTCGATCGATTATGGAACGTCTAATTTACTAGGTGTCAACCCAAGTATATTCTTAAATTCTAATGATACGAAACTATAATCGGCACCAATATCAAACAAAATAGATGCAAAGCCTTGGTTTATAGGGAACGTACCAGTGACTACGTTTGGATCTTGGCGCGCTTCCCTGGCACCGATGTTAAAAACTCTTCCCCGTGCTTGGTTCAGTTTTGGGCATTCCTTCTTAAAGTGCCTAACATCTCCACAATTGAAGCAACCTGGCCCTTGGCCATTCCCGTTTCCCTTTCCACCTTGAGCGTTATTTTGGTTGCGATTTCCATTCCCAGCTTGATTCGCAACATTCCCACGATTTCCATTTCCGTTTCCTCCTCGATTGTTGCTCCTATTACCAAAACCTCCTTGGCCACCCCGACCAGCATTAATCCAGCAAGTATCCTTCAAGTGACCAACTTTCCCATAAGCTTCACATGCTTTCGGTCCGCATCGGCCAGAATGATGACGCTGGCATGTGTTACACTTGAGCAGAGTGCCCATATAACCTTTTCCTTTGTTCTCAACACCGGTCACAGCTCTAGCCGGTGTGCTTGACTCGCCCTTCTTGCTTACATGGCTGGTTCCTTGCTTGAAATTGGAAAACTTTCGCTTGTTTTCCCCAGACGGTTCAACATGTGTTTCCTTCTTCTTCTGATCGGAAATTGAGAACTTGTTCAACCTAATGGCCTCTTCAGTGAGCGCCACACTTAGGTCGATGGCTTCCGTGATCGTCGCAGGCTTGGATGTGGTAACCATACTCATTATTTGGGGTGCCAATCCCCAGATAAATCTCTCAATACGCTTAAACTCTGGTGTGACCATGTATGGTACTACGTGAGATAAATCATGAAATCTTTGAACATATTCTGCAATCTTAGGACCATCCATTCTCAGATGCCAGAACTCAGTCTCTAACCTCTGTATTTCAGCACGCGAGCAATACTTCCTTCTCATTAGCTCTTTTAACTCAGCCCAGGTCAACGCATAAGCAGCAGCTTCTCCTAACGTTTGCATTTGTAAATTCCCCCACGATAAATAGCCTGAGATGTAAGTCACTTGTTGCTCGGGAGTGCATTTGCTCATTCTTAAGACAGAGTCTGTCTTTTCAGCCCACCTAACAAACGCAACAGCACCTCCTGTGCCGTCGAAATTCACGGGCTTGCAGTCTAGAAACTGCTTGTAGGTGCACCCTGCACATACGTTAGAATTTACAATGGTATTAGCGGACGGGCTATAAATTTCCAAATGTATGGTAATATGTTCTCAAGCCACTTGACATTACCATGAGGTGGATTGTTATTGCCGTTATTATTCGAAATGCTCCCACTGGTTCCGCCCTGGGAAGCTGCGTACTGGGCTATAGCGGCGGCAATTATCCCTTGGAGTTCTGCCTGGGTAGTAGGCATGCGTACTTCGCGTCTTGGCGGCATCTTCTAAAAGATGATCTTATAGGTCAGGTCATAGTAAGTATGATAATTATACATATACAGTAACATTCATCCACACATAACATCTCATGTTATAAATTAAAACGTATAACTCAACAAAGCATGTAATGAGAATATTGCCATTGAGCTTCATTAATCACGACCACAAAAGTGTTTTACAAGTTTAATAGTACATCACATGTCAAAGTAAGATCGTGGGGCTACATCACCCCCAAAAATACAAGTCAACTACAACTATCATATGCAAAAGTGTGATCACTCAAAAAGGCTCTGTAAGCTGGCTCAATAGCGACCTTCTCACCAAAAGATCGACCTGCATAAAACCAAAAATATGCCTATGCTGATGGCGGTGGAGGAGGAGGAAAATGAGAGAAAAGTAAACGACGCATGTGTAACCAGTCCTCCTCTAAAGCACGATAGGCGCGCAGCAAATATGCTATTTGCTGCTCAGAAGTCATGAAACGAGCGTCAGAATCGGGGGAAAGTGGACGAGGAGTGTGTGGTGCTGCGAATGGGGTCTGACAATGAAACGATGGACGTGGAGCTCTCTCCAAATCCTGAATACGACGCGTCAATGCGTCCTGCTGTATCATCAAAGAAGTGAGGATGTCCTCCGTAGAGGACCCAACATGGTACGGGTGGTATGGATCAGACAGTGGCATGATAGGGGGCGTAGTCCATAAAAATGGCTCGCTCGACGGCATGTAAGATGGTGCAGTGGGTGGTGCAACAGAAGAAAATTGTGATGTGGACGGTAAGGATGATGGCAGCACAGGGGGAACAAAAATGGAATGAGAAATCTGTGGTATAAACTGGCTGCCTCCGGTCATGAAAGGAGCGTGACCAAAAGGCTGTCGCGATGAACCCTCCCCAGGACGTGGTAGGGGGATGTCCTGGAGAAAGGTAATCGGAAGATCGGTACGATGAACATCTGTGGTGTGTGGGGGAATCAAAGGAATATCAGTGGGTACGGTAGCAGGTGCTACTGGAGGTGCAACAGGTAACGCAAATGGTGGGTAATCGTCATCTTCATCGATCCACTCGTTACGGGTGTTGGCGTAACGTGGATCTATATGAGTAGCAAACGGTGCACGGTCAAACTGTACCGGCACGGGATCGGGAAATGGTGCAGCAACAACATGATCAACTATCAAGGGTGGAGCAACAGCGAGAAGATCAGCAGCGGGTATATCACCAACAAGAGGTGCAACAGCTGGTGCATCATCATGGACAGGGTCATGCTCTAATGCAGGGTCAGGAGCAACTACTGGCTCTGGGGCCACAGCAGGCTCCGGGTCAACAAAATCCATATCAAAATCAGCTGGAATGTCAAGCAAAGGGTCAATAGGATCTACAGGTGCCTCCAGGGGCTGATCCATGTGAATAAACTCAATATCGTGGTCAGGACTGAAATCAGGGGGAAAGATCGGCTCAAAAGCGTCATCGTCCTCATGGTCAAACTCGAACTCGTGCGATGGACCGGGTGCAGCTGACATCGCCATGTCAGGGTCAGAAGAGTGAGGCTGCACACCATGGTCATGCAAAGATGCAGATGCCACAGACTCCAATGAGTCCGGGACAGGTGAACCGACAGGAAGCTCCTCAAAAGGTGCCTCAGCAATGGGAAGAATAACGCCAGCATCAATAGGGGCCCCGCCCTCATAGTCAGCCTCAGGCGGAACCTCCTCAAACAGATCGACGTCGTCGTCAGAAACGACATCGAGGGGCATGTCAACTACTGGAAAAACAGCAAACGGTATAGGAGCAGGGATCACCGCAAGTGGTAAATCCCCGACAGGAAGGCCATCAGCAGGCTCAACTCCAACGTCGGGCAGCGCGAACGGCTGGAAATCATCGTCGTCCGTGCTGGTGGTGTCTAATGTGTAGACCTCCTGCTCTGACGAAATCTCGTCATCTGACACGATCGCCATGGGGTCTAGTGTGTCCGATATCCCTGTATCTGAAGATGAAGCCATAGTGTCTGTAATACAACCACAGATATGCACATATATCAACATATAATCAAGTAAACATGTTACTCGTGATAAAGCAAGCAAGTAATCATCCTAGTCTTCCCCAGACTATTCCTCCCAGTCTTTAAGACTAAATCCCTGGTCAATATGACCAATCCTCCCTTAGTCTCTAAGACTGAATCCCTGGTCTATATGACCAATCCTCCCTCAGTCTCTAAGACTGAATCCCTGGTCTATACGACCAATCCTCCCTCAGTCTCTAGGACTGATCCTCCCTCAGTCTCTAGGACTGATCCTCCCTCAGTCTCTAGGACTGAAATAATATTTTTGATAAGTGTATTTGTACCTTTTTGTTTGGTAAAAATGGTTTGTGCCCTGGATCTGGACGTTTAGTGTATGCAATGTAAAAATGTTTTCGTGAGAGCCCTAGTGATCATAGTCTAGACTCGAGAAAGAATCCTAGTTCGCTATGATCGATGCTCTGATAGCAAGCTGTCACACCCTGGCTTTGCGGAAGCGTGGGTTTATTTTGGTGTGACTTCTTAATACCATAGCACAATCACAACCATGCTATATGAAAATAAAACCATGATGTTCATCCATTCAATAAGTTTTAAAAGTTACCAAAACAACATTGTTTAAAAGTCGACACATAAGACGAAATACAACCATGACATAATTAGAACTTGTTCATGAAACACAACCAACTGACATGCATAAAAACACAGTTTAAGACTTGTGACCCGTCCAGGCAGAGGTCACATTTCCTAAACTCGGATGACATCATTATTCCTACGCAGCTTAACCTCATTGCAAACTTGACCAGATCCATTAATTCCCTGAAATACATGTAGTTTGAAAAGTCAACAAAAAGTTGAGCGAGTTCATGTAAAAGTGAGTATGTATAAGCCTTTGTAATATGTCTGTATGTATGAAAATCCCTGGTATGTAGCAATTAAGGAAAAAGAGATCACCATTGGGTTGCAAAGCCAATGATATGTGTGAAGTGCTGTAGGAAGACTCAAACCTAGCAGATTTTTGCATCGGGCTCAAAGTCACCCCGAGGTCCGTACAGTGGGCCTGGAGTTGCGCTCGCTACACCCAGATAGATCTACCGCTAATGACCCTCGGTCCTACAATGAGGATTAATGGCCTCTAGTTCCAGCCTACCCACTCACATGATCTAAGTAGTAAACCCTCCTTAAGCTAACCATACCATGTATAATAGTGTCTGTAAATATTGTAACATGTATTCCACCCCCGAAGTATAAAAACTGAAAACAGTTAAGAGAAAAGGGGGACATGAACTCACTGAAGTGCGTATCCCGAACGTAAGTCTCCAACTCAACCGGCTGCGTGACGACCTACACGTACTAATACCTATTAGACGGATGGCCGTGCCTTGGCTTAGGGTTTAACGTTTTTGGAGAAATAGTTAGGGAACTATTTCGTATTCACACTTCTTATTTATTGTTATAAGTATATTCCTTCCCAAGGATGGGGGTTTTTAATACATGTGTGCTTTATAATTCCGACTAATATATTTTAAAAGTCTCACTTGAAAAATATATTTTGATCACTTGTCTAAAATATTCTAACTCCAAAATATATATATTTTTCCCCAAAAATATTATATTTTATCTCATACAATTTCCAAAATAATACTTATCAAAATATACGCATAAGAGTATTTTCCCGAAAAATACATAAGTTACATTTTAAAGTTCTCGTTGTAGTAACAATACCGGTGTAACTTAAATATTTATTTGTGAGAGGGTTGGTATTATTTTGGGAGTCGTGATTTCATAATATTCCCAGGTTATATTATTTTTATCCTAAAAATAACATATCTAGTTCACAAAATAATCACATAATCACACAAGCGTTTTATTTCAAAATATATATATTCTAAATATATATTTATCAAGTTTTATTTACGAAAATCCACCTCCGATACTTGGTAATTTTTGAAATAAAAATCATGGCGAAGTTTATTTTGAAAACCGAGTTAAAAATATATTTGTAAACATTTGTTAGAAAAATATTTCTAAGTGTTATATTTCTAGAAAAATTTCGCCAGAGTTTCCTTTATAACTGGAGGTGTCCACGCTTACAAGCGTATCATTTTCTTTTCAAAATTCACTCAAACAATTTAACAATCATCAATCCACAATATTTAAGCATCAAACTTGACAAAATATGAATAAATCATAAACTCATGAACTTGAAGGTTTTGTAAAAATATGTAGTAAATTACCAGCGTATTTAGTAGGTTTTGTTATCTTTAAAAACATGTTTAGTTTCTTGAAAACTTTATTTTTATAGAACTTGAAGTTTAACAACTTCTAGTCAAGATTTACAAAAATATTTCTTTGTGAAAATTTCTTGTTACACAAGTGTTCATACACTTGTTTACCTTCTAAAAATGTGCTTCTTTTCTACAAGATCCGGGTTTTTAACAAAGTTAGTATTTTCACTTGGTTCTTCCGAAGAACCACTTGTAGATTTGTAGATCCACAAGTTTACATCTTCATTTTACAAGAAAAATTATGTTTATCCAAGTTTCAAGTTCATGGTGGATGATTTCATCATCTTTATTATTTCTAACTCTATCAACCTACTATTTCATGTTCTTGAACATGATCTAGTATGTCTTGATGATAATCCATCCTACTTTTAATGACAAACAACATCAAGTAATCACAACTACACAAGATTCACAAGATTTACACACAACTCTTCTCTTTATCCACCTTATTCATCTTATGCTCAAGACTTTATGTTATGTTCTTTAGTGTTCTTAATTTTTAACCATTAAATCACCTATTAACCACCATAAACAAGATCAAGATGATGATTAGAAACACTTACTACTAGCACAAGGCTAGGGAAGAAGCAAGGTGTAAATGTGGTGGATAAAAGAAATCTAGAGAGGTCCTTGAGCTTCCGAAAGCACCGAGCCTACTTGTATGATCCCTTGCACCTTTGTATGTAAGAAGAATGGCTACATCAAGACTTGATGGTGATGATGGTTGTGCTAGTGTTCTCGGCCGAACACTCAAGAGAGGAGAGAAGAGAGAGCAAGTTTGAGTTGGTGATTTGGGAATGAGAGTTCTTATCCTTTGGTGTTTACTTATAATCACTAATCACCATTATCCATCATACAATGTGTCCCCAAGATATTCAACATATGGATTAAAATAATCAAAGAATTGTGGGGTGTGTCCCCACTCCACAAACCGGTTCGAAGGGGGGGGGGTATAGGGTTGGGATGTGTAATGTTATAGTTAAGTTTAAGTTGAAGTCTAATGGTTCTAGTTAGGATATTTAGTATGTTATGTAATATAAAGGGTGTTAGGGTGTTCGGGGACCCTAACTAGCTCAGAAAAGTATAAACAATGTTTTTGGCAATATTTTTATGTTTCGGGTAAAGTCCGATTATTCGGTTGGATGTTGATCCGTTAAAGTGTTAAATAAGTATTTAAAGTGTCTTTTATTATGTTTTTAGTGACACAATAAATTACCAACACTTTGGAAAGTGTCTAGGGCTATTTTGCCAAGTTTTTACACTTTACTAGCTTTGTTAAAAGCTGAATTTTGGTATACTAGTGCAGAATTCTGCATTTAATGTGTGTTTTAGGCACTTCCGGGCACTATAACTATCACCTAGTGACGCAGTTTAATGATTCTCACTTCCCTACACTCACTACTAGTGTAGTACTTTATTCCCGGCTCATACTGGCCTCAATATAATGTATGTATAGGTGCTGGCATTGTCAGCATGTTTACTGGGTTATCCGCTCACTGTGCTTACTGTGCTTTGTGCATCATGGTTGTCACTAAAGTTTGTGTGTAAATAAGAGAGTGACAGTATAAAGTGTGATGCATGAGTATGTATGTAACAGAAATCAGTAAGCAGTTTAATCACAATAGTTATCAAGCACAGTAATTAAGCATTAATTAATTATTAATTAATTGTACGGATACCTGGTTTTGTGAGGGTTGTCACAAACTCAACTCAACTTCTCAAAGAATTCAAACTCATGCATAAATGAAAATGTCCTGAGGATTGAATTTTCATCTTAGTAAATTACACGATCCAAATATTCGAATATCGGGGTGTCTCTATGGATTGAACCCTTGCTATCCATTTGAATACTTGAAGATAAAATACACATAAGTTTACAACCCATATGTTCTTACATGACACTATGTTTTACTAGCCTATGTCCAATCCTTCAAAGAGTATATCAAAGCCAAGTCCAAGCTTCTTGAAGCGGCTAAACTTCATACTCTTATAGGTAGTTTCTTTATTCTTACACCTGCAAGTGCAATTTATCAAAGAACTATTAAGAAGTTATACTTCAACCTACTTTATCTTGCAGTCTGAACACAAACCTTGGGATGATTCTAATGTTGTGTTCCAATCTTTATGACAAGCTTTCCACATTGAATTTAGCATCTAACATTGTATTAGATGGGAATTGGGTGTCTTGGCATAGGATATTAAAGTATGGACTTTAAACCCATCCATTTGGCTGATTTGTTCACGAGATCTCTTCCTAACCCTTTAGTTAGATGATCAGCCATATTATACTCAGATCTTACAAAATCAACAGATATCACGCCACTCATGATTAATTCTCTAATCATGTTATGTCTAACACCTAGGTGTCTACACTTTCCATTGTACACTTGGCTATAAGCCTTAGCCAAAGTAGCTGCACTATCACATCTGATAGATATAGGTGATATCGGTTTTGGCCACAAAGGAATCTCATATATCAAATTTCTTAGCCATTCAGCTTCTTTACCAGCCGCTGCTAAAGCTACAAATTCAGATTCCATTGTTGAATTTGTGATGCAAGTTTGTTTCTTTGAGGCCCAGGAGATAGCACCTCCACCAAATAAGAACACCCATCCACTTGTGGAAGAATAATCTTCCTTATTGTTTATCCAACTTGCATCAGTAAACCCTTCAAGTACTGAGGGGAAACCTGAATAACACAAACTATAATTTATAGTTCCTTTCAGGTACTTAAACAATCTGTTTATTGCCTGCCAATGATGTGTGCTCAGGTTACTTGTAAATCTACTAAGTTTTCCCACCGCATAAGCAATATCAGGCCTAGTGCTGATCATAGCATACATCAAACATCCTATTGCTTTGGAATATTCAAGTTGAGATATGGGGCTACCTTGATTAGGCATAAGCCTAATGTTAGGATCAATAGGAGTTGCAACTGGAGAACAAGTCAGACTGTTGAATCTCTTCAAGATCTTCTCAATATAATGCGATTGAGAGATTGATATACCATTGTTCCCTCGAGTGATCTTTATACCAAGAATCACCTCTGCCTCCCCCATATCTTTCATGGCAAACTTTGATGACAAGAACTCTTTGGGTTTAACAACTTGACCTAAGTCAGTACCAAATATCAACATGTCATCCACATATAGACAAATTATAACTCCTTTTCCTGAGGAGTTAAATTTGCTATATACACATTTGTCAGCTTGATTAAGTATAAAACCATCTGACAACACCACATCATCAAATTTTTGATGCCACTGTTTAGGAGCTTGTTTCAAGCCATATAAAGACTTAACCAGCTTGCAAACCTTATGTTCATTTCCTGGCATAATGAAACCTTCTGGTTGTTTCATATATATTTCTTCATCCAATTCACCGTTTAGGAATGCAGTCTTTACATCCATTTGATGAATTACAAGATTGTGGATAGCTGCTAAAGCCAACAACAACCTAATTGTGGATATTCTTGCTACTGGAGCATATGTATCAAAGAAGTCAATTCCTTCTTTTTGTCTAAAGCCTTGTATCACTAGCCTGGCTTTAAATTTATCAATGCTTCCATCCACTTTCATTTTCCTTTTGAAAATCCATTTACATCCTAATGGTTTGCATCCAGGAGGTAAATCTGTTAACTTCCAGGCCTTATTCTGCATGATAGAATCAATTTCATCTTGAATAGCTTCCTTCCAAAATGAAACATCCCTTGAAGCCATTGCTTCACTGAAAGTTTTCGGATCTTCCTCAATATTGAAACAATATTGATATTGATATTCAATTTTATCCCTTGATCCTTCAACCAAATAAAGTTGGAAATCATCACCAAAGTTCTTGGCTTTCCTTACCATAGTACTTTTCCTGGGTTCTGTACTAGTGGAAGGTACATCTTTCGTATTGATAGAGTTTCTTTCAAAATCTTTTAAACTCTGAGGCACATCTTTAAGTCTAGGTACTGAGGAGAGCCTATCCTCATTTCCAAAATCTCCATCTCTTGACTCAATTACTATGTGAACTAACACGTAATCATTTGGTTCTATCACATAGAACCTATGAGCTGGAGAATGTTCAGCATATCCAATGAATATGCAATCGATGCCTCTCTCACCTAAGGTTTGCATCTTAGGTTCAGTGAGTCTCACTACAGCTCTACAACCCCAAACTTTAAGGTGACTTAAGTTTGGTGCCTTTTTGTGCCAGAGCTCATATGGGGTTACCTTGGTCTTTTTATTTGGGACCCTATTCAATAAATAGCAGGCTGTTAGCATAGCCTCACCCCAAAATCCTTCACTCAAACCCGAATAGGACAACATGGAATTAACCATTTCTTTTAATGTCCTATTCTTCCTCTCATATACACCATTTTGCTGTGGTGTATAAGGAGCAGTGGTCTGATGTATGATACCAGTAGATTGGAAATAAACTGGATCATAGTATTCACCACCTCTATCTGTATAAAGATTTTTAATCAAATCCTTTTGATGCAATTCTACTTCTTGTTTATATATTTTAAATTTATCTAACGTTTCATCCTTTGCATGTAACAAGTAAACATAACAAAACCTAGAAGCATCATCAATAAAGGTCACAACATATTTCTTATTTCCAAGCGAGGGAGTATTGTGAAAATCACATAAGTCAGAATGAATGAGTTCTAAAACCTTAGATTCTCTTTTGACATCTTTAAAAGGTTTTCTTGTTATCTTGGTTAACTTGCAAGTGTGACATTGATTATTATTCATATCAAAAGCGGGTATCAGGCTCATTTTAGACATGTCTTTCATTCTAAAATAATTAACATGTCCTAACCTAGCATGCCATAATTTTGATTCATTGTCGACTTTATTACTAGAAGAAGCAATACACATGGATTCTTTAGCAAAAGGAACATGAACATTTAACTTAAACATACCATTAGATAAATATCCAAATCCTACAAAGGTTCCATGTCTAGACAAGATAAACTTGTCCGACTCAATAACTTGTTTGAACCCATAATTATTTAATACAATACCCGACAATAAGTTCTTCCGTATACCCGGAACATACAACACATAATCTAGTAATAAGTGTTTGCAAGAAGTAAATACAAGCTTGACTTTCCCGAAACCTTTGATAGGCTCGGTTGCTACATTTCCCATCCGTAATTCAGATCCATCATCAATAGGTTTGCATTCTTCAAACCACCTTAGATCTTTGCACACATGTACCGTAGCTCCCGAGTCTACCCACCATGCAAAATCATCATCCTGAACACAAAACAATTCAGTGATAAAAGAGACATAATTCACAATCGGAACGTTAAAATTCGAATTTAAATTCGAATTAATAAAATCTTCTGACACTTGTGAATTAATGTGGCCGTAATAATTATCACCTGTTGCTTTTAAATCCAAACCCACTAATCGGTTTTTATGGTCAAGCAACTTACGGCCCGAATGTAATTTATTTCCCATTTCCGATTTATTCAAAACCGTGCCCATCATCTTTTCCTTTGGACTTGTAATGTCCTTTAGTTTACTGTTGAGCCCACTCACCTTTACATTCTGTGAGTTATCCAAATACATGAATTTGGCATTATTAATTGAGCCACCATAAATCGGTTGGGTTAAATTCAATATATGGCCCACTGACTTTTCATTGGTAGACTCGCAATCCATTTGTAAATTTCCAATAGGATTTAGACCATCAAGACTTTTAGAATTAATTATACTAAAGTTTTGTGTTGTAGTTTTGATTGGTTTTTGAACACAGACCGCATCATGATCCCTAACATTATTATTTTCTAACAAGTTTAAAATGGTTTCAGAAAGCGTACCGGTTTCTGTAGGCGGGTGCTTGGACCCACTCGGACCGGCTCCACCCGAAGCGTTGTTTCCTAGAAGCTTTACCCGACAATCCTTTTTGAAGTTCCCAACTTTGTGACACCTCCAACATGTCTTTTTGGCTTTATTGTTTGAGTTTTTGTTATCATGATCAAACTTGCGTTTCTTTCCCTTGAACTTGTTATTTTTACCCGATTTCCCATCATGCTCCACCATATTAATTGAAGACTGACCAACCACACTTTTGCCCTTATTTTTACCAACTTCTTGAACCCGAAGAGATTCTTCGATTCGAATGTGACTTCCCAATTGAACCAAAGTCAATTCTTCTTTTTGATGTTTAAGGATGTGTTTAAAATCTTTCCATGATGGAGGGAGTTTATCAATGATGCTTGAAACAGAAATTGACTCATCCATATACAAATTGTGTTGATTGTATTGACCCAATATGTGCAATAATTCATTATATTGCTCCATAACCGGTCTATCATCAACCATTTTGTAGGAATTAAAATTACTTACCAGAAATTTTTTGCTAGATGCATCCTCTGCCATATACTTGGATTCAAGAGAATCCCAAAGATCTTTGGCAGATACTGCATTCTGGTACAGATCAAATAACTCATCACACATTCCATTCAATATATGCCCTCTGCATATATAATCATCATTTTCCCACTTCGACCTTTTCCTCTGTTGATCAAGGGGTTCGTTTTCCGCCCCTTCTTCAGGCATCGGTGTACTCAGAACGTACACAACTTTTAGTGTGGTTAACAAGAAATGCATCTTCTTCCTCCAGCGCCTAAAATCCTGCCCTTCAAATTTCTCCAACTTCGCGAATTTGCTTGTCATGTCGCTTGCAGATTCACCAGTCATGTTGAAATAGTTCGTTCTTTGTTGGTTGTATTGATCAAGAGCACAGTGAATCAAATAAAGTTGCTTGGATTGAATTGAGAGTCGTATGAGAACTATCAGAACGAACTATTTGATCGGTATACTCAAAAGTTCGAACGGATTAAACTCAATTCTTTCAAGAACAGGATTGTTTCTTTGAGATGTGAAAATACCGTGCAAGAAAAAAAATCATAGAATGATTATCCATGTGTGCTGGATGTTGGTTTTCGAAACTATTGTGATCCCATATTTTGCGGAGCAGTTAACTCCACAAATAAAACTAACTTCTAATAATTATAATTGGATATGTCACAATTATTAATATTAGGAATATATTTGTATATGCATGGAGATCACATGCACAGCCACATTATTCTCATTCCAAATTGGCTGGCTAAAAGCCAAAGCCCAAAATCATGCATTAACATGTTAATTAATTTAACTAGGCCCAATAAGTTCATTAATTAAATTAGGATTAACATGTCACACCCCGACCGCGTAAAACAACGAAACCGCGACGGAAACGTCGGGGAGTGTTGTAACATAATTATTGTTTCACAACCATGGTAATTAAAGTTATGTTTTATTTATCAAACAAGAGAGTTACATTGTCTTAAACAATAGAAACAAGAGTACATAACATTATTTAAACTAATCTTGCTTCTTTTATATCACTAAGGCCCGAGTCCAGTGTATCTTGAATCAAAACTATACGACAGCTCCTGAAAATACATGTGAAAATAGGTACGTCAGCATAAAAATGCCTGTGAGATACATAGGTTTTGTGAAAATAGGATTCATGACTTGAGTTTAAAGAAATGTTTAATAAAAATTAGTCATAAATCTTGTTAAGTGTTTTCTTTTATAAATCATAAGAAAACTTGATAAGAAATCAGATTATATAAAAGAAAGATGTATGGTTAATTAAATAACCAAGTAAAATGAGTTGTATAAAATAAACTGTTTGTAAAACAATGTCTTGTAAAAATATGTTATTTGTGTAAAATGTAATATGTCTAAATTGAAATGGTTTAAATAACGCCACGATATGTAATATCATAAAAGCACTTATATATAAGAAGGACCAGCGGCGTATCCACCATGCTTTTATCATATTACACACGCCTCGTTACTTAAACCACTTACCCAAACAAACCACCAATGTAAATTGTTCATGTTTAACCCGATTGTCAAATGTTCATGTGTAAATAATTGTCTATTATCAAAATGTAAATTATGTAATGTGTAAACCAATGTCAAGATGTTTATGTCAAATGTAAATCATATAATGTGTAAACAAATATCATGTATGGCAAGTGAAATATATCAACTAAACCATAGGTAAAATGCACAAAACAAGGTATTGAAGTAAAACACAGTTTAAATCAAAGTTATGTTTTGTGAAACAAATGCATGCTATACTGATACAAACATCTATGCGGTATTGTGAAAATGCATACATTCAAGCCTTGAGATTGTGGCGATAAACCCTTAAACAAATTAAAGGTTTATCTGAGTTATGTGTATCGAATTCGGTCATTCCATCCATCCAAACAAACCTAGGATTTCAGGAACGGGAGTTGTCAATTCCTATGGTACCACTACCTACTAACGAACGGCGTAGCTAATGTTAATGAATGCATTTTTGTCCCATTTAAACAAACCAAATGTCATACCAAAATGTAAGCATGTGATGAAAACAAATGTACTAAGTATACAACAAATGGACATACATAGCATGTGATGTAAAACAATGTACTAAGTATGCACTAAATGGACATACATAGCATAAAATGTAATGTAAAACGATGTACTAAGTATGCACTAAATGGACATACATAGCATAAAATGTAATGTAAAACGATGTACTAAGTATGCACTAAATGGACATACATAGCAAAAACATAATGAAATCATGTACTATAAGTGTACTATTGAACATAACAAGCATATGATATGAAAACATGGAAAGCACGAAAGTAACAAGTAGGCACATATGTTCACCCCAAAATGTTTGAAAAAACAGTAAAAGAGGGGTCTATGTACTCACTTGAGATTGCTCAATAGTCTTTAGATAACCACCAAGCAATGCTAGAAAGATCACGGAATCAAACGGCACCTAATATAGGTAACTACGTTAATAAACCGGACCTAAATCGGAGGATCGGATAGGATGAGGTTTCGTAAACCAAATGAGTATTGGAACTCATATGATATGGTTTAACAAAGCCTACATACTAAATCGGAACCTATCCTAAGTGCTTACGACCCATTACGACCCGTTTAGGTAGCTTATGCTACTTTAACGCGTCGTTCGCGTAAAATGCGTTCGGACCGCCTAACTAGTCCTATTACAAGTAAAATATGCCTTAACATGTCTAAAATTGTTGCCTAATCAGTTTAGATGTCAAAATTTATGTTACATATGCTTAAAATGAATTTTGGCGTAAAAAGGGCATTTTGGTAATTTTCCTAAGGCATATAAACTACCTATCATACAACTAACTAAACGTTGTGACCATAAGGTATAACCTCGGAAGGTTATTCCCTATACAACTATGGTCACCTAAATATGTTTGGTCGGATCCTAATGATCGACCAAACGGGTCGGGTTCGAAAGTCTAAGCGGTTGTTTAGACCGCTTATCTTACGACCCTAAAGTGACGAGCTAAACATGTTAAAACATGTTTAACGAAGATTGAAAACAGGTTTGATATCAAAACAAACGGTTTTGATACCCAAGAATAGTTTGGTTACAAAATACGCATAAACGCGCATTTTGTCCGAAACTATAACTCGCCACTATGCCTAAATAACGTGGTAATCAGTAGGTATAGTCACAAGGGACTATAACCATCGTGATTACGCTCACGTTACGAAGTTCAAACGAACTTCGTATTGACCATAAACTGGTCAATGCAGAAAGTCAAACATAGTTTGACTTTCACGCTTAAAACGCGTAAAAGAACGAAAGAATACTTACAACGGGTCCAAGAATGGAAGTTTGATCTGAAAATTCTCAGGTATGAAGGTTTTATCCTTCAACTTAGAGAAATTCTGATCAAAGTGTGAGTTGGGAGCAAATGGGGTTGGGTTTATATAGATTTCGTAGAACCGTTAGGATCGTTTCTTGAAACCCGAGCTTCGATCTGAGCCTTACACTTGCACCCACTGATTTCTAAAACCATGGGCACCCCTAAACCAGCCCATAGATTGCCCAAAACCATTTGCACATAAGGGGAACAGCTGGATCAAGCTGGAAACCATTTCTGCTGAACTGGGGATGCTTTACGGACCGTAAAGGGACCCATACGGTCCATAAGCTTATGTAATTCTGGCAGGAATTTTCACAAAATGGCAGAACAGGCCCCTGAGTCTTCGAACTTGATTTTTGATGCGTTTCGACACGTTTAAGCCCCGTTAACCTCATTTTAAGGCTCTAAAATGAAGTTAAAGTATAGGGAACTTAAAATATGCTCAAAAATATGTCGGATGTCAGTTCGTTTGGCCGTACAGTTGCGTTGTTCGGTTAATTACGACGGAAGTCGTAACGGATGCGAAAACGATCCAAATTGCGAAACAAAAGTTTAAGCATGCCAATCACTAAAAGATAATATTTTAATGATTACATAAATTTTTGGATGTCCGGATATATTCAGAACGTAAGTTATGCACGAAAATGCAAACTTATGCACTTTTTGACGCTTTTAGTTCATGAATGACCTAAAAGTTTATTTTAGCACACCGAACCCCTCAAAGCCTATTTCTAAGCTATGTAAAGAATATTTAGGGTATGTTTAACTTATGATCAAGTTCCGGAATGTTCGTTACAGTATGAATCGGCATACTTTCGCAGTTTGTTGAAATTAGTCCCTGTAAGCGAATAAACTTGATTTTGCCATACCAAAGCCTTCAAAACTTATTTCTAAGTTATGTAAAGGTTATTTAAGGTATGTTAAGCATAAATTGATGTTCCGGAGTGTTTGTCGCGTTAAACTGATTACGTTTACGCATCGGTTTACGTATAACTCTCCAGAAAGTGATATAGGGTTTGAATTTGAACAAAAACCAAAACATGCAAAATGTCAAACATAATTAAACAAACATTGGGGTCAAATAACATTGCTTTATTGATAACTGAACTGTTTACAATGATTACAAGCACAGGTGTCACATAACAACCTAATTAATCATTAGGCCCAAAACCAGTTACACACACTAACTCGTTAAAACTATCGAGTCCGCCATTCCTGCATCACCTAACTCGATTATATAATAACGAGAATAATCATTCAACGAGTTAACCCAATATCACTATGGAAGTTGATAATCACTAAAATTACCAACATAGTATAGGGTTAAGAATTAGCTTGTATGAAAAGTTCTAGTTTCTCATCTCAACCTTAATTCTCTATGTATTTCCCATCTTTTCTTGGATTAATATGAATTTGTGTTAGTTGTTCCCTAATTTCCATTGTTGATTAGTTGATTCAATATCAGTTCACTTCAATCATTGTCTTTGTTAATTAAAATTTCTCACTCGCAATAGATTTATTACAAAGACCAATAGACCATGGGGTGTAAATTCACTCAGTTTGATTTTTAAGATCCAAGAATAGTGAGCCAACTTCAAAACTGGTGTGTGGAAGCCTCTTTCCACCAACCAAGTGGTAAATAAAACTATTTTGATTTCAAACATTAATTGTTTAGTAATTTTCATGGAAGTATGGAGCCAACTTGGATCTGCAGCTTATGGGAAACTAACTAATAATGAACTGGAGTCTTTAAGTATGTTTGGTAATTTATTCTTTTGAACAGCTCATGTGCCTCATTTTATGTCTAATGTAAGTTTCCCACACATATCCTTTTAAACACTTATCTGTTACCTTGTTTCTTTTATAAGGGAAAATGATAAATGGAAGGTAAAACCTATTTCAAAGTTGGTATGAGTCTAAAAAACATCAAATGAGGTCACTCAACTATGCACTTGTAGTATATATATACGTCGAAATTACATTAGATGTAAGCTAGAAAATGATCAAACATAACAGTCATTTTGTTGTATTTTTAAATTCTATTATATATTTAAAAAATGAGATACATACTTTCTATAATATGATTTCCATAACTTAAGTCTTTTTGTAGTGTACCCTGTGGGCTGTGTAGATCTTGAAGTTACTGAAAGTACACAATTCCTAAACTTGCACCACAAGTACATGTTAGCTTCACCTAATTGACATCCTTCCTCGTATAGCACATATATCATGCTTTTATATAAAGTTAGGTTGTTAGGAAAGGGAAGAAAATATTTAATTTATTTTATTTTAAATTTTGATGCATAGAAACTAAGCGTAGACTTTGAAAATAATAATAATAGTATTTAAGTCCCACATGGAGTATTTATTTCAGTAAATGTCAACGGTTGTCTCCCCTCTATGCCTTTTGATTCAATACCGACCAATTCTTGTCAATCTAGTATTGCTGTTGCTTAGTTTAAACTTCTGATAGCTGTTTACAGTCTTAATATTTAAAATATGTTATTGGTGATCCACTTTATATGTAGATCTTTGACTACCTCACTTGCCTCGTGATTTCTTTCGTATTTTGTCGTCTTTGTATGATGTTTTTATATTTGTTGACACGGTTGAGTAGAATGGTTCTTTCTTGGTAGGATACCGATAAACTCCTTGACTCCTTGTTGAACCTTCAGATTTACTTGAAACTCTAATGAAAAAAAAAAGAAAACGATGCAACTTCATTTGGTTACAAAGTAGAGGTTGTAACAAAGGGGAAATGGTGGGGCGAGTCTAGTGTTAACATTGACTATTTCCGTTCTTTTGCTTTCATAGATAATCAACATAGTTGCAGAAGTCGTTAGGTGCTCCTAAGTCAGTCAACTAAGGAGTTGGAAGTACTCCGCTTAGACGGAGAGTACTAAGGGAGTACTCGAATATGATAAACTATAAAGAAATTAATCTTCGGGAAATTATAATTTGACTAACATTTAACACAATATAAACGGATGTCAATATAAATAAAGAAGATTCATGTTCAAATAATAAAGTATTTTAATATTTTATATTCATTTCTTAAAAAAATGATATCCATTCATTAATATTATAAACATAGAAATTATGTTTTATTTTTTTTTTTAAGTCAAACACATCCCATGTTGATCGACTAAATATGATTCTGACCGAGATTGATCACCTTTGATGGATTCCGAGTAATTAGGCGGAGCTGAAGAAAATGTCTCGACGTCATACCTTGTTTCAATTACTCGACGAGTACTCGGCCTTCTAGATCTACTTTTACAACATTAATAATCAACCTATTCAATATCAACCGAGAATTTTTATGCGACCAATTTGCAACTGCGAGTTTTGTGACCACATTGTGACCCTACTTCTTTTGCTACTGCGAGCGGATCCTTTTGTTCTTGTTGTTTCTACTTCCAATTTGCTTTTAATGTTGATAAACCTTTTAATTAAAATGACCCATGTACATACAAATGTGTACATTGGTGGTGGTAATGAAGGACATTGGTGGTTGTAATGAAGTTTCGAACTAGACTTCTCTAAAGGTCGCTAGTTTGAAATCAAGCCGAAACGGGTTTTACTGTAGTGGGCCTTCAGACAGCCAGATTTTCCGCAGAACTGGTGGCTTGCTAGCTCGGATATGCATCCAACTCTGACCGTTATGAAGGAGGGGATGCTTGCTCGATTAAAGGCATTCTAAGATGCTTGGTGGTTTAGTTCACCATTAAAAAAGAGAAAATTACGAAATTAGCCAAGAAAATCGTTGACTTACGAAAATAGCCATTTCAGGCGTCCTTGGAACAGGGCATCACAGATTACGAGGGTTGTTATGCGTCTGCAGGTCTTAAAGATGCGTCAGCCAAAAATCAAGCGACACGTGTCCCAATGATTGGGTTTGAAAAGTGAAGACGCTTCCAAGGGGTCTACGAGACGCATCCACTTTAGCTTGCGTCTGGCTTAAGTGTGATGCGTCTGGCTGGGTCCAATTTTCGATGCGTCGTTGAGAGTCTTTGGAAGTGTCCGCCAAGGTATCACGTGTCAGCTTTTGGATGCCTCTTCAGACTCTTCCAATGCGTTCAAAGACGCTTCCCTTGTCAGCTTTTGGATGCGTCTGCAGCTGCTTCGTATGCGTCTAAAGACGCTTCCCTTGTCAGCTTTTGGATGCGTCTGTCGATGCTTCTTATGCGTCTAAAGACGCTTCCCTAGTCAGATTTCGGATGCGTCCTAACACGTTTTCTTATGCGTCTATAGACGCCTCTACTTATGCGGCATGAGACGCTACACGTGTCAACCGAAGACCTGTTCAGACGCATGTAATGTGTCGGTAATCAGAAAAGTACACATTTGACTCTTTAGACGCATGTGAGGAGTCTCGAGACGCTTTAGAGAAAAAATTAGTTTTTGTTTTTATTTATTTTATATATTACACGTTTTTTAGATTGTAGGTATCAGTACCATTACTCAAAACATTTTACAAAATTTGATCTCCAAATTTTTACAAAAAATATCTATCTTCATATTTTTTTTTCTCTATTTATATGGCAGTCAGATTTGTCGTTTACTGTGGTGGCAAGTGGGAAGTCGTTGATGGGAGGCTCGAGTACGTGCTCGAACCAGATTCTGTTAGACGTGGTTTTGAAACTTCTACTATAATTTCTTATAACACGTTTTTAAAAAATCTTAGTGAGTCAACAGGTCTTCAAAACATCACACGTTTATCTTACAAAATGTCAAGTTTTAGCGATCCCATTGATATAATTGATGATTCCGATCTTACTTTTTTTTCAATATTGCGGAAAGAAACCCTCATGAGTTGTTTAAATTATATGTGGTGCAAGAACTTGGTGTTGGTTCATCTGCGGGTTCTTCCAATTATTTTAAATGTCCCGATCTTAACGTACATGTTTTTCCTGAAGATGAATGTAACGCAACAGATAAATCTGGAGTTACTGATAATGTTAATTGTCCTCTTGAAAATAAAAGCCAGTTTTACATAGGTTATATTTTCCGTAACAAGCAGGAAATGAAAATAGAATTAGGAAAAATGTGTATTTCCGAAAGTTTTTCATATAAAGTAGACAGATCATCAAAAACTCGTTACGAAGTATCTTGTATTGATGAGAATTGCCAGTGGAATTTCAAGGCAGCTAGTCGGGAATCTTGTGATGTTTTTTACGTTAAACATTTTAACAACAAACATACATGTTCTAAGACGCAAACATATCCACATATGCGTCAAGCAAACCCAATGGTGGTGGGTAGTTTATTAAAAGAACAATTCAAAGATTGTGGACGGATATACCATTCGACAGAAATTGTAAAGGATTTTAGGATTAAAGCAAAAGTCAATTTATCATACATGCAAGCATGGCGTGGGAAATGTAACGCATTAGAACTTTTGCAAGGTAGTTCGTCAAGTTCTTTTGCTGAACTTCCCGTCTATTGTTATAACTTGGAGAAGGCTAATCCAGGAACAGTGACATACATACGCACTGATTCTGAAAGTCGTTTTGAAATGTTATTTGTCGCCATAGGTAAGGTGGTAAGTCAAACACTATATTAAATGTTCCACTAAAATATAAATAAATAAATCAATTTTACCACAAAAATTTAACAATATCGTATTGCTTTCAGATTCGGAGCTTTCTCAGAAATTTAAGACCGCTTATTATCATAGATGTGGCCCACTTGATGGGTGAATTTAAAGGAACAATGTTTTTGGCTGTTGGCATGGATGGAAACAATCAGATTTTGCCTATTGGTTATGGCATTGGTAAATCTGAAGACGGTGATTCGTGGACGTGGTTCCTTTCAAAATTGAAAGAATGCATCGGCGAGCATCCAGATTTGGCAATCATTTCTGACCGGGCAGCTTCTATACAATTAGCCGTACGGGTTGTGTTTCCAAGAAGCTTTCACGGGTTGCAATGTATTGCATCAGATTAAACCAAAATTTGTACCTTGAACGGCCACACGCAACCAGGCAACGAGAACCCGACGTTACCCTGTTGGTGTCGACGACTCAAATCATGTACATGCAAATACGTGCTCTGCCAAAGATAGCTACCCCACGGAAAGTTGTTCCATGCTTGTAAATCCTCAACCAAATTCATAACCATTTTGTCAATCGATTCGAACCGTTGGGTACCTTTAAAACCTAACTCTAGTAACATCAACAGACAGATATGAAGACAATCGTCTTCACTGAGTTGTGACCAGTCCGAATCAAATGCATCTTCTACATGACGTAACCTTACTTCGCGTGTCCCCGGGAAAATTCTTGATCTGAACGAACTAGGTGATCCATTAGATATCGTATTTGTAAAGGGTCCAAATCTAAACCCGGTGATAAGACAAAACTGGAAGGGAGTAAAATGAATAAAATCATTCCCAAACACATAACTTATTCCATCGCTTGGATTATCAGTGGGAACCTGATGTCATGCAACACAAAGCAAAAGTGGGCTTTCACAAATGACAGACTCAAGATCCAAATAGTGACCAAAGACCGTCTGCCTTAGCCTATGTTCTAAATTACCTGTCATTTTCTTCTTGTTTTTATCTAGAACCGTCCAAGCTGCTCTAACTCTAATTCTAGGAGCCTTAGCCTACATCAGTGGGATAATGAATTGTAAACACTACAATAAAAACTAAAAAACCAATAACACTACCATAAAGAATTAAGATTAAAGAATTACCAGTTTAGTGGTAGCCGGAAGAGTGTTGTCCAGCATTGCAGCCGTCTCTTCTACCATGAATTCAATGTTAAAGTTTGGGATTGGGTCATCCTCCCAAAAATTCTAATTCATTGTGCGTGTTTCCGTTACAAAAACGGGTCGGATCGGGTCGGAGGGTAACTGAATCCTAAACAAAATCGAATCGGGTCGGATCGTGTTAGTTAGTGAGGAAAGATGGGTCGGAGCTCCGGCAAAGGTGGTCCCTGTTACCCGCTTCGGAAGCGTCGAAAGAAACAGTGAAACCACCACATGTGGTGGTCCCTGCAATGGGAGACGTCTAACCCCGGAAGCGCCTATGGACTCCTCGTATAATGTGTAGCTGCATCGGATGCGTCTCCAATAACTTTAATGGGTCCATTAATAATTTAAGAGTCAAGGCCCATTTTTCTAGGCGTCATAGACGCATGGGATGCGTCGGGAACGTCCCATCTCGTTTAAATTCGTTTTTTTTATTTTTAATGTCATTTTTTTATATAAGTAACTTTTAATTTTGTGTATGTTAAATCATATTTCATGATATAAAATTGAAAATTGCGTTTCAATAGTATATAGATCATGTGTTTTTGCATCTTCTTCAACATAAACAAATTTATTTTTCATTTATTTTTAAATCACATCACATTTTTCTAGGATTCGTAGACGCATGGGATGCGTCGGGAACGTCCCATCTCATTTAACTTGGTTTTTTTTAATGTAACTTTTTTTATATAAGTAACTTTTTTTACAAGTGCAAAAACACGTAAAAAATATGTGGTTCCCTAAATTTAATAAAAAAGCATGTCTGAACGGCGGAGAAAAGACTTAGCAGGTGAAGAATACTGCTCTCAACCGGCTAAAAAATCCTCAAGTTGGATCCTTAATCGATGGAGGAAGCCGGTGAATGCAACAGAAAGCGGAACATCATCCAACCCCCCAAAAATAGGAGAAGAAGACTGTTTACATAATAGACATAGCCTACATCTGCACAACCGCGGTAAATGGGCGATACCAGACGATGAAACAGAAAATTGGTCGAAAGATGTGCTCGAATTCTACAACAAAGGTGACGCACCGTTCTGTTATTCAGCTGTTTTTAATAGATCAGTACAGCTTGACAAAAACTTTTGGGGAACTTTATTGGGATTTCGTTTCAACGGCTATCTCAACGACACAGAAAATTATATCAATAATTTTACGTAAACTATAATTTGTTAAAATATGTTACTAACACTACCGTTTTTACAGCATATCGAAGCGTGGGTTGGAAGACTGATGAATTGGAGAAGTAGAAAACTTCAAAAAGACCCCTTGTTAAATCTACGTTGGACAATACTACCACCAAAGTTTTATGAGTGTTTATTGGAATCGGTTCTGAAAAACGTGGCTACTTACTGTAACAGTAAATTAAGCCCGTTTCCTTCCTTTTTTGACATTGATTATGTTTTTTTCCCGATCCCGCTAGAAAATAAGGAGTGGCTAATGCTACGTCTTGAGCTGGCAACCCAACAGCTGGTAATGTTCCCGGGTCAAGACATCTGTGCAGGCGAAAAATACAGACAGGTTGTCATCCCTAGGCTGACAAAAATATGCGTATACTTAGGAGCAGTATTAATTAATTTGCGCTATGGGAAAAAGACTGGAAAGCCAGAAAAAATCATTTCATTTGAAATGAATGATGACTATGTCGTGTCAAACTGCTCCTTGACTGGAAACGAAGTTGTGTATCTATGTATGCTAATGGAGCATCTCGTTACAGATAAACCCATAAATCTCACTGGTGACATCAATCAAAAAATGAAGTCATATAGAAGGTTCATGGCAGATAATTTGTATTTCTGGCGTTGTTTACCACGTCCTAACGTAGTTTAATATAGAATTTTTAATTTACTTTCATGATCGTTTTACTTTGTGTTCTTTATGTAATAATTCCTTTATAATTTAATTAATACTATAAAAATAACAAAATCACTAAATATAATTTAATTAATACTATAAAAATAACAAAATCACTAAATTACAAATTACTAAATTTTATATAAAATTTATTTTTCATTTCTCTTTTATAACAAATTAATTTCACCTAAAATATGAATTTCTTTAATAACATATTAACATTTTACTATTAAAAAATTAGAAAATAGAGCCATGTTTTTTTAACATTCAGATTCATATATTTATGTGTATTGATAACAAATTACTGAATTATATATAAATTTTGTTTTTAATTCACCTAAAATTTGGATTTCTTTGATAACATATTAACATACATTTTACCATTAAATATGTAGTACCACCCATTACAAAATTTAATTTAGACATAATATTAATAATTATTTCTCTAATTATTAACCAAGCCTAACGCTGGTCACTTTTCTTGGCCTCCCCACAATCCATGAAGTTTGACTGACTACCACCAACTCGCAACCTGGAAAACTGGAGTTCTGCCATGGCTCAGTCGTAAGCAAAGCTTGCTTCTTCATCGGTGATATCGTCCCACTCATCATCAGTATTCCTAGGCGGCGGGTTGAATAAATTAGGATTTAAACGGGGTGGTAGTGGTGCACGGTAGCCCGGTGGCGGTGCACGGCAGCCCGGTGGCGGTGCACGGCAGGCCGGTGGCGGTGCACGGCAGGCCGGTGGCGGTGAACGGTAGGCTAGTGGCAGTGCACGGTAGCCTGGTGGAGGGGTTAACCAAGATTAGTTGGTTTTTGGTGGAGGGTTGCAATCAGTGTGACAACTCGAGTTTTCAAGGTCTTTCCTCAACACGTTATTTGTTTCACAACTGTATTTGCATAACTTGTTTGCTTTGTAATTGTGCACGTTTGTTATATGTTTGAGATATTGTTATATTGTTTGGTTAACTAATGGAAACCTATTGAATGTTGGCTAAGATTTAATAGACTTAGCACATTTGGTTCTCATCCTTGTGACCACGAAATCTAGGACTTTCGCCACACACCTCACTCGACGAAACCTGGGGTTTTCGTCATACCCATCACGACGAAACATGGATGTTTCGTCGGCCTAGGTTACGTCGAAGCCCAGTAAGGGCCCAACACTTTTACGCAATTATATAACAAGGTAGGGTTGTGCGAGGATACATAATTGATCGATTTGCAATTCCTAATCCCCTATCTCCTCCTTCATCCAAACCGACGGCAACCCCTTCCATTCGAAGCTAGATCTTCCCTGTTCGATCATTCTTATTCGAATTCCGTAGCACGGTTAGTGATCCCACACCTAGTTTGGCTTGAGTTCTAAATATATTTGGTTGTGTTGATGTTTATGATGTTTTGAACGTGTTCTTGAATGAGATATGTATGATTAATTGGTCACATGTCATTATGCGAATCATGATTTCGATTTAGGGTTCTGGTAAACAATGTGTGCTTGGACCGGATTATATTATAAGCATGTATCTTGTTAATCAAACTATAGAAATAAAGATAGCACAGGGGATATGAATAACGAATTGGAGTTGGTAAGTATTCATGATTTGGATTATATGTTAAAGGTTAGTATGCTAACAGTATTCGTGAATTGCATCTGTAAAACGAATCCTTGTGGAACTGATGAATTGGCAGTGATGTGATCTGATTGGTTATGATTCTTTGTGGCGTGATTAGGGTTAACGATTAGACGATGATTGGAACTTTGTGCATTAAAAGAATGTTGTAACTACTGAAACTCCCGTCTCGACGAAACACTCTTGTCGACGAAACATAGTAGATTTTCGTCACACTCACATGCCGACGAAACATGAGAGGTTTCGTCACACCTCCATGCCGACGAAACATGAGAGGTTTCGTCACCTTGGGGTTTCGTCGCCTAGGGTTTTCGCCGTAGGTCAGAATCTCACAAACAGAATGTAGTTTGGTACAAGTATAATAATGTATGATTATATGCTGACCTTTTTCTGTTGAAGATATTAGTTATGCATGAAGAAGCATGATTCGGTATTGATTAGCATACTTGACTATTAAGTACTGTTACGAAACATATATCTGAACTGTGAATTTGAACAAGTTGTGTAACTGCTATGTGCTATTTGGTGATCACTGATTGAGTACCCACTGTGATTTGTATTTATACGTGAACCTTGCGAATGTGAAACTGATTACGTATGCATGAATATCATAGGCTTTGATTGATTAACTGAGAACAAGTAACTTAACAAACCGAGCAAACCAAGGTGAGTTCACACTTTCTATAAGGCATGGGATTCCCGGTGGTTTGGGAATGGGTAAAGGAACTAAAACGGAACCTGCATATTCTCCTTGGGTAGAATATGTACCTCCATCCTCCATGGGAAGGATGACAACATTAAACCTGCGTATTCTCCTTGGGTAGATTACGTACCTCCATCCTCCGTAGGAAGGATGACAACATATAACTTACTAGACAAAACTCTATCATGAAGTCCCTCATTTTTATATCGACTTAATCGCCGGGCCAATGGCGAGCGGGTCATTAGTTAAATAGCGCTATTAGGTTTGACAAGCCTCACACCGTGCCGCAGAGGACGGGAGTGGACTAATGGATCTGGGCACTTAGTCAATGATGATAGACATTGACGTAGGGCACATAAACACGACTCCCGTCAGTTGTCGATATGGTATTGGGTCTAGTGGTTAACATGGGGTAGCCCCCACTGGTTATGGTTTAGGAAACACGGAATTGGTTAATGCATGGTTTTTGAAAGAACTTATGGTTTTTGGAACAACTTTAAAATGGACAACCAACTGTAAACTCGCTCAACTTTATTGTTGACTCGTTGTTACATGCCTTGTAGGTCGTTAGATGCTTAGCTGGAGCTTGCATGGGAGCAGGAGTCGTTGTGGGACATGGACTGTTGAGTTCCATGTTAAATATTTGAACTTTTAAACTTATACTATGGTTTTAAACTTTATGCTTCCGCTGATAACTTGAATTTGATTAACTTGTTTTTAACACCAATTATATTGTGTGGTTGGACTTTTATTTATTTAATTACATTGTTCAATATGATTGGTGGCTGGATCCGGGTCAGTCACGCCTCCTGCGGTGATACTCCGCTTGTGGATTTTGGGGGTGTGATAGATTGGTATCAGAGCCATTGGTTATAGTGAACTCGGTTTTAAAAAGAGGAAAGCTTTTAACAAAACCAGACTATAACCTGTACAGTGCTCAACAATCCACAACGACGCTTCGCTCCACGTGCAAGGCTCAGCACAATAGGTGATATAGTTTATCATTGTATTGCCTGCCTGTTAGTTTAAGTAGTGCATTGATCATGGTATGTTTAGTCAGTGTAACAACTGTTGCTTGAAAAATCTGTGTGCTTACTCTCTTCTGTCATCCCATACTTATGCACTTTCGTGACACTTCTCTCACTTGTGTTTCCTTTGATATGAAGACCATGAGTGGACGTCTGAACTTGACTCAAGCCCAGCTGACGGATCTAATCAACGAACGAGTTGCTGAGGCACTCGCAGTAGCCCCTGCAGGAGATATAACCTGCCATTCCGACCTATCTTAGGATGATTAGATCCTACTCTTGCGAACCAACTCTTATGCTTAACCTTGTCTTTTCTTTCTCGCACGACAGGTCAGCATGCTCAACCTCCCGTGTGTACGTTCAAGACCTTTATGGACTGTCGACCTAGTACCTTCAGTGGTACAGAAGGAGCTGTAGGTCTTCTCCACTGGTTCGAGAAGGTCGAGTCTGTCTTTGAGATGTGTGAATGCCCTGAGGCTCGTAGGGTGAAATTTGCTACTGGAACACTCGAAGGTGATGCGTTGTCATGGTGGAACGCGCAAGTACAAATGCTAGGGTTGGCAGCTGCTAATGCCACCCCATGGAACGACTTCAAAGATCTGATCAAAGAGGAGTACTGTCATCACGACGACATTCACAAGCTAGAGGTGGAGTTTTACAACTTGAAAATGACGGGGTCTGAAATCGAGGCGTATACGAAGAGATCGAATGAATTGGTTGCATTGTGTCCTACTATGGTGGATCCTCCTATCAAACGTATCAAGCTGTACCTCAAGGGTTTAGTGCCAGAGATTCAGAGCCATGTGACTGCAGCTAACCTCCCTACGATCCAGCAAGTCATACGACTGTCTCATCGTCTCACTGATCAGGCAGTTGAGCAGAACAAGCTGCCTAAGCGTATTAGAGCTACCACTACTTCAGATGCTCCTAGCGACAACAAGCGCAAATGGGATGGAAATTCGAGCAAAGTTTCTACTTCTGTTCAGTCTCAGTCTCAGCAACGAAGGACTGATGACTACAAGAGCCCCGGTCAGCAGTCTTCTGGGAATCAGGGACAGGGTGGGTACAAGGGAAACCACCCTAAGTGCAATCGATGTAACTTGCACCACAGCGGGCCGTGCAACAAGGGTCGTTGTCATGGATGTAACAAGCTTGGTCACGCAGCAAAGGATTGCAGGAGCCCATATCCTGCGAATCAGAATCATCAGCAGCAGCAACAAGCTCCACAGAACCAGCAGCAGCAACAACAACAGGGTAATAAAGGGTGTTTTCAGTGTGGTGCTGAAGGCCATTTAAAGAGGAACTGCCCCCAGCTAAACCAAAATCAGAACAACAACAACAACAATCAGGGAAATGGAAACAATGGAGGAAACAATGATGGCAATGGTGCCAGGGGACGTGCTTTCGTGATTGGTCAGGGTGATGCGAGGAATGATCCCAACGTTGTGATGGGTAAGTTCCTACTGGATGATTTCTTTATTTCAGTTTTGTTTGATTCGGGTGCCGATACTAGTTACGTGTCCTTAAAAGTTAGTCAAATGCTTAAGCGTACTCCAATTCTCTTGAACACCAAGCACATTATAGAACTAGCAAACGGTAAAAATATTGAGGCCACACATGTAGTTAAGGGTTGTAATCTCGTTCTAGCTGGTCAGGCCTTCTCTATCGACCTTATCCCAATTGTTCTTGGTAGCTTCGACGTCGTCATTGGGATGGATTGGTTATCTCAACATCGAGCAGAGATCCTTTGCAAGGAGAAAATCGTCCGCATCCCTCGTTCTGGTGAAGAACCTCTCGTGATTCGTGGTGACAAGAGTGGTGTTGTAGTGGGCATCATCTCTTTACTTAAGGCCCAGAAGTGCTTACGAAAGGGGCACACAGTTATTTTAGCCCTTGTTACTGACACCTCAACGAAAGAGAAGAAGATAGAAGACATTCCTATTGTACACGACTTTCCTGAGGAATTACCTGGTCTTCCGCCTCATCGTCAAGTCGAGTTTCAAATCGAGCTAACTCCTGGAGCAGCGCCCATAGCTCGTGCACCTTATCGTTTAGCTCCATCAGAAGTAGAAGAACTGTCCGCGCAACTACAAGAACTCTTGGACAAGGGTTTCATTCGGCCTAGCACTTCGCCCTGGGAGCTCCAGTCTTGTTTGTGAAGAAGAAAGACGGTACCTTCCGAATGTGTATTGACTATCGCGAACTCAACAAGGTGACTGTGAAGAATCGTTATCCTCTTCCGCATATTGACGACTTGTTCGACCAGTTGCAAGGGTCGAGCTTCTATTCTAAGATTGATCTGAGATCGGGCTATCATCAACTGAGAGTCAGAGACAAGGACATCTCCAAGACAGCATTCAGAACTCGTTACGGGCACTACGAGTTTCTGGTCATGCCTTTCGGACTGACGAATGCACATGCGGTCTTCATGGATCTCATGAACCGAGTGTGCAAACCTTACCTGGATAAGTTAGTTATTGTTTTCATCGACGACATCCTGATCTATTCTAAGAGTCAGGAGGAACACGAGTATCATCTGCGACTTATTCTGGAACTTCTTCGAGCAGAGCAGCTTTATGCTAAGTTTTCGAAATGCGACTTTTGGATTTGTGAAGTCCATTTCCTAGGCCACGTGGTAAATGAGGATGGGATTCATGTGGATCCATCCAAGGTTGACTCGATCAAGAACTGGCCTGTACCCCGTACGCCAACTGAAATCCGCCAATTCTTGGGTTTGGCGGGTTACTACAGAAGGTTTATCAAGGATTTCTCAAAGATTGTGCAACCTCTCACTTCTCTAACTCAGAAAGGTGTCACCTATCATTGGGGTGATGCACAGGAATCCACATTTCAGCACTTAAAGAAAATACTTTGTAGCGCACCTATCCTCTCGTTACCTGAGGGCACCGACGATTTCATGGTTTATTGCGACGTGTCAATTCAAGGACTAGGTTGTGTGTTGATGCAACGTGAGAAAGTCATTGCTTATACATCACGCCAACTTAAGGTTCACGAAAAGAACTACACTACCCACGATCTGGAGCTGGGAGCTGTTGTTTTCGCACTCAAGATATGGAGGCATTACCTGTACGGTACCAAGTGCACCATTTACACCGATCACAGGAGTCTCCAGCATATCTTCGATCAGAAGCAGTTGAACATGCGACAGCGTCGATGGGTCGAACTTCTGAATGATTATGAGTGCGCGATCAAGTACCATCCGGGCAAAGCCAATGTTGTGGCTGATGCCCTCAGTCGGAAGGAGACTAAACCTAAGCGTGTACGTGCGTTACAGCTTACCATCCACTCTAGTCTTCCCGCTCAAATTCGTGATGCTCAGGTCGAAGCATTGAAAGCAGAGAACATCAGGGCTGAGTCCCTGCGAGGATCGAAGAAACGGTTAGAACAAAAGGAAGACGACGCTTACTACGTAACAGGGCGCATCTGGGTTCCATTTTATGGTAGTTTACGTGAGCTCGTAATGGATGAAGCGCACAAGTCTCGTTACTCAGTACATCCTGGTTCGGATAAGATGTACCACGATCTCAAAACTACATAATGGTGTCCCCACATGAAAGCTAACATAGCGACCTATGTTAGTAAATGTTTTGTAACAATCCTCAATAAACCGACACTCGAATATGTTTTAAAATATTCCAAATTGTCCCAAAATACACCCCATACGCAAAACCGGGCCTCAAATATATTAAATAATATTAAAAATAATTAAAAATCTGAAATATAAGTCGGGGCGGGCCGCGTAGGACCTCACCCCAACCTTACGCGGGCAGTATGAAGGTCAAGACCTGATTTCGCTTGATTTCTTAAGTTCAGGCGGGCCGCGTAAGACCCCCGTTAGTTTACGCGGGCCGCGAGAGATCAAGATAGTGGCGCAGCCCGGTGATGACACGTGTCATCATCGTGGCGGAGCTACATAGTGACCGGGACAAGCTATACGTTGACCTAGAGTCAACGCGGGCCGCGTAAGCCCTGCCCATATGTTACGCGAGTCGCGACAAAGCCAAACTCAGCAACCATAAATAGAAAGCATCGGGTTTTCGTTTCCGTCGTTCATTTCTTTCTTTCTTAAGCAAATTTCTGAATAGTAGAGATAATACGCGGGTATTATACCCCCCTAATTAGCGAAGTTCTGCTCCGTTGTAAGTATTATAACCCCTGGATACGTATTAGATACGCTGCCCGATTGATCTAGGGTTCCGTAATGGCTGTCGTGGTTCTGCCCGATGTAGTCATTGGAATGCCCTCTTGGGGAGGGTATTACTAATGTTAAAATGGGTTATTATACTAACACGTGTGCATTTGTGTAAATTTTAGATTATCACCAGGAAACCCTTACGGAAAATCTAAGACAACAATGTGAGTTGATCCGCTTTTTGTTAAATGTTTTTACAAAACCTCATTTAATTAATTATATATTAAACAGTGATTGAGTATTTGTAAGAGTACAATTATCATGAGTATGTTGGGGTTTTGTATACAAAATTTGTTACCACCTGGTCAAGGAGTAACATGTCCACAAGTCGGGTTCGACAGTACCATGGATGCTAATTGTGATGTCTTGGAAACAAATATAATTGTGGGATCGCCCTCAATACTGTGAATTTGTTTTTAATTAAACTTGATTAAACTGGGATTCACTCACCAGTATTTCCCACTGACAAATGTTTTTAAAACGCGTTTCAGGTAAGAAAATGTGAAAGCCAATTAGAAGCCAGCTGGACAGCACTGAAGGCTTGGAAAAGTGGTAATAAAGTTACCTAAAAAGAAATAGATGTTTTTCTTAAATAAAATAGGATTTATTCCTATGAAAATATGTGTAATGCAAACTTGGGATTTATCCCATATGTTTAATATTATGAAAATGTGGTATTTTACTCTGATCAAAGTATATCCTAACTACGGTTCTGAGGAAAAAAAAATTCCGCTGCCAAATCAGACGATACACGATACCACCGAAACTGGCTGGCGGCCGCCCGTTCCTGGGAATCAGGGATCGGGGGTTGCGACAGAAGGTGGTATCAGAGCTGAGCCACTGATTCAGCCACAGAGGTGTTCTGCTGACATCAAAATGCAAAGTGTAAGGAAATAAATTACGGAAATACGTGCATAACTGTATTTAATTATTATGTGTTATTTAACTATCTGTTGGTTTACAGTATGAGCGACCAAGGACCATCTGACGCATACCGTCAATTGTCTGGTTCGCCTAGAAGCGAAGGCACCTCCTCTTCTCAGCCTGCCCTCTCCGGGTACTCTGCTGATACGGAAGAAGGAATCTTTGTGTTTAAGGCTCAGTCAGAGGAGCCGTTTCCTCAGAAAAAGAGGGGATGGTTCAGTCGAGGGGCACACGAACGTAGAAAACGTATGAAAAAGTTACAGGAACAGAGGGTACTAGCAGCAGCCAAGAGAGATATAGATGCCTATGCCCAGGATATGATAAATAGGGGTATAGCCAACATCCACATACTAGCAACCACTGCAGCTGACCCTAATTTGGAACAAATTATAGCACCCCAACCACAACTGCCAATCCCTGACCAACCCATGGAGATAGAAAACCCTGAAAACCAAGTGGAGATGCATGACTTCAACCCGGAGAAAATCCCTAGGGTACCTACACCAAACCCCCTAGACCCAAATTACGACCCCTGGTGGGACGATAATAGGGACTTTGTGCAACGTTACCCTATCCATGAAGACACGCCCATGCAGAACATAGGAGCCTACCCAGGTATGGACCCTTTAGATCCCTATTACCACGATGAATACATTAGGGAGATCTTAGAAGATCCTTACCGATTTCAGGCACTTTCACCCCCATATCAGGAACCCGCACCCCAGATTCCGAACCCAGTCCTAAAACCTGCACCCCCAATGAGTGCAGAAAACGTCCAAGAACTTAGGACTTTTGGTGAGGAAATTTTAGAGAGTAGTGAGCGAATGCGATAGGTGGGAGAGCGACTCGTATGGAAATACGATGAGCGCAATATGGATTTCTGGATGAATCCATATCCTTGAATAAGATGGTGAAACGGTAGTAGTAGTAGTAGTAATAATATAATAATAATATAATAAAATAAAATAAAATATGTGTGTATGGATGCCTATTACTATTAGTGTACTTCTATTTCAGTTGGTATTGTAATTTTCATTTCAGTACTCGTGTGTAATAGATGCATAATAGTATATGAATAGAGTAAAAGTCGCAATGATCGACGCTTTTGGCAAAAATGCGTGTCATGTGATTGATTATATTAATATTATTTTGTGATATTAATACGGGGTAAATGTTTAAAATTCAGATGGCCGATGAAGGAAATCAAGACAATCTGAATAACGATAACCATAGTAACTTAACGTGGTTAATGAGAATCCAAGCGTCAATAACAATGGAAACCAAATGGATAATAGTGCCGTTCAACACATAGTGGCACAAGGAATTATAGATGCAATGCCATTTATTATTCAAACGATTCAAGAAGCGAATAATAAAAGTAAGCATAGCAGTAAACGACCAATTGAACCAGAACACAGCGTGAACAATGGCCCTGTACTTCAAATGCCCATTCCCAAAAGAAGAAGAACCGTGTCTTACGGTTGTTCTTACAAGGAATTCTGGTCCTGCAAGCCAATAGAATTCTCGGGCAATGAAGAACCCATTGCAGCTCTACGCTGGATAGAAAAGACTGAGGTTGTTCAGAAAATAAGTAAATGTGCGGAAGAAGACAAGATAATGTTTGCTTCCAATCTATTCAAGAATTCAGCCTTAGAATGGTGGAACACTATCCTTCAATCTAGAGGAAGTGATAGGGTTTATAATATGGAATGGGAAGAATTTAGGAATATGGTAGAAAGGAAATTCTGCCCTCCTAATGAAAAAGAGCAAATATCAAACAAATTCCTAAATCTTAGGATGAATGGAGTGGATAGTAAGGGGTACACAAAGTTATTCTTTGAATATGCTAGAATAGTACCAACCCTTGCATCACCAGAACCAGTGTTAATCTCCCGTTACATCTGGGGATTAATCGGAGAAATTAGGCATGTAGTCAAGGCAGCTAGACCTCAAACTATAGAAGAAGCTGTAGAACTAACAAACAACTTGACTAATGAATTGGTCCGTACTAGAGAAGAAGATAAGAGGAAAAACTAGCACAGAGGCTTACTCAAGAATTCCGTTCTGGGAATTACAACCGTAGAAATATTGGTTCTACCTCTACACCATTCTGCAAGGTCTCCAAGAAAAAGCATTCAGGAAAATGCTCCACTCTTTGCAATTTTTGCAAGATGCCAGGACACAAGGAAGAAGATTGCAGAAGGAAATCTAGTAATGGAATGTGCTTCAATTGTGGAGAAAAAGGTCATATGAGGACAAACTGTCCAAAATTGGCTCCAGCTGTGAACAACAGGAACACCAAAAATGCTAGAGCATTTGTGCTGACTGCAGATGAAGCCAAGATGATTCCGGACGTGATAGCTGGTACGTTTTTAGTTAATGATGTTTTTGCTAAAGTATTATTTGACTCTGGTGCAAACCAAAGTTTTATTAATACTTCATTTTGCAAACTGCTAAACCAGTCATTAACTAAACTACCACAAGAATGTCTAGTAGAGACAGATAATGGAGAAACTGTTAGGATTTCTGAAATCTTGCAGGGAGTAAGAATAGAAATTTTAAACCAAAAGTTTATGGCAAATCTTTATCCAATGAATCTGGCACGATTTGATGTTGTTTTAGGAGTGGATTGGTTAGTAACCAATAAAGCCAGTATTTTATGTGATCAAAAGTCAATCCAAGTAAATTCACCAAAAGGTGAAAAGATCACAATTAAATAAGATAAACCATCTCGATCCACAAAATTCATCTCTGTGATGAAAACTGCAAGTTATGTAAGAAAAGGTTCTATAGTGTATTTGATTTCCATAATCACTAACACTAAAGGAAAAGAACTAAAAAACATTCGAGTAGTGTCTCAGTTTTCAGATGTCTTTCCAGAAGAATTACCAGGACTACCACCAGACAGAGAAGTTGAATTCAGAATTCACCTGCTACCTGGAACAGCACCAATTGCCAAAGCACCTTACCGTTTGGCACCCTCCGAAATGCAAGAATTGAAGAAACAATTAGATGAATTGCTGGAAAAGGGATTCATACAACCAAGTTCGTCGCCACGGGGAGCGCCGATACTGTTCATTAAAAAGAAGGACGGATCAATGCGTATGTGCATTGATTATCGCCAATTGAACAAGGTCACGATTAAAAACCGGTATCCATTACCAAGAATCGATGATCTGTTCGATCAACTACAAGGAGCTCGATTTTTCTCTAAAATCGATTTAAGATCAGGATATCATCAATTAAAGGTACAGGAAGAGGACATTCCTAAGACCGCTTTCAGAACAAGGTATGGTCATTATGAATTTACTGTCATGCCCTTTGGTTTAACCAATGCCCCAGCTGCATTTGTGGACATGATGAACCGAATATGTAAGCCATATTTGGATAAATTCATAATTGTCTTCATAGATGATATTCTAATTTATTCTAAGAGTAAAGAGGATCATGCAAAGCATTTGCACGCACTTTTGAATTTATTAAGAAAGGAAAAGCTTTATGCTAAGTTTTCTAAGTGCGAATTTTGGTTAGAACAAGTACAGTTTCTTGGACATTTAGTGAATCATGAAGGAATTCATGTAGATCCCACAAAAATAGAGGCGATTACTAAATGGAAGACCCCTGAGTCACCAACCGATGTTAGAAGTTTCCTAGGATTGGCCGGTTATTATAGAAGACTTATTCGAGATTTCTCTAGAATAGCCATTCCTTTAACTAAGTTAACCTGTAAATCCATTAAGTTTGAATGGGGACCAAAACAAGAAGAAGCATTTAGAATTCTTAAGCAAAGATTAACTAACACGCCCATACTAGCGTTACCAGAAGGAACTGAAGACTTTGTAGTCTATTGTGACACTTCTAAGTTAGGTTATGGATGTGTATTAATGCAACGTCAAAAGGTTATAGCTTACGCGTCTCGAAAACTTAAGAATCATGAAGAGAATTATTCAACTCATGATCTAGAATTAGGAGCTATAATTTTTGCCCTTAAGATTTGGAGACATTACCTTTATGGTAGTAAGCGATAAAATGTACCATGATTTAAGAAAAAATTTCTGGTGGATAGGAATGAAAATGGGCATAGCAGCCTATGTTTCTAAATGTTTAACTTGTTCGCAAGTTAAAGCTGAACACCAGAAACCCTCAGGATTGCTACAACAGTTAGAAATGCCAGTGTGGAAATGGGAATTGATAACAATGGATTTTGTTACTAAATTATCCAAAACAAAGAAAGGTAATGATACAATCTGGGTGATTGTAGATAGGCTAACCAAGTCAGCTCATTTCCTACCAATGAAGGAAACTTTCAGTATGGAACAGCTAGCTAAATTATATGTAAATGAAATTGTTTCATTACATGGAATTCCTTTATCAATTGTTTCTGATAGGGATAGCCGATTTACCTCTCATTTTTTGTCAAGTTTCCAAAAAGAAATGGGAACCAAGTTAAATCTAAGCACAGCTTATCATCCTCAAACGGACGGACAAAGCGAAAGAACAATTCAGAAAATTGAAGACATGCTTAGAGGTTGTGTAATTGATTTTGGAGGTAATTGGGACGATCACTTACCTTTAATAGAATTTTCCTATAATAATAGTTATCACACAAGTATCAATGCTGCACCATTCGAAGCACTTTACGGACGAAAGTGCCGAACCCCGGTCTGTTGGGCAGAAATTGGGGAAAAGCAACTATCTGGACCTGAGATAGTGCAGGAAACAACCGACAAGATTATTCAAGTCAAGGAACGATTGAAAGTAGCACGTGATCGACAAAAGTGCTATGCTGACAATCGACGCAAGCCATTGAAATTTCAAGTAGGAGATAAAGTATTGTTGAAGGTCTCTCCTTGGAAAGGAATTGTAAGATTCATCAAAAGAGGAAAGCTAAATCCCAGATATATTGGACCTTTTGAGATTATTAGAAGAATAGGACCTGTAGCCTATCAGCTACAACTGCCAGAGGAAATGGCAGGAATACATGATGTATTTCATGTATCTAATCTCAAGAAGTGTTTAGCTGATAAATCACTAATAGTGCCTCTTAAAGACATAGAGGTAAATGAACAACACAAGTTTGTAGAAAGGCCTCTATAGATTGAAGACAGGAAAGTCAAGAATCTCAAGCACAAGAGATTAGTTCTAGTTAAAGTGAAGTGGGACTCCAAAAGAGGACCTGAGTATACATGGGAGCTTGAATCTGAAATGCAAAGGAAATATCCACACTTGTTCCAGTAGATCTCGAGGACGAGCTCTAAAAACAAGGTGGGGAGGATGTAACAATCCTCAATAAACCGACACCTCAAATTAATTTCCGACACTCGAATATATTTTAAAATATTCCAAATTGTCCCAAAATACACCCCATACGCGAAACCGGGCCTCAAATATATTAAATAATATTAAAAATAATTAAAAATCTGAAATATAAGTTGGGGCAGGCCGCGTAGGACCCCACCCCAACCTTACGCGGGCGGTATGAAGGTCAAGACCTGATTTCGCTTGATTTCTTAAGTTCAGGCGGGCCGCGTAAGACCCCCGTTAGTTTACGCGGGCCGCGAGAGATCAAAATAGTGGCGCAGCCCGGTGATGACATGTGTCATCATCGTGGCGGAGCTACATAGTGACCGGGACAAGCTATACGTTGACCTGGAGTCAACGCGGGCCGCGTAAGCCCTGCCCATATGTTACGCGGGCCGCGACAAAGCCAAACTCAGCAGCTATAAATAGAAAGCATCGGGTTTTCGTTTCCGTCGTTCATTTCTTTCTTTCATAAGCAAATTTCTGAATAGTAGAGATTATACGTGGGTATTATACCCCCCTAATTAGCGAAGTTCTGCTCCGTTGTAAGTATTATAACCCCTGGATACGTATTAGATACGCTGCCCGATTGATCTAGGGTTCCGTAATGGCTGTTGTGGTTCTGCCCGACGTAGTCATTGGAATGTCGTCTCGGGGAGGGTATTACTAATGTTAAAATGGGTTATTATACTAACGCGTGTGCATTTGTGTAAATTTTAGATTATCACCAGGAAACCCTTACGGAAAATCTAAGACATCAATGTGAGTTGATCAGCTTTTTGTTAAATGTTTTTACAAAACCTCATTTAATTAATTATATATTAAACAGTGATTGAGTATTTGTAAGAGTACAATTATCATGATTATGTTGGGGTTTTGTATACAAAATTTGTTACCACCTGGTCAAGGAGTAACATGTCCACAAGTCGGGTTCGACAGTACCATGGATGTTAATTGTGATGTATTGGAAACAAATATAATTGCGGGATCGCCCTCAATACTGTGAATTGGTTTTTAATTTAACTTGATTAAACTGGGATTCACTCACCAGTATTTCCCACTGACAAATGTTTTTAAAACGCGTTTCAGGTAACAAAAATGTGAAAGCCAATTAGAAGCCAGCTGGACAGCACTGAAGGCTTGGAAAAGTGGCAATAAAGTTACCTAAAAAGAAATAGATGTTTTTCTTAAATAAAATAGGATTTATTCCTATGAAAATGTGTGTAATGCAAACTTGGGATTTATCCCATATGTTTAATATTATGAAAATGTGGTATTTTACTCTGATCAAAATATTTCCTAACTACGGTCCTGATGAAAAAAAAATTCCGCTGCCAAATCAGACGATACACGATACCACCGAAACTGGCTCGCGGCCGCCCGTTCCCGGGAATCAGGGATCGGGGGTTGCGACATGTTTGACCTGTGCTAGGGTCAAAGTTGAATACCAGAAGCCATCAGGCCTACTTCAACAACCGAAGATCCCGACATGGAAATGGGAGCAAATTTCCACGGACTATGTTACTGGCCTACCTAGATCTCAACGAGGAAATGATACCATCTGGGTGATCGTGGACCGACTGACCAAGTCTGCACACTTTCTGGCTATCAAGGAAACAGATAAGTTTTCTACACTTACAGACGTCTACTTGAAGGAAGTAGTTGCGAGGCACAGGGTGCCAACCTCCATCATATCTGATCGTGACGCGCGTTTTACCTCTAAGTTGTGGCAAGAGATGCACAAATCCTTTGGTTCTCGTCTAGACATGAGTACAGCATATCATCCGCAGACGGATGGGCAGTCTGAACGCACCATCCAAACCCTTGAAGACATGCTTCGAGCATGTGTAATCGACTTTGGTAACGGCTGGGAAAGACACCTCCCGTTAGTGGAGTTTTCATATAACAACAGTTACCACACCAACATCCAGGCTGCTCCATTCGAGGCATTGTACGGACGAAAATGTCGATCACCCTTATGCTGGGCAGAAGTTAGTGACAGCCAAATCACTGGCCAAGAACTCGTCATAGACACAACAGAGAAGATTGCTCAGATACGACAACAAATGGCGGCAGCTCGTGTGTAACACCCCAAAAATATAAAACTTTGTGTTTATTATAAAGTGTTAATTTAACAAGAATCAACTAACTAGGAACCTATAACCCAGTTAGTTACAAGTCTTGAAATAACTTACACTAAGGTTAAAACACTTAAACTTAAAGTTAAATGATAAGTTGAGGGACCAAACTAGTCAAAACTGAAAGTTAAATACTAAATTAGTAAACAAAACACAAAAACCACACAATGGTGGGTGGGCATCGATCGAACAGGAGAGAGGGAGACCAGGAGTTCTCTCCAAACCCTAGCTTCACATAAAATTCACAAATTGAAGCCCTCAATCCACTCCAAATCAGGTTCTAAACACAAATTAGAGATCACCTCGTTGCAGGGATCAAAAGGTATGTAAAATTTTGGTGTTTTGATTCGAGTTCAGTTTTAGGTTAAATGAGAAAATCAAGAATTGAGCTTGAATATGTGTTGCATGGTTGAATCTTGAAGTAATATGATGTCTAGAGTTAAACCCTAGAGGATTCTTGTGAAAACCTTGCATGATACTTGTAGGGTTTCATAATCACCATTGTAGGTGATTGATGAGCTTGAAGAAACTTGATAAATGCTAAAATTATAACTTTGTTCTAGCACAATCTGAATTTAAGAAGTAATTTCAGAAATATTGATGTTAGGATAAGTGTAAAGTTGACTAATTGAAGTGAAACTAGACGATAATTACAAGTCATAAACTTGGTGATGATTATGTGAAAAATCTGACCCACTAGGTGTTTGTTGAAATGCCTAAGTGAGGATTAAAATGTTATAAGTTGGGTAAAAACGCAGATTTGATCATTGTAGAGAATTATGCGTTAAAGCTTATGAAAGATTTCTAAACTGGTTGTGAATTGAACTCTTTAGGCAAAGAATCCGGAACGTCAAGCGGACACGCTGGGGGAGATACGCGCTTGAAGGGGGTGCTCTAAAGGTATGTAACTTGACCCGTTACATTAAATGAATTGTTGTTAAACTATGAATAGTCGCATTGTAGAATAGAAGTTGTGTTGATTTAGCGATCATGATTGTTACTTGAATTAATAAGGTTAGAATTGATAAGGAACCGTTTGGTAGTCATCATATTGGAGGATTTCCACAAGATGAGCCAACGGATCGAATAATAGTGTAAATTGTAGTATTGGTGTTTTAATTAGTTAGTAATGGCGATAACTATCACAAGAGCATTAAACCATGGGATTGGTAAGGAAATGCAGGTGATACTAAGCCCTGGAAGATGGGCATAAAGCGCCAAAGGCTTACTAGTAAAAAGGTAGTAAAATGGGTAGAGTTAGAGTGGGTCGAATAAATGCATAGTGACATTTAATCGTTCGGTCCGTAAGTTAAATTTTCGGTATATTAGTTGTAATGAGCATGACCGTCATGGATTTACAGACATATAGGAAAAGAATCGCCTAAAACGACATGTGGATTTGGGCAAAATAAACAAAATCAGTCAAACAATAAACTTCCAGAGACTACCGTAAGTTACGGTAGTACCGTAACTTACGGTAGAGACAAAAATGCTACGGTGGTTTTCTCCTGCTTTACGGTGGAACCAAAGTCTCCCAGGAGCTACCGTAACTTACGGTGTCTACCGTAAGTTACGGTAGAGCCCTGACATTCATGTTGAATTTTGCTTATCATTGTTAAATCGAATACGTTTTAAGCGTAGTTTCGATTATGTAATATTTCTGAGAACTCTAATACTAATTTTTGTTAAAAATCTCCAGCTTTTAGGTATTGCAAATATGCGGATTGACGATCAAGTGATGCTTCAAGAACCGAACACAAAACTTTTGGATGCTTCCGCACTATTCTGATCTAGTTTAATTATGTAATTTTGTAAACACTACTGAATGACTTATGTTTGAAATTACTGATTTGACTATGTAAAATACTATGAAGTATAACTTAGTTTACCAACTTAGTTCTTGTTAACTATAAATTTTCTTTTTACAAATACCGCATTTCTTATGATTAAATAGTGAAATTATAAGACGGGTGTTACAAGTTGGTATCATAGCTTAAGGTTGTCAACAAAGTGTTCGGTTCAAGCTTGATCGATCGTCCGGTAAGAATTAATTTATTATTTTAATAGATTATGTCTTATGCAAGAAATGAGATGTGAATAGATGTGCATGGGAAGAGTGTGTTAACTCACTCAAACCCGGAAAGTGCACCAAAAGTGAACGGTTAAAGCAAGTTAGGAACTTGGCTAAGCCGAAGCAAATAAAGCTATGTTATAAATGAAATGTTTAATGTTTAATGCAAACATTTCAGTTAAAAGATGTCGGAAAGAAATGATAATGATACGGTGCCGAAGGTCACCGAACAGATGAAAGAAATGTTCAGTGTAACCGAGAGCAAATTAACATCTCAATTAACTGAAGAGATGTAAGCTAAAATTTCTGAGGAAGTCGGAAAGGCAATAGAAGCCAGTCTACCGCAGTTCGCTGAGAGACTACAAACCACAATTTTGCTAGCAGTAGAGGATATGATAACTAAATTAAAAGATAGTCTCTCACAAGAAAAAGATGACGGGAGTGAGTCGGATGTGGACCCAAGACTCGTAAAGAAATCAAAGCCTGATCCCCTGAAAGAGAAGACAAGGTCTTCCCACACGACAGCCGCGGAGGCTAAAGCTGAACCTGATGTTGTTCCAGGTATGCTTATTACAAATTTAATTCCATTATAAATTTTATTCAATACTAGTGTGAACAATAGTTGCATAGGGGCATACATGAGTAGTGAAACGGGCGAATTAGGTGAAAGAAATATATATGCATAAGAAAATAAACAATGATGACTTGGTGAGCATGTGAAACCAAGGAAAAAGTAATCACGGTCAATATTTTCTTGGGAAGGAGTGCGCGTACACTCGAACCCGAGAACTTAATAAAGTGAATAACTGACGTATTGGGAAGGAGTGTAATAACACCAGAACCCAGAAATTTGCAACAATATAGAAGACAAGTACAAGGTTATAGACTTGCCCAAACCAAATAAAAACATGTAGAAACATCGTTCATATTGATAAACGATGAGGGTAAATTCCATACAACGACATGGAAGGATAAAATGAAATTAAATGATTTCTATTAATGTTACAATAATATGGCGTCAACCATAGTTGGCGACAATACGGTATCCCTCATGACTGAGGAGATACGCGAAGAGATCTATGGGAAAGTCGGAAAGGCTACTGAAGTCGTTTAGTCCAGAATAATGAAAAGGCTACAAGTCAAACAAGATAAATAAAGGAATAAACTATGTGGTTGAATAAAGGCGATGGATTTCGCTAATACGACCAAATAAATCTAAATGAAGTCTAAATGCATGCCGAAATGGTTGCTTTGATAAAGATGTCAGTAAAATGCCCGATGGATGGGTATGATTTCAGATATATGCGTAAACAAAGAGACGGGAACGCGGATTAAAAAGACAAAAGACTCGAATTTAGTGTTGTGACTGAAGGACAATAAAATTTCGCAAAACATAAATTTTGAAAGTTATGTTCAACTATTTCAATGTTGATAGGGCTGAATAAAGTATAATACTTAATATTCCAAGTAAGCGCAAACCGAATAGTGAAAGTGTGAAATATTACTGAATCTATGTGATAGGTCGTAAAAGCGTATGGAAAAGAAAATGCAAACCAATGAAACCGAAGTGTTAAAAATAGTAGGATAAAGAACCCGGGTAACGGGTTGAAAGGAAAGTAGGGGCATAAACCAAACAACGGAACGAGTGGGATAAACAGTCATGAATACGACGTAAGAAGTCAAAGAGTCGGAAAGATAATCCGAAAGAAAATGAGTGTAGCCTTAGACTATGGTTAAGGTCAAATGAATTTCTAAAGTGAAAATAAGTTATTCTAAACATAAAAGGGGGTGCCTTGACGCCATATGTATATATATATATACAATTAAATAAAGACACAAGTAGAAAGTGATCTACGGGATCACTATAACCTTCGGGTCATAAACAATATAAAGGTCTACGGGACCAAAATGACCCTCGGGTCACTAATACGAAGAAACAAACTATAAGGTCCCACCTTAAAAAGGTGAAGATCTAATAAAATAGCCCACGAGGCAAAGTGAAGGAATCTACGGGTCACTTGGGGTTAAGCATGGGGACTGGTTAGGATACCCTGCGCAATATAATAACAGAAAAGAATAAATTCTTGTCGTCAATTCCTGGATATGAGTAATTGACATAAGTAAAATAGATAGACGTTAAACTAAAATTCAGTTTTAGTAAGAAGTGGCGTTTAACAAATATGAATGTTATAGAGAAATTAGAAAATAGCTAATATTAATGAATATAGGTCTCAACACTGATAGGTGTGAGACACTATGTTCGGAAGAAGATTCATGATAATGAAGAGCTAATGAAAACTTAAACAGGATGTGACGCAATGCGATCGTAGTAAAAAAAGTGACATAGGAATACAGAATATAATCATGTCGTAACGCGAGTTACGGGGTAGGAAATCATAAACTCATGTAAGACCGAATGTGACAATATGGAAGACCCGAATTACGGGGCATAAAATAACGGTGATTAATCAATCTAGCCGACAAGACCATCCAGAGTCAAAATAGTGACGTGATTTATACAAAACACTTGTCAATATAAGATTAGTATGGGGCGAACATGTTGATGAACTCATACTATTGAGTGGTCAATTGACAATTGGGTCAAATAGGTGACAAAATAAGAAATACAAGATAAAAGTTACGGTCCATGAGGACTTACTCGTGAAAGACACATGCGTATGATAACTTTTGACTAGAAGAAACAATGACTTAAAAATGAAACTAAGCTAGTTGGGTCCAAACCAAAGGACTGCTTAAGGAAGATTGTCAGAAGTATATACTAATGAAATAGTGGCGCGTCATGGAGTACCGGTATCCATTGTGTCCGACAGAGATACTCGGTTTACTTCAAACCTTTGGCACGAATTCAAAGAACAAATGGGAACTAAGTTGTTCATTAGCACCGCGTACCATCCACAAACGGATGGACAAAACGAAATAACGATACAGACGTTAGAAGATATGTTACGGGCGTGCATTATCGATCTCGGGGGTAGCTGGGATGTCTATCTGCCATTGGTCGAATTTTCATATAATAACAGTTACCATGCAAGCATCGGTATGGCTCCGTACGAGATGCTTTACGGTATAAAGTGCCGGACCCCGGTGTGTTGGGGTGAAGTGGGTCCACGTGAACTTGCCCACCAGGATATAGTTCGAGCCACTAATGGAAAGATTGATGTGGTTCGAGCACACTTGAAAGCGGCTCAAGACAGACAAAAGTCGTATGCGGATAAAAGGAGGAGACCGATCGAGTTTCAGGTTGGCGACAAAGTCATGCTTAAAGTATCCCCATGGAAGGGGGTTATCCGGTTTAGAAAGAGAGGAAAATTAAGCCCGATATTTATTGGGCCATTTACAATTGCCGAACGAGTAGGGAAAGTAGCATACCACCTTGAACTACCGAAAGAATTAAGCAGAATTCATAGCACATTTCATGTATCACATCTTCGGAAATGTTTAGCAGATGAAACAACCTATATCCACTACGATGACATCGAGGTGGATGATAGACTAAACTATGTGGTGAAGCCCATCGCGATTTTGGATCGTAAGGTGAAAACCTTGAGGAATAAAGAGATCAATCAAGTAAAGGTTATATGGGAACACAAGAAGGGTTCGGATACCACATGGGAATCCGAAGAGAAGATGCAACGGCTCTACCCTTCATTATTTGGTACGTAATTCGGTTTCGGGGACGAAACCCCTTTAAGGGGGGTGGACTTGTAACACCCCAAAAATATAAAACTTTGTGTTTATTATAAAGTGTTAATTTAACAAGAATCAACTAACTAGGAACCTATAACCCAGTTAGTTACAAGTCTTGAAATAACTTACACTAAGGTTAAAACACTTAAACTTAAAGTTAAATGATAAGTTGAGGGACCAAACTAGTCAAAACTGAAAGTTAAATACTAAATTAGTAAACAAAACACAAAAACCACACAATGGTGGGTGGGCATCGATCGAACAGGAGAGAGGGTGACCAGGAGTTCTCTCCAAACCCTAGCTTCACATAAAATTCACAAATTGAAGCCCTCAATCCACTCCAAATCAGGTTCTAAACACAAATTAGAGATCACCTCGTTGCAGGGATCAAAAGGTATGTAAAATTTTGGTGTTTTGATTCGAGTTCAGTTTTAGGTTAAATGAGAAAATCAAGAATTGAGCTTGAATATGTGTTGCATGGTTGAATCTTGAAGTAATATGATGTCTAGAGTTAAACCCTAGAGGATTCTTGTGAAAACCTTGCATGATACTTGTAGGGTTTCATAATCACCATTGTAGGTGATTGATGAGCTTGAAGAAACTTGATAAATGCTAAAATTATAACTTTGTTCTAGCACAATCTGAATTTAAGAAGTAATTTCAGAAATATTGATGTTAGGATAAGTGTAAAGTTGACTAATTGAAGTGAAACTAGACGATAATTACAAGTCATAAACTTGGTGATGATTATGTGAAAAATCTGACCCGCTAGGTGTTTGTTGAAATGCGTAAGTAAGGATTAAAATGTTAAAAGTTGGGTAAAAACGCAGATTTGATCATTGTAGAGAATTATGCGTTAAAGCTTATGAAAGAGTTCTAAACTGGTTGTGAATTGAACTCTTTAGGCAAAGAATCCGGAACGTCAAGCGGACACGCCGGGGGAGATACGCGCTTGAAGGGGGTGCTCTAAAGGTATGTAACTTGACCCGTTACATTAAATGAATTGTTGTTAAACTATGAATAGTCGCATTGTAGAATAGAAGTTGTGTTGATTTAGCGATCATGATTGTTACTTGAATTAATAAGGTTAGAATTGATAAGGAACCGTTTGGTAGTCATCATATTGGAGGATTTCCACAAGATGAGCCAACGGATCGAATAATAGTGTAAATTGTAGTATTGGTGTTTTAATTAGTTAGTAATGGCGATAACTATCACAAGAGCATTAAACCATGGGATTGGTAAGGAAATGCAGGTGATACTAAGCCCTGGAAGATGGGCATAAAGCGCCAAAGGCTTACTAGTAAAAAGGTAGTAAAATGGGTAGAGTTAGAGTGGGTCGAATAAATGCATAGTGACATTTAATCGTTCGGTCCGTAAGTTAAATTTTCGGTATATTAGTTGTAATGAGCATGACCGTCATGGATTTACAGACATATAGGAAAAGAATCGCCTAAAACGACATGTGGATTTGGGCAAAATAAACAAAATCAGTCAAACAATAAACTTCCAGAGACTACCGTAAGTTACGGTAGTACCGTAACTTACGGTAGAGACAAAAATGCTACGGTGGTTTTCTCCTGCTTTACGGTGGAACCAAAGTCTCCCAGGAGCTACCGTAACTTACGGTGTCTACCGTAAGTTATGGTAGAGCCCTGACATTCATGTTGAATTTTGCTTATCATTGTTAAATCGAATACGTTTTAAGCGTAGTTTCGATTATGTAATATTTCTGAGAACTCTAATACTAATTTTTGTTAAAAATCTCCAGCTTTTAGGTATTGCAAATATGCAGATTGACGATCAAGTGATGCTTCAAGAACCAAACACAAAACTTTTGGATGCTTCCGCACTATTCTGATCTAGTTTAATTATGTGATTTTGTAAACACTACTGAATGACTTATGTTTGAAATTACTGATTTGACTATGTTAAGTACTATGAAGTATAACTTAGTTTACCAACTAAGTTCTTGTTAACTATAAATTTTCTTTTTACAAATACCGCATTTCTTATGATTAAATAGTGAAATTATAAGACGGGTGTTACATCGTGACCATCAGAAAAGCTACGCTGATAAGCGAAGGAAACCAGTCGAGTTCCAGGTTGGGGATCGAGTACTACTTAAAGTCTCACCTTGGAAAGGTGTAGTTCGTTTTGGTAAATGAGGCAAACTCAACCCGCGATATGTTGGACCTTTCGAAATCACTGACAGAATTGGCAAGGTGGCCTACAGATTGAATCTACCTGAAGAACTCAGTGGAGTTTACAACGTATTCCATGTGTCAAATCTGAAGAAGTGTCTGTCAGATGAGACCCTCATTGTTCATCTCAAAGAGCTCACCATTGACGATCAGTTACGATTCGTTGAGGAACCTGTAGAGATTACTGACCGAGACGTTAAGGTTCTCAAGCGTACCAGAATACCCATTGTTCGAGTTCGTTAGAACTCCCGTCGTGGCCCAGAGTTTATGATGTGCATGAAGTGTGTTATGGTTTTAATGTTTATTTTAAGCCCTTTTACACTTTTTTAGCCAAGTTTTAAATTTATAAAACACGATATTTACTAACACTAAACACACATATGGGCAAGTGCACCCATCGTGAGCGTAGTATAGTGTTGGTAAGATACCGAGGTCGTCCAAGGACACAAGAGCTTTTAGTACCGGTTTATCCTCAACGTCTAATCAAATCAAAAAGTTAGAAAGGTTTTAAACAAGAAAAATAAAAACTAACTAAAATGCTGAAAATAAAATAAAAAGAAAAACAGATAGACAAGATGAATCACTTGGCTCCGACTCGTGTATAGTGTAACCTTTGATTATTTCCGCACTTTTGCACTTTTTAAGAGATTATCTTAGTTATTGTAGTAGGCCCCTCTTTTGAAGGTGACGTTACCCTCAACCCAGTAGTTTGATTCAGCAAGGATACAATCCTAAAGGGTCGGATTATTGAAAGATAATTAATTAAGTTGTTAATGCATATTATGGTAGGCCCCTCTTTTGAAGGTGACGTTACCCTCGGCTAAGTAGTCTGAGTCAGCAGGGATACAGTCCTAAGTAGCCGGGTTAAAGTATTAATAGTAGCTTACATATGAGGGGATCAAAGAGTTTGGACCCCCGCCATCCAATACCGTTAAGTATTGAAGGAGGTCCTACTAAATTTGACCCAGGTCCTTGCAGGATCTATACACTGAACAAGGCAAGACTTTTACCAAACCGTTCCCTTAACCCCCGACCAGGTAGCCAACATACCTCCATATAGACCGTGGAGATATGAATGGTGAAAATCTTTTATTTTATATAGACAGTAAAATAATGCCAAGACACCACGGACAAACGATAAGGAAAAATCACCTTTAACATAAGAAACTAGTTATTAAAGTCATTAATACATAACCAAGTAAAAAGTGCGAAAAGATTAAAAATAAAAAGTATTACACTAGACACTTTGTCTTCACCAAGTGATGTAAGAGACTTAGGCAAACATGGCCTTGTTTGTCAAGAACTCTTACGATCAATCTTGGATCCCGAGACGACTCACACACTCTATGATGGACAATGGATGATGGTGGTGGATGATGGTGTTATGGTGGTGGTGGGTGGTGGGTGAAGTGTGAGAGAGGTGGTGTGCCAAGGGATGGTTTGCACTTGAGCCAAGCACTCCTATTTATAGGCTGAACAGAAGCTCGGGCACGGCCCCGTGTCCATCCTCTTCTCTGTCTTCATTAATTGCAGTTTGTCTGCATTAGTTGACCACGCACCCGTGTTCGCTGGGCACGCCCCCGTGTGCAGAAGCATATCTGTACTATCAAGATTTGCCTGGATTCTGCGAATCTTATAGTTGACCACGACCCCGTGTCCGCTGAGCACGGCCCCGTGGTGGGCGATAGAAGCTTCTATAGCTTTGTCTTTTATACTGGCACTTGGGCACGCCCCCGTGTTCACTGAACACGGGGCGTGTTCAGCCTTCTGTTTTCTTGATTTTGCTTGGGAAGATGCTGTCGTGGGGTCGGGCATTAACGTGCTGTCGTAGTACACGCAAATTTAATCCAAATAACAACTATAGATAGTGATAAATGGGTATCGAACTCAGGGAGTATGTGGAAAATGTGTTGATTTTATAGCTTTGCACTTTAACTAAAATTAACCTAATTTGTAGAAAGTAAAGATCAATAAGTTGGATTGTTTGGTTTTAAAACTAAAATTAACTAAATAACTTCAAATCAAAGGTTGGTTGTAAAGCAGATTAGAAGAAAGCGACCATCCTAAACTTCCGGTTTGCTTTTGACAATTGTGTTTAAATTCACTAGAAAAAATCACATAGACATGATTCATGTATGATTGTTTGTTCGTGATAAAAGGGAACTAAGTACTCGGATTATGAAAACGCGAGGTTGTTACCCGATAACCAATTGACTAATATCCAACCCTAATCCCTCCCGTGATATCTCGATTGTCAGCGACACCAAGAACGTACGGTTTAGAATATGATCATAACATCAATCAACAATTTATAAACAAACATTCACACACCATAATAAACAAACAAGCATTGCAAGTCTATTATTCTAGAAATACGAATCCAAACACAAAAGTCATAGACAAACCTTCAATTTAGGATGATCACCATAAGTTTAGCCACACATAGCTTGGTGAATCATCATAGCAACAAGTTTAACGTTCATACGCATCGAAAACACAAACTAATTGTTTAGAAATGTTTGGAACCAAGCAAAACCAGCCAAAATCGCCCCTAAGATGCCAGAGAAACGTCCAATGATGAGATAGATGAAAAGACACCACAAAAACTGATTTAATAAGGCAGTTACACTTTTCCTCGCAGCCTCCACCGTAATTTACGGTACCACCGTAAATTACGGTGGACATCAAACAATTACGGTGGGAAGAGCCTGTGTTACGGTGGAGACATATGCAAATTTCAGGGCCACCGTAAATTACGGTGGCCACCGTAATTTACGGTGGAGCCCTGATTTTTGGGTTTTGTTTCTTCGTTCCTTCCACGCACGACCCGTTCATCTCCAAACCGTCCAAAGCTGCGTTTTATCCACTTTTAGCTCCCGAACTGTACCTGAAACATAAGTAACCGTAGTTATCTAATTCAAGATAATTACATGATTAAGTGAAGGATAAATTCGTCTTTTAACCTCATTAAGGGTTGTCCTATGGACCACCCGTCACATCCCCACACTTGACCGTTGCTTGTCCCAAGCAACTCATCAAACCGTTTTCAAAACAAGCGATCAATGTAAACCAAGCAGAAACATGTAGTCCTTTTACTAACCCCTTTTTAACACCCAAATAACGCACCCCTCACTATGTCTCTCCTCTCGGTAACAAGTAAGCACTAGCAATTGTAAGCTAGACACACAAAGGCTAACGGGCGGATGCACAACTATAGGCTTGTACCTAAATCGATCCTTCTCCTAACAAGTGCCAAACATGAATGCAAATCAAAGGGACTTTCAAGGTTGTAACGTGGCTAGGTGTATGGGTAGGAAATGGAATATATATGAAGTAGCGACAGTTTGACCCGGTCTTTTATTACACAAAGAAACAAACAAACAACTACCAAACTTAACTACTATATACAAGATAACTAAACATCACTTCTTCTTTTTTTTTTTTTTTTTCATTTTCATTGCTTTTTCTGATTTTTTTTTTTTAAACAAACTTTCAACATAACATCACATAAAATTACATACTACTAAACAATCACTAACACTATAAAACCGGGTCAAATTGGGTAAATTTTTTAGGTAACTAGCTAGGGGTAACAAATGATAGGCTTTTAGGCACAAAATTGGGCAACTAAATGTCCAAACCCCCGCTCCTCTCACTACCAAGCTCATATATATAATTTATGAGGTCCAACCCCCCAAATCCCACACTCACACACACTAAAGACGAGGCTACCTAAATGCCCTTATCCTTTTTGCATTCATATCCAACTAAGGACTCAAACCGTATCAAGGCACAAGTTCTAATGCACCCCCACCCGTAGCCACTCTCATCAAAGACAAGTATTATTTATTTACATGTGTGGCTTCAACTCTCACCAAGAATAAAGGGGTAATAAGGGTTGCTGGTGCATCATTTGGGGTTAATCTAGGGTGTTCAAATTCTCACATTGTTTTGCTTGATTTAAAAAAAATTTCAAAATCTTCAAAAATTTCCCCCCATCCCCACACTTGGGATACATTGACCCCAATGTATGGTTTTAGGAGGATTTGATCACTAAACATCTTTCACATCACCCAAAAGCTCAACACTCAAACCACAAATTTCTTTTTGATATTTTTCATTTTATATTTTTTTTCTTCTTTTAAAACATCACACCACCAACCCAAACATAACATCACAAACTAACACCACCCAACCACCCGACCATAAACAAAACAAGCTAACAAGTATTCACAAAATATACATGGAAGGAACACGACCTGACTAGTAATAGCGTGGCTGCGGAGGCCCAAAAATGGAAGACATCATGTCATTCCATTCTCCAAATGCAAATGTACCGCTACTACTCCCACCTTGTTGCGGAGCTCCTTCTTGCTGGCGCGGGTCGATCCACTATGAATGATGGAGTGGCGGGGTCGGATACGATATACTACCATCGTAAGGTGGTAGAGACGCATAATCCACATGTTGTGGATCCACAACCACCGGCCGCCCGGCGTGCCAATCTGCATGCATTCTTCTTTCTTGGTCATCGTGGTATCGATTATTCATTTCTAATTCATGGGAATACGCGTGTGTGCGATTCCACGCCTCTTGACGATCAAAATTTTGTTTCAAAGACCGCTCCATGCTTGCACTCATCATTGTATGTTGATCAAATAACGTCCGCTCCGAACCCGACCATGACTCAAAAATGGGTGCCGGAGGACGTTGGTTTTCGATAACCTCTTGCATCGTGCCATCATAACATAAGCCCAATTTGGCACATAGGAACATTCCGTTTAATCGTAAAAGGCACCACCATAACCTCTACCTAGGCCCCCTTGGCCTACATTCACATTTTCACCACCATGCGGCTCATCCGCATAATCATCATCACCACTTGGAACTTCCGCATCACTTTCCGGCTCATCCTCTTCTCCCGGTAGAAGATCCCTTGCACCCACCTTCAATGCTCTCCATCTCTGCCCCTCCGACTTGATCTTATGATACCGTTCCGATTGCGTATAAGTCCAACCAATCCCCAACTTGTCTAAAGTAAAAGGCTGATGCCTTTTTGTTGCCCCTTTATCTTCTGACGTGATTGCCTTTTGTTGTTTCATCAATCTCGTGATAATTCGGCAATACGGGATAATATCTCTTCCCAACTTGTTTCGGCAAATCCAGAGGTGGTTCATGATCAAATATCGGATTGGAAAACGCGGAGACCCAATGAGTAATGAATAGAGGACAGGTACTTCCGGATACCTCACTTGCTCCTTGTCCCCCCTTCGAGGAATGACATTTAAAAGGCAGATTGCCAGCAACAACTTCGCTTCTATCTTCAAGTTCCTCCGGTATAAAACGCCACTGTAAGTACCGGGCAAAAATAACGCCGCTAACATATCATTCCAACGAACATGCTTCTCCGGTTTAAGCAAAAGGTCATCAAGACTAGGAAACATATAGTCACGAGCATGTAAACTGTCATACTTCCCCAATTTCTTTAGCGTGTCAAACGACATCCCTACCGGAACCCCATTCACCACACCCGTTAGCTTCATTTGCGATGGCCTATCGTATCTGTTGCACTTGAGGGTTGCCATCCATTCTTGAATTTCGGTTATGAACAAATTTTTGCTATCCTTGTCATAACAACTAAGTGCCGATTCCCATCCTAGAGCGCGGAATTTGGCAAACACACCAAACGGGCTAAATTCAACTTCACGAACTTCCCTCTCGCAAATAAATGCGGCAGCCTTGTTTTTCAATCGATTCATACTGTCGTGAAAGAGTGTCGGTTGCCACTCTTCCGGTTGGTCATCCAAAGGACCCGACTCCCATCTTGGCTTTTCAGCCGGGTCCAACTCCATTTCTTCCTCACTTTCACTCTCATCAACTCGACCCAAATATTGCCTTTTTCTCGGTTGTTGTTCCGGTTGCTTGCCCTTATCTTTAGATGAAGAAGACGAACTTGCTCCGGCTCTTTCTTTCGTTCGTACCATTTTTCTACACACATTAGAGCAAACAACACAACCAAACACAATAAATTAGACCCTTTTCGCCACAATATCCCCACACTTGCTTGTTACTATGTTTTGTAGATGCTAGTGAACCAAAACTTTTATAATTTTTTTTCAAAAATTGGGCATGGTGTCTCTACAATGTAGAGATTCCCAAAAATTCACTACTTTACCATCAATCCTACATCTACAACCCATATCAATGTTCAAGTAACAATTTTTATGACAAAATCTAAGAACAAGCAAGTGGGTATGAACAAATATCAAAAACAACCTCAATCTTCACAATGCATCATCAAAACATAGTAAATAAACTTCCATACCTTTGTTTGAAGATGCTAGCACACAAATGAAACAATAACTTCAAAAACCCCCAAAATTTTCATCACTAGGGTTTGTGATTCGGACCAGAAAACTTCGTTTTTTCGCAAATCTCTTCTCAAAATCAGAAAGTATGTGAAAAATTAGGCAAGTTAGACCTAAATTTCACTTGATTTGGTCAAGAATTGAGGGAGATATGAAGGATTGAAGCTTGATGAAGGTTATGGAGTTTGAAGATCTTGTGGGTCTTAGAAAGTGATGGATGAGAATAGAAGAATGAAGGAGAATGAGTGGATGGGGTTTGTTCACGTGACCTGAATGTTGTTTGTATATTTTTTTTTTACATGCTGAACCCGGAATGACTATTATCTTCGCCAGGTCCACCGTAACTTACGGTGTAGACCGTAATTTACGGTGGATGCTGGCATCAAATTCCTACCGTAAATCAGTAGTGAATTACCGTAAAGACCAACATCTTTTGACCTCCATCGTAACTTACGGTACCACCATAAATTACGGTGGTACCTGGGTATCCCTGGTTTCGCCAAAATGCAATTTTTAAGTACCCTTTTTTTATCTTTTTTCAGTTTTTTCGATTTTTTTGTGTTTTTAAAATTTTTCAAAAACATGTAAGAATTACCCTACCCCCTCGAAAGTCCCGTGTTGTCCTCAACACAATGTTAGAGCAATTCGTGACCCGAATGTCCCCACACTTGTTTCAAACACAAGCTTCAAGCGAGTACGGTAAATATGCAAACTATACAAAACAAACAAAATGAAATGCTAACTATTTACACTACCAAACCTGGGCCTCTCATGGTTGTTCCTCATCAACCGGGCGTAAGATGTAGCCCGCTTTATCAAGCTCCAAGTTGTTGATGTCATTCCCCTCCAAGTATGGCTTCAACCGGTGACCGTTCACCGTTTGTTGTTTCAGTGTTTGCTCATCTTGGATATCTACATCACCAAACCTCCCAACTCGCCGAACGACATACGGGCCCATCCATTTGCTTTTAAGCTTGCCCGCAAACATTTTGAGTCTTGAATTGTACAACCAAACCTTTTGACCCAATTCAAATATTTTCTTCCTCAACTTTGCATCGTGCACCTTCTTGAGCTTGTCTTTGTAAGCCGATGCACACTCATACGCCTCATCTCTAATCTCTTCGATCTCACTTAATTGTAACTTTCTCATCTTTCCCGCCTCATCATAATCCGCATTCACCGTCTTGATTGCCCAATGTGCCCGATGCGCTAACTCCATTGGCAAATGACAACCCTTTTCCATACACCATCCGGTAAGGTGTTGTGCCAATCGGAGTTTTGTAGGCCGTTCGATATGCCCACAACGCATCGTCCAACTTACTCGACCAATCCTTCCTATCCGTTCTAACCATCTTCATGAGTATTTCTTTGATTTGACGGTTGGACACTTCGACTTGTCCACTCGTTTGCGGATGGTAAGGTGTGGCAATCCGGTGATTCACGCTATACCTCTTCAACAATTTCCCAAAATTGAAGTTCTTAAAATGCGAACCACCATCACTTATGATAACTCTTGGAATGCCAAAACGAGAAAAGATGTTGGATTGAACGAATTTACAAACAACCGAGTGGTCATTTGTTCTTGTTGCAATAGCCTCAATCCACTTCGAGACGTAATCAACTGCCACCAAAATATATAAGAACCCGTTGGAATTTGGGAAGGGACCCATAAAGTCAATACCCCAAACATCGAATATTTCCACAACCAAGATTGGTTGCAATGGCATCTCATCCCTCTTCGATATGCTTCCCATCTTTTGGCAATTTACACAGTTTCTAGCAATTTCACATGCATCCTTGAAAATTGTGGGCCAATAAAACCCACATGAGAGAACCCGGTAGCCCGTTTTATGCACACTAAAATGACCTCCACATGCGGATGAATGAGCATGAGTCAAAATTTCCATCACTTCCGTTTCGGGCACACACCTCCGAATAACTTGATCTGGCCCAATCTTGAAAAGATCCGGTTCATCCCAAATATATTGCTTCACTTGAACCATAAATTGTTGTCGTCGCTTCTTGGTCCAATGACTTGGGATGGCACCCGTGGCTAAGTAATTTACGTAATGAGCATACCACGGTGCAACAAAGGTGGAAACGGCTAGGAGTTGCTCGTCGGGGAAACTTTCATTTATTTCACTAACATCGTCAAGCCCTTCCACCGGAATCCGAGACAAGTGATCCGCCACTACGTTCTCACTTCCCTTTTTGTCTCGGATTTCTAAATCGAACTCTTGTAGCAACAACACCCACCGAATCAAACGAGGCTTCGCGTCCTTTTTCTCCATCAAATATCGGACCGCACTATGATCCGAGTAAACCACCACCTTGCTCCCCCAAATATACGCCCGAAACTTATCCAAAGCATACACCACCGCTAATAACTCTTTTTCGGTTGTGGTGTAATTGAGTTGCGCTTCGGATAAAGTCTTACTTGCATAGTAAATCACCACTGGCTTTTTATCAACCCGTTGACCCAAAACTGCACCAATTGTAGTGTCGCTTGCATCACACATTATCTCGAACTGTTTTGACCAATCCGGTGGTTGCAAAATAGGAGCTTTGACCAAATGTTCCTTCAAAACAGTAAAAGCTTGCATACACTCATTAGTAAAATCAAATGGGACATCTTTTAACAACAAGTTACATAAAGGTTTGGTGATAACACTAAAACCTTTTATGAAACGTCTATAGAACCTCGCGTGTTCCAAAAATGACCTCACACCCTTAACATTTTTCGGAGGTGGCAAAGATGCTATTACCCGTATTTTTGCCTTATCCACCTCCATTCCCCTTTCCGAAATTACGTGACCCAACACAATGTCCTCTTGCACCATAAAATGACTTTTCTCCCAACTAAGCACTAAATTTTTCTCAACACATCTTTTTAAAACTTTTTGTAATTCGTTGAGACAAGATTCGAAACTAGTGCCCAAAATGAAAAAGTCATCTATAAACACTTCAAGCGACTCTCCAACCATGTCCGAGAAGATACTCATCATACATCGTTGGAAAGTTGCCGGTGCATTGCACAAGCCAAATGGCATTCGCCGAAAGGCAAAGGTGCCATATGGACAAGTGAAGGTGGTCTTGTGTTGGTCATCCGGGTGTATTGCTATTTGATTGTAACCCGAATACCCATCCAAAAAACAGTAGTAATTTTGACCCGATAATTTTTCAATAATTTGGTTAATAAAAGGTAACGGGAAATGGTCCTTAGAAGTGGCGGCATTCAATTTTCGGTAGTCAATACATACACGCCACCCGGTGACCAGTCGGGTGGCAATTTGTTCACCATTTTCATCTTTGACTACTTGAATACCGGCCTTCTTAGGCACAACTTGGGTGGGACTCACCCAAGCACTATCCGAAATCGGATAGATAATTCCCGCGTCCAACCATTTGATTACCTCTTTTTTTACTACCTCCTTTAGGTTCGGATTCAGTCGCCTTTGAGCTTCTCATGTTGGTTTTGCATCTTCGGTGGTAATAATCTTGTGCATGACGATTGATGGACTAATTCCTTTGAGATCGGCAATTGTCCATCCAATAGCTCCCTTATTTTCTTTTAAAACTTCCAATAAGGCTTGCTCTTGTGCCAACTCTAGATTAGAGGCAATAATGACCGGTAGAGTGTCATTATCCCCTAAGAAAGCATACTTCAAGTGGCTCGGCAAGTCTTTAAGTTCCAACTTTGGCGGTTCCTCTAATGATGGTTTAGTACCCGAGTTTATCTCCACCGGCAAGCCTTCGAATTGGTGAGTCCATGGTGGTCGACCTTCTTTCAAAGCCATTGCATCCTGTTTTTCCTCTTCAACCCGGAGTGCATAAGCATGTACCTGTTCAGAAAAATCACACAAGCAAACATCCAAACCATCCTCCTCATACTCATGCGGGTTGCATCCGTCAACTAAATCTGCCATGAAACACTCATCAACATCATTAGCATTAGAATTGTTAGTAAAACCATTCAAGCGCATTTTTCGATTCCCAAAAGTCATATCGACTGTACCAAATCTACAATCGATCACAGCATGCGCGGTGCTCAAAAATGGCCGACCCAAAATGACATTTTGTTGTTGTTTTGGGTCCGTGGATGAGTAGTCCAAGACTAAAAAGTCAACCGGGTAGTAGAACTCATCAATTTTAACAATTACATTTTAAACCATCCCCCGAGGTAGCTTATGAGACAAATCGGCTAAAACAACCGTTGTCTCCACCCTAGCTAACGGACCAAAATCGTATTGGTCATATAAGCCCCCCGGTAAAATGCTAACTCCGGCTCCAAGAACTAGTAATGCCTTTGCCATTTGAAAATTACCAACTTGTATGTTAATTAATGGCGTGCCCGGATCTTGGAGCTTAGGAGGAAGCTCCCCACTCAAAACCGCACTCACTTGCCCTGTTAAATCCACTCGCTTAGGCATTTTCTTCTTTTGTTGCCTCTTTTGTGTACATAATTCCTTTAGAAATTTAGCATAATCGGGTACTTGTTTTATTGCATCAAGTAGTGGAAGATTGATTTTTACTTGTTTAAACATGTCCCACAACTCTTCTTTTTGGGGACCTCTTGATGCAATAAAATTTTTCTTTCCCGGGTCAAGTAAAGCCGATGGAAACGGGACTTGACTCGGTTCACCCTCAACTTTTTCATTTTTTTCATTTTCACCCAACCCTGGTTTTTTAACATTTGCTTCTTTAAGTTTAACCGGTGAAACTTCATCATCGTCACTTTCATTACCCGTGACATCCTCAACTACCCCCTCAACCAATTCGGGTGACAAATTGGCTTTAAATTCTTTTCCACTTCTTAAAACACTAAAATGATGAACATTAACATTACCTCGTGACGTACCATGCGAAGGATTTACTTTGGTATCGCTAGGAAGTTGACCTTTGCACTTTTTCAATTCCGCCACATCGGTTGCCAATTGACCCATTTGTGTCGTTAGTGATTGGATGCTCTTGTCACGAACCTCATCCTTTTGCATCCGGACTTCATCGAGTTGATTTCTCTTTTGCATCTCCGCATGCATGCTTTTTAACATTTCCATCATCTCGTTTCCACCCGAAGACCCCCCTTGTTCTTGACCCGTTTGATATTGTTTTTGGTATCCTTGATTGTTCCCACCTCGATATCCACTTTGATTGTTGTAAGGTTGGCGCGAACCAAAGTTACCTTGGCTACCTTGAAAGTTCGGGTTAGCTTGATTTGAAGGGTTCCCATACCGAAAATTTGGGTGGTTCCTCAACCCGGGGTGGTAAGTATTAGAATTCATGTTGTAGTTTCTACCACCCCCTCCTTGACCTTGAACCGTATGAACTTCTTCATATTGCCCTTCCACCATTCCTTGGCAATTTTCAGCCGCATGACCTATTTCATTGCAAATAGCACAAACATCATAAATTTGATTAGAGGTTTGTACATTACCATCGTCAACCGCATGCACTTGTGTTCGGGTAACGGCCAGTCGTGCTCTCCTCGATGCTTGAGCTTTCCTCTTTGAAGTGATTGCCATTTGCTCCAAAAACTCCCAATCGTCATTCTCGTAATTTGTACCAAAAGACCCATTTGTAATGGACATCAAATCACAAGCATCTTCGGCACTTAATCCCTCGTGGAAGGCATTCATCAACTCCCAAAGTTCAATTCCATGATGCGGGCAATTCTTGATCATCATGTTGAAACGCTCAAAGGCTTCATGAAACATTTCGCCTTGTTGTTGTTGAAAACTCCTCAACCCCTTTCTAGCATCGTTGGTCTTTTGAACGGTATAAAATTCATCTAGGAAAATTTGTTGCATTTCCGCCCAAGTGTAAATAGATGCTGAAGGCAAAGTATAGAACCACTTCTTTGCCTTATCCTCCAACGAAAATTGAAACAAGACTAACTTGACATCATCAGTCGAAAAACCTTGACTCCCAAGAGTATTGCAAATTGAGTCATAGGCCTCCAAATGGAAATAAGGCTCCTCTGTTGCTAGCCCCTTATATTTCGGCAAACTTTGTAAGGAATTAATCCTTACTTCAAAAGTTCTTCCTTGGTTGTTGTGAGGAATGACCACCGGTGAAGGGTTGTGAGTAATTACCGGCCTAAAATGCGCTTCAATACCCCTCGCATGTTCTCTAAGATGCCTTCTTGGTACACCAAACCGACCCCTTGGATGAATAGGACCCATTGGTCTCGGTATATGCCCTTGTGGTGCGAATGGTTGTTGAAATTGCTGTGGCATCGGTGGGTGTTGAATTGGCCTTTGAAATTGTGGTTGTGCATTTTGTGGTCGAACTTGTTGCAATGGTATAGGATGTTGCACTTGTGGCCCTTGTGGCCTTGGCCGAATGTGTTGTGGTATAATTTGTTGTTGTTGAAACCCACCAACACTTGACATTCTTTGAGTTTGCCCTGGCACATACGTAAGTTCTCCTTGTTCCCCTTCACCCCCATAAACATACCCTTCTTCGTCATAACCCTCAAAATCTTCATATCCTTCCTCATATCCATCTCCCCCTATACCCGAAGATTGCCCAAACGGAAGAGTCGAATATTGAAAACCCGACTGGTTTGATGGTCTAAAGGTAGACGTAGCATGAACGACAGTTGAACCTTGTGGTAATGTATAGGTTGAGGATGATTGACCTGAAACTGGGAAGAAATGAGTGAGTGGTGGAATCGTAGTAGAAGGGTTAAAAGTCAATGTAGGTTCTTCTTGAGTGGTAATGGGTTGTGTGGTGTTGGTTGGTATAGTGTCATGAGGTGGAGTAGGAATTGTAGTGGAATTTGGTATGGTTGTGTTTGGTGATGGTTGTGTGGAAGTAGGTATAAATGATGAGGTCGTTTGACCCGTGGTGGGTGGTATTTGAGATTCTTGCATTATGTTTCGTGGTGTGATGGGTGATGTAGGTGAACCAATAATTTTGTTTTCTCTTACTAAAACTCTGTTTTGCCTTAGCGTTCTTTCGATCTCCGGATCAAATGACAATGGTGACGACTTGTGAGAGCCTCTAGTATGCATGCACCTGTAGAACCTGCACACTAAACACACCAGTGTAAACCCGAAAATAACAAAGCAAAACTAACAAACTGACACACGTTGCGCACAACTCCCCTGCAACGGTGCCAAAATTTGACGTGCTGTCGTAGTACACGCAAATTTAATCCAAATAACAACTATAGATAGTGATAAATGGGTATCGAACTCAGGGAGTATGTGGAAAATGTGTTGATTTTTTAGCTTTGCACTTTAACTAAAATTAACCTAATTTGCAGAAAGTAAAGATCAATAAGTTGGATTGTTTGGTTTTAAAACTAAAATTAACTAAATAACTTCAAATCAAAGGTTGGTTGTAAAGCAGATTAGGAGAAAGCGACCATCCTAAACTTCCGGTTTGCTTTTGACAATTGTGTTTAAATTCACTAGAAAAAATCACATAGACATGATTCATGTATGATTGTTTGTTCGTGATAAAAGGGAACTAAGTACTCGGATTATGAAAACGCGAGGTTGTTACCCGATAACCAATTGACTAAATATCCAACCCTAATCCCTCCCAAGATATCTCGATTGTCAGCGACACCAAGAACGTACGGTTCAGAATATGATCATAACATCAATCAACAATTTACAAACAAACATTCACACACCATAATAAACAAACAAACATTGCAAGTCTATTATTCTAGAAATACGAATCCAAACACAAAAGTCATAGACAAACCTTCAATTTAGGATGATCACCATAAGTTTAGCCACACATAGCTTGGTGAATCATCATAGCAACAAGTTTAACGTTCATACGCATCGAAAACACAAACTAATTGTTTAGAAATGTTTGGAACCAAGCAAAACCAGCCAAAATCGCCCCTAAGATGCCAGAGAAACGTCCAATGATGAGATAGATGAAAAGACACCACAAAAACTGATTTAATAAGGCAGTTACACTTTTCCTCGCAGCCTCCACCGTAATTTACGGTACCACCGTAAATTACGGTGGACATCAAATAATTACGGTGGGAAGAGCCTGTGTTACGGTGGAGACATATGCAAATTTCAGGGCCACCGTAAATTACGGTGGCCACCGTAATTTACGGTGGAGCCCTGATTTTTGGGTTTTGTTTCTTCGTTCCTTCCACGCACGACCCGTTCATCTCCAAACCGTCCAAAGCTGCGTTTTATCCACTTTTAGCTCCCGAACTGTACCTGAAACACAAGTAACCGTAGTTATCTAATTCAAGATAATTACACGATTAAGTGAAGGATAAATTCATCTTTTAACCTCATTAAGGGTTGTCCTATGGACCACCCGTCAGGCATGTCACGTTTGCTTCTTTTCTTGTATTTATGTTAGATTTAGCTGCCTTTTTGCTTCTTTTGTTAATTTGAGCTCATTTAATCCTGAAAATATAAAAGGAAGACAAAAGCGCATTTTTTCCAACATTAGTACTAAAAAGGGGTTAGTTTTATGCCACAACTGATGTAATTTATATGTTGCATTTTGCACACATGAAATACCCCCACACTTGAATCTTTGCTTGTCCTCAAGCAAAACTCTTTATAATGTGGCTTTACACTCCCAAATGGAATGGGTAGAAGAGAAGGTTTTTTGGGCTTGTCATAGAGTGTCGGGATTTCCAAGATTATTTATTAAGTTTTATTTTTATTTATTTACAGTCCTATTCGTCATGATTTATTTTAAAACTTTTCATAAGATAAATTACTTATTAGGGCATAACATGCCTCTTTAAAATTCCATTTATATACAAGTTCACATACCTCACGGGGATCACTCAACACTCGGCCGAAAATGTATTTTAGTGGATCACTCGAGAGCGGCATGGAACTTACTCCTACCATAGGCTTGCCAAGCAATCAATCCTCCTCCTTTTTAACTATATACCTTTGTAAATATCAAGAGAACTTTTGGGTGAAGGGTTAGGCTTGGGTAAAAGGTAGTTGGTTGGGTTAGTGGTTAGTAAAAGGGCGAAAAGCGTAACAAGCGTTGGTTTTCGTAAGACTTTTTATTTTTGCAACTTTTATTTTGATGAAGCTTTTATTCAAACAAAGTTATTTTTGATAAACTTGTTTGTTTATTTATCTTTTGCTTCATCATCAACAGTTTTTTTTTTTTTTTTTGAAAAGTCATATGAGAAACTCAGCTTGTTATTAAAACAAAAGGTTAAAAATAAAAAGGGTTTTGGTGGGTTAAAAGGTGTTTGGTTTGGGTTATGAAATGAAAAGGTTTAGGCTCAAAGGGGCTAACTAGGGGGATTTTAGGTAGGTGGTAAAAAAATAATGGTGTAGAAATAAAAAGGGTTAGTCCTAATGCCTCTATCATTTACTTACTCGGGTTTAAGTTGGTAAGGACCGGGAATGTATCGTCGTGGCAAGTTCTAGAGTCGTAAGAACCAAGCGGCTATTCACACAAGAAACGAAAAATGAGCATTTAGTTTAATGATATGTATTTGTATGCTCAATAAAGGCTCAAAACTCACTTTTGTGGGAATGGGTTTTTATGTGATCAAATATATATAATCAAATTTTAACTAAGCTTGTCATGCCGTTTCATAATTTTCTTATGTTGGTTCTTTTTATCACGACGCTATTGGTTGTAAATTTGTAAAAATATAACCTTTTTAGAATTTGAAATTCCCAAGTTAAACCTAGACAAGTAAAAAAATTTGGGGTGATTAGCGGTTCCAATAGAGTTTTGTGTAAGGCTTGTAGTTAGGACTTGCAAGATTCAAGGTTTTAGCATCCCCCTCACACTTCAATTACACATTGTCCTCAATGTGTCCCAAAAATAAGTTTTTAGGTTGATTGAATGTGTAAAAAGGTGCGAAAAAGCAAAAATTTGTGTTACTGGGCGCTGGACACGGCCCCGTGTTGTCCGGGCACGGCCCCGTGTTCAGTTGCCAGTAACAAAATTGAAGAAAAAAAGAAACAGAAGCCTGGACACAGGGGCGTGTTGGGTGAACACGGCCCATGTCCAGTTTACCTGAACTGGCCATTTTCTGCAGACTGTGCAGCACGGGGCCGTGTTGGGCGGACACGGCCCGTGCTGAACTTACTGTAACGAAGAAAATTTTGTCGGATGGCCCTGTTTTCCTGCATGGGGTGCTGGTTCAAGTTTCCCTTATTCCCTTTGCCATCCCAAGTGTGTTTTATTCCTGGAAATTAAAACTAACTTAGAAAACATAAAAATTAATCTAAACTAAACTAAGGATAGTTCCGCGGAATGCCTCCGTGGTGCGCCACGTTTATAAGGGTCCTTGGCTAGACCCAAAGCCTGGTCATATGTCACCCAAGTGGGATGTTTTGCATCCCAAGCTACACCGTCGGAGAGCGTCATCCAAGCTTGAGTCTAAGACCTTCATGTAGTTGACCGGGTCTTCATCTTCTACTCTCTTTCCAACTCCAAACTTCATTTCCTCTTCCCCAAACTTCAATGTTAGTGTTCCGTCATTCATATCTACCACTGCTTGGGCGGTGGCTAGAAATGGCCTCCCGAGGATGAGAGGGACATCGGCGTCTTCTTCCATGTTTAGTATGACAAAGTCGGCCGGGAAGACGAAATTGTCGACTTTGACCAATAGATTTTCAGCGACACCTTGTGGAAATTTGACGGATCTATCGGCAAGTTGTATGCTCATCTTTGTAGGGCTCGTTTTTTCTAGGCCGATTCGTTTGAACATCGATGCGGGCATGAGGTTGATGCTAGCCCCAAGATCGGCTAGTGCATTGCGAATTGCGGATTCCCCAATCGAGCAAGGAATCGTGAAGCTTCCAGGATCAATCTTCTTTTGTGGGAGTTTGTTGAGTACTAAGGCGGAGCATTCTTCGCCTAAGTTAACTAATTGCAATGATTCAATTTTCCTTTTGTGAGTGAGGAAGTCTCTCATAAATTTTGAATATTTAGGCATTTGGGTTAGGACTTCGATAAAAGGAATATTAACATGCAATTGTTTTAGCAAATTTTCGAACTTTGCGAATTGCTCATCGGCCTTTTGACGAATTAACCGACCGGGGTACGGAACCGGAGGAGTCTTAGTGGGCTCTTGAGTTGGTGGAGAAGTCGTTTCTGGTTGGGGTGCGGGTGGAGTCGTGGTTTGGCTGGATTGACTTCTCTCAGTTGGCGGCAATGGAGCCTCCTCGGGACCCACGGTTCGGTTTCTTAATGTGATGAGATGTACTTGCGCTTTTGGGTTGGTTTCAGTATTGCTCGGTAACGCGCCTTGTGGTCTCTCGGAGAAATTTTGAGCTACTTGATTTAATTGTTTTTCAATGTTTTGAATGCTAGCTTGTTGATTTCTAAAATTCGATTCCAATTGTTGAAACCGATCCGAGTTTTTCTTTTCGGTTTCGGAGATGAGGCGAGATACAGTATCTTCAAGCCTCTCTCGTCCACCTTGTTGTTGAGAAAAGTTTTGTGGTTGTTGAAAGTTAGTTCGTTGGTTTTGTTGGTTACTACTATTGCCGGGATCTCTCCAACCAAGGTTAGGGTGGTTACGCCATCCTTGGTTGTAGGTACCTGTTGGTGGACCCGACGGCCTAGGTCTATTATCAATGTAGTTTACCGTTTCCGTTTGATCATCTACTTCTTTCATACAACTCCAATTTTCATGTGGTCCACCACACACCTCACAAGCCGTAACCGAGGCCGTTTTTGCCATTTCTAATTTTTTGATTTTTGAAGAAAGGGCCTCGATTTGGGCTTGTAAAGAAGTGCTTTCATCAACCTTATGGGCGCCCGGGGCAATAGATTTATTGCCTCGGGGAGTGTGCCACTGAAAATTGGTTTGAGCAATTTCCTCAATTTGATTATATATTTCATTTGGGCGACGATTACCTAGAAGTCCCCCGGAGCAAGAATCAAGTGTTTGTCTCGTGTGTGGCAACAACCCATTGTAGAAAGTGGATACTTGTTGCCATACCGCAAGACCGTGATGAGGACACTTTCTTAGTAGCTCCTTGAACCTTTCCCAAGTTTCATATAAGGATTCCCCATCCTCTTGTGAATATGTATTAATTTCAGTCATTAATTTAGCCGTTTTAGCAGGAGGGAAATACTTATATAGAAACTTTTGGGCTAGTTCATCCCAGGTGTTTACCGAGCCAACTAGGAGGGTGTTAAGCCAAGCCTTAGCTCGGTCTTTTAGTGAAAATGGAAACATTCAAAGGCGGATGGCGTCATTTGATGCTCCATTGATCCGAAAGGTATCACATATCTCTAAGAAATTAGTAATATGTAGATGGGGATCCTCGTCCGCAAGCCCATGAAAGGCTGCGGAGTTTTGAAGCATTTGTATCAAATGCGGTCGAAAGTTCGAAGTTATTGGCTTCGACATTCGGTGCATTGATAGTGGCGCCGAGATTACCTACACTGGGCCGTAGGTAATCCATGAGGGTATGTTGGTCCGCCATTGGAAGTGGGTCCCCCGAGACTTTCTCCTGGTTTTTAGCTTTAAGTCTTTTTCTGAGAAAGCGTTCGGGTTCTTCTAGGGGTTCTTTTATGTCTCTACTAGAACTGGAGCTCATACACTACGTAGGAAGTTCAAATGTGGCGCCTGGGTTCCAAGTCCTGCAATAAAAACAGAAAAGAACGTTGGTCAGAAGGTTCACCACGGCCCCGTGCTCAGTGAACACGGCCCGTGGTCGGAAGTACAACGATTGTTTTCCGGATCCCTGTTACTGGGGAGTTGGACACGGCCCCGTGTTGCACCGACACGGCCCCGTGCTCAGCTCTCTGTAACTCGGAAAATAAAAATTGCCAGTGATAATGCTGGACACGGCCCGTGTCCTACCAGGCACGGCCCGTGCTGAGCTCTGCAGAAACTGAAAAATTAAGAAAAATCCTAAAAAAATAGAAAAAAAAAATAAGAAAAAACGATTAGGCCGTTGATTCCTAACTTTCTTAAAATCCTTGTGTCCCCGGCAGCGGCGCCAAAAACTTGATGTGCGTGAAGTGTGTTATGGTTTTAATGTTTATTTTAAGCCCTTTTACACTTTTTTAGCCAAGGTTTAAATTTATAAAACACGATATTTACTAACACTAAACACATATATGGGCAAGTGCACCCATCGTGAGCGTAGTATAGTGTTGGTAAGATACCGAGGTCGTCCAAGGACACAAGAGCTTTTAGTACCGGTTTATCCTCAACATCTAATCAAATCAAAAGGTTAGAAAGGTTTTAAACTAGAAAAATAAAAACTAACTAAAATGCTGAAAATAAAATAAAAAGAAAAACAGATAGACAAGATGAATCACTTGGCTCCGACTCGTGTATAGTGTAACCTTTGATTATTTCCGTACTTTGGCACTTTTTAAGAGATTATCTTAGTTATTGTAGTAGGCCCCTCTTTTGAAGGTGACGTTACCCTCAACCCAGTAGTTTGAGTCAGCAAGGATACAATCCTAAAGGGTCGGATTATTGAAAGATAATTAATTAAGTTATTAATGCATATTATGGTAGGCCCCTCTTTTGAAGGTGACGTTACCCTCGGCTAAGTAGTCTGAGTCAGCAGGGATACAGTCCTAAGTAGCCGGGTTAAAGTATTAATAGTAGCTTACATATGAGGGGATCAAAGAGTTTGGACCCCCGCCATCCAATACTGTTAAGTATTGAAGGAGGTCCTACTAAATTTGACCCAGGTCCTTGCAGGATCTATACACTGAACAAGGCAAGACTTTTACCAAACCGTTCCCTTAACCCCCGACCAGGTAGCCAACATACCTCCATATAGACCGTGGAGATATGAATGGTGAAAATCTTTTATTTTATATAGACAGTAAAATAATGCCAAGACACCACGGACAAACGATAAGGAAAAATCACCTTCAACATAAGAAACTAGTTATTAAAGTCATTAATACATAACCAAGTAAAAAGTGCGAAAAGATTAAAAATAAAAAGTATTACACTAGACACTTTATCTTCACCAAGTGATGTAAGAGACTTAGGCAAACATGGCCTTGATTGTCAAGAACTCTTACGATCAATCTTGGATCCCGAGATGACTCACACACTCTATGATGGACAATGGATGATGGTGGTGGATGATGGTGTTATGGTGGTGGTGGGTGGTGGGTGAAGTGTGAGAGAGGTGGTGTGCCAAGGGATGGTTTGCACTTGAACCAAGCACTCCTATTTATAGGCTGAACATAAGCTCGGGCACGGCCCCGTGTCCAGTGGGCACGGCCCCGTGTCCATCCACTTCTCTGTCTTCATTAATTGCAGTTTGTCTGCATTAGTTGACCACGCCCCCGTGTTCGCTGGGCACGCCCCCGTGTGCAGAAGCATATCTGTACTATCAAGATTTTCCTGGATTCTGCGAATCTTATAGTTGACCACGGCCCCGTGTCCGCTAAGCACGGCCCCGTGGTGGGTAGGCCTGTAAACGAACCGAACGTTCATGAACTGTTCATGAACATGTTCGGCGGGAAGTTCGTTTATGTTCGTTCATCTAATAAATGAACGAACATGAACAAAAAAATGTGTTCGTTTAATTAAACGAACAAACATGAACACATGCTTTGTTCATTCATTTATGTTCATGAACGTTCGTTTATGTTCGTTCATATATGTTCGTTTATTTACGTTCGTTTATGTTTGTTTGTGTTCGTTCGTTTAAATATTTAAATAAAATTTCATATATATTTGTTTTAGTAACCTAATAATTATTTTTTACTATCTTAAAATAGTTAATGTATATAAATATAATATAGCACTCCAACTTTTAAGAAGGTAAGATACGATTACCATTTGAATAACAAAAACCTAGAAATTTTAGGCTATACTTATTCATACTTGATATACTACGACTCATTCATCTACCTTTCATCATCAGTCGCACATACCGCCCTACCAAACGTCCTCCACAGGTTTCACTTCTTTTTCATTATTCAATTGCTCCTCAATCTCTTTTTCCTCAATTTCATTTTTCATGTTCAGATTTCTCTTTTGCTCCTCACTAGATTTCGAACAACCTAGTTGATTAATGCTATACATTCTTTTGATAACTATAAAAAAACAATAATATATCAAGTTAATTGATTATAGTGTAACGTACAGGAATAATAATTGCTATATCTATACTACTATATTAAAGAAACTGGGTTTTCTACCCTTTTGGTCATTTTGCCATAGGTACAAATCGTGAAGCACCATGTACAAATGAAACAAGCTATTTTAGAGGGGGGAAAATTGTACAATGTCCAAAAATTTAAGACACTTTTAGGGCATTTCAGGGATTTCGCATAGGGTTAACATGGAGATTTCACATTGTGCTATTGAAGGGTCTGGCTTTCCCTTTATCCAGCATCTAATGCTTCAGTTTTCATACATCGAAGGGTTTTTTTAAACCCCTAATCGACTTCAGATCTTGATACGATGAAACAAAGACAGAACGGCAAGGAGAGAGACCCTCATCAATTGCAGGTTAGTGAATGTAGTTTTAATTCTTGATTGAATGTTGCAACTAAAGAGTCCTGTGTTTCCATTTTCTTATTTGTTTGATTTCTTCAATTTCATCTCATCAATCTGACCACCTGCTAAGGGTTTCCTCAAAAGTACATCATCATCGCTTCGATTCAACTATTATGTTTACTTTTTCTCTAATTTTACTCAATTGTTTGTTGTTTCTAGGGCTCGATATGTTAATAACAGTTTGACTTTACAGGAAGTCATTCAACGGAAAAGAACGAAAAGAATATCATATAGGAGCATCCAATAATTGAGGTAAGTACGAAACCCTTAGTTTGATGAAGCATACATGTTGAATTAATTGGATAACAATAGCTATTGAAGGATGGATATGATATTCTTAAATTATTTTAATTTGTTAAGTTTGATTATGATTCTTTTTTTATTGTTTGGGCTCTTTATGATTAAGTGGTATTGCTGGATCAATCGCTTACAACTGGTCTAAAACTGGTATGAAGACCAGTGTTCGGATCATTCACGCAAGGTATATTTAAAATATTGTTTTTTTTTGTTTTTATGTCATCCTTAAAAGAATACAAGTATGGTCTTCTTCAATCCATACAAGAAACACTAGAAATAAATCTGGAATATTGATTAGATTCTTGTGCTGTTAGCATTATTGCCCACCAGGTGTTTGCAAAAATGTTGATTTGACCAGGGGTTTTGGTTTTATTTTTTTTAGGGTTTAAATTGTAATTTTGGTGGTAGAGAACATATATACCATATGTAGTTCATATCCTTTGAATTCTAATAAACTGAACAGTCACTATACATGTGCTAAAACGCCACCATATCCCAGATTCTTATTCGATTTCAGCGTATATATGTTACTCGGAATTGTTTCCCGTGCTTCAAAGTGTCATATGTAGCGTCTCCTTTGATAACATTCCTATCGTTTTCATGCTTCAGGTGAGGGTAATCAGGTGAGGCCTATCGATCTCTTCAGCATCGATCAAGCATCGTGACAACAAGCGAATAGGTGAGGTGGTGGTGCGGTAACACAAGCTTCTCAAGAATAGTTGGTGTATGAAAAACGGTCAAGTTGTTCATTACTCTGGCATTAATGTTTGTTGTTTAACTTTTGTTTAACCTTGTATGCATAAAGCCATAAACTTGAACCAATCTCATAGGTTTGTTAAGCTTTTGTTACTTAAATATTGATATTAGTTTTTTTGTTCTAATCTCTTAGGTTTGCAAGGCTTTTACGTGAATATTGCTACCTTTGAGGAGTATGATATGAGGTATGTTAATTCTTATCTATCCACAAATCCAAATATATTACATCAGATTTTACTCTTTAACTTTTCGAATTTGTTCCAATAAATAAATGGATGATTGTACTATGCTCATTATCCAGTTGCATCAAAATTGTATATTTGACACTTGTACATTCAAATGAAGATAAAAGTGTACCAACATAATCATTTGAACCTCAAGTTCAATTGCATAAAGTGGTGGCCGTTTCAAGCATAGTTGTTCAGACACTTGGCATCTCACAACAGGTAACAATTGGTAAACTATGATACTTTCTTTTTGTTCGTATGAAATGACAGCCACTTTACGGTTTTTATGTGTCTTTGTACCAGTCGTTTTGGTAAACTTATAAGGATCCAATTCAATGAGCAAGTTTTTTTAATATTTAACTTGATTTTGATTGATAAAGTTGGACTGATAAATCATAATATTCTGTCATTGTATTGACCTGGAATATTTAGCGAGTATGCTATTTATTACACATATCCTTTAGAATGCAATTGAGTAAATACAAAAATAATATTCCACTCACAAGAAGAAAGTAGTAGATTGTATTATTTATTTATTTTTTTGCAATTCAGACGTCTTCAAATAAACAAAGTGGTTCATCCACAAAGGTTGAAAAAAGCTCTTCAAACGGCACCCCTATTGCACTTCTAGAGGAGCTTCAAAATCTTGTTGGTGGGACCAACATAAAGTGCTTAGTTGCTCATTGTTCTACACTTGGTGTATCTTCAGTGTGTGTGAAAAATAAGTTGGTTTGTTGGTATTTATTCCGGTGTGTGGATGTTATTGAGTTTATCATGGTATGCTTTTTTAACAATAAACCGAATCTACAATTGTGATTTTGGAACCAAATTATATATTATTTCTCCAGGTATGTGGATGTTATTCTTCAATTGATTGAGCTTTGTCAGTGATGACATATGGTTTCGTGTTGTGCAATTTGTAACTAACAATGAGCACCTATAGGGAATTTGTTTTATCTTGTTTAATTTAATTTATTTTGGTGTTGTGGTTGTTTTATTGAGATTCATAGGACTCAGTTGCTCACACTTGTGTACTTCATCATCCTTATGCAACTCTAAAAGCTTGAGAGTATCTCTTTAGAAGAAAGTCGCCAAAAATCCAAAAACAAAATACTTATATGCAAGGAAAAAGTACCGTGGCTTGGAAGAGAGGTGTATGTTTGCAGCTCCTATCCTATAATCTTTCGTTTTTGTTATTCTTATTATTTTTGCATAGCTTGAACCTGCACTTATCTGTCAGAAAGGGAGTAAATATTGTAGGAATTCTTTTGTAATATTTTGTTTGTTCTGTCAAAAAGTGAAACAGTGAATCTTCTTACTCTTGTTTTGTTAGTGTAGGGGCAAAGATTGCAGCATCCTTTTGTTATAAAAATAGCAACACCATGATCATAGCAACATCGTGAGACTTGATGTTAGTTAGAACTTATAAAATGGTTTGATATTATATTGATACAAAAGGGTTAAGATTGTGTAATAGCCATTCTTTAAGACGGGGTCTGGTTGTAGCATTGATGAACGGATTAGTTAAGTTGTTGGTAAATTCGTTAGTAGTAATAACGTGCGTCAAAAAAATTTAAGTACCCGCGGCAACGCGCGGGCATTCCCACTATTTCAAAATAAGCCTGAATGCCTGATGGGTTTTCTCTAATTCTTTACAAAGGAACATAGCATAATGTACAATCACAAAACAAAAGACATATATATTATTAACAATAAAAAAATAGATAGGGTGATCTCAAAAGCTTTTGTAGAGGTTAAAAAAATAGATAGGGTAATTTCTTGCTACCTCGATTTGTTACCTTGTCTAGTTATTAAAATAAATTAGGAATGCTTAATGAACTTATTATTGTCTTATTTTGGCTGTATTGTACAATTATTTGAAGTTGTTTGTTCTATCTCTCATGTGTTGTTACTAGTTGTACTATATAAGCATCTCAACTGATATTGTAAATATCAAATTCTAGATAATAATCAGATTGTGAAAGTATATTCACCATTAAGTGTTTTTTATGTTAGGTTATCAATAGAGAGATGTCTCTACCCTGTTCAAATGATACAGACTTTCAAGCAAGCGCACATACTCCAACTTCGAAAAAGACACCTAATAGCGATGATGTTATTGTAGTTAATGATGAAGTAGAGAATGTCAATGATGAAGAAAATAACGATGAAGAAGCAAATAATGAAGAAGACAATGCTCATTACACTAAAAAGAAAAGAAAGAAGACATCAACTGCTTGGGTTCATTTTCGTACAATAACTAATGCTGATCGAAGTGAAGTCCATCAATGTATACATTGTGGTGAGAAATTTAACAAGTTTAAGGATGGAACCACCACACCATTAAATAGACATATAAAAAAGTATTGCCCGAAAGTAAAAGCCGCAAATAAAGGGCAGATGAAGTTAAATATGTCTTCTGGAAAAGCATCAGGTTCTTTTTTATATGTTGTATTTGATTTTTTTTTTCTTATTTAGTGATTTTACATGACATTATTTTTTAGCATTATGTAAAGTATTTTTCTCGAATAACATCAGGTTCATCAGTGGTGAAAAATTGGAAGTTTAGCAATGTGAGGATGAGGGAGGTTATTTCTCATATGATCATGGTGCATGAATTGCCATTTAATTTTGTTGAGTATGAGTTGTTCAATGTGATAATGAAGGAAGCTAATCCGGAATTTGAGAAGATCTCGCGTGCATCGGTTCGACAAGATTGTGTTTCTAGTTATAAAATTGGAAAGAAAAGAATTCAAAAGATGTTGAATGGTGTCAATCGTGTGAGCATCACAACTGACATGTGGACATCCGTTCAAAATATCCATTACATGGTAGTTACATGCCACTTTGTAGACTCGGATTTTGAAATTCACAAATGTATATTGAGTTTTGTAGATGTGCCTCCGCCATATTCTGGAGTTCATATCTATGATTGCTTGTTCAAGTGTTTAAAAGATTGGAATATTGAGATGAAGGTAGCTACTTTGACTGTGGACAATGCTAAAACTAACGATGTGGTGGCTCGAAAGTTGATGGAAAATTTAAATCTACAAAAGAAACTTCCTCTCGAAGGAAAGTTGTTTCATGTGCGATGTTGTGCGCATATTCTTAACTTGTTGGTTCAAGATGGTCTATCAGAATTAGCGATATAATTCACAATGTTCGTGAGAGTGTGAAACATGTGGGTGCTTCTCCGGGGCGATTACATCTCTTTAGTGAGCTCGCCAAACAATTACAATTGAAAAAAAAACATCTTATCTTGGATGTTAGTACTCGCTGGAATGCAACATATGCAATGTTGTCTACGGCTTTGGAGTTCAAAGAAGTTTTTGAGAATTATGCTGACCGAGAAAGTACATACACCACATTACCAAGTGGTGATGATTGGAAAAAATGTAAAGATGTTTGCTCATTCTTGTCACTTTTCAATGAGGCTACCAAAATAATTTCAGGTATTAGTTTACTCTACTTTATATCCCGCTACTTGTTATATAGTCTATTTATAACTAATTGTTTTTTAATCTTCTAGGTTCCGAGTATCCAACTTCTAATTTATTTCTCATTGAGTTATACGTTATAAAGAATGCATTGGATACCGTAGCTTTGGCGGAGAATGATTGCATGCGATCTATGGCGTGTAAAATGAAAGAAAAATTTGACAAATATTGGGGCTCTTCTAATTTGTTGATTTCTCTTGGTGCTGTTATGGATCCAAGATATAAAATGGAACTGATTAAGTTATCCTTTAATACAATTTACTCTCCTGATGAGGCTCCTGAAGAAGTTCAAGTTGTTAATGACACTTTAGAGGATTTGTTTAGTGAGTATGTTGAGGCACATAAGGAATCAAATGTTGTTCAACCTAGTGGTGCAACTGTTGGGAGTGGAAGCGAGATCAGAGTCGGTTATTCTAAGAGTTCATCAAGCTTCATGACTTCTCGATTTGGTGATGGATTGAAATCAGGTAGCGCTATGTATGCTCAACATATTAGAAGTCTTGATACTGTTGAACGTGTGAAGTCAGAGTTGGCCACTTACTTAGAGGAAGGAGTGTACATTTGTGAGACGGGTGCAAGTTTTGATGTATTGGGATGGTGGAAGGAGAATAAACTGAAGTATAGAATTTTGTCCAAAATGGCAACTGATATCCTATCTGTTCCAATAACAACTGTTGCTTCTGAATCAGCTTTCAGCGCTGGTGGGAGGGTTGTTGACCCACATCGTTCTTGTTTAGGAACGGAGATGGTTGATATGCTTGTTTGTGGAGCTGACTGGTATCGTCATTACTATGGACTACATAAAAAGAAACTCAAGGTAATTTGCTTATTCTTTCAATTATAATACTGTTTTTTTTTTGTTACTATTGGTTTATTATTAATATATATTTTCATTGGTTAAATGTAGGAAAATGACGATATTACATACATTGAGCTTGAATGAAAAATATGATTTGGGTGAAGTATTTTGAATTTTTTATTTTGTACACATAGTAAGTTTGAACCTCTAATTTTAGCTTATGTATTTTATATATCTTTTATTACAGGTTTAAACATGGATCATGGTTTTTGGATGAAACATGGATCGTGGCTGGAAGAATCATTATCGATTTTTGAACCTGATGGATTTTTGATGTACTAGACTTGTTCGTTTTCGTAGAATCGTGATGGATTAATGATGTACTAGAATTGTTCATTTGTGTTCGTTAGTTTTCGTTTATGTTTGCTTTATGTTCGTTTATGTTTGTTCAAGCATATTCGTTTATTTTTGTTCGTTTGTGTTTGTTCGTTTGTGTTCGTTTAGCTTTTTAATGAACAAACACGAACGAACACGAACGAACACGAACATTTCCATTTTCTTAATGAACGAACATGAACAAAAAAAAAGTGTTCGATTATGTGTTCGTGTTCGTGTTCGTGTTCGGTTAAATTTAAATGAACAAACACGAACACGCTGGTGTTCGTGTTCGTTCGGTTCGTTTACAGGCCTAGTGGTGGGCGATAGAAGCTTCTATAGCTTTGTCTTTTATGCTGGCACTTGGGCACGCCCCCGTGTTCACTGAACACGGGGCGTGTCCAGCCTTCTGTTTTCTTGATTTTGCTTGGGAAGATGCTGTCGTGGGGTCGGGCATGTCACGTTTGCTCCTTTTCTTGTATTTATGTTAGATTTAGCTGCCTTTTTGCTTCTTTTGTTAATTTGAGCTCATTTAATCCTGAAAATACAAAAGGAAGACAAAAGCACACTTTTTCCAACATTGGTACTAAAAAGGGGTTAGTTTTATGCCACAATTGATGTAATTTATATGTTGCATTTTTCACACATCAGTTCACCTGGGAACGAGAAGACCAAATGAAACACAAGTATCCCCAGTTGTTCGAGAAAAGTGAAACCACTACTGAGGCTGAAGCTACTGTGGAATTTCGGGACGAAATTCCAAACCAACGGGGGGATGATGTGACGCCCCAGGAAAACCAGGAAACCACGCAACCTAACTAGCTTCCTCAGTAACTATGTGCTAAATTTTGGGACGAAATTTCTTTCAAGTTGGGGATGATGTGACAACTCGAGTTTTCAAGGTCTTTCCTCAACACGTTATTTGTTTCACAATTGTGTCTGCATAACTTATTTGCTTTGTAATTGTGCACGTTTGTTATATGTTTGAGATATTGTTATATTGTTTGGTTAACTAATGGAAACCTATTTAATGTTTGGCTAAGATTTAATAGACTTAACACATTTGGTTCTCATCCTTGTGACCACGAAATCTAGGACTTTTGCCACACACCTCACTCGACGAAACCTGGGGGTTTCGTCATACCCATCATGACGAAACATGGATGTTTCGTCGGCCCAGGTTACGTCGAAGCCCAGTAAGGGCCCAACACTTTTACGCAATTATATAACGAGGTAGGGTTGTGCGAGGACACATAATTGATCGATTTGCAAACCCTAACACCTCTCTCCTCCTTCATCCAAACCAACGGCAGCCCCTTCCATTCGAAGCTAGATCTTCCCTGTTCGATCATTCTTATTCGAATTTCGTAGCACGGTTAGTGATCCCACACCTAGTTTGGCTTGAGTTCTAAATATATTTGGTTGTGTTGATGTTTATGATGTTTTGAACGTGTTCTTGAATGAGATATGTATGATTAATTAGTCACATGTCATTATGCGAATCATGATTTCGATTTAGGGTTCTGGTAAACAATGTGTGTTTGGACCGGATTATATTATAAGCATGTATCTTGTTAATCAAACTATAGAAATAAAGATAGCACACGGGATATGAATAACGAATTGGATTTGGTATGTATTCATGATTTGGATTATATGTTAAAGGTTAGTATGCTAACAGTATTCGTGAATTGCATCTGTAAAACGAATCCTTGTGGAACTGATGAATTGGCAGTGATGTGATCTGATTGGTTATGATTCTTTGTGGCGTGATTAGGGTTAACGATTAGACGATGATTGGAACTTTGTGCATTAAAAGAATGTTGTAACTACTGAAACTCCCGTCTCGACGAAACACTCTTGTCGACGAAACATAGTAGAGTTTCGTCACACTCACATGCCGACGAAACATGAGAGGTTTCGTCGCCTTGGGGTTTCGTCGCCTAGGGGTTTCGCCGTAGGTCAGAATCTCACAAACAGAATGTAGTTTGGTACAAGTATAATAATGTATGATTATATGCTGACCTTTGTCTGTTGAAGATATCAGTTATGCATGAAGAAGCATGATTCGGTGTTGATTAGCATACTTGACTATTAAGTACTGTTACGAAACATATATCTGAACTGTGAATTTGAACAAGTTGTGTAACTGCTATGTGCTATTTGGTGATCACTGATTGAGTACCCACTGTGATTTGTATTTATACGTGAACCTTGCGAATGTGAAACTGATTACGTATGCATGAATATCATAGGCTTTGATTGATTAACTGAGAACAAGTAACTTAACAAACCGAGCAAACCAAGGTGAGTTCACACTTTCTATAAGGCATGGGATTCCCGGTGGTTTGGGAATGGGTAAAGGAACTAAAACGGAACCTGCATATTCTCCTTGGGTAGAATATGTACCTCCATCCTCCATGGGAAGGATGACAACATTAAACCTGTGTATTCTCCTTGGGTAGATTACGTACCTCCATCCTCCGTAGGAAGGATGACAACATATAACTTACTAGACAAAACTCTATCATGAAGTCCCTCATTTTTATATCGACTTAATCGTCGGGCCAATGGCGAGCGGGTTATTAGTTAAATAGCGCTATTAGGTTTGACAAGCCTCACACCGTGCCGCAGAGGACGGGAGTGGACTAATGGATCTGGGCACTTAGTCAATGATGATAGACATTGACGTAGGGCACATAAACATGACTCCAGTCAGTTGTCGATATGGTATTGGGTCTAGTGGTTAACATGGGGTAGCCCCCACTGGTTATGGTTTGGGAAACAAGGAATTGGTTAACGCATGGTTTTTTAAAGAACTTATGGTTTTTGGAACAACTTTAAAATGGACAACCAACTGTGAACTCACTCAACTTTATTGTTGACTCGTTGTTACATGCATTGCAGGTCGTTAGATGCTTAGCTGGAGCTTGCATGGGAGCAGGAGTCGTTGTGGGACATGGAATGTTGAGTTCCATGTTAAACATTTGAACTTTTAAACTTATACTTTGGTTTTAAACTTTATGCTTTCGCTGATAACTTGAATTTGATTAACTTGTTTTTAACACCAATTATATTGTGTGGTTGGACTTTTATTTATTTAATTACATTGTTCAATATGATTGGTGGCTGGATCCTGGTTAGTCACGCCTCCTGCGGTGATACTCCGCTTGTGGATTTTGGGGGTGTGACAATAGCCTCTGGTCTATCACCCGATGGTCCAAATTCACCACCACCCATCTCTTCTAAGTATTTGTTTAGTGGTATACTAGTGACCAAATTTTAAATATATAGATGGAGATATGGATAGAAATGTCAAATTTATCACTAATTCAAAACGAAAAAAAATAACATACAACTTTTTATTTACCTTTATATACAACAATTAAACCTAATAAAAAAACAAACAAAAATAAACCAAAAAAAAATTACAGACTAAAAAAGATACTTTTTAAGCGATAACACGAAGTGATCCAATTCCTCCACAAAGCTCGGTCTCCAATTCCTCCTTGTTTTTGAACAATTTGGCGGCATAGGAGTAGCGGTAGAGGACGTTGACGGGGAAATCCAATAACACGAAGTGATCCAACGTTCCCTTTGTAGGTGAGTTCTTCGAATTTCTTCGGTAAACCACCTACCATAAATGGCAAGTCAGATCACTTCCGTCACTCGGGGCAGGTCCCGTCACCCATAAACACTAGGACTTCTAAAGCTCAAGAAAACGTCATCTTCAACACAGTTAAACAACTTCATTTCTATTTGGAGAGTATCAAAAGGCGGATACATTGACATTGGCATTCTATAAAAATTGGTTAGTGCATATATTGGAGAGAACATGTTCAAAACCATAACTGATTTTCGTCATTATATATAGTAGATGGGTTAAAATTAACAAAAAAACTTAATGAATATGTGAAATATAAAAAAAATGAGAAAAGCACGCCACCCGATGCCTCTAAATGCGTCATAGAACTCATCCAAACGAGCCACTCAACGAGCCACAGCCAAGCCAGCCAATTGTCTCCGGATGCAGCTGAGCCGGACGCATCCGCCTACTTTTTGGTCCGGATGCGCTGGCGGCTGAGGTATGAGCTTACTTTTGCCACGTGTCAACTAACCATTGACGGAATCATAAAATGTGGGATGCCCTGCTCTAAGGACGCATCAAATGGTCATTTTCGTAAGTCAAAGGTTTTCTTGGCTATTTTGGTAATTTACTCATTAAAAAAACATACAGATGTGTGAAAGTTGACATAAATTATAGGTTTTAGGTAGACTTTGTCACAAAAAATAAGGCTAAATCTTGATAAGTATCACAAAGTCAAAACATAAGAGAAAGCTAGTGCGTTGTTGACATGAATAATAAAGAAGTGCACGTGTGCACGTGACTACTGTACACCTGATTTAATCTCAATTGATGGTTTTATATTTGAGTAAAGAAGTAGGTGACTACCACTTGATTAAATCTTATGGATGGTTTATTTAAATGCTAGTCAACCTTACCGATGACTACAAGGTTTAAGGCTCTTGAAAGCAGTATATAAACTCCTAACCCCATCTCATTTTCTTCATTCAAACCCATTTCATATCTTCTATATTAATCTTCCTACATAACTCACAACCTTCCAAAAACTTATTACACTCTTAGTTATGGTCAAACTAGAGTTTTACTTGCTAGTTCTTCTAATCTCCTACCACTACACCACCAGCAACGCCGCCACCAATGCCACCGCCATGAACTACGTAAGCGCCTCATGTAGAAACACCCGCTATCCAGCTCTCTGTGTTCGTTGTCTCCAACGTTACGCAAGTTCTATTCAAGGAAACGATCAAAAGCTTGCAAAAGCAGCCATTTCAGTCAGTCTAAACAATGCCAAGTCAACAGCTGCATATATTTCCAAGATGTCCGAGTCATCAGGACTAAAACCGAGTGTGTATCAAGCCGTGAAAGACTGTCTCAACAACATGAACAACTGTGTGCCGAGCCTGAACCAGTCGGTTCAGGAGCTAGGGAAAATGGCTCAGTTTAGGGGTCAGAATTTTGAATGGCACATGAGTAACGTCGAAACGTGGGTCAGTTCTGCACTAACAAATCAAAACACTTGTGCTAGGGGATTCTCTGATGGCTCCATGGATGGACCTGTGAAGGATGCTGTGATTAGGAGGATGAATTATTTATCACAACTAACTAGCAATGCACTTGCTTTAATCAATAGGTTTGCTTTGAAACATAAAGCAGCTGGTACTCATATGCCTTGAGGACTAATGGTTTCTAACACGAAAAATGTTCTAGAAATCTGAGTTTTGTGTTGGATACTAGATAGATCAGGTTATAATTCAGTTTGTCTAGATCAATAACTTGTAGTCGTGCAACAAAACTATAGATTGTTACAGATTTGTTTGTTTTAATATGGGAATAATGTCCTCATGTCTAGAAATTTCTTTTCATTTTTTTTCTCATGCAAAACGGTTACGATTCCTAAGTTTTGTTAGCCTTGCTCCTCTTAAAATTATCAGTTTTTCACCATGTTCTAAATAATTGTCCACTTCTAACAAATATAATTAATTAATTTCTAACAGTATGTTCGAATGTTGGTGATGGCTAACGGTAGGGACGAATGTTTGGGATGACTAACGGTATGAACATGATGCAGTATAGTGCCTTCATGGCTTGTTGATGGTTCCACAATTATGTGATAGGTTAAAGGACGTTAGCAATGGCTAACAGTGTAGAAGGGTGTTATGCTATGTTACGTCATGTTATACTTATGCTATGATGGATGTTAGATTACATATGTTTATGTTAGCATAGTTGAGTTTTTGAAGGGTATGGAAGACATGGATCTGAAGACTACCCAACTCATGGACTGGCATCCCATTTTGTTTATGCTTTGCTTATGAACACTTATGTTATTTTGAAAGAGTATGTAATCGACTAGATCGATAGCTATGTTTGAATGTTTTCCATTGCGTGTGATGAATGAATTTTCTAATCTAAAAACAATGACTAGATGTCTCGGACATGCTTCAAAATAAAAACGATAGCGGCTCTAGAAATTGAATCGAAAACAATTCTGAGTTAAATTCCGAATTGAAATTTGATTGAGCAACTCATTTTTCATTCTCCAAATACTCCAAATGGTAATAAGCGTGGCATGGAAAGCTTTTTTCGTTCTCTTTGAGCCTTGATAAAATTTGTGCATATCCAAGAGATCTCTAAATCCTAACGCATAGAAAAAAGGAATATTACACCACTATGCAATTATTTGCCATATAGTTAGTGCATAATGACAGGAAACAAAAATGTGTTAACTGGTTTCTTTATAATTACCACAAAACACACATCTAGCTTCCAAAGCTATGGATGTTTCTAGAAGCCAATGCTAAGTAAGGAGCCTTTCTTTCTCGACAGAGACGAAAACTGTTGCAGCTCTGAAATCTCAGCAGCATGCTTCACAGGCCGAGCCCATTCCCATACCAAAATCGTCCCATATGAGCCAACGGTTACCTAGTCAACAACAATGCATAGTTTATCTTTCACGAGGACAAAAAGAGCGGTTAAAATAGAACATAGTGGGGAGCTACCAATCCAAATTAAGGAGAGATGTTAGATAGTTCAAGATCAGCAGAGATGTTGAGGATTTGCTTCTAAGGACCGGGTTAGATAGTTTTATGGGGATAGAGGACTAAGTTTTTGAATTATGGTGAATAGCCCATATCACTTTCTACCATATGCTTTTTTTCTCTACTTTGAAATGCCACCGCCACTTAGAAATCATTGGCAAGTTTGCACCCCACAAAGACCCAAAACCAAACTCTCCATATTCAACCAATACCAGAACCTTATTCCAAGCAATCCAACTCATTTTCGATCTATCTTGTGCCCCCCCCCCCCCCCCCCCCCTCAAAAAATTTCTTTTAAGGTGCTCTAGCGTGTCCAGGGCCGGCCCAAGGGCCATTATACTAAAGCAATGACTTTAGGCCTCCATTTGGATAGGCCTCCAATTCAGGATACAAATGTTTTATATATATATATATACTAGTGGGAAACCCGCGCGTTGCAGCGGAGTCGATAATATGGGCCGAGAACATAATTTAAACCTAAAACGTTAAAAAATCTTATATAAGTGTGTGTGTGTGTATAATAGTTGGAATGCCCGCGCGTTGCGGCGGGTATCCCGACTAATATCACAGAAAATTATAGTGTCACTAAAACTCACTTCTTGTTTTCGACATACGTTCCAACCACCTTAAGCCGTTTCAAGATCTAGCCAGCTTCTTAGGATAACTTTTCACATGCACTCACATCAGCTGCTTGCGACTCCAAAACATCTTTCTCGTATGAGCTTGAATCAACAATCATTTTAACACATGTAAATATCGCTATTTTGGGTATAAATACCACAACATGCTCATAGTAAACCTTAAAGTTGTCATCAGCATCAGGAATATCAAGTGCCAGGTCATTGAGAGTTGAGACCGTATTTAACCCTACCAAACCCTTTTGTCATTTGATTAGCAGTAATCAGTCCCTCGCCATAACACTCTTGCATCAAATCCAGCATCCTGTCATTATTCTTCTCCATAGCCATCACAAACGCCTTGTTCCCTGCCTCATGGTTAAAAAACGGCATCCCCAGATCGTGGATGCACTCACATGCCTCACCAACAACACCCTCGCTCTCGTATTCTTCAAGTAATTTCATGATTTTTTTCCTTGGCGTCTGCCATTACCTACCCTGTCCCATCACCTCAAGACCTCAATAGTCTCTCACTCCATGGCGGGCACTTATAAGTGACTGAGCCACATGAACTGTCTCACTCCCGTTGCAATTTGGTGCTAACTGGTTCCTTATATCTTCCAGATTCAATAGAGCGAGGGGATCGTCAATAACTGCCCGTGCGAGAAAATGTGCGATCTCGTTTGATGCATCAAGTATCACTGAAGCCGTGTCTTCTGCAGATTCTAGGAGGGTCAGCTAGCAATAAGGTAGTTATGAAAGTCCTTAGTGCATATGCTCCCAACTAAAACTGAATCAAAAAAAATATATATGGTATTAGTAGTCTTTTGTCTAAATGCACATGTGTCTGCATATTCATTACAAAACTAATCTTATGTAGAGAACCTTGTAAACACTTATACACATCACAGAGAAGATAGACGACCCACTTACAAAACCACCTTATGTATTATAGTTAAGACAATATGTACAAGACTACAAGTATTGATGTGCTTCATTTTAAGATAAAATCTTTTTAGGGCCTGGTAATGTGGTACCGGATAGAATAATAATCTAACAGAACTTGAAAAGTCGACTTTTCGTATTGGCATTATTCTGTATTGCATAAAATGTTATTCCCTTGGGGAGATTCAAAAGAGATTTACCTGCATCCGTTTCAAATATAGCAACAGGAACAACACGTTCGCTCACCGGGTTACCCTGTTCTCATCAAGATAAGCTTTTAGATTAAAAAATAAAAGAAATACAAACATATATTAAGTTTTTATGCAACAACATAAGATGCTTACCCGTGGTTCACATGCAAAAACGTATTGGCAACGTAAGCCTTTATCTTTAACAATAGTATCATCAAGAAAATCAGCAAGACGTCTTGCTGTGGTTACTGCACATGACTTCTGTTCACCATAATCAGCTAAAGACTTGCTCATAGTGCTCGATTCTGATATGTAATCAAGTAATTCACTGTCTGCAATATCCTTCCCGATTCTACAATATTTACCAATCAGTGATTAATATCAATATATATACAGACTCATACATACACATCAAGAAAATCAAGCCAACGATTTGCAACAGAAGCAACTACAGAATAGCATTCCTCTAAGGTAGACCCATGAAGAAATTTCTCAAAGAGCTCGGCCTGAAAACATAATTAAGCATATCAAAAGTTATGTGAAAATACGTCGAAGCATAAAAAAGTATTAAACAATAACCATTTAGTTAAACAAGTTTATTAGATAAAATAGTACTTGGAAAACTTTAATGAGCTTTAGTTCACCCCGCCTCTTTATCTCAAAACCTTTAAGCTCGGCAAGGGTACCGTCTTCATTAAACACAGCATATCGCTTCTTTAGCAATATTCCTTCTTCTTTAGAAGCAGGAAGAATCATCGCCTGCATTCATAAACAATACAAGAAAGTTAAAAGTTAATAACATGACTAATATTTCACCTATTTACCTTGTATGGCCCGTCCACTTCAAATTCAATCGAGCATTCCTCACGTTCTGTGTATGTTCAGTTGATAGGATCTACGAGAGTCTGATGAAAATAAAAAATGAGGATTATACTCAATATAACAAAGATATAAAACCCTTAAGATTTAACGGACTGTTGTATAAATCTTATTTAGATATATAGAAACATCATTCACCATCATTCATGAAAACGAATTGAATTAGGAATTAAAAAAAAAACACAGGAACGAAAAAGGAATTGAAATTAAAAGATAAGAAGTTAAGAACCCTAAGCCTAAAATCCAGTTTCTAAATAAATCACAAACTTGATCCAGAAACACAATGATTACTAAGGGAATCAGTAACCAAAGGTCAAACCATAATCAATCAAATCCAACATGATAGAATTAGTAGGTATAAGGTATGGATTCGAATGAAGAGCACCTGAAGGTATTTAAAGATGCCCCTGTGTGTTTTCGATTGAAAAAAATCAGTGTTTACATGAGGAAGAACCTGTTACTAATGGTGAAAGAAGAAGCAAACCCAATTGCGGGCATCTGATTTGATGCCATCGCATTGTTCTTGACTTAGGGGTGGGATGGAAACAGAGGGGATACTCAAAAGACGAATTGAAGGTGAGGAAATAAATATTGAAGAAGAGAATATTGAATGCAGAAATTGATAATCGTGTTAAAAGAGGAACGATTGAATTGCTAAAATATTCAATTCACGCATTCAATCAGACCTTCTACACATCTTCATCATCACAAAAACGTAAGTAACATTAAAACCTAATTAAGGGGGTACATTTGGAAGCAGGGGACAAAAAGTGGGGGAAATTACCTTGGGAGCTCATATGGCGTCTTAAAAATTTGTTGTGAAATCACATCTTTGTCCTACTGAAACGCTTTATAAAGGTCTATAGATATAAATAGTGCCCTGCAGTCTTGCACATCAACATTCAAGAGTGCCTGCTGGTCTGGTGGTAAATGCACATGTGAGTTAAAACAGATGATCTAGAGTTCAATCCTTGTTGTAGGGCTTTCTTGTTTTTATTCCTTGTGTAAGCCCACAAAATTCCTTGATACTCCGATGTTTCTTTAGTTTGTTTTTTCATGGTCAAAATGGCAAAGAAGCACACTTCAGCTCTAAATTCATAAATGATGAAATTCCCCATCTTTGATTTCATCAAACAAAAGAGTTAATATTTTTTGTTTATCATATACTTTGTTAAATGCGAGTGTTCTATATCTAAATGGGTTACAAAACCTTGAAATTATTGATTTATAGCATGATCTTTAGAGAGCTTGTATGGGCTCCGAATTTTTATTTCGCTTTGGGCTTCCAAAACGGTTAAGCCGGCCCTGCAATCAATTTATCACTGCTCGTAGGTTTGGTTTAAGTTTTGACACCGTACGTCTACATTGATTATTGTTTGGTTTTTCGGTTGGTTGTTGCTTTCAATTTTCGGTTGGTAGACTTCAAAATATTCAAATCATAACAAACGATTTGATTTACACACTTTACCAAAAGCTGACCATATAAAATTAGACCGCACCATAGGATCGAGACATGTTTTAAAACTACACACATATATACATCCTATATATATGATTAGAAACATCGACGAATCAATGAAACAATTGAGAACCATAAGAACTAATCTAGACCTTTAATTTCGTTGATTTTATTTTATTCAAAAGAGCATTACAGGAAGATGAAATAGCCATGAAATTTGGTCGAAATAGATTAAAACACAATATTAAAAAAAAAAGAATTTACTATTTAAATAATTTATTTTTCTTACAAAAGCACTCTTAATAATTTTTTTATACATGTGTAAATACAACAAAATTTACACATGTGTAAATGACAAATTTACACATATATAAATTTTCTTTATTTACGGATACATGTAAATTTAATTTCTAATGGTGTACTCGAATAATAATGATAAGTATAATTCTTTTTAATTGTTTCTATCAAGTTTTTATGGTTTTTTCATTCGTTTTCAATTTTTCACAATATTTACCGTTATGAAAATAATCATACCTTATATATATATAGGGTACGGTTCTAGAGTAAAAATTATGTTGATAGTGAACTATGTGAACTAATTTGAGTCGTTAATTGTTTAGATATTGGAAATTTTAATAATGGCAGTTTTGTAATTATTTATATGTAAAAAATAAATGAAAATGGTATAAATGTAAATTTGTTAACTACTTCTCTCTCCAATTAAATAATTAATTACATTCTCTCTCATTTTTTTCTCTCACCAATTAACTAATTTTTTAATTCTAAAAAATATAACCATTATATAATATATTGTGCCATCTACAACATGATTAAAAACACTGTAGAAATGAATGTACATATACGTATTCACAATTTAAAAACGTATGTACATATATGTACATTAACAAATATTGTTCCATCTGACCATCTTCTTTGAGTGTACATATCCGATTTGTAATGTGCACATATGTACATTCATAATATACTTCTAAAAAGAAGTTAATGGTATGGTTGTTCAACATGGTACATATGTGTATAGCAAGTATATTAGATGATTGTTCGGCATTGTACATATAGGTACATAACAGTCTCAACACGTATATACATATATGTACATTAACAAGTCATATTCTTAACACGTATGTACAAATATGTAAATTATCACACCAATGTTCAGAACAAGTGTACATTATCACACAATATTCTTTATAAGTACATAATGAATAATCATGGATATGCAATTGTAAAAAAAAATATGAATATTTAATCCAAAAATAAAAAAAATATGTAATCAAACATTCTGTAAATAATTCATTCTTGCATGAATATGCACAACATTACAAGCATGAAATCTTTTAACCCTCTTTGATATCCCACCACTTCATCTTCTTTGAGACCTCATCAAACATGGAGCTTTACATGTTTTAAAGCTACTATACAAATTCCAAGCGACAATAAGTAGCAAACACACAACATGAGTTATCCAGTAACTACTATTCCAATCGGAAGGGTCAGAGTAATCAGTTCTGAATTCACTGCCTACGTGTTTCTTTTCGTTGTATAAGGCCCCGGTTCAAGTTTTGGACGCACACTATACATTATTTCTAGTGTATTGATATACAATTATCCTTGGTGTCTTTTCATTACTTTACACAGTATTAGAAGTTTATTTTTCCCTTAGGGTGTCTGGGGCGCTTCTCGGGGAGGGGGGTCGGGGACGAGATGCCGCGCGGGGAGGAGTGCCGCCATCATCTTTCACCGTGAAGGGGGTATGGTCCCAGATCTCGCGTCAGCATGACTGCGAGTGACCATTACCCTTATCAAAAACCCCCACCAGCAAGAACTTATCTGTGTCCGTGCGGGCACGCGCGAACACAGCGGTTGAAACCAATCTGTCCATTGATGAGAAGACTTACCTTAAGTACGAGAACGAATGTTACGCATAGCGATGCGGCTTGGCACCGCATCCTATGGACATTTTCGTCACGACAAGGGAGCTGGACAACAGTAACAGTCACCAAGCGGCGATGCGGCACGGCACCGCATCCCGCATCCATCTTGGCCAGAACAAAAACGCGGGAACAACATCAGTTACCGCAAGCAGCGATGCGGCCCGGCACCGCATCCTGCCCATAAGGCAAGTGGGTCTGACACCACAGTGCAAGTGGCACTGAGAACAGTCACTTGTCAGCCCACATGTATGCAACAGCCAGACACCACAGCAGGACGTGGCATCACCACCGTAATCGACAGGCCTGACACACCTACAGGAGGCTGTGCGATGTCAAGCTAGCTACTCAACTACCCTCCTTCACTCCTCGGCTATAAATACCCATCCCAAACCAGGTTTGAGGTATCTCTTCACAACTCTCCCACTACTACTACTATCACACTTTGCTTCCCAAGCAAATTACTGATTCTCACACCGGAGAGTGGTAACAAGGAGCACCCCCCACCCTATTCTCCTTGTTACGAGTCACGGATTGTTTCCTTGTGCAGGAAATCAACCAGCGGACGATCCAGCCAGCAATCCTCGGAGAGAAGGGATTAACCCTACTTGACGAGATCAGTGTGTTAACCCTGCCCGGTTAACCATTGTTTCATCATTGGCGCCCACCGCTACTCTTAGCACTTTTTTCCACCATCCTTTTCTCTCCAAAGATTATGTCTGATCGTATAAACAATACTACCGGGGATAATCTAAACCCCGCAAACACAGGGCCTACGGGGACCGCTCCTCCAGCCCCAAATCCTAGCCACATTGGCACATCAACACAAGGGGGCGCATCCCTTACGTTCGGACACGATCTTTCACAGTACGCTGTTGTGATACCTCCAGACATGAACCTTCATGTCTGGTTCGACCAACAACAAGCTTTGCTGGCCGCAGCATACAACAAAGCTTGCGCAGAAGCGCAAGTACCAGTCGGGCCTACCCCGGCACCGCATACCCCTGCGGCTCGTATTTTACAATACGACGGCAGGGCCCCCATGCACCCAGCCTCCCGAAGTAGGCATGAAGACCGCGGCTCCTCTTACTGTGAGGTCCGCACGATTAATGAGGATGATTCCTCATACGGGTCCCGCAGCAAGGGCCCAATACAAAGCCGCCTAGGCCCCCATGGCAAAAACAGGCGGCAATCCACAGCCCACCGCGGCCCCGGCATCCATAGCCGGCTGGGACCTCAGTCCCACCATGAAGGATATGGCCGTACCGATCCGGACGACCATACATACTGCGGGGAGTCCCATGCTACTAACAGTAGACCAGGAGGGCGCAATTATGTTCCTCCCACTCACCCCCGCACCACATACCTCCGCGCTGCAAAGCGCCACCAGAGCCAACCCTCCAGGCCGAAATCTGCGGCCGAAAACTCCAAGTTCGCCCCGGAGATTGCCCACGCCGATGTCACCACCACTAAATTCCCATTAAAAATTGGGAAATACAATGGTTCGTCCGACCCGGACGATCACATGAACATCTTCACCAGCGAAGGGTGCAACGGCAGGTGGGACGAGCCCACCTGGTGTCATTTTTTCCCCCAGACCCTCACGGGTCTGGCAAGGGCTTGGTTCGATTCTTTGCTAATGGGATCACTGGCCTCATTCGAGGACTTGCAAGAAAAGTTCCTCGCACATTTTAGCCAGCAACGACGTCACGAACGTGATTCTATGGACGTCATGAACATCTGGCGCAGAGACAACGAATCTCTTGAGTCGTTTGCCGTCCGTTACAACAAAGAGTGCCTGTAGATAGGCGGCGTTGCAGACCAAATGGCACGCAACCATTTCATTTGAGCCGTCAAGGACGAAGAAATGGTTATGACCATCTCCGGCAAGGAAGGCTTGCCCAAGAAATGGGAAGACGTCATGGCCGCGGTAAAGACGTACGCCCAGACCCAGCGGTCCCTCAAACCGCACGTCGCAACGGCACAGCCCCAAGCGGAAGGCCAATCCTCCCGCCAAGAGCACAAGCGCAACAACAAGCGCAACCGGGACACATGGAATCGCGGCAGCGATCCCAGGCCATATGTCCCGCGTAACAACCAGCTCGACGCAAGGGCAACAATCAACGCCCATCGTGAAAACAGGGCGTCGAAGAAGGAATCTCGGGACCGTAACTGGACCGAGATCAACCAGTCGCCAAGCGACGTCCTCCTTACGGACGCGCAATTCCTGCGACCGGCCCAACCGATGAAGTCCAAGAAGAACCCGGATCTCGCACTCTTCTGCGAGTATCACAAGGACTCGGGCCACACAACAAACAACTGCATCAGTCTCCGACTGGAGATTGAGCGAGCCCTCAAATAGGGGAAGCTGCAACATCTGTTGCCAGCCGCGCAAAAACAAACCAAGCGCATCACCCCCCACAACGAGGGTCCCTCCACGGGTAAGAGGACCATGTACGTGGCCTCAACCCACATGATCAATGGAGGGCGAGGAAAGCCGCGCAAGGCGGCAAGGAGACCGGACAATGACTGGAAAGTCGAGCAAGTTGTCTTTCCAAAAGTACGAGGCGGACCGCGCGACAGGCGCGCCGTCGTTATCACAGGCCACCTGGCTCACTACTGCACCGAGCGACTCTTCATCGACCCGGGCAGTACATCTGACATCATATACAAGCAGTGCTTCAACCAGTTCGATCAAGAAGACAAGGATCGGTTGCAACCGGCAGACTACCCTTTGGCCGGATTTGCGGGGGAAACCGTATTCCCCCTGGGCCAAATCACCTTTCCTGTGCGCCTCACCAACGGAAGGCACACACGAACTGAGGAGGTAAACTTCATGGTTTTACCCCACACCTCCAAATACGACGTGATTCTCGGGAGGGAGTCCCAAGGCGACTTCAACATGATTACGTTCGTACCCCACTCTGCTGTCGGTTTCCCAACCGAAACGGGGGTCGCGATAATCTACGCGAGCAGAGAGGTTATGTCGTCGGACGAACTGCGTCCGACCAAGATTGCAAGGCCTACCCCCAACACGCAACCAGAAAAATGGGTTCTTAACGCAAGACACCCAGAGCAAACGGTCACGTTGGGCCACGCCTTGTCCCACAGCACCAGAGCGCACCTGAAGCAGCTCCTCTTCAGGAACCAGGATATTTTCGCGTGGACACTCGCAGACATGACAGGGGTGCCACGCGAAATTGCGCAGGATTTTCTGAATACCTTACCAGGTATCAAGCCGGTGATCCAAGGCCAACGCCACCTTGGATCTGCAAAGAACGAGGCGATGCATGATGTCACGACCCCCGACCCCACCCTGGGTGGAATCGAGAGCCGCGAGCAGCCAAGTGGTACCGGTGGTTATTTAGAAAAGCATTGCAGCGGAAATTTCATCAGAACCGTGAGTTAGGAAAAAAATCAGAGTTTAGAAAACACCGGATTTTTATTTATTAAATAAATGGGATAAAACCATTTTTTGAAAGGTAGCTTTAATATAGAATAAATCTGAATACATAAAACAACTTTTATTAATTTAATTTAATTTAATTGATAAAATGAGCCACTTCTGTAAGTCTTGTTGGTGCCGCATCCAACTATAATTCCGATCTACTGTAATTACCTGAAACGCGTTTTAAAAAGATTTGGTCAGCAGGAATACTGGTGAGTTCATTCATTTTTATAAAATGACCCTTAGTTATAAATTACAGCATAAGAGCTATTACAATGGCTTCTATCTTATTTTTATCTGGTGTCGTGTCACATTGCGTGACGATGGTCATACCACTATCGGGTCCCACCCCAAGTAGTGATGATTATCACTGTTAGGGCTTATTAGCCTAACCTGTGTTAGGGCTTATTAGCCTAACCCGTGAGAAATTAGTAATGTGCACAATACCCCACTAGCCAGTGATTAAGATTACCACGACTTACTCCCTGTAATTATAACATTTGAAAATGGAGTATTGTAAAATGCTTTTGATAAAAAGAGAATGACTCACATTGCAGATTTATACGGGCAGAGCTTAGCCTACTGAGTAGCCTTGTATCCTAATTAAATAATAATGCACACGAACTAGGTCAGTAACTAATACAGCATTTACGATAACTCACGAGATTAAAACCCTCACAACGAATGACAAAGTGCCATACTTAAACATCGATCGAATTAACGACGAATGACAAAGTATAAACCCAATTTGAGCAGCACTTAAACATTCATCGGATAGTTTCAATCGATCGGACATTGAATCGTAGCAGCGATCGAGTTAATACCCTGTATCGTAGCAGCGCCTCACTAATTTGAGAGTAATATACGAACAGAATTATAAAGAGTTTGAAAGTTTCGTCGACACCATCGAACTGCTCAGGAGCCAAGCTATTTATAGCTGAAATTGGGTTCTCTCGCGGCCCGCGTAAGCCTCCGGCCAAACCTTACGTGGCCCGCGTAGAAGTGTGGATCAGATCGGAGGTTGCTGAGTCACCGGTGGTCGCGACACGTGTGACTACACGTGGCCTTCATGCATATCTGGAGATCTACAAGCTGTCGCGGCCCGCGTGACCTTCTGCCTGTTCTTTACGCGGCCCGCTAGAAGACCACAAGTCTTGATTTATTGATTCTTAATATGGATTGGGGTTTCAGGGGTCCGGGTTTTCACTTACGGATCAATTTGGGACATTTTTTAATATAATTATATCATAAAGAAAAAGGGAATAAAATAGTGAGAAAAGAGAATGGACCCACTTTGTAACTTTAGGGTTCAACTAGAAGTCTCCTAGTAGAATATTGGGTATAACTTCTGAGCTATTTTTAAAAAATATATATATATATTTTTGTACTCGTGTTAAGTATAGTACCCCTAATTCAACCTTGTCCCTATGTCACGAGACAGAACCCCAACGAACTTAGTCAGGCAGAGCCTTGACATATGTTATGGGGCTCAGATCAATCGGAAAGGGTAGCGGTGATCGGGAGTTAAAATACTTAAAACGGGGCATAGCTTTATTATTATTATAGGTAAAAATAAAATAAATAAAATAGAAATTGAGAGAGAGAATGGCGAACGAATGAAGGAAATTAACAACAGTTATGTTGAGATACCACCTCTATTTATATCTTTCATAGACTTAGGGTGGAAGTCATCTAATTGGACACATCTACCTTTTCCATAATTGCTGTTATACACGTATACATATATGGATAACTTTGATATTGATTTTATTAAACATTATGACAAACGTAAATAGTGATAAACATGAAATGTTTTGTTAGTTTTTATTATTATTATTTTGTTTTTCTTTTTCTTTTTCTATTATTTTAATGTTTCACGAAACATTTAACAATGTTTTAAGTTTTTAATATTTTATTTTTATAATTAATTTAACAGCTTCACTTATTTGGCGCTTATAACTTATAAAATACGATGTTTTATAAAATAATGAACATGCCATTAGAACTAGAATAATTTTATCTACATTTTGAACCAAGTTTCATTAAAAACAGAGTAGGTTCAAATATAATGTATTTTTTTTTTATAATTTAATTAGTAAACGGTTCATTGGCCCGTCTAGGTACTTCATATTTCTAACAGTCAACTTACCCGTAATCTACCCGTCTAATTATATGAGTTTTTATATACTTTTATTTTAATAGAAAGGTCACCCATATACAGGCCAATTTAATTAATATACCATTTTAACCAAAAATAGTTTTTAAAACTATTTGGGTTGAAAAAATAAAACTAGTTACTAGTGGTTAATAGATTTAAATAAACCTATAATTCTTATATGATAAAAATGGGAATATTACATCCTCCTCACCTTGTTTTAAATCTCGTCCTCGAGATTTGGGCTACGATATTTCTTTTAGACTTATGTCATGTCTTAGTCAATAAGAACAGTAAAATAGTACCGAATCAAAACATCAAATTTTGTGAATATGAGTCGTATAATAAATAGGACTCAAGGGTTCAATTGAATTAGTTTCAGAAATTGATGTCAAACGAATGAGATGAAATGATATAATGACTAGGTTCAAGCCAAAAGAGATATATAATCAATAGATGTCTAAATTGAATTTTTACAAGTTGTGAATGAAATAAAATTCATTGTCAAAGGAAAAATTAATTTGATTGTCAACTGAGGAAGACTCGGAATTAACAAGCTCAAAATGAAATAAAAGCACGAAAAATGATTTGTCAACTATCGAATATGAGAAAATCAATGTGTGGGCATTTATTGAATAGCAAGGATACACCGATATACAACAGAGTTTAGTGTATCATTGTCTTAACACATAGTTGTATTAAGACTACTTTCAAGGATGAGTTAAGCGAAAGGTATATATATATATATATGGATTAGCTCAAGCTACAAGTCTATACCGACGCCACAAGGTGTCGTAGTGATCGAAATAATAGCGGTGACTGGACGAGTTCACCGTGTTTTAAATTAAATGAAAGTTCAATGAAGTAAGTTCGAATGTTTGTTTCAAATAAATCTAGTAAGATTTTCGATTGAAATTGAAACAATTGAATAATGTTTTTTTTTTTTTGATTGAAGATGATATAGCAATAATTATCACAAAAGGCTCGATGGATGTTGTAAGAACCATTAAGAGATACATTGAAATATGAAATGAATTTGTGTATCATTATCTTAGTACACGATTGTATTAAGATTGCTTTTATAAGATAGACCAACAAAGCGGATTCAATATAAATAAATAAATAATTAAATCCGTATATGATGTGTGCAAACGAGATTAGCGCAAGCTTCTATTTTGTGAAAACATCACCACAAGGTGATCGTGATTAAAGAAGCGATTTAATGAAGTCGAATACCAAACAAGCATGTTATAGTTCAAGAGAATTGAAGTGCTTGTTGGAATTATTTTGAATATGATGGCTTCAATTCATCATATGAAACTTTTGAATTGAAGATGTAATGCGAGCAAGTTCAAACAGTTGAACTTGGTTTAGACAAAACAAGTTTTAATAAGAAAGTTCGGACATGGTCACAACGAAAACCATGTATGCCAAAGAAAATTGAGTTTTTCAAGAATTTCATTGATTCGATATCAAAGAGTCATCGTTTTGCAATAATGCGGTTTACAGTGTCAAAAATCAAGTATAGCGAAATGATATTTGAGTTTTGATAAAACAACAGATTAGAATGAAGCCCTCCAGTGGTCTTCATAAATCAAACGAACCACATGCGCAACAAACAGTGCATGTGTAACGTGTGGATTTACCAAGAAATGAAACAGATCAATATTTGCTACTATGAAAGAAATCCTCATGGTATGATGACCATTAGGGAAATAGAAACACGAAAGTCAACTTATTATATGCAGAAGTCAGAATTTCAACGAAAGAAATATAAGAACTTTTATCTGGAATTTCGTGTGATAACCGTTGTTAAGAGACATTACCAGAGAATGTCGAATAAAATGAAATAGGGGATTTGCAAAGGTATGTGACTCCTTTTGTGGTGCTAATAATTATGACTCTGATTAGACTGTGCACCGATGGTTTGTGAAATCTTGTTCCAACGTACCTCAGCGATATTCATGTTGTTTGTAGGATCACGTGGCAAAGTGCCGCTTTTTGATCAGTAGTTCTCCCACTGCCGGGATTAGCATTGTTGTTGTCGTGCCCAATCATATTTTTCAAAGGTCTCGCCTCAAAAGTCGTGTGTGATATACTTCGATGTATGTGGACGTATAATTTAAGTTTCATGTGTTTTCTTGTGTACTAGCACAACTTTACTTGCTTCGTACTTGCGTTAATAGTCTATGGTAACGCATTGGAAATTTTTATACTTTTGATGGCGTCCTAACTTAAAGGGTTTCCATTGTTTATACTGTTGCACGAGTTACGAAACAGATGATCAAACAAAATAATGTTTGATATCGGAATTATAGATATATGCAAGAGATTTCTGATAAAGAAATCTAGAATTATTTATGTTCGTGATTTTTAAATTGTCAATCGTTATGGCTTTTGGAATTTCTTATAGATATACATATCTATATAATCATATATTTCACATGCTGTAATATACATACCCTTCATAAGGTCAATGTATTAACAGATTTTTATTTCCAAAAATAAGTCAGATATCAGATCATGATACTATTTATGGAAAACTTGTCACTTGTTTGACATATTATGTACCTTCTTACCCGGTTCTAGGCCGGAGAGGTAACCCCAGTATATCCGGACAAACTGGAGAGTTTGCTACACCATACCCAGTCTTGTCGGAGAAGAAATTTATATTTCCCATAAATAGTATTTTTCTTAAATCATGATTTGGAAAGTGCATTATGACTTTCAACAAGGACTAAGCAAATTAGTCTTCACATGACAGTTCATGTTCTAAAACAAAGTAGTACCAATAAATAAGAAATAACAGTGGTCAAGTGTTATTGCTTATTTATTATACTTGCAACGTTCTAGTTATCATTTTCACGGCATACCAAAACCCATCATACTTTATTTACACAAGTATTTAGCTTATCTCGAAGCTTATACTAAGGCATCTTTTCTTAAGTTCAAGTCTAAATGTTATCATGTGTGCTACCAGTTAATAGCAATCTCCTAACTCTTTTATATAAGCTTAGGTATTATTGTCACAACACCTATTGGCTTAAATCAGTGGCTCTGATACCACCTTCTGTCACGACCCCCGACCCCACCCTGGGTGGAATCGAGAGCCTCGAGCAGCCAAGTGGTACCGGTGGTTATTTAGAAAAGCATTGCAGCGGAAATTTCATCAGAACCGTGAGTTAGGAAAAATATCAGAGTTTAGAAAACACCGGATTTTTATTTATTAAATAGATGGGATAAAACCATGTTTTGAAAGGTAGGTTTAATATAGAATAAATCTGAATACATAAAACAACTTTTATTAATTTAATTTAATTGATAAAATGAGCCACTTCTGTAAGTCTTGTTGGTGCCGCATCCAACTGTAATTACCTGAAACGTGTTTTAAAAAGATTTGGTTAGCAGGAAATACTGGTGAGTTCATTCATTTTTATAAAATGACCCTTAGTTATAAATTACAGCATAAGAGCGATTACAATGACTTCTATCTTATTTTTATCTGGCGCCGTGTCACATTGCGTGACGATGGTCATACCACTATTGGGTCCCACCCCAAGTGGTGATGATTATCACTGTTAGGGCTTATTAGCCTAACCTGTGTTAGGGCTTATTAGCCTAACCCGTGAGAAATTAGTAATGTGCACAATACCCCACTAGCCAGTGATTAAGATTACCACGACTTACTCCCTGTAATTATAACATTTGAAAATGGAGTATTGTAAAATGCTTTTGATAAAAAGAGAATGACTCACATTGCAGATTTATACGGGCAGAGCTTAGCCTACTGAGTAGCCTTGTATCCTAATTAAATAATAATGCACACGAACTAGGTCAGTAACTAATACAGCATTTACGATAACTCACGAGATTAAAACCCTCACAACGAATGACAAAGTGCCATACTTAAACATCGATCGAATTAACGACGAATGACAAAGTATAAACCCAATTTGAGCAGCACTTAAACATTCATCGGATAGTTTCAATCGATCGGACATTGAATCGTAGCAGCGATCGAGTTAATACCCTGTATCGTAGCAGCGCCTCACTAATTTGAGAGTAATATACGAACAGAATTATAAAGAGTTTGAAAGTTTCGTCGACACCATCGAACTGCTCAGGAGCCAAGCTATTTATAGCTGAAATTGGGTTCTCTCGCGGCCCGCGTAAGCCTCCGGCCAAACCTTACGTGGCCCGCGTAGAAGTGTGGATCAGATCGGAGGTTGCTGAGTCACCGGTGGTCGCGACACGTGTGACTACACGTGGCCTTCATGCATATCTGGAGATCTACAAGCTGTCGCGGCCCGCGTGACCTTCTGCCTGTTCTTTACGCGGCCCGCTAGAAGACCACAAGTCTTGATTTATTGATTCTTGATATGGATTGGGGTTTCAGGGGTCCGGGTTTTCACTTACGGATCAATTTTGGACATTTTTTAATATAATTATATCATAAAGAAAAAGGGAATAAAATAGTGAGAAAAGATAATGGACCCACTTTGTAACTTTAGAGTTCAACTAGAAGTCTCCTGGTAGAATATTGGGTATAACTTCTGAGCTATTTTTAAAAAAATATATATATATATTTTTGTACTCGTGTTAAGTATAGTACCCCTAATTCAACATTGTCCCTATGTCACGAGACAGAACCCCAACGAACTTAGTCAGGCAGAGCCTTGACATATGTTATGGGGCTCAGATCAATCGGAAAGGGTAGCGGTGATCGGGAGTTAAAATACTTAAAACGGGGCATAGCTTTATTATTATTATAGGTAAAAAATAAAATAAATAAAATAGAAATTGAGAGAGAGAAGGGCGAACGAATGAAGGAAATTAACAACAGTTATGTTGAGATACCACCTCTATTTATATCTTTCATAGACTTAGGGTGGAAGTCATCTAATTGGACACATCTACCTTTTCCATAATTGTTGTTATACACGTATACATATATGGATAACTTTGATATTGATTTTATTAAACATTATGACAAACGTAAATAGTGATAAACATGAAATGTTTTGTTAGTTTTTATTATTATTATTTTGTTTTTCTTTTTCTATTATTTTAATGTTTCACGAAACATTTAACAATGTTTTAAGTTTTTAATATTTTATTTTTATAATTAATTTAACAGCTTCACTTATTTGGCGCTTATAACTTATAAAATACGATGTTTTATAAAATAATGAACATGCCATTAGAACTAGAATAATTTTATCTACATTTTGAACCAAGTTTCATTAAAAACAGAGTAGGTTCAAATATAATGTATTTTTTTATAATTTGATTAGTAAATGGTTCCTTGGCCCGTCTAGGTACTTCATATTTCTAACAGTCAACTTAACCGTAATCTACCCGTCTAATTATATGAGTTTTTATATACTTTTATTTTAATAGAAATGTCACCCATATACAGGCCAATTTAATTAATATACCATTTTAACCAAAAATAGTTTTTAAAACTATTTGGGTCGAAAAAATAAAACTAGTTACTAGTGGTTAATAGATTTAAATAAACCTATAATTCTTATATGATAAAAATGGGAATATTACACATGAGCAGGTCAAAGAACTGCTCTCCGCAGGCATCCTGCGGGAAGTTAAGTACCAGACTTGGTTGTCCAACCCAGTCATGGTAGAAAAACCTACCGGGGCTGGCACATGTACGTCGATTATAAAGATCTCAACGAAGCTTGCCCCAATGATTGTTACGCACTTCCAGAGATCGACGAGAAAGTCGACAGCCTCGCACCATTTCGATGGAAGTGTTTCCTCGATTGTTACAAAGGCTACCATCAGGTGCAAATGGCAATCAAGGACGAAGATAGAACGGCATTCCGCACACCTACCGGGAACTACTGTTACACAAAAATGCCGTTCGGGTTGCGCAACGCGGGCGCAACCTATCAAAAGTTGATGAACGACACTTTTTGCGGTAAAATCAGCAAAAGTGTCGAAATCTATATGGACGACCTGGTCGTCATGAGCATGGAAGAAGACACCATGCTCAACGATATTGAAAGAACATTCCAAACTCTGCGAAGCGTCAACATGAAGCTCAATCCACGGAAATGCTCATTTGAAATGGAGGAAGGCAAGTTCCTTGAATTCATTGTAACCAAAGATGGATTCAAAGTGAACCCGGAGAAAGTTCAGGCGATCGAGCGCATGCCATCGCCTTCCACGATGAAAGAAATGCAACGACTAGCCGGCAGGCTAGCCGCACTGAATATATATTCTTAGCCAATCATGCAGCTAAGTCTTATCCGTTCATCAAAACCCTGCGGAACTGTTTAAAAAAGGAACAATTCCAATGGACCGCAGAGGCCGAAAACGCTTTACGGGAGATGAAAGAGGGTTTGATCCAACTCCCAACTCTAACCGCACCACGCAAGGATGAGCCACTTATCTTGTACCTATCTGCCGCGGACAACGCGGTAGGTGCGGTACTCATAGTGGAGCGAGAGGGAGTTCAAACACCCATCTACTATATTAGCAAAATGCTCAATGACCCAGAGACAAGATACTCCATCATGGAGAAGTTGGTACTAGCACTAGTGCACGCATCAAGACGATAACGACGTTATTTTGAAAATCACGTCATCACGGTGTTAACCAACCACAGGATCGGGTCGATCCTATCAAAACCCGACATTTCTGGGAGATTAGCAAAATGGGCCATCGAACTAGGCGCGCACACGCTGATCTATAAGCTGCGCCCTGCAATCAAAGGCCAAGTTCTAGTTGATTTCATTGCCGAAGTACCAGCAAATCGCATTCAGGAATGCGAAGAAGAGCAAAATCCTACACCACCATCCTCCTCAGAAACCTGGGCACTATTTACTGATGGTGCATCCAACGAGTATGGGGCATGTGCGGGTCTGCGACTCGTCAGCCCCGATGGCCAAGAGCTTACCTATGCAATCCGCCTCGATTTCAAAAGCACAAATAACGAGGCAGAGTATGAGGCTCTACTGGCAGGACTACGTCTGGCAGTCAAACTCGGCTTCCAACATTTGGAAGCACACGTCGACTCACTATTAACTTGCGCCAAGTCAATGTCATCCAGTACGGTACAACATCGTGGATGACACCGATCATTGCATACTTGCAATCAGGTGTTACTCCTGAAAGCAAGGCAGAGGCACGTAAGTTGCAACACAAAGCGTGTCACTATCAGATGGGAGACGGTATCTTATACCGTAAGTCATACCTGAGGCCACTCCTACGATGCGTCGACCCCCAAGACGCCACATACCTTATCAGAGAAATACACGATGGAATATGTGGCATACACGCGGGCCCACGCATGGTGGTGGCCAAAATTATGAACGCCGGGTACTACTGGCCGGGTATGCACCTGGATGCAGTCAAAGTCTTGCGCAAGTGTTCTAATTGTCAGCGACATGCTCTGAAAAACTTGCGCCCCAAGAACAACCTGATCCCCGTCATCACCGCATGGCCATTCCAAAAATGGGCAATCGATGTGGTGGGACCATTTACAGACGCACCTGGTGCGGTTAAGTTTATCATAGTGGCGGTTGATTACTTTACAAAATGGGTAGAGGCAAAACAGCTCGCCTCAACCACCGCTATGATAACAAGGAAATTCGTCTGGGAACACATCATCTGCCGTTTCGGTCTGATGTGCATCGTTACCGATAACGGCACCAACTTCGCTGCTGATGACTTTCAAAAATGGCTAAAGGAACTAAGCATTGAACACATATTCTCCTCCGTGGCGCATCCGCAAGGGAATGGCCAAGTCGAGAGTATCAATAAAAGTTCAGTCGAAGGCATCAAAGCACGGTTGGGAACATCCAGACGCGGCCGGGTCGATGAACTCCCCAGTATCTTATGGGCCCACAGGACAAGCCCAAAAACAAGTCACGGTGAGACACCCTTCAGCCTTGTCTACGGCTCAGAAGCGGTGATCCCCGCTGAAGTAGGTCTCCCTTCACCACGAATGTTGGCTATCAACAAGATAGACAATAGCGTTGAACTTAGGGTTGACTTGGACCTCCTAGAGGAAAGGCGTGAAAATGCAGCAATTAACGAGGCCAAGTACAAAACCAAACTTGAAAAGTACTACAATGCACGCGTCCGCATTTGTACCTTCAACCCGGGAGACTATGTCCTTCGCGACAATGAAGCATCTAACGCAGAACGCCCAAGGAAACTTGCCTCCAAATGGGAAGGACCCTACCTCATCCAAGAGGTCCTGGGCAAAGGCGCTTATAAACTACAAACGTTAGAAGGCGAACCTATCGCACGTACATGGAATGCACAATAGCTCCGACGCTGTTACATGTAAGCCATGTTTTTACATTTGACATGTAACCTATCGGGCCGCAGGCCATTTGCAAATAAATAAATGAACGATTGAATGCAATATTGTTTATTTCCTCCTATTACAAATGCGTGTTCCACTTTGCGGTATCTACAAAAACAGATTGGCAAAATCTTCATTCGCGAAACCCACACAAAGTGGTTACCACACACAAATATTGTAATAGGCCAGCAAAGGCAAAACAAAAAAGGGCACGCAGGCACAAGAAATTTACATAAGGTTCCTAACATTTACATCGAGGAAAACAAAAAAGGGCACGCAGGCCACCCTAGTCTTTCTTTGTACCGCTGGAACCCGCACCACCCTTGCCATCACCAGCGGTCACCTCCTCCTCTTCCTCTTCGTCATCACCATACAACAACCGCAAGCGGTCCACATAGTCTTCCGCATCCAAGCATTTGTCAAGTTCCTAAAGGGCGGAAATAGACATGTCATTGTATGTTGCAAGAGCGGCAATAAGACGCGCTTCGGTATCCACGCCATGAAATCCGGACCTTTCATCGGTGTATTTGCCTTGGGATAAAACGTTGATATGACTGATGCACCGGTTGTAGCCAGCTTTAAAACCAGCCTCCCGCGCACGCGGCCTAATCAGATCTACACCAGCTGCGTTCTCAGGTGCGTCAAGGATAGCCTTAACAATCTGCAAAGCACAAGCAATAAGGTTATCACAGACAAACCTAAACAAAAGCAAAAAGGCACCGGATACTTACATGCCCAATACCGTGATCACGCATCCAATTGCGATCATCCTTGAGCTGATCGAATGAAGAAATAAGGCTATCCCTAGCCTCGGCAGCCTCCCTTGCCCGCGCCTCGGCTTCACTTGCGCGCGCAGTGACTGCCGCAAGCATGGTCACCCGGCTCTGCACTTCAACCTTTCAACAACAAAGAAAACAAGTATATAAAGATTCCCAATCATACTTGTGAAGTAAACCTACAAACTCAAGAGCAAAAGAAACACATACCAAGAGGTCATAAACAGTCTTGTTTAAGCTGGTGCGGTCAGCATTTGCCTCTACAAGAGCCTTGGCAGCGCGGACCTCCGCCTCCTTGGCCTCTTTGGCCGCCACCTCAGCCTCTTTGGAAACCGGCTCAGCAGTGGCTTTTTCCTTTACCAAAGCGGCTTTCTCCTTGCCCAAAGCAGCGTTCGCTGCCTTGACATTTGTCAGCTCCTGACGAACACGAAACAGGGTTTCATTCTGTTTGGCCCAAGATTCTTTCCAAGTCTTGCGCTCATTAGAAAGTGTTTCTTTCCAACTCTTGCGCTCATCAGAAAGCAATTTGGCGAGAGTACGAACCTGTTTAAGGCCAACAGTTGCGGCCCACTCCTCAGTCTGCTTATGCTGCTCAAAGGCAGCCTTATCACTTTTGAGCTGCTCCGCACCCTCACGCGCAGCCTTAACCAACTCTTCAGCCTCAGCCCGCTAGCGAGCAGTTTCCTCCTCCTTGCGCCCCAGCACCTTGAAGTCTTCCATAATGGCATTCGTCATTATGGAACTCCCCACAAGCATGGAGGAGAGTTGATTGATCCGGAGCTCACGTGGCAAACCGCGGGCCCGGTTAACTTCAAACGGGGTGCCCAAACCACCCAAAATCTCCCTACACGCGGAGGGATCAGCGGAAATATCGTCCCTTTGCATAACATTCCAAGGGGGACGGTGATAGTTCACAGCCCGGTCTTCAGTATAGGTGCGGTAGTAGAACTCCAGTTCAGACTCTTCAGGCTGAATAGGAGGCCCTTTAAAACCCGCACCCCCAGAAGCGGAACCGGAAGCCTTCTCAGCAACAGGAGATTTTTTCTTTTCAGCATCAGAAAACTTCAAATTCAGATCATCCGTATCCTGCGGGGAGATCAGATTATCATGGGAATCCACTGTATCAAAGATCTGAGCCGCGGCTTTCTTTCCGGTATCCTCTGCCCGCGTAGAGGGCTCATGCACCTCTTCAATGGAAGGGCTTCTGGTAAATTCTTTATTAAACCCCACATCCGCAGCCGTGTCATGCGGGGGGGAATGAGGAGCATCAAACAAAGAGAACCCTTCATCTTGCGGTTCTGCAGACAAAGCAACAATAACCATCAAATACAAGCTACAATAACAAAACACTTGTAAAGGTTATAAATCACTTACCAGACGTAACCGCAGGCTTCACCTGAGAAACAGCAGTTGTCCGTTTGGTCTGTATCCTCGGACGCTTCTTCTCACCGGCACCAGCAGCTTTATCATCTATCTTTCTCTTCTTCTCATCAGCAGGTTTGGAACCCGCAGAGGATCTACCTGCCGCCGCACCACCACCTGGAACACCCAAACCCTCAAGGGTGTCAGATACTACCACGTAATCGGTATATCTGCGGAAACGAGAACGAGAGATACCTTGTTGGTGCACTACATCTGTCGACTTTGTCTTGTATCGAGTCTTAGACTAGTTAGAATAGATCAGGGCACGTAGAACGAGAGAATGAGAGGGAGTTAGAAAGATTTCGCTTGAAGAAATGTGTATGTAAAAGATTTCGCTTGAAGCAGCTCAAGCGAAATCAACATGTTAAGATTTCGCTTGAGTCATGCTGAAGCGAAATCCCAATCTCTATATATAGGAGGTCAATGTCAAGCGAAATCAGAGATAACATTTTGAGTAATTCCATACCGAAGTGCTGCCGGTGTGAGAACTGATTGTATTTGTATTCAAATATCAATATAATCAGTGTTAAAGTGAAGATTTAGCTGTTTTATAGTCAAATACTTGTTTTCCGCACCTGTATTTGATAGAATTCCTCTGAACCGACTCATTTAGATCGACAACACGATCCTACAATTGGTATCAGAGCCAGTTGAGGAGTTCTGCAGAATTTCAGCTGAAATTGACATCGTTCTCTTACTTCTACACCTTCATTTCTCAGTTCAGAAAGATTTTACGGTCAAAACCTGTCCAATTTCTCACAGATTGTATAAAAGTACAAGATAACAAATCCTTGAAAGTTTCACTGCAAAATTCGACATAAAACTATCAGAAACAAACCTCCGAATGGATTTCGCTTGAACATATCAGTTTTCTTTAGAGGATTTCGCTTTAAATTCCAAGCGACACCTAGATTTCGCTTCAAATAGCATTCTATTTCGCTTCAGGGCTGTTGCTTCAACGATTTCGCTTCAGAAATTGTTACTTGACAATTTCGCTTGAACAATTTCGCTTCAAAGAGTTGATAGTTTCGCTTCAAGGATTGACAAAATATTTCGCTTGAAACTACTTGATTAACTGTTTCGCTTGAAGATAGTTCTGTGGATATTTCGCTTGAAAGTGACTGAAACATGGACGAGGATTTCTATAACGCATTTGCTACTCCGGTTACCCCAATCAGCCTTGCACAAAACACGATGATGGAAAACGAAACAGGAACGATGCAAAAACCTCCGAAACTTATGAACATCGAGGAGTACAAGAGTTGGGAAGAAAAATTTGAAAACTGGGTACAGGCAAATTATCTAGATGCATGGGAGAATGTCGAAACAAAATATGTTAGACCAATGAATGACGATGAAGAGAAAATTCCGATTAAAGATCTTAGTGCTGAAAACCGGAAGAAATACAAAGATGAGAAGATGATGTTAAGTCTGATTCAACAAGCAGTTAAAGAAGACATCCTGGTTCTATTACAACATAATGGAACATCTTATTCAATCTGGAAAGCGTTAAAGTCAAAGTTTCAAGGCAGTGAGGAAATGGTCAAGAACAAGAAGTCTTTACTGAAAAAAGAGTTTGATTTGTTTCGAAGATTGAAAAATGAGGATACTAAGCAAATAATTGAGAGATACTGCAATTTGTTGGCGAATATGAAACGATTGAAGATCAATAAAGACAATGAGGAATTGATTGAAAAATTATCAGATGCGTTACCGTATGAAACATGGAGTACTTATCTCATGATGCTAAGAAACAAGAAAGGTTTTAAAGATTTGACACTGAGCAAGTTTATCGAAAAGATTGAAGCTCAGGAGATGGAGCAGAGAAAGGTTATTCGGATGAAAGATTTCAATGGTGAACAGGATATTGGGTTGTATTACAAAGCAGGGGTGAATGAGAAGTCTACAAATCTATCTCCAAAAATAGAAACTGCTTACAACGCCAAGAATGATTATGGAAGCTCATCATCAGGATCAAACAGCAAAACAAATTTCAAATCATTTCCGTCTTTTGACCCGAACATTTCAACAACAAAGAATGGCAAGAAATTTCAGTGCAACATTGTACTGAATTTGGAAAATGATGAAGAATATTCAGCAGAAATTGCTAAGAGTCACATGTCTTTATTGGGAACTGTTCTTGAATCTTATGGTAGTTTTGTTGCAGGTCGAATCGGGAATCCAATGCTGACAAAGGAAGATTACGACCAGATCGATGCTGAAGAGATGGAACTGATGGACATAAAATGGTGCTTGGCCAGCGTGTTGAGGAGAGCTGAGAAATTCAAGCAAATCACTGGAAGAGATGATCTTCGTGAGGCTGGTACTTCTACTTTAGGTTTTGACAAATCTAAAGTCACTTGTTTTCGTTGCAGGGAAAAAGGATACTTCAAGAGGGAGTGCAAAAACCGCGAAGCAAGTGAAGCTCAAAATCCGTTTAACAACAACAATGATTACTATCGAAAGGCCATCTACCATCAAGTTGCTCAGCAACCATCTCAACAACGTCAACATCAAGCACAAACTGCACATGGAAGGGATGTGATTGAAGATTCTGGAAAGAGAGCATGTGCGGTGAATCAAGATTCTTTAAAGAGAGTTAATGGTAGTGCTTTGATAATAGATCAAGACGACGAAAAGTTACCTGAAGGATTTAGTTGGGAAAAATTCACATGGAATGATTATGTTCCTGATCAAGATACAGCTCACAAAGTTTTTGTAGCCCGAGTTGAAGAGGACAGTGATGATGATACTGGGTATTGGGCGAGAAAATTTGATGCTGATATGAAACTGATTGCTGAAAGTGATAGTGAAGATGAAAAGGTTAAAAAGAAGAAGAAAAAGGTCAAGACTCCAGTAAGTAGTGATGACGAAGAAATTCCAGTAATCAAAAGGAAAGTAAAGGTTGAAGTTGCAAAGTTCAAAGTTGAAGATGAAGTTGATGCAAAGAAGATTCCAGTGAAGTGTGAAAACTGTGAAGCTGTGAAGAAGCAGAACAGTACACTGATTTATAACTTGAATAGTTTGAAGGAATCTTATGATGTACTGAACAAAGCAATGAACCAATACAATCAAACAAGTGAAGAACAAGCTACAGCAATGAAAACACTTCAAGGAGCTTTTATGACGAAGCAAAAACTGGTGAACAATTACATTGAGAAGTGTGCTGCTCTTGAACAGAAACTGGAACTGCAAAGGATCGAAACTGAAAGAGTTAATCGTTTGTTGAAAAGTTACTCATGTACTTCTTATGTCATTGACAGGATTTATCCAACTGTTGAAGGCATGAAGGCATTTAAAGAGGATGAAGTAACTGAAGAAAAGAAGGATGATGGAAAAGAGACTGAAGAAAAGACTCCAGAGAAGAATGATACAAAGAAAAAGACTGACAAGAAGGATTCTGGTAAGAAACAAGAAGTTAGTTATAACAAATGTCCACCCCCGCTAGAAAATGGATATTTGCCCAGGAATCCAAATCAGGAAAGAGTCGAAAAAGCAACAAACTTACAATGGGAGTCGGAGTCGTCAGTCAATTTGCCAGAAAATATTGATGTCGTGTTTACATCATCTGACACTGATCATGAGTCCGAGTTAATTAAGAAAGTCGTCGATCAGGTGTTGGATAAAGATGAAACTGAGGAGTCAAAGTTGGAGTCCAACTCAGAGTCAAAGTCAGAGTCAGAGTCAAAGTCTGGTTCTGAAAGTTCGAGTTCGACAGTCAACAGTCAAAATTCTTCAGTTAAAAGGGTTTACAACAAAGAATTTCTGTTATCAAAATCTAATTTGAGTGACGAAACATTCAAAGTTGCATATACATTGAATGATTCCGACAAATTATATCCTGATGAGGAATTTCCACTAAGAGGTGTAAAAACTGAGATGATCAAAAAGGTTTTTAAACTAATAGAAATCAATATTTCTGAACTAAAAGATGTAAATCTTATAGATAAACCTAAAAAATACACCTCAAGAGTACAACAAAGATTAAACAAGAAAAAAGGTTACAGTTCTGGTTCTGGTTTTCACAAGAAACCAAACCCTAATCGTAATTTCAAAAAGAAAGGTCTTGGTTTTACTCCAACAGAAAAACAGAAAAATGAAACATATGTTCGTGATTTTAAAGCAAAGATGACATTTGTTTCAGGAACTAGCTCAGAAGAGGAAGAAAAGAAAGAATTTTGGAGACAATCGAACAAAGAATTCCTTGCAAAGAAGCAAGAAGAGAAGAAAGATACGAGAATCTGTTTCCAATGCAACACTGTTGGACATATTGCCAGAGATTGTTCTAAGGAAATACCATCAAAACAGGGAGTTTCTCGTAATCTCAAAGAGAAAGCGGATGAGTTTGAACCACCAATTGACAGAACCAAACTTTTCAAAAATTCTACATTTGAAATTGGTGAATGTTCAAACAAGTTTTATAAGAAAAGAGCTAAATCTGATAACCAGAAATGGGTTGTTAAAAAGTCTGTTGGTAGCTCTAGCGATGATTCTGATAGGTCGAAATCAGAGGAGCTATCTTCTGGCAATGAATCTGATTCCATAAAATCAGAGGAGCCACAGGTTGAGTTAAAATTGAAAACTTCAGTCCCTCAAATGGATGATGTTCATTTTCCACCGTTGAAGGATGAAAATTTTAAGAAGAAAATTGGTAAAGTTGAGATATCAAATCAATTTTATGATGACAAGAAGGAATTTGATGTCGAAAAGGCTTTTAACCCCACTGTGAAACACATTTTTGGTAAAATGATTGATCGAAAAGTCAAAGGGATTAAAGAATTTTACGAGAAGAAGATGCAGAAAGATAAAGTTGAACCATCCCTGGTTTGTGACTGGGATGGTACATACTACGAACAGTAAGTCTGTGGACTTGCCGGAGATCCCAAGTTGGTAATCGTGGATCAGGAATCGGCATCATTCTTTGTATTTGATTATGTTGTTTGTACAAGTGGTAAATCAGGGACATTAAGTTGTATCTGATTTTCTACAAATGGTTGGTAAGCAATGAGATGAACCAAACCCCTAACTTTACTAGTGGTAAAAACAAACTTATTTTCCGGAAAAATCATTTTGATTAAAACAAACTTAAGTGTTTTGAAATCTAAATGAGAAAATAGTTTGTTGTGAGGGGGAGTTCTGATTGTTTATGCCAAGTGGATGGCGATTTGAAGTGATTTGATATCAGTTGTCATTTTATTGTACAGTTTGTTTTCAAATTTCCTAAAATGTGTTTGCATTTTAGGGGGAGTAAAAATTTCAGAAAATCCAAAAACATTTGAAAATTTGAAAAAGCCAAAAACATGATAAAATTCAAAATGAGTTTTGTTGTATAAAAGAGGAAATGATAGTACATCAGTGGACGATCACAACATGCTAAAGAAATGTAAAGAAAAATGTGATAAACAATCTTACTGTGGATATGTCAGTAGGTTTTTGCACATTTAGTAGATTGTGACGAGATATAAACCTAAAATTCAAACTTGCTTGTTCTGTGGATTAACACAAACTTGGATATATAGGTAACCCCTGAAATCTTGTTTGAAAGGTCCCTTATTCTGAGATACTAGGTCTTTATACTCAGTGATATCTGGGGTATTATCCAGGGACTTCTGATTTTGCGGAAGCAATGGCCTAGTCCCCGGAGAATACTTTCTGCTTGCTTGAAAAATAGCACCACCCTCAGCTAAAAAATGATGAAACATTGAAAAATGCTAATCATGGCTGTTGTAATTCAAAAGATCCTCTAAAGGGGACACACCTAAAAGTCAACTAGGCTCTCTGCTGAACGGAAGTTCTAACCTGAGCTATCACGGTTGCATAATTTATTCCCCTTACAGATATCATCTGTGGTATACTCACCTGTAAGACTGAATATTGGGATCTGGATACGGGAGTATATTCAAGTAGTGGGACACACGGATAAGTTCAAGTCTTTTAAAACATTAACATCATATCTCGGATCAATTGAACTTTGTGTGAAAATTTAAGTGGACAAATATACTGACAATCTAGGTGAATTGTTTAGATCTTAATATGAAATGAAGCTTAACGGTGTTGGTGACTTGTCTCAGAAACTGATATGATCCTCTTGCACAAACTCACAAAAATATTGTATGTAAATATTTCTTTATTGCATTTCATTTTATTGAAAAATTTCAAAAAGATTTTTAGTGTGTTTTAGCATAAAATTTTGAAAAATACAAAAAGATTTTCGACAACTGGTATTGAAAAGCTGATTTTCAAAATTCTGAGTGCTAAACATGATGAGTATGATTTGAGGGGGAGTTTGTGTTTAAAACTGATTATTTTTGTTAAATCTTCAAGTGGTTCATCAGATTGAAAGATCATTTTGATTATGTTTTTAGAGAAGAGTCTGAGTTAGTGAAAGTTTATATGTTTGAAATGTGTAAATTGTAAAATTTATGGTGAGGTAGAGTTTATGCAGGTTTAAAGTTTGAGAAGTGATGATTCTGAAAAGCCAAAATTGTGAAAGTCAGACAACGATCCTGAAGCAAATGATGTTGAAGAACTGAAGGAATGCCAGCACATTGCAAGGGGGAGTCTGTTGATGCTGATAGAAAGAGTAAAGCCCAGAGACTGATCAAGACTGAAGATGTGAAGACACAGCATTGTTGTGACTCGATAGTCGACTCGTCAACATCTGAGGGGGAGTCTGTTGGTGCACTACATCTGTCGACTTTGTCTTGTATCGAGTCTTAGACTAGTTAGAATAGATCAGGGCACGTAGAACGAGAGAATGAGAGGGAGTTAGAAAGATTTCTCTTGAAGAAATGTGTATGTAAAAGATTTCGCTTGAAGCAGCTCAAGCGAAATCAACATGTTAAGATTTCGCTTGAGTCATGCTGAAGCGAAATCCCAATCTCTATATATAGGAGGTCAATGTCAAGCGAAATCAGAGATAACATTTTGAGTAATTCCATACCGAAGTGCTGCCGGTGTGAGAACTGATTGTATTTGTATTCAAATATCAATATAATCAGTGTTAAAGTGAAGATTTAGCTGTTTTATAGTCAAATACTTGTTTTCCGCACCTGTATTTGATAGAATTCCTCTGAACCGACTCATTTAGATCGACAACACGATCCTACATACCTGCCGCCTGCGGCACCAAAGGAGGAACAACAGCAGCCTCAGGCTTTTTCTTGCCGCGACCCCGCACAGCTTTCTACACATGCTTCTTCTCCGCATGCTTCTTGGGGGCACCTTTCACCTCAAATTCTCCCAAGGTCCCAAGAGTACCTGCGTTTAAATCATCAAACAAGCAAATCGACAAGGTGAACTTCTTTACAAAGCAAGTAAGAAAACTGCAGACTATATCTTTGCCTTGCGGCAAGGGTACCGTCAGCCTCTCGCGATCAGGAACGCGGAAGTTATCGACAATGATCAGGTTAAAACCTTTCTCACCTTCCGCGCATCGCACTATCTCAACCTTACCTGTGAAGTTCGGGTCAAATATCCTCCACAATGCAGCATCCACTGGTAGTACACTTACAAAATCAGTAACAAACAAGGAAGTAAGGAAGCCGCACAAGAGAAAATACTTACCACCACTCTTTTCCCGCACAACGGGCCTTGACTTCCTATCAGGCCTGGTCAACATCATCCGCAGCACCCACAACTGTGAGTTGTCCAGCTTCTTGAACTCGATGGTTTTCAACCTTGGGAACCACTCCACCGTCTCCGCGCTAGGAAGAGCAATATCCTCCGCAGGGATGGTCTCATTCACATTCCGCAAGGTCATGTTAGCAACAACCGCGGCAGCCTTAATATAGAAGAACTTGGTCTTCCACTTTGTAATACCCTTCGGAGGGGTCATCAGCTTGGGGCTCCCATACCGTTGGCCAAAAGAAAAGAACCCGGTGTTCACCGTCAACTGGTAGAACCGCCGGAAATTTTCAACGGTAATCTCCAAACCAAGAGCACGGAAAGTGTACTCAAAATGCCTGATTCGAATCATCCCAAACGGGCTCAATTGGGAGATATGAAGCTTGTAAAACTCCAAAATATCAGCAACAAACACAGTCAATGGTAACCGGAGATTACCATCAACGAAGAAATCGGCCCACATGGTGACATAACCGGCCAGAGCATCGGCACCGGTGTCACCTTCCTGTGGGAATATAAACCCATACTCCTTGGGCATCTGAATACTGGTCATCAAGACATCAAACTGACTTTTTGACCACTTCAACACTGGTAAACCCCCGCCGGGGGCACCACCACCTTCTTCATCTTCTTCCGCCGCCGCCGGCGACGAGCGATCAGGGTTTTCACCCTCAGCAGTATGTGGATTCGAAGGTTCAGCCATCAAGAAATATAGTGAAGAAAACAGAAAATGAGTTCAAAAACTCACACCTCACCGGGATTTAAACAAAGTCTATCGGAGAAGATGAAGAATGCTCTCTTTCCCTCACCGGAAAATTTTTCAAATTTTGAACAAGTGAGGAGAAATCAAACGGTTTCCCCTTATATACCCATCGCAATTAATGCGAGGGGATAACCGAATCATCACGTTTGAAAAGAACGAGTTATGCGACGCCACGTGTTCAGAGAGGGTTTTGCTGACGGTTACCACTCGCGAGTGGCCGTCCACGCGCCTGACAACATGAGACTTTTACACTCCTTGCTACAGTGCATTTATGACCTTGGGCAGTGCAAAAGTCCTTTCATTTCAGCACATGACAGAATCCTACCAACTTTCACCAACCCACACGTGCGTTCAGCCACGTATGCAGCTCAAAAGCGACAACATTATCCAAACATAAGCGGCATGCGGTTTCTCTGGTTTACCGCACCATAACCCATACCGCATGTCGTTTTTTACATACCCCTCAAAAAAGGCAAAAATAAATCTCTACATTATCTAAAGGGGTATAACCAATATCTGCATATACCCACGAGCACACGTGGAATATGCGGAGATGACACACACGAGCCCGTACAGGTGTGTCAGATACTCAGAACCAGCGTGGTTCTTTGGACTGCGAAAACCGCTTCTCAGGATGCGGCAAACCGCATTCCATGCAAACTTCTTCAAGCTTCAAATCCCTCGTGTCCGGTTCACAACCACAGAGGGGACGCAAACAGCTTCTCCTTAGGATTAAGGACAAGTATGCTGAGAAACCGCACATCAGCAACCCTGACTCCTGATCCTTCAAGAGCCACATATAAGCTTCAAGCTCTTTAGAAGCGAGTTCTTTGATACAAACCGCAGATACTTACGAGTAGCTGCGGCAACAAACAAATACGCAGACGGTAGCTACGGAAGAGTCACGACTAAACCGCCACGCGGTTGACCAAAGCTACTTCCAGGAAAACTGCTTTCCAACTAAGCGTGAAGGAAAGTGGTTACAGAACGAATGCGGATGAGTTTCACCCAGATTCCCAAGTATCTAAGGTGATCTCCTTCGGCAAGACTACTTCAAGGAAAACTACTTTCCACCAAAGCGTGAAGGAAAGTAGCTAAGGAACAGTGATAACAAGTCTGCTTATGACTCTGTTTACCCACCTATGGACCGCATAGAATAAACAATGGTGGGCACTACCACACCTATGACCATGTTTATTTGCCCATAGTCCAGATTCACATTGTTCGACCAAACACGGCCAACAATAAAGCAAGTACCCCACGTAGCTCGACCACACATGGCCAACAATGTGCAGCAATGAGGTAACCGCAAAGGACATGCGGTTACTTGAGAGCTAAGCCGTAAAAGACGTGCGGTTACTTGAGAGTTAAACTGGAAGAACACGAACACCCCACAAAGCAGGGATCATCGTTGAATGTCCAGTTGATGAACATAGAGCTTGAGCAAAGCACTTACAGCATTACCTAAGCTGACGCAGAGGTTACAACTAGAGTTGCGGTAACGGACTTCTTCCGTCACCATCTCAAAGGTTGGTTCGAACCCTGCTAACATCTTCAGTCACCATCCCAAAGGTTGGTTCGAAACACCAACAGGTGGCTGATGACATCAGAAAAAAGGTAGACCATATTACCGGATCAAATCCTTGGCTGAGAATTCCGCATCAGACGGAACTTGCTCACCGGTACGGAAGAGACGTCACCGGACCCGCAGCTTGATTTACTGAAAGTAGGAGCCATTTGCATGGCCCATATTCTACCTTCTAGACACCATAGTCCAGTATCCCTCCCACATGCAACTTGCATAAGGAAGGAACACTAGGCTGGGGGGACTTGAAGGGGTATGGTCCCAGATCTCGCGTCAGCACGACCGCGAGTGACCATTACCCTTATCAAAAACCCCCACCAGCAAGAACTTATCTGTGTCCGTGCGGGCACTCGCGAACACAGCGGTTGAAACCAATCTGTCCATTGATGAGAAGACTTACCTTAAGTACGAGAACAAATGTTACGCATAGCGATGCGGCATGGCACCGTATCCTATGGATATTTTCGTCACGACAAGGGATCTGGACAACAGTAACAGTCACCAAGCGGCGATGCGGCACGGCACCGCATCCCGCATCCATCTTGGCCAGAACAAAAACGCGGGAACAACATCAGTTACCGCAAGCAGCGATGCGGCCCAGCACCGCATCCTGCCCACAAGGCAAGTGGGTCTGACACCACAGTGCAAGTGACACTGAGAACAGTCACTTGTCAGCCCACATGTATGCAACAGCCTGACACCACAGCAGGACGTGGCATCACCACCGTAATCGACAGGCCTGACACACCTACAGGAGGCTGTGCGATGTCAGGCTAGCTACTCAACTACCCTCCTTCACTCCTCGGCTATAAATACCCATCCCAAACCAGGTTTGAGGTATCTCTTCACAACTCTCCCACTACTACTACTATCACACTTTGTTTCCCAAGCAAATTACTGATTCTCACGCCGGAGAGTGGTAACAAGGAGCACCCCCCACCCCATTCTCCTTGTTACGAGTCACGGTTTGTTTCCTTGTGCAGGAAATCAACCAGCGGACGATCCAACCAGCAATCTTCGGAGAGAAGGGATTAACCCTACTTGACGAGATCAGTGTGTTAACCCTGCCCGGTTAACCATTGTTTCATCACACCGCATGAAGGGGGGAGAGGGTGGCCCACCAGATTTTCAACCAATCAAGTTATTTTCCTTTTTTTTCTTTTTGATTTTTTCAACTTAATTAAAAAAATAAAAAAACAAGTCCCCAAGAGAGGAGTGCCGCTATCAAATTGAGGGTGTGGGGGGAGTTAAGTGGGGAGTTGACGTGACGCGTGCTGATTGGCTGTGGGTAAGAGAGGTCACTCCCCACTTAGAGGAGTGCCACTTACACCCTTATGTTATCTAAGGCTCTTGAGTTGTCATCGTTGTCCCCTCCTTTAGCTTGTTGTCCTACATTGGACGTCATTTCTTTTCTACTTTTATTGTTGACATTGCCACCGTTACCATCATTTGCCTACATCTACCATGCCTAAGTGTTGTCAAAAACCACCACTGACCGTGATTTTTTAAAATTTTCATAAAGTTTCCCTATCTTTTTTTCTAGTTATGTGATAGTTCAACAACTTTTACATTCATAAGACTAGACATCCCTCTTCGTTGTAGTATTTGTTTAGCACGATTACTAACACATGTGACACAGGGACAGTATTATTATTATTATTATTATTATTATTTATATTATATTATATTTTTATATATTATATATATATATATATATATATTAACAAAAAGTTATGATGAATAGTACTTGAAGTATTTTAAAGTATTTGTTTTTATTTTGTATTATTTTATCAATTATTTATTTAATTGTTTAGTAATAAGATAATTATTAGGTATTTGTTCTTTTTATTAATAGCATTTTGTTTAGCATTCAGTTTGATTTTTTTATAATAACTTACGTTCGGATCACTACGATAGCGACACGATATATGTTATCAAACAAAAAACCATAAAAATTAATACATACCGGTACCGATGTTGTTCAGTTCGGTACGGTATGATAGCAATACGATCTTAGTTTATCGAATGGAAAAACAATAAAAATAAATCCCGGTAATGATACAAATGTTGTTCAGTCGGTTTCGGTTTGCGTTGGTACGATAGCGGCACAATAGCCGTTTTCCATAATGTTTATATGACAACGTTGAAAAAAATAAACATAGAATGCAAACCAACCAAACCGATATCAACTGAACAACATACAAATCAAATGATGTGTTGTGAGGGTTGATGTGTTGTAATGCAAGCAGCTGACGCAAGTTCGATTGTTGTTGTGTCTGATTCTATGTTTTGCCAATGTGGGGCTAGCCCACTTGGTAGAGGCATATGCCTCTTAAGGGAGATGTTCCAGGTTCAATCCTGGGCAAGGGTGATAAATATTAGAATTATTGGTGAATAGAGCAGACAAGGTGTTTTCATTCAAAAAAAATGAACAACATCGGTACTGGTATGGATATTTGTTTTTATTGTTTTCGATCGATGTAAGGTTTTCTCTTTCGAATACTATAGAGAGTGTAGGTACCATAACGAACCAACATATACCAACCGAATTTTCGCCGCGAAGCGCGAGGGGAAAATCACTATTATTATGAATTGAAAGTTAGGATGAATAGTAAATGTGTTATTATATTGTTTTTTTTCTAATTTTAATAATACTTTAAAAAATACACACTTTTAATCAATTTCGTTATTATTTAATTTGATTACTTTTCGATAACTCATGTTTATTGTTTTTCTTAAAGATAAATACGCAACTGCGTTTGGTATTTTTATTTATCGACGTCCTTGAATAAAGTTTGTTAAAAAAAAGTTGTAATCAAAATAGTAATGACGAACCGATACTAGCATTGGTACCGATATTGCTTTTTTATTATCAGAACCGGTACCGGTATTGTTATTATCAGAACGGATACCGTTATTCATTTTTATGGTTTTCTATCAACATCAGTACCAGTATTGTTATTAACGGAACTAGTACCATACCGATATTGTCACGAACCGATACCGTCTGAATTCCAGCCGCATCGCGCGTTGAAATCTTGCTAGTTATATTATATTATACATATTAAACCAAACTGTTCATGAACAGTGATCAAATGTTTTTATAATATTATTAATACTTTTAATTATTTTATTACTTAATTGATTTTTATGATTTTTATTATATATACTTAAATTATTATTTTTAAACTCACATATTAAACCAAACTGTTCATGAACAGTGATCAAATGTTTTTATAATATTATTAATACTTTTAATTATTTTATTACTTAATTGATTTCTATGATTTTTATTATATATACTTAAATTATTATTTTTAAACTCTACAAAAATAATTAGATTTTGGAACTAAATATAATATGACTTAAAGCGTTAAGTTTATAGGGGTAAAGTGGTGGTGAGTCGACAACGGTGAATTAAGTAAACAGTGGTGGTGACGAAGAAACTTCATGTGCTGTGGAGACATAAACGGTGTAACGATATAACATTGGTACATGTACCGATATTCATTTTTAATAGTTTTTTATGGATATAAAACACGTGTTGATATATATTTCTTTCGGTTGCTATACCGTTTGTCGGTACCGTAACACACTGAATAGATACTAACCGAAAACCCAATGAATTGAATCGATACTAAAGGAACCCAACCAATACCGACCAAGTTCCCACCGCCTAGCAAACCGATACAGATTGAATACCTGCCGCATCGCGCAGGGAGAATCACACTAGTTATATATAGTTAACGAATGACGATGAATAGTAACTTTATTTTTAAAATAATATATAGCTTTTTATTATTTTTTATTTAATATATTATAATATTTTGTTACTTATAATATTTACTTTTAATAACATATTTTTATTTTTTTTTCCTTTTTCAAAACCATAAATTTCTTTTACCATTTTTTAATAATTCTTTTTTTTAGAACATATTAACGAAGTACGATAAATAGTAACTTTATTTTTAAAATAATATATAGCTTTTTATTATTTTTTATTTAATATATTATAATAGTTTATTATTATGTTTACTTTTAGTAACATATTTTTTTTTTCCTTTTTTAAAACCATAATCATTCTTTTTTCCTTTTTTAGTAAATATAATAATTTATCAAATAATTTGACACTTCTTTAATAATTTACGTTTATAACTTTTTTCTAAAAACTTAAGTACGTAGTTGTCCTTAATTTTTCCCTCGACATTCTATTATAAATTTTGTTAAAAACGAAGTTGTATGCAAAATAAAGTATTTATTTTGTATCATGAAACGGTACGATGATAAACTAATCATTCTAATGGTTTGGCTTTTAAACAACATGCTTTATATTCAAATCACGTTTATTTTACATTATCATTTGCTCGGTTTCACCGCAACGCGCGACGTAAAATAACTAGTATTTATAAAAGAATAATTAGTAATTATGTAACTAGTCATACAAGAGGAATGATTAATGCGTGCAAAGGAACTATAAAGAAAACAAAGTAGTCATCACTTGTTAATAACGTATCACTATTTCATTAAGATAATCACTATTTATTTAATTTTCTTAACATAACATTACTTCTTTGTTATTAGCGCAAAAACAAGAATATATGGTGTACGTGCCTATGATTAAAAATAAATAATCAATGGAAAATGATATTAACAATTCAGCAGACTATACGTACTAAAAGTGTTTTTCTTTTCTTTGAATCACTGATTTTACGGTTGTTTTATGTTTAACATGGTTTGGGGTTTAGGTCAAAATTTAAACTTAGTAGCATATTAATGATTTAACAAACACAATACTATTTGTAAATGATGTGTATATACTGATTTTATGGATGTATTTATTACAAATTTATTATAACCATTACATAAGACCATGTGTAGTGGTTAGCTCAATAATGTCCCCACCATGGGGCGTTTTACGACACGTGGCAGTCCAGTCAGCATGGGGGCATTATTGGGGTTATTGCAAAAGTGCCGTAGTGGGAATAATGCCCAATAACGTCCATGCAATCATTTCACAATTATTATTTTTTTAATTTAAAACATAAAATTCTTCATTAATTTAAAATAAAAATTACACTACTTGAAATTAAAAAAAAAACAGAAAAAAAAACAGAAATATAAAAAAACTGAAAAAAATAAAGTTAAAAAAAAAGAAGATGATCTAGAGTCCATATTTTTCCCGAATTCTTTGGCGATGCATTTGCGCAAGGATCAACGCGTCGCTTTGGAGGTGGTCGATCGGTTTGGACAAAAACTCAATGTCCTTTTCCATTTGCCTCGCCTCTTGCATCTCGTTAAACTTTTTGGTTTCGGCCACTCGTTCTTTCATAATCTCACAACGTTGGTGGCCGAGGTCGCGAATGTCTTGGAGACGACGGTTCATCTCCTCGAAATCTTCCTTCAACTCGAGATCGGAAGACGACTCCACCGTTTTTTTCCCGGTTCGCTTATCCTTTCTTCTACCGGGCGGTCGGGTCAACTCTTCTTCAAGTTCCTCGTCAACGTCCACCACCTCATTTAGATCGACATTGCGGGCATCCGATGTCGGTGTTTCAGGGTCAACGGAGGATGATGTTTTTGACCGTTTAGCTCGAAGTCTACTACTAGACGTCATGGTACCTACTACCGCCCACTTTGGACTTTTTCGTAGTAGATCTCAACACTTATAGTACGGGAAAGGGTATTTTGTTTTCTCGTACTCTTCCAAAGACTTCGTTAAAACCCCGACGTCACCTTCTCCGCTCGGGCGATTATCGTAGTTACGTTGGTACACTTCTTGGAAGGAGTGACACTTGTTGTTGATGTCGGTCCATTTGCTAGAAATGAAATCTTTGTCCCGATGCTCGCCTTTACCCCACGTATCCCAAAAGAGTGCACGAACTCTATCCCAAAAAACGGGGTCCGTTTGAAAGTTTGCTACAAATTGAAAAAATAAAAGTAAAATATAAGTGGTATGTTAAAAAATAAAAGTAAAAATATAAGCGGTATGTTAAAAAATAAAAGTAAAAAATAAGTAAAAAAAATATAAAAGTTACCAATTTCGGGGTCCTCCGAAACCTCGACCCACGACCGAGCCAACGTGTATTCCTCCTCCTTCGTCCAATTAAGGTAAGTATTTTTACGTCGAGGTTCGTTCGCTTCCTTCTTCTTATGCGACCTTCTGCCGCGTTTCGATTTCTCTGGCACCGGTTCGGGTTGCGTCTCCGGCACGACATCGACGTCGGGTTCGGCTTGTTGTTGTGAAGGTTGCGACCCGCCGGCTTGACCAAAGCCGAAAGTGGGAGCCACGAACGGAGTAGCGCCACTCAAGTAAGCCGCGTAAGTTAACATGCTCGGGTCCATGTCTTGAAAGTTAAACGGTTGTTACGGTTGGGTTGTGTTCGGATTCATGGGTCTTGAGGGGACACCAAATGAGGGTCGGAATGGATGCATGTTTGTATAAAATATAGAAGAAGTAGGAGAGAAAGTTTGAGAATGTTTGAGTTTTTTTTATAAAAAAAATATGGAAAAGTGGGTAAATATATATAGTAGGTTAATATTGGAATTAAAAAAAAATATATTAAAGAAATGACCGTTTGGCAACGGTCATATCTCCCCCCAATACAAAATTGAGCGTTGTTTAAAAAACGAGCAGCGAATTTTTTTCAAAAAAAAACGCTAAAAAACGCCGGTGTGAAATGGCCAATGGGCGTTTTTTGGCGTTATTTTTCAATTTTTTTTTTTTTAAAAACGCCCCACTACGGGGGGTCTAAGAAAAATATAATTATTATTCATGGGCCCATTGGCGAAGCTTAGTGAGGGTCACTGGGTTCCGGCCACCTTTTTTTTCGCTTCATAGTGTTAAGAGTTAATTACATAGTTAGTCCCTGTGGTTTGCACAAAATAACATACTTAGGTACTAATAGTTTAGAATCACATTCTAGGGTATTAACTTTTCATTTTTTAACATTTGGAGGTATTAAGCTTATTTGTAGGTTTAAAATCACATTCCATTAGTACCTAAGTATGTTATTTTGTGCAAACCACAGGGACTAACTATGTTAATACCCTAGTAGTTAATACTTTCAAACGTTACAAAATGAAAAGTTAATACCCTAGAAGGTGATTTTAAACTCTTAGTACCTAAGTATGTTATTTTGTGCAAACCACAGGGACTAACAATGTAATTAACTCTAGTGTTAATTTTACCAGAAGTTTTCAAGAAAAAAAAATTGTAGTGTAAAATATTGGATATTAGATATTGAGGGTCCCCTGATTTTTGTTCAAAATCCGTAAATGCATAGGCCTATAGCTTTATATCCTTAGTAATAAGTAGCCAACTAGGTACGTATATGGATCATATTATATTCATGGCACAATCATCTTTCTGCACCATCCATTCTGATCATATGATTTACCTATAGGCAAAAGATCAAATACAAATAAACTTAACCTACTAAACATACAAATTGAAGGAAAAGTAAAAAAGACAATGTGGCATTTTTGTAATTACCACCAACTATCAAAGTTACTATACAAATGTGAACTCAACCAAAAATACCTAAAAACACAAAAAAAATTTTATATTTTTTATAAAAAAAATCGCTACATTTTGTTAGCAAAAAAAAAAAAAAATTTGCTGCTACTAAAAGTAGCGATTTTTTAGTAAAAAATATTAAAAAAATAAATAAATAATTTGTGTGTTTTTTTTTTTAATTTTTTAGATTTTTTTAGGTTTTTTGGGGGTTTGGTTTTTAGCATTTTAGCTTGGGTGGGGGGGTTAGGTTTTTGGGAGGGGGGGGTAAGATCAAATAAAAAGTTTATTTTGCCTAAGTAGGATGAGAAAGAATCTTAACCATTCATTTTTCAAATCAATGGTTAAGATGAAAGTGTAGGAGAAAGGAGGAGTGCAGGGGTATCTTGGGAAAAATCATATTTATGGACTTTCTCTCTCCACATACAAGGCACATGCATATTTTACCCTCATTTTTTAAATGTTCATAATTTTTTTATACGACATTATTTTTTCATAAAAATTTCACCGTAAAACCGAGCGTCTTTTTATCTTTAATTTGAGTACCATATTGATATATAAAATATGAAGACTAAAAAAACCCACTAAAATGTGTTGTATTTCTATGTTGTATAACATTTTTTTGTGCTGGATTTTTGTAATATATTTTTGTGCTAAATTTTTTGTGTTGAATTTTTTTGTCTTAAATTTTTTTTCTCAATATTTTGTGCTGGATTTTTTTGTACTACATTTTTTGCTGAATTTTTTCATGCTATATTTTTTGTACTAGATTTTTTTGTGCTATATTTTTTCTGTACTACATTTTTTTGTGCTAGATTTTTTTGTGCTAGATTTTTTTTGTTGTATTTTTAAAAAACAAAAAAGGTGTCACATGTCATTTTCACTCCTATTTATAAGGACCAAAATGCCTTTCATTCCTACTTATTAGGAGTGCCACATGTCATTATCACAATCCTTCTTAGGCTACTTAGGCAAAATCCACTTTTTAGTGGATCCTTCCCCGGTGGGAGGGTTTAGGTTTGGGGGGGGGGGGGGGGGGGGGGTTAGGTTATTTTTAGGTTTTTGGGGGTGTGGAGGGGGGATAGGTTTTTTTTTTTTTGGGGGGGGGGGGAGGCGGGGTTAGGCTTTTTTTAGGTTTTTTTGGTATATTTGTAGAGTAACTTTGATAGTTATTGATAATTACAAAAATGCCACATTGTCTTTTTGAGTTTTCCTTCAATTGTATGTTTAGTATGTTAAGATTATTTGTACAAGAACTTTTCCCCTTTACATATAATTATTAAATACAGTATGGTAGTCGGCATGATCTTTTAAATGCAGTATACAAATTATTTAGGAATATATATAGTATTTATAATATAATAAATATATAATATTGAAAAAGAATAATTATTATAAAAAACTATTCCTGATAATTAGATAACTACTGCAAATAGTAAACGGAAGAAGACTTGATGTCTATGATAATTATAAAAAACTATTCCTGATAATTAGATAACTACTGCAAATAGTAAACGGAAGAAGACTTGATGTCTATGATAATACATGTCACCTTAAAAACGTATTTAATTTGATTTTTGGGTCTAGAATAAATAGGAGATGAATTACGAACCTAAAGTTATACATTTCATACCGATAAATCAAAAGTGTGTTTGCGTGTTGCTATAATTTTCAGAGTAAACTGCTATTTTTGGTCCCTGAGGTTTGAACAGTTTTGTCACTTTAGTCTAAATTTCAAACTTTTTGTTATTTTGGTCTTTGTGGTTTCGTTTTTTTTTTTGTCATTTTGTTTCAAATTTCAAATTTGGCCAGATTCCCCAACTTAAAACCTTCTATTTTGTCTTTATCCTCAAAGGCATTTTAGTCATTTTAGAATTATTATAACACATTTTAATTAAAACAATACAAATAAAAGCACCCCATGTCTACATCTTCCCCAAAAAGCAGAAGACCATCACCGCCACCTCCTCTCTCTTCTCCCCACCGCCACCGCCACCCCCTCTCTCTTCTCACCACCGCCACCTCCTCCCCTTCTCACCACCGCCATCATCAACACCCACCCATCAACACTTGATAAAAATAAAAACGAAAATATGAAAAAGAAGAAGCTCGGGTCTGTTAATAATAATCAAAACAAAGAGGAACCAACCACCATGGCTGCAAACATCGCGTGACGGAGCCAGTTCCGGCAACGGTTTCAAGCACCACCACCGCCCACCTTCCTCCCTTTTCTCACCACCCGCCACCTCCTCCCCCTTCTCACCACCGCCATCATCAACACCCACCCATCATCATCATCGCCTCTGAAAAGCATAACTCCGTACTATCACCACAGAACCATCCCCACCACCAATCTTAATCCCATTCTCTTCAAAACCACCCCCAACATCCACCCTTGACCCAATTTCACCAGAAAACCCTAATCCAAACCCTAATTCCTCTGCACCTAAGCACCTACACTACAGTTCCTCTGCCACCTGACCACCGCCGCTGCTAGATTCTTTCTGGGTTGTAGGAAAGACAGCTCCGCCGTCTATCGTCGCCGCTGCGGCGAAGAGGGGTCGGCTCCACCCTTCTCCCACCGCTCTCTCTTTCCTCGTACTCTCTCTCTTCATCAATCTCTTTCTCACTACTCGTCTCTCTCTTCTTCGATCTCCCAACCGACACCACCCACCACAGTTGGATGGTGGTTGTTGGGGTTTTGAGAGGATCGTGGTTGTTGGTGGTTGTCCAGAGGTCGGCGGCAGTTGGATGGTGGTGTTGGGGTTTCAGTGGGATGGTGGTGTTGGCGGCAATAGGATGGTGGTGGTGGGGATGATGCGGTGGTGGGGGTGGTGGTGGTGGTAATTCAAAGAGAGAGAGAGCAGAGTGAGAATAGGGTGGTCGTGGTGTATGTATGTGTGTGTATTTTTAGGGTATTATATATATAATTAGTTATAATAATTCTAAAATGACCAAAATGCCCTTGAGGATAAAGACAAAATAAAAGGTTTTAAGTTGGAGAATCTAGCCAAATTTGAAATTTGGACCAAAATGGCAAAAAAACAAAACCACAGGGGACCAAAATGGCAAAAGGTTTGAACTTTGGAATAAAGTGGCAAAACTGGCCAAAACTCAGAGACCAAAATGGCAGTTTACTCTAATTTTTATTAAGGATTCTTTCTTGTCATTTGATTTTCTATTTGTTTTTTGTATCTGGTGTAGTTAGACTTAGTGACGGCGCTTGAATGGAAATTTGATGCAGGGGCGGATCCAGGGTTGTTTTGGGGGTTCCCAAGAATCCTCTTGGTTTGGAAAAAATAGATAGAATTAGTGAGAATCTATCAAAAGCAACTGGGTGGAAAACATTCCTGGATCCGCCACTGATTTGCTGGGGGTTGGACTCTAAATAGCCAAATTGGTGAAGGCCAAACTCTTAAAAATTCAATAATTTACACTAAAAAAAAATATTCGGTAAAATTAACACTACGCAGTGAAAAATCGTTAAGGACGGGCACCGCCAAGCCCGGGCCTCCATTATCCTCCTCCCATGATTAGACTACCACACAAAGTTTATTTTTTTCATATGCATGTTAGGGAGGAGGCTATCCGTCAAATTTTTTATAGCTTTTCAAAAGTTACATCAATGTCACGTTAGTTTCTTTGCAACTCCCAAATCGGACATCACTAAATGCTACATCATATTTTATTAATTAAATATTAGAATATTTAACAAACATTTTATTATAAATAATAAACTAATGAGTTAATTACACAGATGGATCCTGTGGTTTATAGTCAGTTTCACCTTTACGTATTAACTTTTTTTAACAGGTTTATGTTTTATGGTTTCAATTTTATAACATCTTTGGGTACTAACACCAAAATTATCAATATAATGACTAAAATACCCTTCTAATTTTTTAATTTTATCAATGTAACACATTTGGGTACTAACACCTTATTTTATTTAAGTTTAAATCAATTTTACAAAATCAATTTTTTTTATTTTCATCTTTTTATTATATCTCTTAATTAACATAAAATCTATTTATTTTTTTATTTTTATAAAGAAAATATATACATATAATTTTTTAAGAAATGATAAAATAATTTAGCACGATAGAAGTTGCTCAAAATCTTAAATAATTAAAAACTCAATAGGTATAATAATAGTTGGTAACGTGCAAATAAATTATTATTAACATATTAGGTTAAAACTCCGTGTATTACACGTGCTTAATGTATAAAACTTAGTTTTAATTTTTGTAATTTTAAATATATGGGATTAAATAATATAAAACCAATAACAATAATAATAAAAGACTGTATCTCATCGGAACTAAAGTGGTTTCCTAAGTACGTAGACACACAAATAAAATAGAGACGTCATGGTTTAATCACACCGTCTCAAAATGTGCCAAGTAATTGACCGTAACAAACAAATCAGATTAGATTATACATTTTTACGATTTTACTACAAAATATATTAAATTAGTTGTAGTTATTTTTAAATAGTTTTTCTCGATTATGCTACATATCTTGATATATTAATTTAATTAATTTTCAGATATTATATTCGTGTGTTTTCAAGATTGCTATGGATTTTAATAGATACTTATTATATCATTTGTTTTATTATTTAATTTATATTTAAAAGAGTTTTATATATTCATAATATTAGTCAGATATTTATCTAGCATTATTTAGTAATATTATTAATAAATAAAAAATTGAGCGGACGTTTTCTGACTTTTTTAATTTATATTTATAAATAAAAAATAAATAGATTTTATGTTAATTAAGAGATATAATAAAAAGATGAAAATAAAAAAAGTTGATTTTGTGAAATTGATTTAAACTTAAATAAAATTATGTGTTAGTACCCAAATGTGTTACATTGATAAAATAAAAAGAATGGAAGAGTATTTTAGTCATTATATTGATAATTTTGGTGTTAGTACCCAAAGGTGTTACAAAATTAAAAACATAAAACCTAAACCTGTTAAAAAAAGTTAGTACCCAAAGATGAAACTAGCTATAAACCACATGGTCCATCTGTGTAATTAACTCTAAACTAATTTAAAAAACATAGAAATAAATAAAAACTCACATATTATTAATTTATAAAATTAGATTACAAAAAACACACAAAATAAATAAAAACAGCTACGCATCTAATTGAGAAACATGAGTTCGTGAGATATGCTCCATAAGATCCTCGAAAGTTATTGTGAGTTTCTTGGGATCGTGTCTCTATAATAATGACTTCATTTGTTGGTGGATTGGGTTCGTGATCGGGACATATAGTTGCACCTTCTTATTTTAGAATCATATAGTGTAAAATAATACAAGTGTAGATTTTTTTTCTGATTCTTGAAGGATGTGTTTGTCGTACAGGTTGTTCAACTATGTGCTACTGGCCTTAACACTCTAAAAGCTATTTCAACATCCTTTCATGCATCTTCTTGTGCTACCTTAAACCACTTATGTTCATTGTTAGTGGGAAACGAAAAAAATTCAACGATAGTCTCTCAAGCAGAGCCGTCTCCGAAAATCCTAAAAAATTTTTTGGCCCTGTTCGAGATAAAAAATTTGGGCCCTATTCGCAAATCTTCATATAACAGTTTAATCATTCAATCATTCATTATTCATAACCGTTTAATCAATCTAATTATCTAAATAAACAACATTAAACATTTAAACTAGAAATCAGACTCGAAACAACAGTTACTGAATTCTGAAATCTGATTATCTGAATCTGAAAGTGAAATTTGTTGAACAGTAACATCATTAACCTGAATGTTATTTCAATGTTCGTTATTCGTTAATCACTTAATCTGAATGTTTTTCAATTTTCGACAAAAAAATAAATAATCTGAATGTTATTTCAATTTCGACAAACAATAAATTAACAAACTTGGAACCTGCGGATGTACCGATGTAACATCAATCGACTTATCGACAAACAAAACTCAAAAGACAACAAACATAAAACATTCAAATACCTGAATCGCGATTCGCAGGGCAGGTGCAGCACTGCAGCGGCGTTTGATGACTCTGAATCGCGATTCGCAGGTCTGCGACTGCGGATGTCCTGTCCGGTCCTTTGATCGATGACTTTGATCAGAATTCAGAAATCCTGCTGCAGCGTTTGAACTTTGATCGATGACTTTGGTCTTTGAATCTTTGATCAGAAATCCTCGCACAGTCGCACGCGACTTTTGATTTCCCTGCAGGTTTGGGCCTATAATCAGGTTTTGACAAAGTTTGAGGCCTGTAAAAAAATTGGGCTAATATATATAAAGAAAACATAAAAAAATTTGGGCCCTTTAATTATTTGGGCCCTGTTCTCAAGCACACTCTGAACACCCTTATAACCGGCCCTGCTCTCAAGGTATATTCCATATCAAGATAATAACCAGATTTGGGGAAAGTTCTTGTACAAATAATCTTAACATACTAAACATACAAATTGAAGGAAAACTCAAAAAGACAAGGTGTCATTTTTGTAATTATCTATAACTAGCAAAGTTACTCTACAAATGTATCTAAAAAACCTAAAAAAAAAAACCTCCAAGCTAAAATGCTAAAAACTAAACCCCCCAAAAAACCTAAAAAAATCTAAAAAAAAACACACAAAATATTTTTTTTAATATTTTTTATAAAAAAATCGCTACTTTTAGTAGCAAATTTTTTTTTTTTTTTGTAACAAAATGTAGCGATTTTTTATAAAAAAATATTAAAAAAATTGTGTTTTTTAGGTATTTTTGGTTGAGTTCACATTTGTATAGTAACTTTGATAGTTGGTGATAATTAAAAAAATGTCACCTTGTCTTTTTTACTTTTCCTTCAATTTGTATGTTTAGTATGTTAAGTTTATTTGAATTTGATCTTTTGCCAACTAGATTTATATTCAACTTCGTTTACCTAAAATGGACACTTTGGCATTTTACCATGCATAATTTCGTTAATAATGGGGACTGCTTCAGTACGTTGATAAAAAAAAATTAAGTAGCAAAATTTTGCATTTAACACACAAAATATTTTTTTTTTAATATTTTTTATAAAAAAAATCGCTACTTTTAGTAGCAAATTTTTTTTTTTTTTTTTTGTAACAAAATGTAGCGATTTTTTATAAAAAAATATTAAAAAAAATTGTGTTTTTTAGGTATTTTTGGTTGAGTTCACATTTGTATAGTAACTTTGATAGTTGGTGATAATTACAAAAATGCCACCTTGTCTTTTTTACTTTTCCTTCAATTTGTATGTTTAGTATGTTAAGTTTATTTGTATTTGATCTTTTGCCAACTAGATTTATATTCAACTTCGTTTACCTAAAATGGACACTTTGGCATTTTACCATGCATAATTTCGTTAATAATGGGGACTGCTTCAGTACGTTGATGTCGTTGTTACAACGAGCGACTCCAAAAAATGCCAAATCCATAAGTCATGTGAGGCAACCGCTTCTAGCATAGTGGTCGAATGTTTGTGATCACCCCAGGCATGTATTGTACTCTTCATTTTGTTGGGTAATTTCTCCAAACCCAGTGCATGCAATCTATGATGCCTAGCATCCTTGGAAAACCATGTTTCTCTTCATGTGTGGCAATGAAAGTTGTATATCGTTGTACGTAGGTCTGTGAAAGAATTTCCTTCCATATAAACTAACGACACCATAATAAAAGGTTTGCAAACTTTCACGTTAAGTTCTCTCGCTCATATTTAAGTACTAGGCAAACGCGTTGAGTGAAGTTATGTATGCTAGTAGATGTATAGTCGGCGTGCACTTTGGTAACTCTGTGAAACTCTTCTTATATCTTGCAACATAATGTGATTGAAAAAAAAATCAAACTATCAAAGCATTTAACTATATTAAATATGTTTTAAATATAACTAAACAGTTTAACGAACATTTACAATCTCGTTAAAACATACCTCTTGTAAGTGACAACTCACTTGTTACACTTTGTACTACAATGGCTCATACCTCTTCACCATAAATCAATGTAACACAAATGATCAATGTAACATTTATTCATGTTAGTGTAATTTTCCACGTTTTCGATAAGAGGTTAGCCCCTCATTAGAGGCATATGCTTCTTAGAGAAGAGGTTTTAAGTTCAAATTTGGGCAAATGAAGTTATTTAAAATAATTGGTGTAAAGTAGGGTATGAGTAACGTTTGTCGTTAAAAAAGATAAGATAAATTAGTTTAGAAACAAATATGGTTAAGAGCAAAGACGAGAGTTTTCGCCGTTCAGACCAAAATTTGCTTCGCCACTTCATGCACGTAAGAGTCGGAGCATAACACATAATAAGCCGTTTTATCAAGTAAAATGGTGATTTACTTATAAGATCGTCCTACTTGGGACAACTATCCACTCAATTTCTAAATACACTTTTATTCCAAAAAACAAAACTTTAAATATCAATATTCCATTCGTATTATCTTCATTTGAAATTGCTCTATCTCCTTGAAAAGCTCTCAATAATGGCATCACAACCTTTTTAATTAAGGTTTTTTTTTTTTTTGAAACGTATGTATTACTCACAACGCCCACTCTCAAACATGGGCGACCAACCAACACAACAATCGATTACATCAAAACGAAATTACACCAATCCTTTCAAGAAATAGATCTATTTCTAGACCTATTCTTGTACCACAAAAACCTAGCCGATTTAATATTGTGAAGAATCCTCTCTATATTCACAGCTATGTTAGAAAAAAAAATTTCGTTTCTCGCCTTCCAGAGACACCGATTACGTCAAAACATAAATCTTTTTTAATTAAGTATGTATCTTAATAAATAAGTGTATATTTTCACTAAGTTTGTCATCAATTTGCTTTGTCTGTCAATTCTAATCAAGTACTTATTTGGTAGTAAAATATTAAAATATATATACAATTCACTTATATCGCATTTATTCATTCGTACATAAACGTTGTTTTCTCTCTTTATATGCGATAAGCTTTAGTTTTCAATTGGAAAGTGGCAAATTATAAATCTTTTTTTATCATCATGTATGTGGGGACAAAGACGTAGTCATCATCGATCGTTCCAAAAGCAGACGGTGGCAATAAGGGACGAAAACCGGTGGGGGTGATTACATAAAAAAAAATTCTAAAACAAAAAAGAGAATAATTATATAATTAACAATCAAATGATCTATTTTTTTTTTATTCTTTAAGTTATATTCGAATGAACCCTACTTTTTGTCTGCTCTGTGATCATAAACAAAAAGAAAAAGAGTTATTTAAGTATTCTCCTTTGAATTCACAAGATATTTAGGGATGATAACCGGTCAGGTTTAGAATATCGGTATACTCATATAATGTATATATGTGTAGGTACATGCACTAATCAGTCTTTATATTATGTCTAAGGTTTGATGCAAAACTACTATCAAGCCGGGGGGTCTCACTGAAAGCAGTCTCTCGATCTATTCCTACAAGATAGAGGTAAGGTTGTTTACATCTTACTCTCCACAGACCCTACATTAGCTTTGTTATTAGTGGAATTTACTGAGCATGATGATGATTCATTCATATTCACTGCCTAGTCTATCACAAGTGAAAAGTCCTGCTACTTACCTTTTTATCGGTTCTACGCCCTTAGAGCATATGAATAGTTGCTTATAACATTTGTATGTGTTATTGTATAGGTCTATCCAGTGGCGGAGGCAATGTATAAGGAGGGGTAGCCCGGGCTACCACTCAACTTCGTCTTCGTAGTATAAAAATACCCTTCAACTTCGTCTACATAGTGTAAAATTTTTATATTTTATACAAAGAATACCCCTAGTCCAAAAAAAATAGAATCCCTCTAGATTTTTAGGCTAGCTCCGAATCTATCAGTGTGTATGGTGTCGTTGGAGAGTGAATGGTGTAACTATACTCAAGCTTCTTGCTGGTTTTCTTTTTTTTTAATTAATTTCTTTTCTCTAAAAAATACTAACCCTTGAATGAATTGGCGTATTTATAAAACAAGATATAGAGAAAAGTCGTAATAACTATTTTCATATACAGTACATGGGCCCATCTACTGAATTTAATTGGAATACAAGGACAATGAGTTACTGTCGAGATTGTCTAGATGACTAGCCCTACCCGGATATTATTGGGCCTTCTTTAAAGGAGTATACTATAAATACTTGTACTACACTTTTTTAAAGGGTATAGTTTAAAGATTAATTCGTAATAAAGTACCGACACTATCAATTACTTTTTTATAAGTATAAAACTTATTCATTTCATTTCAATGATAAAGAGAGCCTAGCCTCTTTGTAGAGGTGTCAGATTCTATTATGAGTTCATCTGGGTATTCGTCCAACCGAGTGTTATATCAGAGAGTGATCAGCTCTTATGGTGGCATAACGTCTGCTAAGTGGCAGTTGGTGATATGGTTTTCTAGAGGAACGCCCAAACCAAACTCTGAAACCAGCGTGGGCCTGGTTAAGACAACATAGTATGGCCAGAGTGGGGCAACAGGGCTCTCCAATTTGGGGGATACGGTAGCCTAGTACAAGAAAGTCGTCGTTCTAAAAAACATGGAACTTTTAACCAACTGGTTAATAAATAAATACTTTTCAGGTGGGACATTGGGTTTTACCACAGTGGGCCTTTGGACGGTGAGTTTCCCCTGGAATGATGGGCGGGGCTCTTCACAACATTATTTGTGTTCACATTCGCAGGGAATGGGTGGCTCTTCACCAATAGGTTTACCCGGGTGACTATGCTTGTATAGGTCGGGTATGGCTAATCTCGTACCCTACCCGATAGTAAAATCTTGTCCCATACTCGGCCCATTACCCATCGGGTATTTGACGGGTATTTACACGTCACGTATTGGGCATACCCGCAGGTATAAGGTATAACCGTTTGGATTTTCATGTATATGTACTTTTTACTTTCCTATAGAATTTTATGTTTTAAAAATATATATAACTAGTATTAATCCCCCACACGTTACGGTGGAGGCGTTAAACCGTGACAAATAGCACCAAGGCCACAACACCGCCAACGACCACTAACACTGAAGTTGCGACGTGTTAATGCGGAGAAATTAGACCGAAACATAAAACATAGAAAATAATAGCTAAGTTAATTTAGGACCCGTGCGTCACGATGAACCTATCAAACGAGAAAAATTAGACACCCATAAAAACGTTGAACCACACATGCACGTTGCGTAATGTTAACTCGCAAAATTTAGAACAAAGTGTAAAACAAAACGGAAAAACGTTGAACCACACATGAACGTTGCGTTGTGTTAAATCGCAAAATTTAAAACAAAACGTATGCGAAATATGAAGAGTATAGGGTACCAAAGTTGAAAGTAAAAAAATTATAAGGTTAAATTGATAAAGATAGAAAGCTTTGAGGTTAAAAGTAAAAAACCAAAATAGTTTTAGATTAAAATTGTAATTATATCAAACTTTTTTGAAAACCTCCCTAAGCAAAGAGTACAACTACTCTATGCATTACAATGTTGTTAATTTATAACGGGTAAATATATTAAATTATAATAAATAACATACATATCATCATCGTAATAATATTTGATATATTTAAAAATATAAAATATATTAATAATAATATTAAAAAATAATTTTGTATTTCATAGCATATAAATATGAATAATAAAGGTATCAAAATGAAACATTACTAAACAATAGTTAAAGGAAAATAAATATAAAATTTAAAAGTTTTCGGGTATATATTTCAGATAAATGGGTATATAGTTTCAGGTAATCGGGTCGGGTATCATCTAATCCCATACCCGACCCATAACCGCAAAATATTTTTTTCCATACCCATGCCCGGCCCAATACCCATCAGGTATCAGGTATACCTGTCCTAAATGTTTCGGGTTTCGGATATACTCATCAGGCTCAGGTATTTTTGCCATCCCTACTTGTCTAGTATTAGTTACCCATTAAAAAAACAAACAAATACTTCACAATTATATCTTCCCATATCTCAAAAACCAACTTTCACATATAAGCCTTTTCACCACCCGTATAGCCCACTTTATAATCAAGATTAACACTGGATTAGCCCCGCTTACAGTATTCACATATAAAGTATATATGTGTGGACGTTTGGAGGGCAAAAGTGAAAGTGCACTACTTTTAACGTTATTTTACTAATTTCGTGAAAATAACGTTAAAAGAGGGAGATGGTTAATCATGCATCATGTGGTGACGTTGATAGCCGAAAGGCAAAAGGGTGCATGCACTAATCGGCCTTTGTCCCGATTGTTGAGTGTTATGTGCCTTTTGTCAAAGACTTGATGCAAAACTACTATCGAGCCGAGGGTCTCACTGGAAGCGGCATCTCTATTCCTACATGGTAGAGGTAAGATTATCTACATCTTACCCTATTCAAACCCTACCTTAACTTTGTTATTGATAGGATTTACTGAGTATGATGATGATGATTAACACCTCATGGAGTACATAACTATGAAAATCAAATACATTTTTTTAAATATGATATGTAAGATAACTTTTTAACTACCTCTTTTTCTTTATTTTAATATACGTGATTATTTTAATGCAAACGTATAAATATTTATATGATTCTTATGGTTTTTAGTTATATCTTGTTATGTATTCAACGCGTCTTTATGTATATTATTTAATATGTTTGGCCTGTAAAAGTAAACTAAAGAGACCTGTACCCGGATGCTCAGTTGAATATTGAGTGGTGCAATTTCAATAAGCAATGGCGAATAATTTACTTTTCAAGTGCTCACTCTTTAAGGTCCTCCTCACTCTTTAAGGTACACCTTTCTTGCCATTTCTTTAATACAATTTCATATATCACTGTTATTATTTGTAGTAGTAAAACAATTTGATTACTGTTATTAGTATGTTAAAATTAGTATTAACTAGTGGGGGAGACCCGCCGCGATGCTGCAGATGCTTAGATTACACTATCATATAGGTTGACGAAATTGAATTATATTCGGATATATTACAAAATATATTTAATAATATTGATTGTTTACAATAGTTAAATAAAACTTACAATCAACTATCCTAAATATGTACACATATAACTTTATGTTTTTCGTTAACATGGGTAGACCATGCGAAACGTACGACAAACGCGTCTAACTCAAGTTGGAGTGCGGCCTGTTTTTGTCGTATGTCGCTTACTCTTTCAGTTAGACTGTTTAGATTCTCCTTAATCATCGGATCCGACTCGACAAACTCCTCAAGTAGGTCAGCAAGTCTTTCGAACACATCCATATCATCGTTTGACGTTGACATGCTAACGAAGAAGATAACAAATCAATTATCTTATGGTACAAGTAAATAAAAATATTATACGAACACAGGTTAAGTAAAGCCAACTTGGCTAGAACAAATTAATAGACCTTTGATGCTTACAAGCACCTACGGAACTCATTGTTCCCCATCCCCAACTATGTTTTATGCCGGTTGCTTTTATCAAACCATCACAGATTTACAACAACAACAACAATCGTACCCAGTATATCCCACCAATAGCAACGCTAGTGGTAGGGTCAGGTGAGGGTGAGATGTAGGCAAACCTTACCTCTATCCATAGGGGTCGAGAGGTTGCTTCCAGAAAAAACACCGGCTCAAAAACAAAAGCATATGAACAAACAAAAGCATACGAACAGGCATACATAATACAAGTAGAAAAGACGAGTACCATAGTGAAATAAAGCTACCAAATAACAACATGAGTGAGCATATAGTGCATAAACATTTATAACATCATAAAACAACCAATGTACATGTTTACCTAAACACAATCATATGTCAATTCCACCTTTAACCAAAACTAGGCTACCTATACATCATCCCCTAAAAGTCTTTTACCTTAATCCTATGTTTCCACGAAACCTCTATCCTGGATCATGTCCTCACAGAGGTGCAACTCTATCAAATCATGTCTAATCCGCTCATCCCAAGTTAATTTAGGCCTGCCTCTACTCCTTCTCCCATCCACAATGAAGTTTTCCACTGCTCTAATTGGTGTTGTAGTCTGCCTCCTCTTCACATGCCCAAACCATCTCAATCTCCCTTCTTTAATTTTCTCTGATATACTAGCTACTCCTAACATTTCCCTAAAAACCTCATTTCTTATCCGATCTAGCCTTGTGTGTCCATACATCCACCTCAGCATCCTCATATCTGCTGCCTCCATCTTGTGCGCCTGTGCCTTTTTGATGGCCCAACACTTTGTCACATACAACATAGCAGGAGTAACTGCAACCCTATAAAATTTCTCTTTTTATTTTTTTAGGAACCGCTTGTCGCACAACACCCATTTTTTGCAGATCCAAAAAAAATAAAGTATGTAGTAAAGTTATTTTTTTCTGTTATTTTCATTACTTTTATTATTGCTTTTATTACTATTATTATTATCTCTATTAGTATTTTTTTCCTAGTATAATAAAAAAGAGGTGTAGAAAAAGGATATAAAAACACAAAAAAAAGGAGTTAAACAAAGATAAATGAACTTTAGTTTATCAGAAAGAAAATTTTGACATCTAAAAAGAAAGTTTCTGATAAAATAAAGTTTATTTGTATCTTATCTGATGAAATAACTGCAAATTCTGTTTAGTTAATCTTCAAAAAAAAAGGAATGATAATGATAAAAAGAGATTAAAAAAATTGTGTGAAACTTTAGAAAATATACAGATGACTATTATTATTTAAAAAGTCTTCACAAAATATTCTTTGAAGAAAAGAACATTTACTTAGATTTCCAACAGAAAAATATTTGTAAGTAATATCTCTGGTTTCTACATATTCCCTCTCATCTTAAAAAAATGATGAGTTTACTAAGATTTTCTAGTGAATTCTGATGAATTTATTAGAATTTCTGGTTAAAAAAAAGATTTCTGATGATGTCATCAGATATGAGGTTATCGGAATTTATGATGATGTCATCAGATTTTGATGAGGTCATCAGAATTTCTGATGATGTCATCAGATTTTTTTATGAGGTCATCAGAATTCATGATGATGTCATCAGATTTTCTTGTAAAAAAAAACTTTTTTTCAGATTTTCCGATTATTTCATCAGAATCTATCACAGATTCCATCAGAAATTCTGTAAAAAAAAAAAACTTTTTTCATATTTTCTGATTATCTCATCAGATTTTCATCAGAATCTATCAGATTTCATCAGAAATTCTGTTAAAAAAAAAAAACTTTTTCCAGATTTTCTAATTATTTTATCAGAAATTTCATCAGATTTATCAGATATTCTGATCCGAAAAAAAAAACACGACAGTTCAAGATCATTTTTTATAGCCTTGCATGATTCGTTATTTTTTGAAGCCTCATCAATCGATAGCCTAAACACTTATCCTATATTGGATAGAAGATACTTATATCCTATGTGGTGGGGATACAAGATATAATGCTTACATTTAGGTGGAATTATAAATCGAGGTGAAGAATTATAACAAAAAAAAAATGAAATATAATCAGATGATCATCCATAAAAAGTCGGACGTTTGCCAAATAAACTTTCATGCCAATCTGAAGATACAGTCAACGAATATCACTAAAAGGTGCCTACATGATAACGTGACAAGAAGAAAAGAAAGAAACATCTTCAACAAGTTTATTTGTTTTTTCTAAGTATAAAAGCATTGTTTGTATTTTCAACAACAAATAGGGGGTGACTGTTAGGCAAGTTTATTGTATTTGTTGTTAAAAATAGTTTAAGTTACTTAGAAATAATTCCGTCAACACGAACCGACCGACGAACCGTCCCAGAAGCACTAAATATGAAGACTGAGAAAAAAAAATTAAGCTTCTAAATTCTTTGATTAAAGATCACGACAAGGTTACAAGACTTTAAAATGTTAGCGGGACATTATGGAGTTTACAAGATACAAAGTCAAAGAATTGTGTTAATAAGATAATATATCTTATTAACACATTAAATATCTTTTCTTATTAAAAAGCTTTCATAAAGAAAAAGAAAAGCATTTCTAATTAAATGATTTAAGAAAAGTTTTTCTTATGAAAAGGAATCTTTTCTTTCATAAGAAAAAAAATCTTTTCATATGGAAATATATATTATCTCACATGGAAGGTTTCATCAGAAAAGAAAAAGGGCAAGTTGGTAATAAAAGGAATATAAGCCACATGCAAATGGATGGGTACAAATACCAACTTTTCATCAACCAATCACATTTGAGATAGGCATATGAAAATTTTCTATAAATACATAATTCCTTGGTAGGAATTATGTGTGTCTTGTGTAGTAAGATTTTTCAATAGAGTTTTCATGTGAGTTTACCCCCTGGTTTGGCCCAGGGGGTGACATTTAGATTCGAGTTTATTCTCGGATCGACCCTGTGACAACCCTCAAAATTTCATGTATTCCGTACAATTTATTAATGATAATTAAAGTGCTTGATGACAGTGCTGAATCATTTAACTGCTCTCTGATTTATGTGTTATACTTACATGTGCTTGTTAACATACTAGTAGTATACAGACAAGTTACTAAATAGTCCGTTATGCTTTCCTGAGTGTTGAGAATTAAAATGATTACAAAATATATATATAGGACACTAAACGGATTAATTAAGCACTCTAACGGAACAGTATCAAACCGAACAACCGGACATTACCCGGAACACCAAAATAATGCTAGAAGCATTGTTTTTATTTTTCTAAGCTAGTTAGGGTCCCCGAACACCCTAACACACTATAAAACATCGAATACACACAAACACTAACTAATATACTTAAATTGTAACTAACTAGATTAAGTAACTTGGAATGGGAATTTGCACTTTACCCCCCCCCCCCTCTCTTGGACGGTCACCATGACCCACCAAATCCCCACAAAATATTGCTTAATCTTATTTAGATACTATTGGATCTTAGGAAGATTTGTGTAAGGATTTGCATTGTACTTCAAAGACACTAAACACAAGGGGTAATGGCTTGGCATGGTTTTAAGAATGATGACCCCCCACACTTCACTTTCACCATTTTTTTCTCCTTCTTCCTTCCCTTGTTCACGGTTACAAACCACCACCACACCACCATCATTTTTGTTTCAAGATCACCCATTCTCAAGTCATCCAAGGGTGTTAGAGATCATACAACGAAGCTCGGTGTGTTCGGAAGTTGAAGGACCACTCTCAACTTCTTTTATCCACCACTTTTACACCTTGTTTCTTCCCTAGCCTTGTGCTAGTAGTAAGTGCTTCTAATCACCATCTTGTTCTTGATTTTAGTGGTTAATAGATGATTAAATGGTGAAATGTTAAAGAACACCAATGAACATAACTTAAAGTCTTGAACATAAGGAGTAAAAGATGGATAAAGAGAAGTTATGTGTGTAAATCATGTAGATCTTGTGTTGTTATGATTCTTGTTGATTTCCTGATGATTTTCTGGTTAATATTGATGTTTGATGTTGTTGTGATCACTAAACATGCTAACGGAATCAATCGAACGCGCTTTAGAAGGTTAAAGACTGAAAACAGAAAGCTGTTTAGTGATTACAGCCAACTTCAGTTGGCTGTAACAGGACCGTAACTTAACGAAAAATGTATTTTCTGAAGTCTAGGTTTATTTATTATGAAATACGGTTCTAATGGCACCGGAATCATAATTTTTGGACCCCGTTTACTATTTTTAAAGTGTCATTTCGTAACAGCAGCTAGAGCTGCATTTTTGCTGCTGAAAATATGAGTTCTGTTTTCAGTCATAACTTGAATTCTGTGTAGAGTTAGATCATGAAATTTGTACTGTAGATGACCACCGATGTATTTGTAATTCTCTCACTAGAATTTCGTAAATCGGACTCTCGATGAATTTTAAATAAATTATTCTGTGGACTATGGTCAGAAAAAGATAAATCTAAGTTCAGTCCGGAAAATGAATTTTTATAAAATATTGGTAATGAACTGGACCCCGATATTTTTACACAATAATATTTGGATCGTTTAAGATATTCTGTAAAAATTTGGGGATTTTGTAATAAGTTAACTATTTTATTAAAATGTCCGAAAACAGCCCGGTGTTGAATATTAATGCTGAAATGACATAAGTTGTAATTTGCGTATCTAAACGTCGAGTATGTTATATGTGAATGATCTAACATGTTATGTGCAATATCGTATGTTTATTTATGAACGGGAATAGATGGGAAGTTTATATGGGCATAAACCGTTAAAGTAATGCATGTTATGTGATAGATACGTGTAGGAACTTTGTGCTCTATTTGAAAATCACTAAATGACTAACTGGTAATCATATTAGGACGTGATTGACCAACCTTGACTGTTAGCTTTATTTGAGAATCTAACCGAGCAAATCGAGGTGAGTTCACACACTTTCTAAGGCATGGGATTCCCGGTGGTTTGGGAATGGGTTAAAGAATTAAAACGGAATCTACATATCTTACTTAGGTAGGATATGTACGGCCATCCTCCTTGGGTTGGATGCCAATGTTAATCCTGCGTATTCTCTTTGGGAGAACTACGTACGTTCGTCCTCCTCGGGTTGGACAACAACCTTAAAACTTACTAGACAAAACTCTATCATAAGTCCCTCATTTTATATCGACTTAATCGCCGAGGCCGATGGCGAGCGGGTCATTAGTTAATAGCGCTATTAGGTTTAACAAACCTCACACCGTGTCATTCGAACGGGCGTGTACTAATGGACTATGGCAAAGGGTCAATGCTGATAGACATTGACTTAGGGCACAACTTACTTTCGTTAGTAGTCGATATCATACCGTCTAGTAGTTCACATGGGGAAGCCCCCACTGATCATGGGTACGGATTGGGTAATAAAAGGAACTGGTTAAACATACTTTCAACTACGGGGTAACCCCCACGGCAAATAAGCCAACGAAAGTCAAACCACGTTTTCAGAAACAACTTAAAACGAAACAACCAAACGTGAACTCACTCAACTTTGTTGTTGACTCGTTGTTACATGCCTTACAGGTCGCTAGATGCTTTTGGAGCTTGCACGAGGAGAAGGTTGTTGTGGAATACGGATTGTTAAGTCCCGTATTAAACTTCTAAACCTTATGAACTTATTAAACCTACGTTTTGGACTTTAAACTTATGAACTATGGGACTTATGTTTTGAACTTACGTTTTATGCTTCCGCTGTCAACCTAAAATCGGTTTACTTCCTTTTGGTCACCAATCGTATTGCGTTTGGTTTTATTTACTTAATTGTGTTGTTCAATATGATTGGTGGCTCGATCCTGGTCACGTCACGCCTCCAAGCGGTGATACTCCGCATGGTGGATTTTGGGGGTGTGACAGACCCCTTCTTCTTTGTTTGATTCCGCCAAACAAAGATTAATTCTTATGTTCAAAGAACGATACATTTATTTTATAAGAATTAATAATTGAAGAAATCCCATTCTCACTGTCTCTATTTTTATTCTTTGAATGTTTATACACTTCACAAACACCCGTCTCTACGAGTGAAGAAAGTTACATCATTCGAACAGGGTCGCTAAAGGGGACCAACAATCTGTTTCTACAACCATCTGTATAATTATTATTTTGAACTTTGAACATTCGGTTTCTAATAGTAATTTCCTTCCAAGCCTTCCGTTGTGCTATAACGGTGTTTAATTATCTATGATGATATCAACTACGTCACGATACTCCCCACCGGGTTATGTGGAAAATATCAGGGTGTGACACTAGGTGGTGAGTGTAGGTCCCCTATCCCGTATGGATCGTCACAAAACTGATAATCAACCAAGGGTGCGGAATCCCCTTGATCAATCGGTTAAACAAAAACGAGAAACACGAAACACTTCACAAACTGATCTTCTGAGATTATCCAACAAAACGTTTACAACCACTCAAGATCTTTTAAGAACTCACAGATGATTTCCGTGTATTCTCTATCACACACAATTCGAATGCTCTCACACAAATGTCTAAAAGTCTAACCTAAAACCTATAGCATAAGGTTGTTTATATACTACAACCTTTGCTACTTGAATTGGGCTAGGCCCGTATACAATTATAACACAATTCGGGCTAGACTTGTTAATACAAACTTGGACTAAAACAGTCCAAACTCGGACTAATTGGGCTTCACCAAACTCGAATTCTTCTAAGTCATCATAACCCAAACTGTTTAATATCCAAAGACCAAGCCCAAGCTGTTGTCACATAAAATGCACCAACAGTGAGTTTCCCCTAGAATGGTGGGGGGCCTAGTCATCAGCGTTGTCTGTGTTCGCAGGGCGTGGGTAACCTTTCCCCAATGGGTTTGCCCGGGTAACCGGGCCTGTATAGTATTCGTTACCCGTTCAAAAAAAAAAGAACACCAACAACATCTTGCATAAAGTAATTCATGTTTGATGAAATGAATTGTTCATCTTCACAGACAAAAACAATACAACTCCCAAAAAAACACACCCATCATAACATCATCCTCAATAACATTTAACAGAAGAACAAACAGCCGCAAAGGACAGGCAACATCACATCCTTTTTACCATACAACATCAAACAAATAAATAATCTGCAAAAAACACGGTTGTCTCTGATGCTACACAAAGTTCATCGTCATAGACACCAAGATTAAATGAAGGCCAACCAAAAAGGTTTAGACCCTTTGTATATATATATATCAAAACAAAATCCCCAAAACATAAGTTCACAAAAAATACAAAGAATATCAATGAAAATCAAAAGCCATTGAGGTGAGTCGAATACAATAGAACACCGGAAAGAGGTCGTGCCGGTGTAAATAAACGACATTCAATCGCATATCCGTTACATAAACTGTTAGTAAACGACAAAAACTAGAACATTGGAACGGCCCTAATAGTTCAAATCCCTTTGAGATTACCTTATGTGGATAACAACGAAGCTTCAACAATCCAAGCCCAACAAACAAACAGTCAACTGAAAAAGAACCAGTAAACGACGGTGTAAAACACTAGAAACCGTCGCAAAAAACACGGTCCAAAGAAGGCGATGATGGTGAACTTGGAAGCAAATGAAGAATCCCTCACTAAATAAAACCCTTATATAGCAAGATAATGTAAAACAATAAAATAACAACTTACGAATGCCCAATACCTATAAATCAAAAGATGCAAAACTGCAAACAATGTCGAACTAACATACCCAAAATTTTATGATTTAATATTTGATAATAAATTTTTATATAAATCAAAAGATGCAAAACTGCAAACAATGTCGAACTAACATACCCAAAATTTTATGATTTAATATTTGATAATAAATTTTTATTTCCGGTATTTAAAGGACTTCAAAAATTCAATATGAAATTTCTTTGGTTCCAAATAAAAACAGTAGCATCGGAGTAGGTGGCTTGTTTTTATTGATTGATTCATAAGAAACATATAGGTATACTAACCTATATACGTTTAACTATATAAAGTAAGTCCATTTAAAATATTAAAATATAATAAAAAAACAACCATACATAAAACAGATATTTAACAAAATTAAAAATTCAACAAACAAATAAAAATTCCACGCCGACAGAACAAACACTCATAAAACCCTATTTGGATCAAATCATGCATCCAATCAGAAGTTTAAAATTGTATCACAAACTACCGTGCCCACAATCACAATAAATATGCAATCTTTGCCCATATATTCCTACCAATTCCCCTCTTATTTTCATTTTTCTAGAGAGAGAATCAAGTGAGAGAGAAAATGTTGAAAGCAATTTTAACATTTCTCATATTCAACCTAGCCATAAGCCCAACAAGATCCAACACTCACTTCATCCACAAATCATGCAACACCACATTGTACCCTGAGCTTTGCTACTTGTACCTCTCGCCGTTCTCAACCAGGATCGGAACCAGCCCAAGACTCTTGGCCCAAACCGCTCTAGCCGCAACCCTCAGCAACACACGGAAGACCTTGAAAACACTAAGAACTTACACGAAAACCCACAAATTGACAAAAAGAGAACTCGGCGCTATGAAGGATTGCCTTGAGGAGATTGATGATTCGGCTTACGAGCTCCACATATCCATGGTGGAAATGGGTAAAGTCCGATCCGGACCCAACTTTTTGTATAATATGAATAGTATAGAAACATGGGTCAGCGCTGCGTTGACCGATGATGATACATGTATAGATGGTTTTTCCGAACGCGGTATGAATGGAGAGGTCAAGACCATGGTTCGTAAACATGTTTCGACCATTTCGCACCTGGCTAGCATCGCCCTCACTTTCGTTAACAAATATGCAAACGGGTAACTAGTTGTTTCAAGGATTGAGGGATTTATAGTTAAGTTTATATAGTTTTCCTCGATGTTAATTATCAAATAATGTTAATACCATTTGAGCATAGATCTTATCGAAACCCCACACGTTTTTTTTTACATTTGTTACAAGCACATGATAAAAACATATGTATATTTTTATATACATAGCGTTTCTTTTTATCTGGTAACTTTAATTCTTGAAATAAAAGAGTTATTGATTGTTAAGTTTCTATACTTTTATCCATAAAGTTATGGGGCATGAACAAAAGTCACCATCGATTTATTATGTTATTCTTTAATAAGTAATTTCTTATGAAGCACGTTGTATATTTTAAAGTGAAATTACCATACATAAAATACAATGTTAAGAGTATTATATAACTTTTAATACATGATATTTTAAAAAAGAAACATTAAATAAATTGGTTGGTTATGTTCCTTATACCATACAATTTTGTCGGTTTGGAAACAATAATGTCGTGGGGCATGGGCTATATTGGCTTTGCCATGCATTTGTACGAAACAAAAAAATATATATTACTTTTGATGTACCTTAACTTGTTTGATCTAATTAATGTACCTCCATCTACTATATAATAAATATAAATAATTGTATACTTGACGTGTTTTAAAATTCTCAATTAGGTGGACTAATAATATTCGAGCCGTGTCCTGCTTTAGTTTAACTTTCTCTACCTTAATTTAAATCGTTTTTATTTTAGTTATGTTATTTAAGACTAAAATAATTTTTGGCATTGATTTTTTTTATAAAAAAATGACAAAACTGTTTTTTTTTTAAATAATCAAACTGCTTAGTGTATACAACTAGTTGATTCCCCACCCGCGTTGCGGGGCGATGGCCAAATAGTTCTCAATCAATTAAAAAAAACTGCTATAATTTTGCTAGGAAAAGACTAAAATGATGATAAGACTGTAATTTTTGGCTCAGGGCAAAACTGTAATTTTTCAGGACTAATGAGCGAGTGTTAGGCAGCTTCTTTAGACGAAAAAAAATTAAATCGAGTCAACCAATTAAAACAAAAAACTTTTATAGTTTTGCTAAAAAAATTAAAACGATAGGGAAAACGTAACTTTGAACTGAGGGGGAAATCATAATTTTGTTTCAGGGATAAAATCGTAAATTAAATGGACCAATGAGGTTGAGGGCAAAATCGTAACTTGGCTGTGTGAGAAAAAAAACTAATGGCAAAACTGTAAATTTAAACGGGAAAAAATCGTAATTTTGAACGAGGGCAAAATTGAAATTTTTAGCTAGGAATAAAAGCGTAAATTTAATTTTAAATGGGGGTAAAAACATAATTTTGAACAGATGGAAAAATCGTTATTATAAGGAAAAAAAACCTAATGGCAAAACTGTAAATTTAAACGGGGCAAAATCATAATGTTGAACCGAGGGAAAAATTGAAAATTTTTAGCTGGGAGTAAAAGCGTAAATTTATTTTTAAGTGAGGATAAAAGCATAATTTTGAACTGATGATAAAATCGTAATTTTAAAACGGGATAAAATCGTAAATTTGTTGGGCAAATAGGGGAGTGTCATGCATGACTATAAATATAAACGGGAAAAAAATAGTAATTTAGCAAAAAAAAAAAAAAAAAAAAAAAAAGGTTGGCAGGTGGCCGCCCAACTCAACCAACCCAATGAAACCACTATTGCCCGAGATGGTTTTTGTTATAGTAGATAATTTTAAATACCAACTTTCAGATTCTTATTCCACTGATTGATTTGGATACCAATTTTTTTCTTTTTTTTTTAATGGCAAATTTGGATCACTGACGACCACTGGAGTATTATCATGCCATTAGCGGAACCATCTGATTATATCCATCTGCACTAGACATAATGTCTATACACCAATTCAGGAGAAAAATCCAATAAATTTTGGAAAACCCCCCCTTGTGGGAATCGAACCAAAATTTGTTTTATTAAAAAATTATAATTATTTGAAAGATTTGAGCATTTTAAACGATATAACATATAGGATGTACGGTGTAGTTTTTATTAATGATAAAACTATTGGATGATGATCATTATAGAACACTAACTATTGAGAGAACAAAAAGAACAACTCTAAAACACTATTTTGGGATTTAAGTTTCATGTTTTTTAAATTTTATGTTTCTTACATTCATATGTGTATTATATATACATAAAAAACCATATTTTTTTTTACCTACACGTAGCTTACATACATGTTGGTAATTTAACCTACACATAACCTACATATGTGTAGTTTATAGAAAAAGTGAAATTTTTTCATATTTTGTTTTGAATTCTAGTGTAAGAAACAATAAATCTTACATTTGCAACATTTTCATTTACTTTTTAGGTTTTTAGGATTGAAAAAATGAGTGATTCATTGTGTTCTACGTGTTCTCGCAATATTTTGTATTCTGCATAGAACCTTCCCCTAAAACTATTCAAAATTCATTTTTTGTACCTTTTTATAGTTTATTAAAATGTCTACATTATTTTGAATATTTCTTTCATTATTTACTAATATCCATTCCAACGTATCTTTTAATATACAAATTATTATATATATCAATTTATAACGTCCATTTGCGCTAGTGTAATTTTCACTTTTTGGTTTTGACCACAAGAATTTCTTACTTTCCTTTTGGGACAGTTAACAACTCTCACACACACATGATACATCGGTAACTGAGAGCCGAAGAGAGAATGAAGGAATCCGGTGAGTACGTCGGCGCGTGAGGTGTACCTATCCACGTGGCACCGTCCTATTAATCGACATTTTCATTTTCCACCAAAGCCCGAACGGTAAATGTGCGTAATTAATTTTCCGGTAGCGGCAAGGCCGCAAGGCCACCACGTCTCCGCCGATGTGATGAGACTATGGACATGCAAACCATCATGCGTGAGTAATTCATCTCTTTCTTTGTCGCATGGTACCGACGAGCGGTGGCGGTGGGAAGGTGCCGCTTAAGGGGGCAATGTTCTCAGTTCTCACCGTCATTTGGGGTGTATTTTAAGATTGTGATGTTGGCCGGCGATGACCAGGAGGGAAGTGGTTGACTGCCGGGAGAGAGATGAGCAAGCAGGGAATAGGTGGTTGTCGTTGTGCGGTGGCGGATTAATAGTTGTGTGGTGGCTGGCGATGGCAGTGAGGGTGTTGTGTTGATGGTTGTAGAGAGAGGGAGAGAGAGAGAGAGAGAGAGAGAGTTAAGGTATTTAAAAATTATTTCTGATGACTTGTGGTGGTTGTTTCCCACAACAATACATTCATAGATTTATTAATTGTTGTCAGTGTATATTAAAAATAAAGGTCAAGATGGGTAATGTCAAGATAAGTTTGAGTCACAATGAGTTGAGTTAGGATAAGATGAAAAAAAATTATGAAAAAAAATTAGTAATAAAAATAGAAAAAATATATAAAAAACTAAAAACGAGAAGCAATAAAAAACAAAAATAATATAAAATCTAAAAAATATAAATAAAAATAAAAAACAAAAAACTATCATGCAAACGATCTAAAGAACCAAAGCAGTAACTATTTTACTTTACTAATCTTTCTAATTTGACTGGTTTAATATTGAAAATTAAGGTGATTAAATTCTATAGCATGTTTGCTACAATGTTATTTTTTTGTCCTTTTCCTTTTTTTGTCTTTTAAATTGTTGTCTTATTGTTTTACTTTTCTTTTTAAATTTTAGTCACACATTTATATTTATATATACTCTAATTTGCAACATTTTGTTGCATTAGAGGTTGTACCTCAAGCTTTGTTGATGTCTCATGCAGTAAAAGGTTGTACACACTGCTTAGAGTCATCTACCAGTTTTGTTGGTATTTGACCTTAACTTTTCCATAGAGAGAGACATAAAAGCAGATGCAGACTTTAGAGAGAGAAAGTAAGAGTCTGAGAAAGTAGAGAGAGAGGGCGGCAAAGAAAAAGGGATCCGATGGGTTCCCGCGGCGGAGCCATGGTGCCTTTAGATGGACCTACAGCACTGGTGGTCTAGGTGGTGTCGGGTTCGAGAAATAAACAAGAGTGGTGGTGCTAGGGTTTAACAGAGGATGATGGTGGTAAGAGGCGGTGGTTCAGTTGACAACTTTCACGACCTCTTCCTTTTCTTAAAACCCCCTTCTGTCTTGTCTCTCATGTCCTCATCCATTCCTCTGGGGTTCTCCCCCTTCTCCGACGAAGGAGCCGACGACGGTAGTGATGGCCGGCCATGATGAAGACGACGGTGTTTCTTTTGTTGAGAAGTGACGGTGGTAGTGATGGTCGGCAAGACGATGGTGTTTCTTTTGTTGAGAAGTGGCGGTGGAGACAAAGATTAGGGTTCCGCGATGTCTTCTGGTACAGTTCCAGCCAAACTCATGTAAGGTTCTAGCATACAATGATGTGAATTTATTATATATTCTCTTCTTAACCGAATTCGCAAAATCTACCTTTGTTTTTCTATCGACGGAAAAATAGAATATATTCACATGTAAATTAAGATTGTTTGATATATTAATGTGAACGAGAAACTTCCTCAAGTGATTGTAGATATATTGAGAGCTCGAATCGTTGGATTGCATCATTACCTGATGCTATTTGTAATGCTTGCTTTCTCTGTGCTGTTTGGCTCCATAGAAGCTCCTGGTCTTGGGATTGGTGCCCGGTACATGTTCACTATGGCAATAGGACGGCTTTTGCGAGCCCTAAGTTTTGCATCTACAATTCTGCCATCACCTCGACCTTGGTGTGCTGCAAGTCGGTTTGATGTCCCTCAACATCCACATCGTTGGGCACAGAAATTTTATGTCCCGTATGCTTCTGACTCCAATGCTATAAGAAATGTCATTCATCATGATATGGTGTATGGTATGCCCTCAAAGATGTATGTCACTTTTATGTAGTTGGATCTACTTTACACTTTGAACATAACTGCTATGTTGTGTAATACAACTTGCTTAGATTGCTTGCTATTTATTTATTTATTTTTATGCACATGTTAACAACGAGTTGTTGATATATTTATCAGATGGTGGTGTTGTGCAAGATGATGAATATAGACCATATTGGGGGTTCATCAGCTTCTTTGCTGATTTCCTTCGACCCGTTCCTTCGGGAGAGGCTGCATAGATTAATTTGCTAAAGAAAGCGGGAGGCGGGTGCAATGATCTTCTATACAGTGGGCACATGCTTGTTGCGGTCCTTACAGCCATGGCTTGGACGGTAGAGTATATTTTAATAGAACGATGCATAACAAGGTGTGCTTATATGAACTAAATTGGTTGTAATGTAGGAAGCATACGGAGGTTTGAGGTCAGTGTTTATATGGATGCTTGTAGCACATAGTGCCCAGAGAGAAGTACGGGAAACACATCACTACACAGTAGACTGCATTGTAGCAATCTATGTCGGCTTCATGTTGTGGAAGATGATTGGGTTTCTGTGGCCACTCAACAACAAAAAGTCGAGACTGAAGAGGCTTGAAAAGATCGAGAGCAAGCTTTACCAAGCTGCAAAAGATTCAGACTTGGACCAAGTGCGAGACCTCTTAAAACAAGTGGACTCCACCGCCAAGGATCAAATTGGGAAGGAGAGGGCTATGCGAAATTTTGCTGGTGGAACCGTCATTTTTGCCCTTACCGTCGTGTTGGCGTTTGTTTTAACCAGTGACGGGTTGTTGGTGGTGGTTGTCTCTTTTGTGTGATTTTGTACCACGAACACAAATTATAATTGAACTTCAATTGTTCTGTTGTATTAGTTTTAGGACTTGCTGTTCTGCATTTGTAATTTGTAGGTTGGGAAACTTGATGCAAAAATGGAATGTGGTTGCCGGCCGCTTCATCAATATACACATGTGAAATAATGTTGTAATTGTAAAGTGGTTGAATAAGTAATTAAGTATGTTACATTTAACGAGTAAATGATCGTTGCCGATCAGAATGGTAGTGAAGTGGTTAATTATAAATCAAGTAGATATTTTTTAACTTGGAAAATAAGAGGCGTTGTATATATTTTTTTAATTGATTTGAGTTTTCATGAAAGAATAAGCACTAAACAGAGTGGTAACACACTAAAAATATACAACTAACATTAGAGGTTTTATGTGAAGATTGGGAATTAAAACGTAAAAGGCAGAAACAACAATTTGAACAGCTTGCTTGAACTAAATTAGTGTCGTTGGGAATTTGATTGGTATCACACACTATAACAACCGATAAAGAAAACCCATAAGAATAAAGTTGTAATTCAAAGAAAAAGTATAATGGTGTCTACTATAGATGGAAACACGATTCTGCGCTCCGCACATATACAATTCTGGAAAGGAGATATATTGGCAGATTGATTACTTTTCTTTTGTTACGTTTTTAAGGTGTTTTATCCTTTTTTGTTGTTTTATCGATGTATAGGGTGTTCTCTGTTTACCAAATAGTCACATAGGAAGTTTACAAATTGACGTTGTTTGTCATAAGGAGATAGTACGAGGATTGCTAAGAAGTTTATGTGTGGAGATGTTAAGACTCGAGGTTCAACGTGTTTAGTAGTGTACACACTTATTTATATAACGTTGTACTTATAGTTGTTACTCGGATTTTGATGACGAAAGAAGTATGATAAGCTTAAACATAACTGGTGTAAATCTGATTGATTGCACGCCAATGTCGTTGCCCCCGGCGCAACGCGCGGGTGACTTTTCTAGTTTATATTCTAAATACCGATACCGATTAAACAGCGTTGATATACTGGTATCGGTATTCGTTTTTATTGTTTCCAAGCGATGTAAAACACGTGTCTATATCTTTTGGCCATATTAAGAAGTAAGAATCTTTATTGGTATTCAGTTTTATTGTTTTCGATCAATGTAAAACACGTGTCGATATTCGTTTGGTTATATTATGACTTTATTTTATGTCTCTCTTTTGGTTGTTATAACGAATGAGTACTGGTACCATAATAAAACAAACAGATATCGACCGAATTTCCATCATTCATGTCATCATTGTGTCTACGTTTTCATCTTAAATTTGTTAAAAATGGGTCGCCCCCGCCGCGAAGCGCGGGAACTACCCCTAGTTAATAAGAAATTCAATTCATTTCGAATTGCAGTTTTCCATGATATATAAATACAAAGCTAATTCATTACATTTTTCATAATAATACATATTATTTCTTCCGTCGAAATCATCTAAGTTCATCTTCTCTTTCATCAAAGTATTTAATTCCGGTTCAACATCTATATTATCAAAATTCAAAACTTATTGTATCTGATACGTGCCTCATGGCTCGTGCATCACAACCCATGCACCTGACCCATCTCCACGTTATGCATGATAGATTAGTTTTGACCACTATAGGGTAGTTATCATCCATGATCACCCATGTTCACATTTATTTATGTTTTTGCACTTTTATTTCAGTTATGCATATTATGTATTTAAATAGATTGAAGGAATGACAAAAAAGGAAGAGAAAATTGTTGCAAAACTAGTCTTGTTCTTTATCTTTGTTCTTGGAGCTTGACCCCCTCTAAGGGTTATCTATCTTGAGAGTTTGTAGGTTTTCTTCGTAAACCTATCAGTATCACACTATGTTATTCTATCTCTTTTTTTTTAATACCTACCTTAATAATAGTAACAATAATAATAATTTTTATACGCTTTTACGTAGTTATGATGTTAAGTAGTGTTAATTAATTGAGTTGTTCAGTACACAAACAAAATGAGTGGAGCAAAAATACCTTTGTTAAATGACCTTTGTAAGAATAAATAAATAATATATTTATTTATATATGACCATTATAATCATTTATATAATAATAGATCAAAATATATAACAACCTATTAAATAATTAGTTGGTAATTGTTGATGGGCCTAATTACCCTTATTAACTAATTAGGGTTTCCTCTTGGGTGCATATATAAGGAGACTTATGTAGAGGTTCTAAGGTTAGACACATAACCTAATTACTCTCATAACATCAATCGACCTCCTCTCCTAACCGATTCCCCTTTATCGGTTTCTTCATCACCATCATTAGATTGCACTCTAAGGAGGAACCAGATCAAGCTGACAATCATGTCAAACACTGTTGTTGCGTCTCCATCTGGATTCTCTGCTGGCCTGTACTGATGCAATCAAAGGTATGTTTTCATGTTTTCCATTATGTCTAAACAGAACTGATCAACATGTGGTATCAGAGCATATGTTGATTAGTCAGTTATGTTATCGTATCCATTAATTCTGGGATTGAAATCATGAAAACAGAAATTTTGAATAACTTCATAATCATAACCGCCAGTTTCGAGTCATGACCCGAAATCATTGTTTTCGGAAAAGAATGTTAAATTAATGACACAAAATCATAATAGTTAAAATCAACAAATTCGAAATCTGTTTTAGAAGCCTTAATTTTCAGGTTTCGGGTTCCAGAATTATTATTTTATTTTTTTAGGGTTCATCATGTGCTCTTAGGGAAATTCAAAAATTCCTTTATGTTTTGGAATGTAATTAGGATTATTGAGTGTTTTTCCTGTTTTGATCCAATTTTATCATCTAAGTTTATTCGAAAACTGTTAATTGGTAATCAGATAAAATTTTCGAAATATTTTGATAAATTAGATCATCACTAAAACAGGAAACCATATCTCAAAATCCCTAAGAATTCGAATTTTCAGTTATGTTTTCAGAACAACAGCTGTAACAGGGTTTTCGAGATCACTTTTAACGACCCGAGACCAAGATCTCGACTCGAGACCACAAGGTCTCGACTCGAAATCATAAGGGTTCTTAAATCTTTATAACTCGAGACAACGGTTTCGACTCGAGACCATAAGGTTTCGACTAAGGGCTTCAATCTTCACAACTCGAGACCATGGTTGCGACTCGAGACCTCATTATGGATTCGAGATCTCATAAAACACAGTAGTCGAGACCATGATTACGACTCGAGACACTGAGGTTGCGACTCGAGACCTTAATGAGTCGAGACCTCATAATGTTACAAGATGAGTCGAGACTGGACTCGAGATCTCACTCGAGACCTCATAACTAAGTCGAGATCTCATAACTGAGTTGAGGTCTCATAACTGAGTCGAGACCTCACTCGAGACCTAAGACTAACTCGAAATCTCAACCTCATTACTTTAGGCTGTTTAATGTGATAACTAAATAATTGGTTTTGTAATTAGATAATTAATCAGAATCAAATAAAGTTTCACAAAACCAAAATAGCTTAACTTGAATGAGCTTCTGATGTATCACTTCTGGCCAAAGCTGATTTGATGCATCTATTTATTGTTCAAGTATTACGAAAGCTATGTTGAGTATGCATTACAAACGTGAATGTCTTAATTTATGGCCAAAACTGATTTAATTCATTCATGTATAGCATACTTAACAAGTGCATAACTAAAGTGATTGTCTCATTTCTGGCCAAAGCTGATTTGTCACGATTACTTTGCACACATGCTTAAATGATTACACTTCTGGCCAAAGCTGATTTGTCTTCGTTTAAGTAGAACTTTAAATAAGTCTATTATTTTGATGTTAGTAATAGACATACCACAACCTCTTCACATAATGACCCTTATATCGATGATCCTTCATTAATTTTATGATCATTTCGTCTGCCTTATTTTTTAGTACCCATAATTTTACTCACTGTAATTTTCTTCTATAAATCAATATCTCATCCACTCTAATTCTTAAACCTAAAATGTTTTGCTTTATTTAAAGTTTCTATAAGAATTAGCTCTTAAATTAAATCATTGATTATCTCTTAAGACACGATAATCCTATTGCTCTCTTCTGATAAAGCACTACAGAAGAAAAGTAGAGCATGATGATTAGGATAAATCAAACATGATGTCTCTTATGATAATCAAGAACTCTCTAACATAAGTGCTGTCACTAAAGTTATTACAGATTAAGTCTTTCCTAAGACTAATCTATTATATATGAAATAATCACAAGAATTCCTAATATGCATGCCTTCATTTAAAATTCTAAACTATAAGCTAAGTGGTATATGTGAATACATAATAATGTACAATACCATGACCCATAAAGTTAAGGGCTTACGCATGGAAATAAGTACATTTTTCCAGTACATTACATACTAAGATTTTCACTTGTACAATTTGATGCCTTATAAATCAACTATAACACTCAAAAGTACCAAAGTACAATGAGTGTGTTGATAAGCAACATATGTACAAAGAAATAAATGTTTGAAGCTGGAAAATAAGTTGTAACTCACCTTAGAACCATTTAAAACTTTAAAAGAGGATTGTTCTAAGGTCCATAGACAAATTACAAGTAAAAATTCCAACTTTAAGGTTCTTCAAGGGAAAATCTCAGTGCATAATTATGCCATTAGACTAGACATAAGCAACGAGACTATCCATTATTCTAAAGAACAGTTAGATAAATTAATTAGATAGTCACTTACTAAAGATATTTAAGTCTACTAATTTTAATATTCCAATTAACACATGATTAGTTGACTCTAGTCCCATACGTTTCCTTACCAGAACTAAACAAATAACTAACATGAGAGTTAGTGACAAAATTAAAAGTTAAGGCTATAAGAACCATAATAAGCAGTCTTCTAACAAAGCTTTTCGATACCTTACAAATTCTGAAGATTAATCAGAATACAGTATCATTACTTAGGCTATGTTATGAAGGTTGTGAGGTTCGCATAGTCAGCATAAAGTTACACTTACCTTAAACTCTCATCTTATTTGTTCTCAATATCTGGATAGAAACATTATTAAGATGGAACTAGATGATACCTTACACTATCACAACTTTTGTTATCATGCAAATGAGAATTTGACAAATGGAAAATTAGACCTATAAATTTCATCCATTATAACCGAAATTCATGAGAAATCATGACATGGTTAATGAGGATGATTTTCATCTAATCTCATTCTAAGTGATTTTAAATCATGACATTAAAGCCCTAAAATATGACTTGGCTTAAGGAATAAGTATGTGTCCATCATAAGTCATTCATTGACATTCGTGGAACTTATTCCAAATGGAATATTCAGACATAATTCATTTATCATTTAAAGACTATCAACTTGTATCTAAATTTTGTCACATATGGCCAACGGTCTTAGAAGAAATCTATTCATATATACACTTAATAAGATTTCTATTAAATATGTCCCTAAAGTTTCTTATGATATCTGGACATTAAAGAAATCAAATAAAGTCTAACATATATATGATAGGTTCCCACGTCACGTACCTCATTGAAACTTCTCTTGTAGCATTCTAGAGATATTAAAGATCAGTGGGATCATTAAGTGTCTTAATAATAACTTGCAATAGTTGCAAGAGGTGGGGGAGCGAAAACTTTATATTACTTCAATTTACACCTCTTGTACTAGACATTGCTCCATTATGACACTATTCTATCATAACTTGTCTCCTTAAAATATAAAGTTACACTTACAAAAGTTTCATTGTTGCTTAATTGTGGGCACACTTAGATTTCTTACCTAAACTAACATACTCCTCAACAAGAGAAACTACAACGACTAACGTCATTAACCTGTTTCTCTATTAGAATTTGTTGGTCGTTACATATTGACCCTAAGCATGCTGAGTTCCTAAAGTTTTCTAAGGTGAGTGGGAGCAGTCAAAGTCCTTATCATGACTTGCAAGGAATACAAGAGGCGGGGGGAAGAGTGTCATTAAATTTCACTCCGAATTTAACTCCGATTACACCTCTTGTACACCATACTGCACCAACTCTTACAAACTTAGAATCTTGAAAATGATAGCAACCTAACCAAGAGCTAATCCATAAAACTGAAACTTTTAAAACCCAATAATCAACTCAGGAGGTCATCTAGGTTTAAAAGCCTACTAACTTTGATAATTACATAACCTCCCTAATGAAGTTGAAATGGATTTTGGAAATGTTTAATGATCCTATCTCTTCAAATTAAGTCATTAGTGTCAATCAATCATCTGAATGAAATAAAACTGCTTTCTAGTAAAACTGATTTTATGTGTTCGTATAACGTTTGGGATTTGATTACCTAAGAGTGTTCATAACTAAACCAAATCCTGGTATAAGCGTTAAGACACGAAGAGGCATGATTGATTGTCAAAGGTTATACTTAGAAAGAGATAAATTATCAAAGATTTCTTTAAGGATCATCACTGTTCTAGTAGCTTATAATAGTTTAAAGCTACATTAGATGAACATTAAAAACAATTTTCCCTAACAAATGGCTGACATATTTCCATGTTCATAAAACAACCTGAAAGTTCCAAACTGAAGGTTAAAGAACACTTTATTTGTAAGCCAATAAAATCCATGTATGGGTTAATGCAAACATCATAATGTGATGAAATCTTAACGTAATTATTTTCATCAAGAATCAAGTGGATTAATGTACCTACCTCAAAATGAGTGGGAGCAACTAAGATAAACTTGTCTATATAGATGATATTCTTTTGACAAGTATATGTTACATAAGTCAAAGCATTGTTAACACAAACTTTGATATAATAGATCTCAGAGATATCTCTTACGTGATAGATATCATAACATACCGAGATAGACCCAATGGGACATTAGTTTCGTTCCATAAGTTTAACATTAAATGGGTCCTTACATATGTTTCAAACAATAATGCTCTCATTTAGAGGATAATAGGATAAACGAGATTATTTACGTACGCTTCATTAATTAGAAACCTTATGTAAGTTCAAGTCTATACTCGTTTAGATATTACTCACATTGCAACACACTAGATATGTCTAGATAAACGTGAAGCATCTAATAGAGTATTACAATATCTTTAAAGGAAACGAGAGGCTATAATTTAAAGAAGAAGTGAGAACTCAAACCGGTTGATTACTTTAACTTTGTAATATTCAAAGATGACAAAAATGTAATTTTGGGTATATCTTTATGTCAGCTGATGCGTGTGAAGTGTGTATATAAGTTTAAGTATATTTTAAGCCCTTTTACACTTTCTTTAGCCAAGTTTTAAATTTATAAAACACGATATTTACTAACACTAAACACACATATGGGCAAGTGCACCCATCGTGAGCGTAGTATAGTGTTGGCAAGATACCGAGGTCGTCCAAGGATACAAGAGCTTTTAGTACCGGTTTATCCTCAACATCTAATCAAATCAAAAGTTTAGAAAAAGGTTTTAAACTAAGAAAAATAAAAACTAACTAAAATGCTGAAAATAAAAATAAAAGAAAAAACAGATAGACAAGATGAATCACTTGGTTCCGACTCGTGTATAGTGTAACCTTTGATTATTTCCGCACTTTTGCACTTATTTAAGAGATTATCTTAGTTATTGTAGTAGGCCCCTCTTTTGAAGGTGACGTTACCCTCAACCCAGTAGTTTGAGTCAGCAAGGATACAATCCTAAAGGGTCGGATTATTGAAAGATAATGAATTAAGTTATTAATGCAAATGATGGTAGGCCCCTCTTTTGGAGGTGACGTTACCCTCGACTAAGTAGTCTGAGTCAGCAAGGATACAGTCCTAAGTAGCCGGGTTATAGTATTAATAGTAGTTAACTTATGAGGGGATCAAAGAGTTTGGACCCCCGCCATCCAATACCGTTAAGTATTGAAGGAGGTCCTACTAAATTTGACCCAGGTCCCTTGCAGGATCTCTAAACGCCGAACAACGGCAAGTCTCTTACCAAACCGTTCCCTTAACCCCCGACCAGGTAGCCAACATACCTCCATATAGACCGTGGAGATATGAATGGTGAAAATCTTTTATTTTATATAGACAGTAAAATAATGCCAAGACACCACGGACAAACGATAAGGAAGAATCACCTTCAACATAAGAAACTAGTTATTAAAGTCATTAATACAAAACCAAGTAAAAAGTGCGAAAAGATTAAAAATAAAAAGTATTACACTAGACATTTGTCTTCACCAAATGATGTAAGAGACTTAGGCAAACATGGCCTTGATTGTCAAGAACTCTTACGATCAATCTTGGATCCCGAGACGACTCACACACTCTATGATGGACAATGGATGATGGTGGTGGATGATGGTGTTATTGTGGTGGTGGGTGGTGGGTGAAGTGTGAGAGAGGTGGTGTGCCAAGGGATGGTTTGAGCTTGAGCCAAGCACTCCTATTTATAGGCTGAACAGAAGCTCGGGCACGGCCCCGTGTCCAGTGGGCACGGCCCCGTGTCCACATCCTTCTCTTTCTTCATTTATTGCAGCTTGTCTTTATTAGTTGACCACGCCCCTGTGTCCGCTGAGCACGACCCCGTGTGCAGAAGCATATCTGTACTATGAAGATTTGCCTGGATTCTGTGAATCTTATAGTTGACCACGGCCCCGTGTCCGCTGAGCACGGCCCCATGGTGGGCAATAGAAGCTTCTACCACTTTGTCTTTTCTGCTGACACTTGGGCACGCCCCCGTGCTGGCTGAGCACGGGGCGTGTTCAGCCTTCTGTCTTCTTGTTTTGCTTGGGAAGATGCTGTCGTGGGGTCGGGCATGTCACGTTTGTTCCTTTTCTTGTATTTATGTTAGATTTTGATGTCTTTTTACTTCTTTTGTTAATTTGAGCTCATTTAATCCTGAAAATACAAAAGGAAGACAAAAGCACACTTTTTCCAACATTAGTACTAAAAAAGGGTTAGTTTTATGCCACAATTGATGTAATTTATATGTTGCATTTTGCACACATCAAATACCCCCACACTTGAATCTTTGCTTGTCCTCAAGCAAAACTCTTTATAATGTGGCTTTACACTCCCAAATGGAATGGGTAGAAGAGAAAGTTTTTAGGCTTGTCATAGCGTGTCGGGATTTCCAAGATTCTTTATTTAATTTTATTTTTATTTATTTACAATCCTATTCGTCATGATTTATTTAAAACTTTTCATAAGATAAATTACTTATTAGGGCATAACATGCCTCTTTTAAAATTCTATTTATATACAAGTTCACATACCTCACGGGGGATCACTCATCACTCGGCCGAAAATGTATTTTAGTGGATCACTCGAGAGCGGCATGGAACTTACTCCTACCATAGGCTTGCCAAGCAATCAATCCTCATTCTTTTTAACTATGTACCTTTGTAAATATCAAGAGGACTTTTTGGGTGAAGGTTTAGGCTTGGGTTAAAGGTAGGTGGTTGGGTTAGTGGTTAGTAGAAAGGGTGAAAAAGCGTAAAAAACATCGGTTTTCGTAAGACTTTCTATTTTTCAACTTTTTATTTTGATGAAGCTATTTTTCAAACAAAGTTATTTTTGATGAACTTGCTTGTTTATTTGTTTTTGCTTCATCATCAACACATTTTTTTTTTTTGAAAGTCATATGAAAAATGAGCTAGTTACTAAAACAAAAGGGTTAAAAATGAAAAAGGTTTTGGTGGGTGAAAGGGTGTTTGTTTGAAATGAAAAGGTTTAGGCTCAAAGGGGCTAACTATGGGGATTTTGGGTAGGTGGTAAAAAAAAGAAAAATAATGGTGTAGAAATAAAAAGGGTTAGTCCTAATGCCTCCATCATTTACTTACTCGGGTTTAAGTTGGTAAGGACCGGGAATGTATCGTCATGGCAAGTTCTAGAGTCGTAAGAACCAAGCGGCTATTCACACAAGAAACGAAAAATGAGCATTTAATTTAAAGATATATATATGTATGCTCAATAAAGGCTCAAAACTCACTTTTGTGGGAATGGGTTTTTATGTGATCAAGTATATATAATTAAATTTTAACTAAGCTTGTCATGCCTTTTCATAATTTTCTTATGTTGGTTCTTTTTATCACGACGCTATCGGTTGTAAATTCGTAAAAATATAACCTTTTTTAGAATTTTGAAATTCCCAAATTAAACCTAGACAAGTAAAAGAAAAAGAAAAAAAAATGAAAAAATTTTTTTTTTTGAAAAAATTTGGGGTGATTAGCGGTTCCAATAGAGTTTTGTGTAAGGCTTGTTATTAGGACTTGCAAGATTCAAGGTTTTAGCATCCCCCCCACACTTAAATTACACATTGTCCTCAATGTGTCCCAAAAATAAGTTTTTAGGTTGGTTAAATGTGTAAAAAGGTGTGAAAAAGCAAGAATTTTGTGTTACTGTGCGCTGAACACGGCCCCGTGTTGTCCGGGCACGGCCCCGTGTTCAAGTGCCTGTAACATAAATTAAACAAAAGAAACAGAAGCCTGGACACGGGGGCGTGTTGGGTCCGTGTCCAGTTACCTGAACTGGGTCTTTTTCTGCAGACTGTGCAGCACGGGGCCGTGTTGGGCGGACACGGCCCGTGCCGAACTTACTGTAATGAAGAAAATCGTCGGACGGTTCTGTTTTCCTGCATGGGGTGCTGGTCCAAGTTTTCCCTTGTATCATTTGCCATCCCGAGGGTGTTTTATTCATTTCAACACAATCCAAACACCAAATTAACTAAAACCATCATTCATTAAGTCATAGAGAGAATTACATAATAGTCCTTGAAAATGAAAATTAAAGCAGAAAATAAAAGTTAAAAGTCCTAATATTAGATAGGTCAAGTGATCCGTAAAATCTTCCTAAGGATCTCTACTTCTATAATAAGAACCAAAATTCCGGAAATAGATTTCCGGTCTAAAAGCTTTGTAGAACTCCAAACCGAGCGGTGTCCCTTAGATGTTGTTAGAGCCATTCTTCTATCTCCCTCGGGAGAAGGGAGGCGGTTTCATGTTCCACAACATCTTGTGGAGGGGGAGTGACACCAACCGGAACCCCTTGTAGTATGTCTCGAGGGGGCTCCGGATGCATGGCGTACCACTCAGCTGGTATGATGATTTCAGGAACCACATTCCATGCCCTTTGTGTCACACCCCGATATTTACACGTTTGACCGGTGGGCCCGGTGGGGGAGTATCGTGACGTGGTTGGCAACATTACAGTCAAACAACACAATATTTAAATGCACAGCGGAAGCAAATGAAAGATATATTTTAATCGAATGTAAACGTAATATCAAGTATCACAACAGTCGAAAGTTTATCCACAGATGGATCAAAATAAAATGGAAACAGTAGTTCAACAGACTTTAGGCATCTTAAGCTTGCGAGACTCTTTATTGATGCTAGGAGTAGCCAGCCAATTACGAGTAGTACCTGCACTTAATCTTTTTGGGAAAATACGTCAGTTTACACTGGTAAATACAATTTAACTAACTCATTTTAAAAATGGTTAAAAATTGATTTGAATGCACGTGGCACAAACTTTTTATAACTTGGGATAATTATTTAAATATATAATCTCGTAAAAGGATTACATGTTCCTTATGCGTTCAGTAGCCCGGATCGTGCCGGGTTAAAGATCAATAGACACACCACATTATTTATTTTGGCACTGACGGGTGTACGCCTACACCCCGCGCTTAGGTCGTGGCCATTTTGTAAAATGATGCCAAGGATATCCGGGACATGGTCATTAACCTCCCAAAGGCTTTAAGCAAACAAAACAATTTAAACGGGCCGATCAAATATCAATTAACCACCATACGATGGAAGATTTAATGCCCGACCAAGCGGTATTTTATATACCGTACCCCAAGCCCGTATAGGGAAAATAAGTTAAAAGTATTTACCTTTGCAAGTATAATTCACAAACAGCAAATGCAAGTAGCTTTTACTGGTCCTCCTATTCTGGAACGAAGGTTTATAATAACCTATTAGAATCCTAACGGGTCTTTAATTAAGCCTAAACTTAGACCGGTTAGTTTTAAAGATACGGTTCGTACGCATGATTAAGCGAAGACCGGAATAGAATGTGATTCAGACCCGACAAGTTTGAAGACTTGCCTTATATGGGTAATCTAAGCACATTCTGAATTTTGAGATAAAACGATAAGGTTTGACCCGTTTCGGCTAATTTATGCAAACTAGTTACATAAACTGAACCGAACGCGCAAGAAGCGTAACGGATAACCGTAAGAGCCATATACAGGTTTCCTAAGTTAATATGCCTTAAATATGTTGTGACATCAGTAAGATATCTTTTATTATGCCCGAAACGAATTTAAACACAAACTATGCCCCGTAGGGGTAGTTTGGTCATTTACAAGGTTATAAAAGAGTTTAAGTATTATCCTGAGTTACAGGTCTGATATAATCAGCAAAAATACTTAATTTAATAAGTTATAACAGTAGGGTAAAGCATATATGTGAAATTTATTAATTATAACCAAACTATGCACCGTAAGGGCATTTTGGTCATTTCACATAAGCCGAAAAGCTCAAAACTGAAGTCTGAGTTAAACAACTTTTGCTTACTGTTAAAATATTATAATTTACCTAAAATATCAGTAGGTATCAACCCGTGTATGTTTAAAATGGTTTTAGTACATACTATGCGTTAAAAACGCTTAAAAAGGCGATTAGAAGCCGTTTCCGGGTTCTATATAGAAAACTGATATTTTTATTATTCCAGAAGGCTTAAAATAATTTATTTATCATACAAAATCAGTAGCAAAAGGTTTGGGGTCAAAAGGATATGTAAAACTCATTTTATAGCCCGAAAGGGCAAAACCGACAATTACCGGATCAAGCCTATAACTCTAAGTTATGCTCAGCCTAAAATTAATTAAAAATCTTCAAAAATCCCAAAATAATATATTACATCAGTGGGTAAAGAGTTTGATATTAAAAAGTGGGTTTAAATAGGCTATATGCTAATTATGCCGTTTAATCGCTAAAAAGCTTTCTAATTACGCTAATGAGCATAACTCTCAATCTACACCACAAACTGATCTCAAATTTTGGGTACAAGTTTATATATCATTAACTAAGGTTTCTACTCTTTTATATTTTCAAAAATCACGTTTTATGGTGAAAAGGGCATAATGGTCAACATATAGGCAATTAACGGAATTATGCATATTAATTGGATAACTAATGAACCATGGTGTATAATCACAGAGGGTTATACTAGCACGTAACCTGGTCCAATTAGAGCTATAAGTCATTTCTAAAACATGCTTAAACGGGTCAGAACTGAAAGTCAAAGCAAAAGTCAAATTATGTGACTTTCGGTTCCGAACCGGGTCTCTACTGAAAATTGTCGGGTGGAACATGTTTAGACATGTTCTTACATTAATTACCAAGTTATATTAATGATCAAACAGGTTGTATGGGTTCTACATTGCTAATTATGCATAAATTGGAAATTAAGCATTCTGTTGACTTTTTAATAACAAGTTTGACCCGACATTTGACCTAGTTAGAGTGGGAATCAGAGGGTGCCCTTTTAAGAGTTTATTGCCCACATAATTACCAACTTATAACTACTTTCAATTTGACTAATCACTGGACCAATAATGATTAATCGCTAAGTCAACCGTTAATTACGACGGTTTGACTTTTAAGCTAAAACTAAGCAAAAACTTAACTAAGAAAGGTTAAGCATACTTACTGAAGTCCTATGCACGATTAGTGATCACTTGGGTCTGCTTTGGAGCTCCAGAAATGATCAGATGTGCTGAAGAAAGGTGTGAGCACAATGTTGCAACCTTGTGGCCTTTTATAGTGCTCAAACTCACTTAGATCATTGACAACAAGTGCTAGCAATGGCCATGGATCATCAACAGATGTCCCTAAGGGCCTAGGGGTTGTTTAGGGGTCGTGCAAGATGAGGAAAATCGTTTTAAGTCGGTTAGAATGGAGTTGGAAGACAATAGCCCAAAGTTTTCAGATCAGACGACCCTAGACGTCACGCGTAGACCCCCCTAGGGTCTTCGCGTCGCGCGACGCCCCTCCTGCACCAAATCAAATTTTTGATTTTTATGCTTTGGTCCTTGGCTCTTGAAAACTTTGTTTCGACTTTATTTCTTGCATTTTGAACCCTCCAATTTGATGTATAAGGGCTTCAAGACATATACCCACTTTGTTTAGTCCTCGGTTAACTTTATTGTCACCCGAAAAGTCCTAAACTTCATCGTTGATGCTTTTAACCCTTCGCATTCGAATTTGACCATAACTTTCTCATACGATAACGAAACTTTATGAAATTTTTATCGTACATTCTAGTGAGCATAATTAATTGTTACAAAGCTTCGGGTTTGCTAAAAGGTCACTCAGAGGTATAACTTAAACATGTTGACACATTTAACCCCTGTAGTTTGTAATCTCTCACATTCTTTCATATTTAGCTTCGTATGATCCATGATTTATTCGTTTGAAGGTATGAGCATCATGTAGGGTTAATGTGAAGTATATTTATTCACTGTTGACATTTAGAACCCGTATATTCACATACTTTCCAGGTTTGTCAACTTTAGTCCTTCTAGAACATTCTTTCACACGTTCCAAACCTATGACACGTGTCAACATATTATAGGACGTGAATTTTCGAGGTGTTACATCCTCACCCCCTTAAAAGAAATCTCGACCTCGAGATTTATTGAAACAAATGAGGGTACTTTTCTTTCATTGTGGATTCAACCTCCCACGTGTATTCGGGACCTCTACGGGCATCCCATTTTACCTTTACAATAGGCACATGCTTCCTTTGAAGCTTCTTAACCTGTCGATCCTCGATCGACACAGGTTTTTCAACAAACTTCAAGCTCTCTTCTATATGCACATCTGTATGTGGTATGACCAGTGATTCATCAGCGAAACACTTCTTCAGATTGCAGATGTGGAACACATTGTGAATACCACTGAGCTCTTCAGGTAAGTTTAACTTGTAGGCAACAGATCCGACACGTTCGATGACCTCGAATGGTTCTATGTACCTCGGGCTTAACTTGCCTTTCTTACCAAATCGCATCACTCCCTTCCAGGGTGATACTTTAAGCAACACTTTGTCACCTACCTCGAAGTTCAGAGGTTTACGCCCTAAATCTGCGTAGCTTTTCTGCCTATCTCTGGCAGCTTTCAGGCGGTCACGAATCTGGACAATCTTGTCCGTCGTTTCAAAGACTATTTCCGGTCCTGATAATTGGACATCTCCAACTTCCGCCCAACAAACGGGCATTCTGCACTTTCTACCGTATAAGGCCTCGAAGGGCGCAGCTTTAATGCTGGTATGGTAGCTATTGCTATAGGAGAATTCGATCAATGGTAGGTGGTTATCCCAACTACCACCCAAGTCAATCACACATGCACGAAGCATGTCTTCCAACGTATGAATAGTACGCTCACTCTGCCCGTCCGTCTGAGGATGGTAAGCCGTACTGAAATTTAAGCGGGTGCCCAAAGCTTGTTGGAAACTTTTCCAAAAATGTGACGTGTATCTAGTATCTCTGTCAGAGATAATAGCTACTGGTACACCATGTAGAGCTACAATCTTATCTACGTACAATTGGGCTAACATGTCGGAGCTATAGGTCTCCTTAATGGGTAGGAAATGTGCTGACTTAGTCAGTCTATCAACTATCCCCCATATCGTATCATTGCCTTTCCTTGTCTTTGGCAACTTGGTGATAAAATCCATTGTCACCATTTCCCACTTCCACGTGGGAAGTTCAGGCTGTTGTAGCAAACCTGACGGCTTCTGATGTTCTGCTTTGACTTGCGCACACGTCAAGCATTTAGCTACATAGGCGGCTACAGACTTCTTCAAGCCTATCTACCAATAGTTTACCTTTAGATCCTGGTACATCTTATCGGCTCCAGGATGAACGGAATATTTGGAACTATGGGCTTCCTGGAGGATAACATCCCGAAGTCCCCCATAAATTGGAACCCATATTCGTCCATTTAATCTCAGGATTCCGTCCTTGCCAAGAGATAACTGCTCCTCAGTTACCCCTAGCTTTTCATTAGGGTAGTTAGCTTCCAACACAGCTTCCTTCTGTGCAGCTAACAACCTTTCGTTCAAACTGTTCTTTATTTCAATGCTCTTGGCATTGATTCGGATGGGCTTCACCCTTTCCTTTCGACTCAAGGCATCGGCGACTACATTCGCCTTGCCGGGATGGTATTTGATTTCACAATCATAATCGTTCAAAGTCACCATCCATCGGCGCTGCCTCATGTTTAAATCCTTCTGATTAAACAGATGCTGGAGGCTCTTGTGATTAGAATAGATCACACACTTGATACCATATAAATAGTGCCCCCATAGCTTTAGTGCAAATACAACGGCACCCAACTCCAAGTCATGGGTGGTGTAGTTCTTTTCATGCACTTTTAATTGTCTTGAAGCATAGGCAATAACTTTGCCTTTCTGCATAAGCACACACCCCATGCCAGTGTGTGATGCTGCATCGCAGTAAACTACGAATTCCTCGGTACCTTCAGGTAATGTCAGCACAGGAGCGTTGCTCAACTTCTGCTTCAAGATATCGAAAGATTCTTGCTGCTTGGGTCCCTAGTCGAACTTTATTTTCTTCCTAGTCAGAGAAGTTAGGGGTGCAGCAATCCTTGAAAAATTTTCGATAAATCGCGTATAGTATCCTGCCAATCCCAAGAAACTGCGAATTTCTGTGGGCGTCTTCGGCTCTTGCCAGTTCATAACTGCTTCCACCTTAGCGGGATCCACTTGGATACCACGCTCACTAACCACGTGTCCAAGGAATTGGACTTCTCGAAGCCAAAATTCACACTTTGAAAATTTGGCGTAGAGTTTCTCATGATGTAGAAGTTTAAGAATACAGCGAAGGTGTTCCTCATGGTCAGCTTGGTTCTTCGAGTAGATGAGAATGTCGTCGATGAAGACGATGACGAATTTGTCTAAGTAAGGCTTGCAAACGCGATTCATAAGATCCATGAACGCTGCAGGTGCATTAGTGAGCCCAAAAGGCATCACTAGGAACTCGTAATGACCATAACGAGTCCTAAATGCAGTTTTGTATACGTCTTCATCTCTAACCTTCAGTTGGTGGTAGCCTGACCTCAAGTCAATCTTCGAGAAATAACTTGCCCCTTGCAATTGATCGAACAAATCGTCGATCCTGGGCAAAGGATACCTATTCTTTATTGTGACCTTATTAAGCTCACGGTAATCGATGCACAGACGCATCGATCCATCCTTCTTTTTAACAAACAGGACTGGCGCTCCCCAAGGAGACGAACTAGGTTTAATGAAACCTTTAGCTAGCAATTCATCTAGTTGTGCTCTCAATTCCTTCATCTCTGTTGGTGCCAACCTGTAAGGTGCTCTAGCAACAGGTGCTGCTCCAGGGATGATGTCAATTCTGAATTCTACTTGCCTATCTGGTGGTAAACCAGGTAGTTCTTCAGGAAAAACTTCAGGGTATTCAGAAATGACGGGGATGACTTCCATCTTAGGTTTCGGCTCATCAATAGTCACTTGTGCCATGTAGATGACACAAACCTTCTTCAAACACTTAGAGGCCTTGAGCATAGTCACTTGCTCAGGCAGTCCATACCGGGTATCTCCCTGTATGGTAAGTGACTCGCCAGATGGAGTCTTGATCACCACTTGCTTTTTATTGCAGACAATCTGGGCCTGGTTACGAGATAACCAGTCCATGCCTAAAACGATGTCAAAACCAGCTAACTTCAAAGGAAGTAGGGACAAAGGAAAAGAGTGGTTCTTAATGGATATGAAACATCCATCTAATATGGTTGAGGCGGTTTCTAAGGTGCCATCTGCTAACTCCACCTCATATTTCACTCTTAGGGTTTTAACAGGTAAATTCAGCAATTTGCAAAACTTATTATCTACAAATGATTTATCAGCTCCTGAATCAAAAAGTACTCTTGCATAAACGTCATTTATAAGGAATGTACCTGTTATCACATTATCGTCTAGTACCGCTTCCTTCGCATCCATCCTGAAGACTCTGGCATTGGTCTTCTTTCCTTCATCTGCTTTCTTTGCATATTTCGGGCAATTTGTCTTAATGTGCCCCTTTTCATTGCAACTGTAGCAAGTTGCATCTTTCAACTTTTTGCAATCCAAGGTCTTGTGTTCCTTGGACTTGCATATACCACAAGCAAAAGTTCTTGACTGGGTCTGCGAGTTCGATTCAAACCTGCACTTCCCGAAGTGCTGTTTCTTGCAGACTTTGCACTTGGGCTTTTCACCAGCTTGATGCCCATCTTTCTTAGATTCTGACCCCTTCCTGTTGTCACCGTTTCCTCGGTGCTTCTTGTTTGACCTCCGTGAATTGTCATCTTCACATTTCCTTTTCTCTGCATCCTTGTTCCTCAGCGATCTTTGTCTGACCGCGTCCAGTGTGAGGGACAAAGATATATCAGCCACAGATCTGAAAGTAGTTGGTCGAGAGGCCTTCACGCTTGCCTTTATCTCCGGGGCTAAACCCCCAATGAAGCGAGCTATTCTTTTGGGTTCCGGGGTCACCAGATACGGAACCAGCCTCAACATTGTATTAAAGCTCGTGAGGTAAGCTTGGCAATCTAGATTCGTCATTACCAATGAAAGGAAATCTGACTCAATCTTTTCGACCTCGTGTTGAGGACAGTAGTTCTCCCTGATGAGGGCAACGAATTGTTCCCATGACATGTTGTACAATGGGATCTTCCCAGTGGCTTGAATCAGCGATCTCCACCAGGCTAAGGCCTCACCTTTAAAAGATTGAGACACAAACTTGACTATATCCCTCTCAGCGCACCCGCTGATATCCACTACTGTGTCCATCTCATCTAACCACATCATGCAGTCAATGGCTCCTTTTTCCCCAGTGAAATCCCTGGGTTTGCATGAAACAAAGTATTTATAAGAGCAACCCTTGTCACGGGGTCCTTGATTCAAAACAATCTTTTGAGATGGAGCACTGTTGTGGTTTGAGGAGTGTCGATCATCGTCTTTCTTTGGCTCTTACTTTTTGGAGGGTGGCTTGCTGTGAGCCTCAGAGTGTGTTTTAGGCTTTGAATGCGGCGTAGATAGGGTCCTGCTTCGAGTCCCACTATAATCTTCATACTGCCGCTCTAAGGCCTTTGTAACAGCGTCGTCTACTAACGCTTTCAGTTCAGCACCCGTTATATTAATTCGGGCGTTATCATTGTTCTCCCTTGGGTGACTATTAATTTCATCCGAGTCAGCCATTTTAATTTGAACTGTTGCATAAGACAATGACAATAGTTTACTAGGGAGTTTATTATAGAATTGTCTTTTATGGCAATTCATTAACCACGGTAAACAGAGACCATATTTGGTTAATTTGTTAATCATATTTATTTAGGACTTTTATTATAATTTATCCTAATTATAAAACAATAACAGTTTTATTAGTGGCACAACAGGCCTAGTCACAAGGATATTTTTAAATTATAAGCTATGATTTCAGAGAATCAAGGCTTTAAGGTCTGAACATAGTTCTTTACCTTTTTCGGACAGGGAGTCATAGCTACCACTGTCTTTTGGCTCATGTAGAAATGAGCAAGGCCCGTAGGCACTATATTACCAATGTATGGTCAAAATATGATCATCTTAATTGATGATTTAAACCCATGATTCATAGATCATTAAGTTGGATTAGGAATCTTTGGAAAGATCCTTATATAATAATGGCGTGTGTGATTTTTAACGAATCACGTCTGCCAGGAGCGTTAACATGTTTTCAGATGTTAACTGGGATTTGAATCTTTTTAAACAGGTCTTACCATCTTGGCCAGGTCTTATAATGACACTCAGGCTAGGTTTCACCTTTAAGATTCTTGTTTATTATATAAATAGGCAGATTAATTTTTTTTTTAAAAGGAATGATCTTGATTCATTTATTTCATATATATTTATTTATGCATATAATAGCAAAAATAAAATTTATAAACTAAACATTCCATTAATTATTAATAGATTACACATCGCCCTAAACGGGACTTTTTAATAGAACAACATACCCACGCAGGGGTCAAACAAAGACTTACCCACGCAGGGGTCAAACTAAAATATTAGTCCACGCAGGGACTTTAATAAACAACATACCCTCGTAGGGGTTAACAGAAAGATAGGCCCACACAGGGGCTCAAAAGATAACCATACCCACGCAGGGGTCAAAACAGCAAGACAGACCCACGCAGGGGCTCAACTGATACAAGGAAAATACAACAACAATGGAAGGATTCAATGGTCCTTCTTGCTCTTCCCTTTTATTAAACTTGCCAATCCCTGGAAGAAACTTTGTCGCTCCCTGCGATCTCTGTGAAAATCTCGCTCGACTTGGTCCAACCTTTGCAGAATTTCTTCATGCTCTGGTGGGGAGAACCTTGGCGGCTGTGATTGTTGCCGAATTATAGGTCTAGCAGGTATTTGGTACCCATGAGTTGGGTACCCTACTCCCCACGGAGCTCCATACGGTCCTTCAGGATGAAGGGCGTTATAGTTGGCCGCTACCAGGTATGGGTCGGCTTCAGCATAATTATAGTTGGTGTGAACCGGCTGCTCAAACGAGTTGTACGCCATTGAACTAGTGTAGGCCGGAATCGGGTTATCAAAACCCATTGGTGGTGGCTGTGGTGCTGCTGGGTTTGAAGGCCCACCCATTTGCGGGTCTTCATGTAGTGGCGGATAATGACTGCCACTTGAGTGTCGAGGAGAGCTGAAGTGAAAATCTCCTCCACGCGCGGACATTCGCGCGCCTGTCCTCCTACGCCTTGGCGGTTCTGGAGGTGCCTGATTAACTGGTGGTGGTGGAGGCGGTGGCGTGACTGCCACAAATCGTGAATCCCCAGGGGGATCCTGCTGCTGCTGCTGGTGAGGTGAGGAATGGTGAGAAGGCGTGAAGTACCATTCGTGTTGGTTAAACCTCACTTGAAAACTGTCTGGACCACCGTAGGGTGATCCGTGAAAAGAAGATCCATCCGAGATCTCGATAGGATGGTTGGGAGTTCCGGTTGCGGGCTCGACAGGATCCGTGTCCTCGTCCATTTCTTCTGCATGATCGCCGGAGAAGTGATCCTCTGGCCCCAATGGGTTAAAACCCACTGGTTCTTGTATGTAGTTTGCCGGGTTAAACCGGCCCCGGAAGACGGGTGTGGGGTCTCCAAAGGAATTGTGCGATAGGGATCGCTGTAGAGGTATGTAAGAAGGTTGAGGGTTATCGGGCTCATTTTCCGATTGTGGCCCATAAGAGTTATGAAAGGGAGGTGTCGAACTGTGTGAAACAGATCGCCTCGCAGGCTAAAAAAGGTTCCTCCTGTTCTCTCGAGGGTCAGCACTCGCAGTGGTGGAAGGAGCTCGCATGTGCGAAGGCCCGGCCTCGTGGTCATTGGGGGCGGTGATTGGCCCCTTGCCTCTTCCTCTTCGTCTGAAAAATCTTGGCGGCATATTTAATCCTGTCAATATAACATAAGATAACGACAAGAATATATAAAATAAAGGATAAAACAAAAATAAAGACAAAGTAGAATTTGTCCTATGTTATTTGTCTAGACTCGAAAGTTTAAGAATGTGCAATTGTGTCATTGAGATTAAACACAAAAGGCTAGTGTTTAATTCACTCAATGTTGGCTCTGATACCAACCTGTCACACCCCGATATTTACACGTTTGACCGGTGGGCCCGGTGGGGGAGTATCGTGACGTGGTTGGCAACATTACAGTCAAACAACACAATATTTAAATGCACAGCGGAAGCAAATGAAAGATATATTTTAATCGAATGTAATCGTAATATCAAGTATCACAACAGTCGAAAGTTTATCCACAGATGGATCAAAATAAAATGGAAACAGTAGTTCAACAGACTTTAGGCATTTTAAGCTTGCGAGACTCTTTATTGATGCTAGGAGTAGCCCGCCAATTACGAGTAGTACCTGCACTTAATCTTTTTGGGAAAATACGTCAGTTTACACTGGTAAATACAATTTAACTAACTCATTTTAAAAATGGTTAAAAATTGATTTGAATGCACGTGGCACAAACTTTTTATAACTTGGGATAATTATTTAAATATATAATCTCGTAAAAGGATTACATGTTCCTTATGCGTTCAGTAGCCCGGATCGTGCCGGGTTAAAGATCAATAGACACACCACATTATTTATTTTGGCACTGACAGGTGTACGCCTACACCTCGCGCTTAGGTCGTGGCCATTTCGTAAAATGATGCCAAGGATATCCGGGACATGGTCATTAACCCCCCAAAGGCTTTAAGCAAACAAAACAATTTAAACGGGCTGATCAAATATCAATTAACCACCATACGATGGAAGATTTAATGCCCGACCAAGCGGTATTTTATATACCGTACCCCAAGACCGTATAGGGAAAATAAGTTAAAAGTATTTACCTTTGCAAGTATAATTCACAAACAGCAAATGCAAGTAGCTTTTACTGGTCCTCCTATTCTGGAACGAAGGTTTATAATAACCTATTAGAATCCTAACGGGTCTTTAATTAAGCCTAAACTTAGACCGGTTAGTTTTAAAGATACGGTTCGTACGCACGATTAAGCGAAGACCGGAATAGAATGTGATTCAGACCCGACAAGTTTGAAGACTTGCCTTATATGGGTAATCTAAGCACATTCTGAATTTTGAGATAAAACGATAAGGTTTGACCCGTTTCGGCTAATTTATGCAAACTAGTTACATAAACTGAACCGAACGCGCAAGAAGAGTAACGGATAACCGTAAGAGCCATATATAGGTTTCCTAAGTTAATATGCCTTAAATATGTTGTGACATCAGTAAGATATCTTTTATTATGCCCGAAACGAATTTAAACACAAACTATGCCCCGTAGGGGTAGTTTGGTTATTTACAAGGTTATAAAAGAGTTTAAGTATTATCCTGAGTTACAGGTCTGATATAATCAGCAAAAATACTTAATTTAATAAGTTATAACAGTAGGGTAAAGCATATATGTGAAATTTATTAATTATAACCAAACTATGCACCGTAAGGGCATTTTGGTAATTTCACATAAGCCGAAAAACTCAAAACTGAAGTCTGAGTTAAACAACTTTTGCTTACTGTTAAAATATTATAATTTACCTAAAATAACAGTAGGTATCAACCCGTGTATGTTTAAAATGGTTTTAGTACATACTATGCGTTAAAAACGCTTAAAAAGGCGATTAGAAGCCGTTTCCGGGTTCTATATAGAAAACTGATATTTTTATTATTCCAGAAGGCTTAAAATAATTTATTTATCATACAAAATCAGTAGCAAAAGGTTTGGGGTCAAAAGGATATGTAAAACTCATTTTATAGCCCGAAAGGGCAAAACCGACAATTACCGGATCAAGCCTATAACTCTAAGTTATGCTCAGCCTAAAATTAATTAAAAATATTCAAAAATCCCAAAATAATATATTAAATCAGTGGGTAAAGAGTTTGATATTAAAAAGTGGGTTTAAATAGGCTATATGCTAATTATGCCGTTTAATCGCTAAAAAGCTTTCTAATTACGCTAATGAGCATAACTCTCAATCTACACCACAAACTGATCTCAAATTTTGGGTACAAGTTTATATATCAGTAACTAAGGTTTCTACTCTTTAATATTTTCAAAAATCACGTTTTATGGTGAAAAGGGCATAATGGTCAACATATAGGCAATTAACGGAATTATGCATATTAATTGGATAACTGATGAACCATGGTGTATAATCACAGAGGGTTATACTAGCACGTAACCTGGTCTAATTAGAGCTCTAAGGCATTTCTAAAACATGCTTAAACGGGTCAGAACTGAAAGTCAAAGCAAAAGTCAAATTATGTGACTTTCGGTTCCGAACCGGGTCTCTACTGAAAATTATCGGGTGGAACATGTTTAGACATGTTCTTACATTAATTACCAAGTTATATTAATGATCAAACAGGTTGTATGGGTTCTACATTGCTAATTATGCATAAATTGGAAATTAAGCATTCTGTTGACTTTTTAATAACAAGTTTGACCCGACATTTGACCTAGTTAGAGTGGGAATCAGAGGGTGCCCTTTTAAGGGTTTATTGCCCACATAATTACCAACTTATAACTACTTTCAATTTGACTAATCACTGGACCAATAATGATTAATCGCTAAGTCAACCGTTAATTACGACGGTTTGACTTTTAAGCTAAAACTAAGCAAAAACTTAACTAAGAAAGGTTAAGCATACTTACTGAAGTCCTATGCACGATTAGTGATCACTTGGGTCTGCTTTGGAGCTCCAGAAATGATCAGATGTGCTGAAGAAAGGTGTGAGCACAATGTTGCAACCTTGTGGCCTTTTATAGTGCTCAAACTCACTTAGATCATTGACAACAAGTGCTAGCAATGGCCATGGATCATCAACAGATGTCCCTAAGGGCCTAGGGGTTGTTTAGGGGTCGTGCAAGATGAGGAAAATCGTTTTAAGTCGGTTAGAATGGAGTTGGCAGACAATAGCCCAAAGTTTTCGGATCAGACGACCCTAGGCGTCACGCGTAGACCCCCCCTAGGCTCTTCGCGTCGCGCGACGCCCCTCCTGCACCAAATCAATTTTTTTATTTTTATGCTTTGGTCCTTGGCTCTTGAAAACTTTGTTTCGACTTTATTTCTTGCATTTTGAACCCTCCAATTTGACGTATAAGGGCTTCAAGACATATACCCACTTTATTTAGTCCTCGGTTAACTTTATTGTCACCCGAAAAGTCCTAAACTTCATCGTTGACGCTTTTAACCCTTCGCATTCGAATTTGACCATAACTTTCTCATACGATAACGAAACTTTATGAAATTTTTATCGTACATTCTAGTGAGCATAATTAATTGTTACAAAGCTTCGGGTTTGCTAAAAGGTCACTCAGAGGTATAACTTAAACATGTTGACACATTTAACCCCTGTAGTTTGTAATCTCTCACATTCTTTCATATTTAGCTTCGTATGATCCATGATTTATTCGTTTGAAGGTATGAGCATCATGTAGGGTTAATGTGAAGTATATTTATTCACTGTTGACATTTAGAACCCGTATATTCACATACTTTCCAGGTTTGTCAACTTTAGTCCTTCTAGAACATTCTTTCACACGTTCCAAACCTATGACACGTGTCAACATATTATAGGACGTGAATTTTTGAGGTGTTACATCCTCACCCCCTTAAAAGAAATCTCGACCTCGAGATTTATTGAAACAAATGAGGGTACTTTTCTTTCATTGTGGATTCAACCTCCCACGTGTATTCGGGACCTCTACGGGCATCCCATTTTACCTTTACAATAGGCACATGCTTCCTTTGAAGCTTCTTAACCTGTCGATCCTCGATCGACACAGGTTTTTCAACAAACTTCAAGCTCTCTTCTATATGCACATCTGTATGTGGTATGACCAGTGATTCATCAGCGAAACACTTCTTCAGATTGCAGATGTGGAACACATTGTGAATACCACTGAGCTCTTCAGGTAAGTTTAACTTGTAGGCAACAGATCCGACACGTTCGATGACCTCGAATGGTCCTATGTACCTCGGGCTTAACTTGCCTTTCTTACCAAATCGCATCACTCCCTTCCAGGGTGATACTTTAAGCAACACTTTGTCACCTACCTCGAAGTTCAGAGGTTTACGCCCTAAATCTGCGTAGCTTTTCTGCCTATCTCTGGAAGCTTTCAGGCGGTCACGAATCTGGACAATCTTGTCCGTCGTTTCAAAGACTATTTCCGGTCCTGATAATTGGACATCTCTAACTTCCGCCCAACAAACGGGCGTTCTGCACTTTCTACCGTATAAGGCCTCGAAGGGCGCAGCTTTAATGCTGGTATGGTAGCTATTGCTATAGTAGAATTCGATCAATCGTAGGTGGTTATCCCAACTACCAACCAAGTCAATCACACATGCACGAAGCATGTCTTCCAACGTATGAATAGTACGCTCACTCTGCCCGTCCGTCTGAGGATGGTAAGCCGTACTGAAATTTAAGCGGGTGCCCAAAGCTTGTTGGAAACTTTTCCAAAAATGTGACGTGTATCTAGTATCTCTGTCAGAGATAATAGCTACTGGTACACCATGTAGAGCTACAATCTTATCTACGTACAATTGGGCTAACATGTCGGAGCTATAGGTCTCCTTAATGGGTAGGAAATGTGCTGACTTAGTCAGTCTATCAACTATCACCCATATCGTATCATTGCCTTTCCTTGTCTTTGGCAACTTGGTGATAAAATCCATTGTCACCATTTCCCACTTCCACGTGGGAAGTTCAGGCTGTTGTAGCAAACCTGACGGCTTCTGATGTTCTGCTTTGACTTGCGCACACGTCAAGCATTTAGCTACATAGGCGGCTACAGACTTCTTCAAGCCTATCCACCAATAGTTTACCTTTAGATCCTGGTACATCTTATCGGCTCCAGGATGAAAGGAATATTTGGAACTATGGGCTTCCTGGAGGATAACATCCCGAAGTCCCCCATAAATTGGAACCCATATTCGTCCATTTAATCTCAGGATTCCGTCCTTGCCAAGAGATAACTGCTCCTCAGTTACCCCTAGATTTTCATTAGGGTAGTTAGCTTCCAACACAGCTTCCTTCTGTGCAGCTAACAACCTTTCGTTCAAACTGTTCTTTATTTCAATGCTCTTGGCATTGATTCGGATGGGCTTCACCCTTTCCTTTCGACTCAAGGCATCGGCGACTACATTCGCCTTGCCGGGATGGTATCTGATTTCACAATCATAATCGTTCAAAGTCTGCAGGATATCTGCAGGATTTAGGAACAAGGAATCTTGGGGTTTTAAATTGTTTTCGTGATTTTTAAAGCATTTTTTAACAGAAACAACTTAAAACCTCGTTGTAGAACTCATTATAAACAAGATTCCATGTATAAAAATCTAACAAATATCCCAACAAAGCTTGAAATTATGCAAGTTTCAAGCTTTTAATGGAAGTACAAGAAAAATTGAAGAAGATGATAGTGGATAAAAGATGAAAAGACAAGAAGATAGTTGAGAAACTTCTTTTAGAACATACCTAGGATGGTATGTGAGAATATTCCCCAAATCTCTGTCCCTGGAATGGTTCAAATGTGCAGGATTCTTGGCTGCATTTATAGAAAACGACAGTACGTTGCACACGGCCCCGTGTCGGCTGGACACGGCCCCGTGTGCAGAGGGAATCCTGACACATTTTTGTCCGTATTCTGATAAAATCAGAAGGGAATCTTTGGGTGGACACGGGGGCGTGCTGACCTGAACACAACCCCGTGTCTAGAAGCTGTCTTAAGGAATTCGTCTATTTTCAAGGAACTTTTCCGGATCGGGCGGTTGCTTACTGGATGGAACAACCCCAAAGTGCCTAAGATACCTTAATTGTTCTAGATTAAGACGAGAACGCAAGAGGTTGTCGGTGAGGGTGATTCCTATGCTATATGTAGGTGGACAAGTCCAACCCTTTCCCGGGCTCTAAAAGAAGGTGTATGTCGAATCGCTCAGGTCTATGTATGCATCAAATGAAGTTGATGGGGAGCCCTTCACGGCACAATCGACACAGGGACGACTATCGCTCAAGTCCTCACTAGAGTTAGAAGTATCGTCGGAAACAACGAAGTTGTTTGAATGCGATTCCAACCCTTCTTCTTGGTTATCGTCTTGGGATAGATCATTGAAATCTTTCCTAAGTTCTTTTAACCAATTAAGAATTAGATCTTCTAATTGAAATAATTCATCGAGAAGCATTTCTCCTAGAAAATCCGGTTGGGAGCATTCGAGGGAAATATAGGGATTATTTTTACTTTCGCCCCTCTTAAGGATACAAGGAAACGATGGGTCTATATAGTGGGACTTATAATTTAGAAAATAACATTCTAATTCCTTATGGTTACCACCACATAATTGACACCACGTACCATAAGAGTGCCGAAAGTAAAAAGTATCAGTATCACTCATTTTTGTGTCAGAAATTACCAACCGTCGGGATCTTACGGTTCTGTTTTCAGTAACTGAATCTTGGGCACGGGGGCGTGTTGAGTGAGCACGGCCCCGTGTTCAGCTTACTGTCTGACTTAAAACAGGATTGCCAGTTCCAATGATTGGGCACGGGGCGTGTTCAGCGGGCACGGCCCGTGCTGAGTTCTGCAGAAGCTGAAAAAACTAAGAAAAATCCTAAAAAAAATGAAAAATAAGAAAAACGATTAGGCCGCTGATTCCTAACTTTCTTAAAATCCTTGTGTCCCCGGCAACGGCGCCAAAAATTTGATGCGTGTGAAGTGTGTATATAAGTTTAAGTATATTTTAAGCCCTTTTACACTTTCTTTAGCCAAGTTTTAAATTTATAAAACACGATATTTACTAACACTAAACACACATATTGGCAAGTGCACCCATCGTGAGCGTAGTATAGTGTTGGCAAGATACCGAGGTCGTCCAAGGACACAAGAGCTTTTAGTACCGGTTTATCCTCAACGTCTAATCAAATCAAAAGTTTAGAAAAAGGTTTTAAACTAAGAAAAATAAAAACTAACTAAAATGCTGAAAATAAAAGAAAAAAACAGATAGACAAGATGAATCACTTGGTTCCGACTCGTGTATAGTGTAACCTTTGATTATTTCCGCACTTTTGCACTTATTTAAGAGATTATCTTAGTTATTGTAGTAGGCCCCTCTTTTGAAGGTGACGTTACCCTCAACCCAGTAGTTTGAGTCAGCAAGGATACAATCCTAAAGGGTCGGATTATTGAAAGATAATGAATTAAGTTATTAATGCAAATGATGGTAGGCCCCTCTTTTGAAGGTGACGTTACCCTCGACTAAGTAGTCTGAGTCAGCAAGGATACAGTCCTAAGTAGCCGGGTTATAGTATTAATAGTAGTTAACTTATGAGGGGATCAAAGAGTTTGGACCCCCGCCATCCAATACCGTTAAGTATTGAAGGAGGTCCTACTAAATTTGACCCAGGTCCCTTGCAGGATCTCTAAACGCTGAACAACGGCAAGACTCTTACCAAACCGTTCCCTTAACCCCCGACCAGGTAGCCAACATACCTCCATATAGACCGTGGAGATATGAATGGTGAAAATCTTTTATTTTATATAGACAGTAAAATAATGCCAAGACACCACGGACAAACGATAAGGAAGAATCACCTTCAACATAAGAAACTAGTTATTAAAGTCATTAATACAAAACCAAGTAAAAAGTGCGAAAAGATTAAAAATAAAAAGTATTACACTGGACACTTGTCTTCACCAAGTGATGTAAGAGACTTAGGCAAACATGGCCTTGATTGTCAAGAACTCTTACGATCAATCTTGGATCCCGAGACGACTCACACACTCTATGATGGACAATGGATGATGGTGGTGGATGATGGTGTTATGGTGGTGGTGGGTGGTGGGTGAAGTGTGAGAGAGGTGGTGTGCCAAGGGATGGTTTGAGCTTGAGCCAAGCACTCCTATTTATAGGCTGAACAGAAGCTCGGGCACGGCCCCGTGTCCAGTGGGCACGGCCCCGTGTCCACATCCTTCTCTTTCTTCATTTATTGTAGCTTGTCTTTATTAGTTGACCACGCCCCCGTGTCCGCTGAGCACGACCCCGTGTGCAGAAGCATATCTGTACTATGAAGATTTGCCTGGATTCTGCGAATCTTATAGTTGACCACGGCCCCGTGTCCGCTGAGCACGGCCCCGTGGTGGGCAATAGAAGCTTCTACCACTTTGTCTTTTCTGCTGACACTTGGGCACGCCCCCGTGCTGGCTGAGCACGGGGCGTGTTCAGCCTTCTGTCTTCTTGTTTTGCTTGGGAAGATGCTGTCGTGGGGTCGGGCATGTCACGTTTGTTCCTTTTCTTGTATTTATGTTAGATTTTGATGTCTTTTTGCTTCTTTTGTTAATTTGAGCTCATTTAATCCTGAAAATACAAAAGGAAGACAAAAGCACACTTTTTCCAACATTAGTACTAAAAAGGGGTTAGTTTTATGCCACAATTGATGTAATTTATATGTTGCATTTTGCACACATCATCAGCAGACAAAACCTATCTCATGGAGGAGTCATAATGTACTGATATCAACAACCTAAGTTATAACGGCATAATATAGTCACTAAATATTGTTGGAAATTTATCAGTGGACTCATAAGTTTATTAACTCCATATAATTAATGTTTTGAAGACTTAGTGTGATAAAGTCAGTTACCATGATTCATTGAACAGTAACAGTTCAAGAGGTGTTGCATTAAATTTCGATACACAATTAATTATTCGTTTATGAACGAATTGAGGAAACTAAGTTTTGTATTGAAAACATTCATGATATGCTTAAGGATCCTATAACTGAAGGGCTATTACCCATAAGTCTTATTAAGAGAGCTCATAGACGGGTATTAAATGATGGCCGTGCGCAACCGCATATCGTATTATGAATGACTAAGTATTAGTTAATTTTCCTCATCAGTTTGATTTTGTATGTCTCTAAGAATATGTCAAGCCGGCATAATGGCATATAGACAAATAAAGTTACAAATCAAACAAAGGACTTATGCGTATTTTGATCATAACGATTAGGTTTTAAATTAAGGCTATAGTATGATTAATGGGGGTCCTGAGTCGCATAATGATTCAACGGCTGTATTTCTCTGCTATAGTTCTTGTTTAAGGCTAAAATGAGTGTTAACTCCTGATCAGGCTTATCTAATGCTCATAATAAATGATTACTCGGCCAAGTAGGAGAATGTAAGAATAAATAAATAATATATTTGTTTATATATGGCCATTATAATCATTTATATAATAATAGATCAAAATATATAACAACCTATTAAATAATTAGTTGGTAATTGTTGATGGGCCTAATTACCCTTATTAACTAATTAGGGTTTCTTCTTGGGTGCATATATAAGGAGACTTATGTAGAGGTTCTAAGGTTAGACACATAACCTAATTACTCTCATAACATCAATCGACCTCCTCTCCTAATCGATTCCCCTTTATCGGTTTCTTCATCACCATCATTAGATTGCACCCTAAGGAGGAACCAGATCAAGCTGACAATCATGTCAAACACTGTTGCTGCGTCTCCATCTGGATTCTCTGCTGGCCTGTACTGATGCAATCAAAGGTATGTTTTCATGTTTTCCATTATGTCTAAACACAGGGCCGGCCCATGGGCCATCTAACTCAAGCTAGGGCTTTAGGCCACATATTTTATAGGGCCTCCAGCCAAAAAAAAATTTATATAGCATGTATTGCATTTGGGCTTATAAACAAAGAAGTGGGCTTAAAAGATTGGGCCGTGTGATTAAATGGAAACGTGAAGGACAGAAGGAAACGCAGAAGTCAGAAGATTAAAAGATTGGGCGCGTGATTCTTGGGAACGTGATTCTGGGGAACGACAGAAGATTATCTAGGGCAACTAATTGGCAAAGGAAACAAGCGTGAAGCCTGAAGCGACTGCCAAAGCCAATCGACAATGGATTTGTTCTTCTATTCTACAGTGAATCCATTTTGCAAATTTGTTCTTGATTCTGAGTTCTACCTGTAATAAAATAAGCTTCAACAACTGTAAGTAATCTTTCTTTTTATTACTACTACTTAGTTTTCCGATCTACAGTTCTTGACGGGTCTAATCGTTGCCAATCACAAATTCATAGTAGTTCTTGTTTTTAAAAATTGTAATAGTTCATGTATTTTGCAATTGCTCATTTAGATAACTTATCTATTTATTTGTAATCGGCAGATAACTTGAGATTTAGATAAACATGTAGTCTTTGTTTTTGACAAATGTGATTCTGGAAGATATCAAGCTTGTAACTCGTCTTTCCCAGGTATTTTTTTCCTGCAACTTATATATTTTTGTGATAATTAAGATTGTGTAGTGTTAAATTGTTAATCTGGAAAGATTGAAATTGAATTTACAGTCAAACCAACGAAACAAAAATGAAATCAAATTCAAAGCCCATATGAATTTAACTGAACAAAAATGAAACCACCCATCAATAATATAGACGAAACAAAAAACTGTAAAATAAGGTAAAAAACAAAATATTTTGACAACACGGCTAAATCGAGAACTGAAAAATTGTGATCCTCGTGAATTTTAAAGGGCCTCAAATTTTTACTACGCTTTGGGCCTCCAAAATGGTTGAGCCGGCCCTGTCTAAACAGAACTGATCAACAACCTTTACATTTTAAACGATAACTATACATTAAAGGTCCATATAATCAGACTATGGATGAGGAGGTATCTTTAATTTTGTTCGTCATTTATACTTATTAATACATTAGACACGTTTATACTTGTGTTTTCTTACTTCTTTTACTTGCAGGGTATCAAAGTTCAATGCAATGTTTGTTATTAGCATTTGAGAAAAATGCAATTTGCGTCCCTGTGGTATGTCCCAAACATCAACCTGAGCCCCTAAATTCATTTTTTGGTTTTTTGAGCCCCTGACTTTATAAATTCATAACAGTTTGAGTCCCTGCCGTCAGTGTTCCGTCAGTTTGACCGTTTGACAAGTGTGAAAAGTCCTTTTTGCCCTTGACCCTTAACATCTACACTTAATAGCAGTGGCAGATCAGTTCCATCATCTTCCTCACACTTCTCAACAAGATCTCCCAACTCCCAACACCTTCATCTTCATCGATAACAATCCATCATCTCCCAACTCCCAACACCTTCATCTTCCATCATCAGTTCCATCATCTTCATCTTCATCGATAACAATCCATCATCTTCCTCACACCTTCATCAGTTCCATCATCTTCATCTTCATCGATAACAATCCAAGGTAAAATCGACACTATGTTTTGTGTGAAAATATTGTTTGTATTGGTTTTGTTTGATTCTTGTGGGTTTTTGTCTCGGATATCAAAACAGAGGGTTATCTTCATACGGGTTAGATAAATCATATACGGAATGAATACGGTACTAAATTCATTATATGGTTTGATTCTTGTGGGTTTAGGGTTTAGGGTATCAAAACAGAGGTTTTGAATGTGTTTTGGTTTTGATTCTTGTGGGTTTAGGGTTTAGGGTATCAAAACAGAGGTTTTGAATGTGTTTTGGTTTTGATTCTTGTGGGTTTAGGGTTTAGGGTATCAACTGAGTATATTGTTCAAAATGCATCAAAACAGAGGTTTTCAATGTGTTTTGGTTTTGATTCTTGTGGGTTTAGGGTATCAAAACAGAGGGTACTAAATGGCTGCGGATGTAAAGAGGTTTTTGATTCTTGTGGTTTTGTTTGATTCTTGTTTGATTCTTGTGGTTTTGTTTGATTTTTGTTTGAATGTGTTTTGGTTATGAATACATCAATATTGATACTTGAAATGTGTTTTGGTGTTGATTCTTGTGTAGTTGTTTGAGAACTGTTTAAAAAGAACAGTTTCGGATTGATGTGTTCCTCATTTGAATGTGTTTATATTGGATCAGATTGTGAATTTCGGATTGATGTGTTCCTCATTTGAATGTGTTTATATTGGATCAGATTGTGAATACATTGTTCCTCATTTGAACGTGTTTATATTGGATCAGTTTCGGATTGATGTGTTCCTCATTTGAATGTGTTCCTCATTTGAATGTGTTTATATTGTACAGAATGGCTGCGGATGTAAAGATACGCAAAACACCAACTACGAAGGCGATAACACTTGACAACCTCCTAGAAGATGGTGCGGTGCACATAAGGAAGTGATTGATCAGAACGATCAATTGCATATGAATGAATACAACCCCAGTGGCAGATATGTAAGTAGCGAGCTCTGGAATTTCAAGGAAAATCGAAGAGCTACACTGGGGTTATATTCATTCATACGAATGAATATAACCCTAGTGGCAGATATGATGTTTAGCTACACTGAGGTTATATTCATTCATATCTGCTACATTCCGAAGTGCACCCGTCAGTAAAGATCCACAATTGCTTGTGGTGACGTTTTGTCTCTGTATTGTATGTTACGGTCTTTTTTATCGAGTCTGTAAGTTCCGTCATGTCTACGAAGTTGGTATGACGTTTTGTCTCTGTATTGTATGTATTCAAAGTTTACATTTAATATACAATTTAGGCTTTAATAATTTGTTATATATAGTATACATTTAATTATTGGATTGCATTTATTAAAAAATAGTTAATTATTAGATTGCATTTAATTATTAGATTGCCTTTATTTAAAAAGAGTTAATTTGAATTATTAGATTTCTTAACAAAAAAGCAAGAAAAGAATTTAGGGGCTCAGGTTGATATTGCACTCATACCATAGGGACGCAAAGTGTTATTAATATATGCCAAAAGACGGTCTTACCCCTGGCTCAAACAGTCAAACTGACGGCAGGGACTCATAGTGTTATGAATTTATAAGTCAGGGGCTCAAAAAACCAAAAAATGAATTTAGGGGCTCAGGTTGATGTTTGGGACATACCACAGGGACGCAAATTGCATTTTTCTCTTAGCATTTTCAGCAAATGTTGTGTACAAATAAATACTTACAAATTTATGAATTTTAATTTTAATTTTAACTGTAATTGTAATTTATTTCATGTTATAGGTAATGTTATTCATACCATTTGTTTATAAATTTATTAGTTATATATGTTATAATGTATGACCCATGTATTAGATGGAGATGGTAGCGTGACAAATAAGATAACAAATGTTGTATACAACGAAATATTTAGAGATTTATGAATTATTTTTGCATATTTATATTTATAAGTATTAATTCTAATAGATTAATAAGTATTAATTATAATTACAAATTTGTATTTGTTTATTTAATGTTCTATGTGGTTTCACTTAAAACCTATATTTACAAAAGATATTTGTTCAATCTGTGTTTTACACGAGTAACTAACCTAGTCCTATAATAAATAATTGGGGAAAACACCTTATAAAGATATCGACATTGTAGACGATTTCTCAATATGAGTTAATTATTCAGATGGTTTTTGTGCTTTGTGGAGATTTCACTAATTCCTCAAGTTACATTAATACTCATGGTGGTATCGATTTTATAACTATGGTGATCCTTATCAGCTAACGCCGTTAAATTTTTTGGTTAAGTCAGTGTAAGATGACCATTGGCCAGTAACCACCAACCCCAACCCTTTATTCATCTTACTTATGGTCGTCCTCACTTGAAATCAATGGAAATCATCTCCCATTTATGGCTTAATCAAACTCAATTCGTGTCGTTGGTGAGATGTAGTGGGAGATTACTTACAATGCATTTTTGACCAATGATAACACATCTACTATCTCTTGTGGCAGTTTTGATTATATTAGAACCCAAGTTTCAAAATTAATAGCAACATGGTTCAAAATCATGGTGAGTTCATATTGGAAACCCACAACATTCCAGATCAGATGGTTCAATATCAGTGTTTTTCATCACGTGGTAGTCGTATGGCAGGAATCTGGTCAAGTTGCGGTAGACTATGTAAAAGAGGACATGATCGAGTGAAGAATGGTAGGGCTAGCTCCAATGGCAGCCAATTTGTTTTTCGATGGCAGGTTAGAGCTAATTTAAAGTTTTGGGTTTTTTCGGGCTAGGTTCATCGAGTTTTTGTCTGGGAAAAAGTGACCCGATAATTAACCCATTTAAAGTTCGGGTTGGGCGGCTTCGGTTAATTCAGGTTCATGTTAGTTCAGGTCAAGTTGTTCCGTTTTCGAGTTTAAGTTTTAAAATAAAAAAATTATTACAGAACATAATCAAAATTTATATTGCTACTAAAAATATTTTCAAAATTCAAACATCATTTGACAATATTATATAAATATAATTTTCAAAAGTTTTTGGCTGGGAAAAGTGACCGAATAACCGACTCATTTAAAGTTTGGGTTCGTTGGTTTCAGGTTGTTCAGGTGTTCATTGAAGATTAAGTCTTGGATTGAATCATCAAAGCCTAATGTGGGGAATCAACGCAAAACTGATGTATGCTAGATTGATCAAACAACAATTGAGAGTTAACATGAAGATTGAAAATGATTTGATGAGAACCCGACATGAGCAATCAAGACAACGGAGGACAAGGTTGTGATTGAGGTCAAACATATACCTTTTGGAAGTTTACAAATATTAGACTTCAAGAAATCATTCAAGAATCGAATTCAAGCTTACAAAGAATAAATGTAAGGATACAAGAAAATCAAATAAGGATCAAAGCTTAATCATCAACCAAAGCCTAACCATCAAGTTTGAATCAATAAGCCAAACCATCAAGTAAATTGATTTACGATTAGAGAGGTAATTAAACAAGGAGTAATTACAAGGTGACTAATAAAAATCTTCTAATCACAACAAGTAAAGTTTGAGCGTGGGAAAAGTATTGAGGGACAAGACAAGACAACATATAACGTTCACATCACAAAAACAAGTTTGAAAACATGTTGTCCCAATAGGCGATGCAAACAACCATGGCATCAATCGTGATACAAGCAGATTTTAGTTTCTTGTTTTTTGTGTTGTGGTTATAAATAAAAGTCATCCCGTCCATTTCAAACCAACCCTTTTGCTCTAAACACTTTCAAGTACCTATCGAATAGATCATCCACTCATTGTTTTCTGATTATCATATCATTTGAGAATATCAAAGATCAAGAGCAAGCAAAATAAGAAAAAAGTTAGAAGAGTGTATGCTTTAATATTTATCATGTACCACTCTTGTATTTCATAATCTTCACAACTACTAGGAGACTTGTACTTGGTAATTATCAAGTTATAAAAGTGAGAAGAGAGCTTTATGATCACTATCGTACTTAGTGAGAGTTATGTTAAGGAGATCACGTCCTTGTAAAAGAGTGAAACGAGTGTATATTGTATAAGTCAAGGGAGATCACACTATCTTGATATAGTGTTGATGTGTGTGAGATATTACTATCTTGATATACTGTTGATGTGTGTGAGATATTACTATTTTGATATAGTGAGAAGTGTAAAGACCACTATCTCGACACAATGAGCCGAAAAAGGTGAGCACTAGCTTTATCTAGTGAGACGTTGGTGTATATGTAATCCCTACTGTTTAGGGAGACGATTAGTGGAACAAACTCTCGATCGAAGGATCGAGAAGAGGATATAGGGGGTTAGTTAACATCCCTTAAACTCTTTACGTGTTTACTCATTTATTGTTTGCATACTACTTTGTCTTTGAACATTAAAATTGAACAATAAACTTTAAAAAAACTACTCACCCACTCTAGTTTTCTACCATCAACTCTCACTTCTTTTTTTGTGTACAAAGTACAATATTTTATTAAAAATTAATCACAAATAAAATGAGTATTTTAAATAGTGCATAAAAATATATAAATAACTTTGTTAAAATTTTAAAATCACTTGACATGTTTTCTTTATTTTCTTTATGAATAAGTAAACAAATCTAGGGAATTTAAATTCTAATAATTATTTTTATTGTCATGTTAAATAAAGAGAACATTCATAAATCACATTATCAAAATTGTTTTCTTGCATCTTCACTTGTGGCCTAGTGCAGGGCCGGCTCAACCATTTTGCTGGCCTAAGGCAAAGTAAAATCTTGTGGCCTTTTTCCCAAAAAAAATGTATGTAATTGAAAGTTAAACTTGAAGGGCCCAAGTGTAATTATTTGAAAGATTGTGTTAAAATTTAAAAACAAGAAAAAAAATGGTGAATAAGGGATTCGAACCTGAGTCTCACCAACATCCATACATACACAAAACCACTACACTACCAACCATCAATTTGTTGATAACCCACACCCTAAATCTTTTATAAGTGGACTGTGGTTTCATCAAATAATGGAGGCCCTATAGTTTTGGTGGCCCAAGGCCCAAGCCTCATTTGGCTTACCCTTGGGCCGGCCCTGGCCTAGTGGTATGAGACTTGGATTTTACAATGGAAACTAAAGTTCAATTTCCACTTGTGTCATATTGGGTGTATATATGATGGTGACAAACCCACCGAGGGGGGTTCGATCCAGCTGTTACTTCAGCGAGGCATCTCGTGTGGAGGCAGTACGGTTTCCGAGGGAATGCCGTAATCAAGTCTGACCAACCCAGCGCGGGCCCGGTTAAAGCAACGTATTCTGGGCAGATCTTGACTAGGGCCGCGTTTAGGCGGTGTGACATTGGGTCACTCAAAAAGAAAGTCACCGTTCAAAAAAAAAAAATTTGTTTTCTTGCGTTCTAATTTTGCATTCTATTCATAATACACATTATGAAAATTGTTTTCTTGCGTTCTAATTTTGCATTCTAGATTTATCTTTACGATTAAGCATTACTAATTATGATACTACTAATAATAAAGAAAAAGGCACACACCATATAATGCCCGACCCCTTACTATGGTGACCACCATGGTCCTCTCACACCTTAAAAGTTTCAAACACACCAATAAACACTCAAATACTAACCAAAACCGTAAATAACTCATCAAAGTTTGTAATATTTTCTCTCAGAAAAATGATAAGAATAGGTTCACCCGACAGTGATCTATTACGCATATTATATGTACGTGTAATAGAAAATTTTCGAATGAACATGTCCTCGTTTTATTCAACTCTAATTTAAACAAAGAATTTACATCGAGATAGTTGGTAAACGGGCAACAAGCTGCTTTGTTACCCACTTTTGAATAGCAAAACTAAGTCTTTTAAAAACTACGTTCATAGATCTCGAGGTAATAACATTACTATGCATGACCCTTTGAACTCGACTAAGTAGGTCCACGACCTCTAGCGCCAAAAAAACCAAAAGTATCAAAAGCAAACAGGATAAACACGTGATGGTTGTCAAGACACGCTTTCTCATGTTTGGTCACTTTACCCGAAGCAGCCTTTAAAGTAGTCTGACCCACCGTGAAAGCACTACCCCCTAAGCCCACAAGCGGGGAAACCCCTGTTAGATCCACACATGCATGTTTTCCTCTTACCCATCCAAAGACCATAAATGTCGGCTAGTCGAAGGGTAGATCTCCCTTCCAACGGGTCAGTTAAGAAATTAACTGGTGCCTTTTTCTTCGCAGAAATACCAGCGCGCCTGAATATGTCAAAAATGAAATCCCTAAGCAAATCATGTCGGTATTTGAACCTGGGAAACTCTCTACAATGAACTGCATGCTCCCCAAAAGAATCTAAACACGTCCTATGACAAACAGGGCATACCTTAGCAACTGGTCCTCGTTTACGATTTTTTTTACCCAGAATCAACTTTATTAAAAAACCTAAACTAAAGGCAACAAACATACAGAAAAGGGAAATAAAGGGACGGCACAAACAAATAGATAGACCAAAACTTTATCTAGTAACATCATTCAAAGCAAAAGAGCCATGACAAATTCGTGAACTTGATCTGATCGTCACCATAGAAACGCCATCTCTTTGATTTTCTCCGCAATGATTTTATGAAAAAGAATTGACCCTATTGGCATAAAAAAAAACTATATATATTATTTAATAAATTAAAAAAGTTAGATAAACGTTTTACACGGTCTCTGAGAATTCACATACCATGTTCGAGCTTGAAAAAATGTGTCATTTCGTTATATTTTGTTATTATTTAATAAAAATCAAATTAGCATTGGGTTCAATAAAACTAATTCAAAGTGGGCTAAATTCTAAACCATAAAAAATGATTTGTAAATGGGCCTATACTGGAAGTGGTATGTGTTTGCTATTTAAAAAAAATAACATATACCTATCGGATTTTTTTTTTAAAATCGCATGCCCCTTGAAATCGCGGGCCTTGTGCGGAGGTCCTCCCCGCACACCATCAAAGCCTCCCATGCTTTTACGTAATATATTATACCAATTGAAGAGTTCTTTGCAAAAGTTACGATTGAAGACGTTATGAATTGTTTTCAAAACATGAAAAACCCGTAGGGAGCAACTAGAAAATGATTTTTTTTATTTTAAATGAATTTGTATTTATATTATGTGTTTTTTCTAAGAACGTTATATTTTTATTATGATATTGGCTTTTATTGTGTGATTCGACATGACCAGAAAAATTTGACTCCTAGTTATAAATCCAAGTATAAAAAAATGACACAGTGGAAAAAAATTTGGTAGCCTCTTAATGACCATTCAGATGCTACCTCTTAATGGTTTAAAATCTCTGAATGAATAAGAGGTAACCTCAAGTCTGAATGGTTAAGAGGTAACCTCTGAATGGTAAATCGTCGCATGTCACATTCTTCTACCTTCTCAATGGTAAAATTCTTAATGGTTCCATTAAGAGGTAGCCTCTTAATGACCATTCAGAGGCTACCAAACAGCCCCTAACTCCGACACTGCTCAGATGATAATGAGGACCGGAACGAAATCGAGTTGTGGCAAAACCCAACCTAAGCACCTTGTATATTTCGCAGTCGTACGGACCTTTGATTCTTTGAATGCAAACACACGTACAAACAGCTCTGTTAAGACTGTAACATCGAGCGAGATCCTTGAACATACAGACACAATCGTGGTTGGATTATGTTTGGTGTTTCGTCATGTGGTGATTCATTATGGTCACTGGATTATGTTTGTTATTTATTTTCATGTGGTGGTCATATGGCGATCATGCTAGATTCACGTTCACCTATATATGCACAAATTAATTAATGGGTAGCCAAGTGGGGCTAGCTCACTTGGTAGAGGCTCTTGCCTCTTAGTGGGAGGTCTTGGGTTTAATCCCAAGCAAGGGTGAGTTATTTGTAAATATAGTATTTTGGAGAGTAATGTTAGCCATTCAAAAAAATAATAATTAATGGGTTTAATTTCAACTAAAAAAAAGAAGTTGGGAGAATAGTGTCTGGCACTTCCCAATTGTTCCTTTTAAGTTACAATTTTATCTCTAATTTAAAATTACGATTTCGCCCCTCCAGTTTAAAATTACGTCATTGCCATCAGTTCAGAACAAAATTATGTTTTTTACCCTAGCTTAAAATTACGAATTTGCCCTTAGTTCAAAAATAAGATTTTGCCCCCATTTCAAAAATTACGTTTTTGCCCCGAGTTCAAAATAATTATGTTTTTATCCCCAGCTCAAAATTATGATTTTGCCCCCCCCCCCCCCTTCAAAACAAAATTATGATTTTGCCCCTATTTCAAAAAATTACGATTTTGGCCCCAATTAAAAATTGTAGCCTTGCCATCCTTTTAGTTTTGTTTTTTTCAAAACTATCGTAGTGTTTTATTTTACTTGGTTTACTTAATTTAACTTTTTTTTTTGTGTCAAACAACTCTCTAGCACTCGCTCATTAGTCCTGACAAATTACTATTTTGCTCCCTGCTCAAAATTACAGGTTGGCCATCGTTTTGTTTTTTTTAGCAAAATTATGATAGTCTTTTGGTTTAATTGGTTGACTCGTTTTTTTAGATCGTATTATAAGTAGTATGTACAAGTAACCAAAATACGTGTGTACCATTTGCTCATCCCTGATCACGGGTACCACACGAACAACAACGGTATCGTGCAAATTTTTTTGTTGATTTTCTTCAACTTTTAATGGTTTCTTTTTTTAATTCTAAGGGTATGGATGAGCTCGGTGCCAATTGATACCGAATTGGTTCTGGTACCGAAAATACCGGTTACGGTATCGGTATATGAAGGTAAAAACCGGTAGCGAACTGGTACCAGAACGCCAAAAGTCGGTACCGAATTGGTACTTAAGATTTTTCGGTTCGAGAAATTCGATACCGGTATCCAGTACCATTTGCTTATCTCTGACCACGGGTTTCATACGAACAACATCTTTACCATACAACTTTTTTTGTTGATATTCTTTCGGTTATCTTTTAGTTTTTTTTTTTATATATTTTCTTTTTATTCTTGTCAGTAGTTCCGTGCGCAACGCGCTATTTCAAAACACATGTAAACACAAACTAAACAACAAAGAAGTTCGCCGCAACGCGACGATTGCTAGTAACCTAGTATTGTTTATGGAAGTATTTTATTTAACAGTTTTTAATTTTCTAATTACTTTTTTAACGTCCGACAAAACACGGTCACTCTAGTACGCCCATAGGTAAAAGACCGTTCACGCCCACAATCACAAACACGCTGGTGATCGAACACGTCATGAATCCCAGAAGAAACACACTGCCCAAAGGCCCATATTTATACTTTGATAGATATGAAAACCGCTTTGGATTTATTATTGTTCTACCTTATGGCATTATAGCCTAGTGACATCTTGAGAGTGAGATAAAGCTTAGGAACCATTAGGTCTTGAGTTCGATTCCTACAATAGGGTTTTTCCTAGATTTTATTGGGTTTTCTCCTGAATTGGTGTATAGGTATGATTGCCTAGTGGAGATGGATATGATGGGGTAATTCCGCTAGTAGCACGATGATACTCCAGTGATCCAAATTTACCATTCAATTTTTTTTTTTATTATTGTTCGAATAGGTAAATAACCTTTGAATTAACTCACAGGATCACATCTTTAAAGAAATTTTGTACTAAAGTTTTAAGTTATTTCTAAAGATCCAATTTCAGCCCGGCCCACATGAGTGGATATTGAAAGACAGGGCTCAGGCCACGTAAACATGGTCCATGAAGGTTCTACGCACCACTCAATTTGTTTATTGGCTGGCAACTGCTTCTCGTGGACTTCCTTAAACCCACGAATAATCGATGTCCTATTCATACCATATTTTGGATAACAAAGATAAATGATAAAGAAGTTTATAAACAAGTTTAAACTAGTATTAAGCACCCCCGCGTTACGGCGGGGGCATAAAATATTATGGATTGAAACCATTGCAAGGTACGAGACTTGTCCCACATCGGTTGTATGGGTAATCAATGTGGGATTTATATACCAAATGGGTTCTCTCACCCACCAGACTAGTCTTTTGGGTTGAGTTCTCTCGTTTGGTATGTAACAGTGGTATCAGAGCCAAACTCAGAGTGGTGGCTTGGAGAGAGCCAGCCGTGACCAATGTGGCCGTGACCAACGAGGACGTTGGCCCTTAAGGATGGTCGATTGTTATGGATTGAAACCATTGCAAGGTATGGGACTTGTACTTGTCCTACATCGGTTGTATGGGTAATCAATGTGGGGTTGGGCTCTCTCACCCACCACAGTAGTCTTTTAGGTTGAGTTCTCTCGTTTGGTATGTAACGATCTTGTTATCTTTCTCATCGCGTTGGTTTGAGGTTCTTGAATAAATTAGAACTATATGCCAACGTAAGAAGACTCTTTATGAAACTAAAACCCCAAGTTCATGGTGCCCATTAATAACAAATTAAACCCAACTCGTTACTCATATAATTGCTCGTCTTGTTACCGAGTTTGCCATAAGTCAATCTCATACTTTAGTCTTTATTTCATAAGTATTCCGATAGAACGCTTGACCTTGGTGTGCCTATTCTTGTCAAAATCGACATTATCTCGATAGACACTTGCTCGGGCTGATATGGTTACACGCAATTCATGTGCAATGCTTGCTGACATAAATTCTGAACTCCCCTCCTATGGAATTCCGATATTATTCACTATTTAAGAGGTACCCTGACTCATCAGGGCAGATCTAGACTACTTTTGTGGGTACCAAGAACTCATTCGGTTTGGAAAAAAATGAAAAAAAAATAGCGAGAACCTTGTATTGTTTGGAAAAAAAAAATAGTGAGAACCTTGTATTGTTTGGAAAAAAAATGTGAGAATTAATAAGAATCTACCAAAAGGAACCCAATGAAAAAAGTTATTAGATCCGCCACTATGACTCTTGGACTCCATCTACGTCCATCCTTAGGTAACCATCTGGTTTCCTACGCTCAGGGGCGGATTTAGAGGCTATTTACGGGTTCCCAGGAACCCAGTCGATTTGGAAAAAAGCGTTTTTTTGTAGTGTAAACCTTGTATGAATTGGAAAAAAAAAACGTTTTTTTGTAGTGTAAACCTTGTATGATTTGGAAAAAGGAACCCAGTGAAAAAACTGTCTGGATCCGCCACTGCCTACGCTTATGTCGACTATGCAATTTTTCTAGCGACGCTTTTTCATGTCTGTCCTCCAAATGACATCATGTTGTCTCTCTTTCTAATGTTGAAGATAAGTACATATGTGTTGTACAAACTATAATCCCGTTTATATAACTGGGAAATGGGATAAAAAAATTTCGAACCAAATACGGATGCCATATCAGTATCGTACTAGTATCATATCGTATTGGTACAATATCATACAAGTACCAAATGAGCATATATGTACTACAATTTTCGGTTTTGAATTTAGCTCAATTTTCGGTATCGATACTATGCGGTATGGTACCGGTTCAAGACTTTTAACCATACTATACCACACCGTTATCAACTTAACATATATTTTACGATATTCGGTTTTGGTTTTAGCTAAATTTTGGCATCGATACTTTGCAGTCGGTCCCAGTTCAATCCATTACATGTGCCGGTGTCATCCCTAATTGAGAGAAATACAAAAATCCTTATAGTACCAAATTACAACATATTTAAACCAAACTCTTCTATTATTTATGTTCATAGTTCTCTTACAATATCTTTAAACTAAACACTTTCTATTATTTATGTTCATAGTTCTCCATTTAAAAAAAAAACTTTTCAAACACACAAGTTCATTAACTTGTTTTATTATTCTTATTTACCAACTATAAATTAGCAACTTACTTGTGTTTAGGGGTGTTACTTAATGGTTAGGGAGTTTTTCAAAAAAAAAAAATGATTTTTTTTTACTTTAAGTCCAAGGTATTTGATAAATTACTTAAAACCCAAAACTATTTAAAATTTTACTTTTAATCCAAAACTTTTCATCTTTTGCAATTTAATCTCATAATTATTTTACTTTCAATTTGGTCCCTTATACGTTTTCTTTCATATTTTTTTTTGTTTTACTCTTCGTTCTAAATTTTGCGAGTTAACACGGCGCAATGTGTGTGTCGGTTTCAAGGTTTTACATTTCATTCTAAGTTCTGAGACTTAATACGACGCAACGTGACTGTGTGATTCGACGTTTTAACGTCTTCTATTTTTTACCCGTTTGACAGGTTCGTCATAATGTGTGGATCTTAGATCGACTTAGTTATTATTTTCTATGTTTTACGTTTCCGTATAATTTCTTCGCATTAACACGCTGTAAATTCAGTGTTGGTTATCGCTCGCAGTGGTGTGACACTGATGTTATTTGACACAGTTTTATGTTATGGATTAAAACCATTGCAAGGGATGAGACTTGTCCCACATCGGTTGTATGGGTAATGAATGTGGGGTTTATATACCAAATGGGCTTTCTCACCCACCAGACTAGTCTTTTGGGTTGAGTTCTCTCGTTTGGTATGTAACAGTGGTATCATGGCCCACCTTGATCCACCAAATGGAGACCAGAAACAAAACAAATGCTGAGCATCGTCAAGCCACCGATGAGGCCTTAGCGCGACACGAGACAAGCATTGAGCAAATTCACGCTATACTCCAAACCATCCTTGGTAAGCTCCAAACCCTCGAGCCGCCGCAGCACCTTCGAACCATGGAGGGTGAGAATAATCCTCCTCGTAACCCCAAACCCTACCTCAAGCTCCACTTCCCTCGTTTTAACGGCGACGACCCAACCGGGTGGATCTATAAAGCCGAACAGTATTTCGAGTTCCAGAAGGTGGAGGTCAGCGGTCAAGTTCAACTCGCCTCCTTCCACTTGGATGGCATCGCCTTGCAATGGCACCGGTGGTTTACCAAATTTAAGGGACCTATCACTTGGGCAGAATTCTGCAAGGCACTTCAGGCTCGGTTTGGACCAACAGATTATGAAGATCCTGCGGAATCCCTTTCACGCTTGAAACAAACTTCAACGGTTGCTGCCTATCAAGAAACTTTCGAGAAGCTCTCTCATCAAGTAGACGGGTTGCCGGAGTCCTTTCTGGTGGGTTGTTTCACTGGGGGACTTAAATACGGAATTCGACATGAAGTCAAGCTTAAGAATCCCAAACAGTTATCGGATGCCATCGGATTAGCTCGGCTTATGGAAGAGAGAAATAATCTATACGACAAGTCTACTGGTGAAGATTTTTCTAAGCCGTCTCCGATCCGTTCCATTCCATCTTCAACTTCCTTTCTCTTGGGTCCTATTCCTACAACTCGTTCGACCTTACTAGCTCATAACCCCACTGTTCGGCGCATCTCTAGTGTTGAAGCTAAGGATCGTCGTGAAAAGGGACTCTGTTATTATTGTGATGAGAAGTACACCCCGGGTCATCGGTGTGTCAAGCCACAACTCTTTATGATTGTTGATTCGAGGAACAACAGGGCACCGATAGATGCGTCCTATGCCGGAACTGCGTGGCAGCCACCTTGGCTCCTTGAGGACAAGGAGAATTCGAGAGGTGGGGATTGATATGTGCATGGGTTGATAGCCACGTCATACGTCATCAAGGCTTAGCAATTTGCAAGTTTCTTTGTTTATTTTTTTTATTTTAGTTTAATTAATGTGGAGTAGTGGGTAGTGTATGCCATTACTCACGTTCACATGATTTGCAGTTATTTCCATTCCCATGTTTTCCCATTTTCTAGGACCATATAAGGCTATTAAAGGCATAGGATTTCCCTGGTTTTGTTATGAAATGAATCTTAGCAAAATCTAATTATCTTCTCTATAACTTCTTCGAAACCTTCTGCTCTATTTCTTGGCTAAAACCCAAGAGACCACAACAGTGGTATCAGAGCCAAACTCGGAGTGGTGGACCACAGATTGGTGGCCTTGAGAGAGCCGGCCGTGACCAACGAGGACGTTGGCCCTTAAGAAGGTCGATTGTTATGGATTAAAACCATTGCAAGGTATAGGACTTGTCCCACATCGGTTGTATAGGTAATCAATGTGGGGTTATATACCAAACGGGCTCTCTCACCCACCAGACTAGTCTTCCAAACGAACTCAACCCAAAAGACTAGTCTGGTGGGTGAGAGAGCCCATTTGGTATATAAATCCCACATTGATTACCCATACAACCGATGTGGGACAAGTCTCATACTTTGCAATGGTTTCAATCCATAACACATATAGTCTTCTTATGTTGACATTCATATAGAAAATTCTAAAGGGTTTAAGATCCAAATTTTCAAAACTTTCACATTATTATCACATCCTACACCCTAAAACTAACACTAAACCATAAACCCTAAGATACATGAAGCCCATACTTAAAAGGCGATATAAGTCTACTATTTTTATAATATTATGAGTTTTCATTTATCTCATGGAAGAAAATGTTATCAACTTAACTATTCGATAACTTATTCGTTATTGTAGTTTTTTTATATCATTGATCGTATTCATCAAAGTGTGATATTATGCTAAAACTAATATGACAATAACCCTAATACCAAAAGGCTAAATTGCACTTTAGGTTCTTTATATTTAAACGTTCTTTTGGAAGATATCCTTTAACTATCAAAATTACACTGATTGCCCTTTAAGTTAACACATATCAATAGGCAGTGTCCTTGCCTCCTAACCCGGTTAGATATTCTGGTTAACTTCCCTCACTCACAAATCACGTGAAGGTATTATTGTCAATTCGTTTATAACTTAAAGACTAAATTGCACTTTACGTCCTTTAAGTTTGAACGTTCTTTCAGGGAGTGTTCTTTAACTACCAAAATTACATTGATTGTCCTTTAAGTTAACACATATCATTAGGCGGTGTCTTTTAACTTCCAAATGTTCACATTTCAGTTAAACATCGATGGCAATGGGACGGGTTTAGGTAATCCCGTTAATTTAAAAAATTACCCGATGGGTATACCTGACCCAAAACCTGTCAGGTATCTATCTGTAAACTACTTGTCAATTACATTTAGCATTATCATTTAAAAATTATTCAAATAAACTGCATAAATAAATACCAAAATGTATATAAAAATATTCAAATGCATAGATAACAAAAATACTATAAGCCAACAATTGATATATATATATAGGGCTTGGCTATATAGGAAACTTTATCTTTTTTAGAAAACTTTGCAAACTCATTGTCATCCATTGATTATGTTTCATCTAAGTTGATCAATGGTTCTCATCATTTTGGAAAGAATTATAATTAAAAGAAATATTATAATACACATGAAAAGCACTGAAGGGTATTTTCGGTAGTGCAATAGAACATTGGAAAAACAAATCCCTGCCATGCAGTAGCAGTCTAATCAAAATTGCAAACCAATTCAAAAGTATTTTCATCTTTATCTTTCCCACTAGACTGTTCATATGCAGTTTTGTTCATATTTCCCCCATCCGATAGACTGTTCATATTTCCCCATCGCCAAGACAACATCGATCGGTGGCTTCTAACCCTAAGATAGAAGCCGATAGTGTGGATCCGGGAGAATGAGGAAATCGTTCGTAATTTTGTCGTCCTCGCTCAAAATGAAACGATTACGGAAGATCAAGAGTTCAAGCAAAAGGTTAGTTCTTGTAATCCGGCCTGTAAAAGGGGGTTTTGTTCTATCGAATTCCCCTTCAAAAATGGCAACTGATTTTGTTTTGTTTTCTATCTATTGCACTAGGAGACCTAAATTAGGGCGGGAAAGGTCTGCCAGCCGTAGTGTTGTTATTATATCCGATGATTCCAAGCAAGTTCCTCCCAAGCAACAATCTCGCTTCGGTCTGACCCAGAGGGCTTTAGGTTAGTATTGATGTGCGTATAAACCGTGAACGTAGTTTTAGGTGATGTATAGTGTGTTGAATTAGGCTCTGTTCATAACATACTTTTGTTTGGCTGCATTTGCAGTGTATGAAGATACTGACACTGGGTCAACATCCACTGGGAAACGACGGTTAAATGGTAAGTGCCTTTGGTTAAAATAGTTAGTAATTACGTATCAATATGAACTTGTATAACATGTGTTAAATGGTAGGGAAAAAAATGTTATAATAGTATCAATGGTAAGTGCCTTTTGGTTACAATAGTTGGAAATTGCGTATCAATGTGAACTGGTATAACATGTGTTAAATGGTTATGAAAAAAAAACGTTGCCTTGTATAGTTCTGGCTGTGGAAGTACATTAATTTTTGGGTAGTTAATTTTAGAGGTTTGCATAACATGTGTTAAATAATTAATGGACGGACCAAAGATCATTGCCTTTGATTTGTTTGTCTGCCAAATAATTAATAGTCGGAGTTTGAAGTTTGCCTAACAGTTTGAAAATTATGTTAAGGTTATTGGATTAATGATACAATCAGTTAAGATTATTAGATTAGGTGTTTGAAAAATGTTAAACATTTTGTTAGTGTATGAATGTGAACTTGTATAACATGTGTTAAATGGTAGGGGAAAAAAATGTTACCTAGTATAGTTCTGGCTGTGGAAGTAAAAGAAAACGTGGTTAGGTAATTTTCGAAGTTTGCCTAACATGTGTTAAACAATTAATGGACAGACCAAAGATCATTGGGTTTGATTTGTTTGTCTGCCAAAGAATTAATGGTCTGAGTTTGTTCATTGCCTAACATATAGTAAGACTGAGCATGACGTAGTCCATTCAACTTTCGTACCTAATGAAGAGTGTGTTGGCGTGGTGGTTGGCTCTGTGAAAGGAGATACTTTCGGTGAATTTGAGGAGGTGGTTATGGATGGTAAAGGCAAAGCGGCGGTAGAGGAGGGGCAGCCGGATTTTAACGGTAAAAGCTTTTTATGCTATAACATGTGTTAGCTATTAGGTACATTTGGTGGGGTTAACGTGTGTTAATCGTAAGAACAGTGGACGGGGGCGATGCGTCGATTGATGAAGGTGGTTTCGATGGGCCTAATTGGAGTCTTGGAATGACACAAATTGGTGGTGAATTTGACGAGTCACAGCAAACCGGTACACTCATCAAAAAAATGATTAGGATTGCTGGTTTAGTTGAGTCATTTCAATATACTTATTTGCATCGAACATGTAGGTTGCAAAAGTTCAAAGGTGGATGACATGGCTGGGACAGAAACAGCGCCCGAACGTTCCGGTAAGCTTGACTATTTTTGTTTACTGTGAAAGTGTAAAAATTGGTTACAAAGTAACCTGAATTGTTTTTTTTAATACGTGTTTAGGCGATGTGGAGACCACCCCAAACTTGAGTATGGTTATAATGGTAGAACCGGTGAGCTCATATGACCCCGCAATTGCTATCCACAAGGAGCAAGCTGGGGTGGAATTATTGGGTGGTGATGCGAATGAGGTGGAGGACAATTTGCCGCTAGCAAACCGTGTACGTATGTTGGCTGAATTGGGGGCCAAAAAAGGAAGCTCCCTTTTAGAGAGAAAGTGGCTGCGGAACCAAATAGATCACCTTGCTATATAAGGTCTGTTGACATGGGACAGCCAATCACTAAGAAGGAGGCGAATCTATGGGATTACATATACGCTGATGAATCCCCGACGCACTTTCTAAATGGGCATTCTCGTAGGAAGCTGGCAATGGAGGCAAACAAGTAAGTAGAACTACTACAGGGTTTTTAGTTGTATAATAGCGTGTAAACAATTAACCCAATGGATTTAGTTAATTGTTTTTTTTTATGATTTTGCCGCAGGAATGAACAGGGTACGTCGTCAGTTGATGATGTAGATAGCCCGATACACATGGCTGTGTAAGTAGTGGGGATATTGTTAAAAAAATAGTTATATTACATTAACGTGTGTTAAGTTATGGAAGTTAATTTTTATCTGTCCATATGAAACCAGGGAGTTGCTGTTTCGAAGCCCCGCTCATGTAGAAGCGTCTCGGGCTATGTTCAAGAGTTTAAACGTTGGCAAGGAGGTGTCGGATGGTATTATCGACTGTTGGGCGGAGGTGCTAAACTTCCAAGAGAAACGCAAATCAAGGGAGGCTTACAGTAGGCTATTCTTTGGTACTAAAGTTGCGGTGAGTGTTTTGTATATAGACATGATTCGGGTGAATTGATGTTTTTTATGTTAAAGTAGTTAGGGTGTGGCGAGTGGTTATACTTATAAATTTCTCTTCTGTGAAAGTTTCCGTGGATGTTAACAACTGAGGAAGGGGGATTCGAGGCGCGAATGCACAAGTTTCGGGCTGGTATAAAAGGTGCCGTTAACAGCGCTGAAAAGGTTCCTGATTTTAGAAAGCACGAGATTGTTTTGTTCCCGATCTTGGAGCAAAAACATTTTTACTTGCTAGTGTTTGAGTTACGGGACCCCGGCATTTATGTTGTTGATAATGACAAAGCCAGACAAGCTCGGCCGATAGAAGATAATGTATACTACCTCCGCAAGGACACTCCGTATAAGTTTGTAAGTTATCGAAACCACCATGTTGTACCGAAAGTGTGATTGTATTGAAGATGTGTTTTTTAATTGAGCATGGCTTGTATCTGTATATGCAGAAAGATATGTTTGTGCAATACCTTCGGGAGGTTGGGAATCCGCGAGCCGATGACATTGATGACTGCAACATCCAGCGTATGCCGGTTAGTTGGGCGACGACAGCAAACACAACTGATTGTGGGGTCTTCTTAATGCGGCACATGGAGTGCTACATGGGGAAAAACAAAAGTTTTAATTGTGGGTTCAGCATGAGTGGGTCGAAAAAGATGGCCGAGGTGCGGAAGTTGAGAAAGAGGTATGCTGCGCACATCTTATGTTCGGATGTGAATGTGCTGCTTCCTAAAATCTAGCAGGGTTGCCGGTTAGAGTAACGTGTGTTAGGGGGTGAATTGTATTTACTGTGGGGATAGTTTGTGGCGTTAAGTGTGGCTGCTCTTTTGGGGACACCTATTATATGTGTATGTAGACTTTGTTTTGGGTGTGGCATGTATTTTGTTTTGGGGATGTTGCTTTAAAGTTATTGTAGGATAGGTGTTGCGTAAAGTGTACAAGCTATTTTTGGGGATAGACTGTCAGTGTGAAATCTTTCTGTTTAAAACTGATGTTTATTAACTTGGTAATTTAAGGCTTTTGAAGAATATTGACAACATACAAATCTTGCATGTGTTTGAATGTTATTGATGTAGTTGATAATGTTTTAAATTATATATTGGCAGGTGTAACAATTTAAGAATAGAAAATGCTCCTTCCTGTTGTCAAGGGGCCCACTATTTTAAATGTAGTAGGATTCTTGGAAGTTGGTGAAGGTAGGTGGCAGAAGCCTAGTAACATAGGGTTTGGTGGGTAGGAAACCACTTTATTGGAAAGGAACCATTGCTTTTAGGGTCACATCAAACTCAAGTCACAACAACTATATTAAATGTATCCATGACATACCACTATAAGTAGTGTAATGAAGAACCAAGTCATATTCTATAAAACTTCAGTTGGGCACCCTACTTCAGTAAACCAAAAACTTTAAGTGGTTCCAAAGTGTGTTAATGTGATGGACGCTTATGAAAATAAGGTCACGGATACACCACCAGGCATGGAGAAGCAGAGGCGAAAGGGGAAAGAAGCAGTTGAGGGTCGGTACGGGGTGTGCTACGAAAGAAAAGTGATTCACAAGAAGGTCCAGGACGTGAAAACTGGAGGCCTATGTGCTAACGACGCTTCAGAAAGCGGAAGAAACAATGTAGCGGATGTTAGCAGACGCCGTACCAAACACGTTTTACCAGAAGCTGAAAAATTGAAGGGGCTACCAGAGGAGTTGGTTAGGTTGCTGACGGATCCAGACCATGAATTATGTGGTTGCCCGTTGTTTCCATACTCACCCGAAACAATCAGGTCATGGTGTTACCATGACCCATGGGAGAGTGAGCGTAGCCCCTCTCCTCTGTACTTTCATGATGAAGATGTTGAAACACCATGATGAAAAGCTTCGTAGGGATGGAGGATAAGAAGGGGTAGTTAGGATGTCGTAAGTGGTTATAGTTGTGTTAACCTGTTGAACCTATGTTTGTAGACGACATACTCACGTCGTTTTTTTGTTCTTTTATTAGTATTTTTTTGTGGGGATGTGTTGATGTGACGGCTCGGTAGCCGATCCGTTGTTTTATATCTGCGGGTGTAGCCTAGCAGTAGTATGTGGTGTTTTGTCGGCTAGTTGTGAAGTTTGTTTCTATAACCGTGTCTTTATATAAAACCTATTGGTGTGGTTAACACCTTTTGTATTTTACTGGACATTAACGTGTGTTAAGCATCTGTTGCAATGCTGTTGTAATATATATACCAAAACCACAATTATCCATGCGTAAGATAATAAGAAAAGCAAGGTAATAGCTAATAGAGGTCCACAAAAAGGTGGCCTGCAAAACACAAAGTGCCGAAGGCCATAAAGTTTTTACAAAGACCAGAAATGATAAATGGGATAAAAAAAGTTCCACCTTCTTACACACGTAACAGAACAAAAGCAGGAGGATGTTAAAAGACTGTTACATATGTGTAAGAAGGCCAAAATGAAGTGAGTCTCCCATTACATAGTACTAGTAAACGAAAGGAAATATTTTAATCAGATGGGGAGGCACCGGTGGCAGTCTGCCTTTGTTGTTCAGCAGCTGCCTTTGCTCCTTTCATTGCCGCCACCTTAACGCAGTTGCGTGAGTCGTGGTCGTCGACATACAGGCCACAACGCTTGCATAGACGAAGCTGCTTTGGAGGTTTTGGTGGTTTTGTCTTTGCCTTCTCACCATGTCCGGAAATGCGAGTATGTGTACCACATCCCTTATTGCGTACAACATCTGGATTAGCAACTTCGACTGGAATGTTGATTGGTTGCCCCACTATTTCTTCCATTTCACACTCGTTTGTTTGATTTTCAGTTGTACCCAATGGTTGCTTGGAAAGCACATTGATCTTGAAATCCCGGAGTTGAGCCACCAATTTTGACAATGAATCGTCATCAGTTCTGGCCACATCGACGCATTCAGTAACAAGGTCGAGGATTTCATTCCGCATAACGGACGATGCGTTAGCGTTGACCCCATATCGGCTGGAAAGTGAAAAAACCTCTTTTGGGAGGGCATCTCGGCGCCACCTATCGTTTATGTATTGGGGTGGTATATTTGCAACATTTTTCAATCGATATACGCAAAAGACATGGCGACACAGATATCCGATACGTGTGAAATTCCTGCATGAGCAACTGGTGGAGTGGTCTACAGTGTTATATGTAACCTGTTGGGGAAAGAAGGAGCAAAAAAAGTGTTTAAATCTAACGTATGTTAGTGGAGTGGTAATAAAGAAGTTGCCTAACATGTGTTACCTGATAGACGTTTGTGATGTTGTTCCTTTTGTCCAAATGAGTGACGTCTAGCAAAAGAGCGGTTTTGCTGGACTCGGTTTGGTTTGTGATGTAGCATAAAAACTTCCCTTTAACTATCTCCTTTTGAACTTGCATGAAAACAGCGTTTGTGTAAATGGCGAACGCGTGCTGTTCTATCGCTAAATCAGTATTGCCCTTGAACACCGTGGATGAGGTTTTGTACTCTGATACGCGTTGCCGATAGCGTTGGCTGTCTACCCTAATTTCAAAGCACATCATAAATTGTACAAGGGTGTTTGCGCTTGTTGAGTTGACCTTGATGGCAGCGTTCGAGCTTTCACAACGTGAAGTGGTCTTCATCAAGCAACACATTGGCAGTTCCCTGAAGTAGGCTGGAACCCAAAGATGTTTGATGTTGTACATGTCCTTCAACCAAGTGTGGTCTTGGAGGCCAAATGTTTCTAGGAGGTCATGCCAGCGGGACTCAAACGTTTCTGGTTTGATATAAACATTCCAAACCAACCGGTGAATACAGGACAGAACATCAGTGTTATCAAGAAGGTCCGCAGAGATCTGGTAAATTTCAAGAGTTACTAACACATGTTACATTAAACAGTTTAAAAAGACATCTAAGACTGTCATGTTGAATAACACATGTTAACAGGCTAACGATTTAACCTAACCTTTGAGGGTAGTTTTTTTCATTATATGCCACATGCATAGCCGGTGGCGTGATTCGGTAAAGACCATAGGAACAGCTTGAAGCATAGATGGGTCTTGATCACTCAACACGAGAGTTGGTTGAGTACCGTGTGCCTTCAAGAAAGCCTTAAGCAACCACACATAAGATTCAATGGACTCGGTTGATATCAAACCCGCACCAAATGTAACACATTGGAAATGATGATCCACACCCGTGAATGGCACAAAAACCATCTTGTACCTATTAATAAAAATGGATTTGAAGTTAACAAAATGTAACACTTTTTTTGTTAGGTTTGTATAGTTTGATATTTCCCCTAACACATGTTAAGGGGAAACTCACCTGTTAGTGCTGTAAGTCACGTCGAAGGCAAGGACATCACCAAAAGCTTTGTAGTTTAGCTTTGAAATCTCATCAGCCCAGAATACAGAAGACAGCTTTCCATTTGAAACCGTGTAATCAAAATAGAAGTTCGGTAGGTTGTCAAAGCGCTCATGCAAGCGTTCAAGGAAAACTTGTGCGTCGCGTTCACCAATAAAAATTCGCAACTGGTGGCTAAAATTTTTAAAATCCACCGGAGTCCCGTTGACATTGTGATGCCCCCCTTTTAAAGCTACAAGAAATCTATAAGCTCCCATGGGTCCGATACGGTTTAGACTCATATTGTGAATGAATTGTTTGGTGGAGAATGACAGCTTCCGTGATATCTTGCTAAGATCACGGTTGTGATTCTCAACAAGTTCATGATTATGAATATCATTGAAACTCAGAACTGTGTATGTATCATTATAGATTGAGACTAGAATGCCTGCCTTACAGTCACACCATGTGAAGCTGGTTCTCCTTGGCCTTACAGAAGATTCATCTAGTGTGTCAAAAGTCCTCTTGCGTTGTGGTTTCCCGTATTTTGAGCAGCGAAGATACTTGTGTGTCGGAATTCCATTCCAGACTTTAGTTTGGCCTTTTTTAACAGAAAAACCAGCTTCAAACGCATAAAGTTCATACATGGAAAGAACAGCCTCAAATGTCGGGTAAGATTTCCCACACACTGGTAAGAACTTATCAGCGACGGTAGGAATCCAGTAACGGGTTCCCTGAGGCATTTCAAAAACGAAGTATGGATGCTCTGGCCCTGCATCAGAAAACGAAAAGGTTAGAAATCTTGTATATGAGAATAAAGTGTGCTCCCATGGAAAATAAACAACCATCTAACGGCCCGCGAGATGATTCAGCTAACACAGAAGGGCCCTGAGATGATCCAGAACCAGCACCCGGCATGTTAGCAAAGCCAGAATCTTCGGATGCTACATGTGAACATTATGCCATATGTTTGAATTATGCAATATATGGGGAAGAAAAAAAAATAACACGAATGTAACATGTATATAGAAAAACAAACCTTGATCATTATCCAAAATCTCGTTAGTCAACTCAACGCTGCCTCTGAACTTTTTGGAGATCAGAAAATCCGGTGATCTAACATGGACTTCAGATGATCCAGCACCGTCAACAGCCATGTTAGTGTATCCATAAGCTTCGAATGGTACAGGTGAACATTGCCATGCAGTATATTTGGATTATTCCATTAAAAAAATGTCAAATACAAAAAAAAAAACATATATTCGAGGGAGTTAAGTTAGATAGAGATACAAACCTTGAGCATTTAATTCCTCATCAGTATGGAAGTCACTTGTAATGAACCTGTTGGGGAACAGATGAACCGGCGACATTAACTCGGAGGTTGGTGGATTTGCCTCCATGGACATTAATGGAGAAAAGGGTGATATGCAGGTGAAGGTTAAAGGAGATATGAGGGACGAGATGTATATAATTTGGATTTTAAAAATGAAATAATCTATAAATGGGGGTATGGTGACTTGTGAGGTGATAGGCATTAATGGTAATGTCAAATCAAATGGGGAAGAGTTCTTTAGGTGGGTGGATAGATGTGACAAATTACTAATATACCCTTAGAGGCAATAAGCTTAATCAATTGACTTGGATGACGTGGATAAATGTAGGCCACATATTGAGTTTGCAAAGTTTTCTAAAAATTAAGGGTTTCTTATAGAGCATTGCCCTATATATATATATATATATAGTGGAGGGTTCAAATGAGAAGAATTTTTTTGTAAGAAGAAAAAAGAAGAAGTTTCAACCAATAAGAATGCTTCATTTTACTTCATTTAATATTTGCATTTAATTTTAATATAAGGGTATATTGGTAAACTTACATAAATCATTAATTTGTATTCTTCCCCTTTAATAACTAACTAAATTAAATTTGTAACTTCTTTTCAAAATATAAACTTTTTCCAAATTAAAAAAAAAACATAATTTAGAGTGTAGAATAAATTAATAGTTGTGTAGGATAAATTACGAGTTGTGTAGGATATATTTCGAGGTGTGTAGGATAAATTTTGATTGTGTAGGATAAAATTCTATAATGTGTAGGGTATATGTAGGAAAATTTTGATATGTGTAGGTTTTGTAGATTATATGTAGGATAATTAATGATTTGTTGACTAATTAATTAAAGAGAGAAAAATTAATGATATGAGTTATAAATGAAATAGTATTTTACTAATATGCCCTTTCTTCTTTTTGTTCTCACATTAAATTTCTTCTCAAATGAACCTTCCCCTATATATATATATATATATATATATATATATATATATATCATGCATATGCATATTTAAAACTAAAAGGAATTATATCGGGTATATAATCAGATAAATGGATACACTTTATTGGTTAATTGGGTCGGGTAAATGAGTATAACACCAAATCCCAAACCCATCCCTACCCTGCAAAAAAAGAGTAAATTACAAGTTTTATCCTTTATGTTTACATCAAATTGCAGGCGCTGTCCTTTTGGCTAAAAGTTGACAGGCGATGTCCTTTACCTTTCAAGATCTTGCACGTTTTGTCCTTTAGGCTAAACTCAGTTAGATTTTTTGGTTAAATCTAGTCATGTGCAAGGCACATGAGGGTAAAATGGTCATTTTCCTCTCACCCCTTTCAATTCACCATCTATATTCTCATATTCTTTACCATCGTCTGGACGGTTTCTAATGGTTGACTATTCAATGTTGAATTTGAAGAACTGGATGATGCTACAGTACCCTCTTCTTGAGGTGTTAAGCCACCCCAATTTGAATCTGCATTTGCTGGTTCAATCACATGAACTGAACCGTCATTCATTCTAAGAGAAAATTGGTTAGGATCAGACGGATGTGGTTAGGGCTGTAAATGAACCGAACATTCAGCGACCAGTTCATGAACCGTTCGGCGGGAAGTTCGTATATGTTCGTTTGATTAGCTTAACGAACGAACACGAACAAAAAATTTCATTCGGTTAGCTTAGCGAACAAACACGAACATAGGTCTCGTTCGTTCGACTTCATTCGTGAACGTTTGGTAATATGTTCGGTTACGTTCGTCCGTGTTCGTTTGATTATAACAAAAAATAACAAATAATAAACTTTTTATCTAAACATATTGAAAACTTGAAACCTAAAATATATTAAAACTTGGCTAAAAATAAGTGTTAAAGGGGCTTAAAATATATACCTAAAATATATAACACTTCACACGCATCAAGTTTTTGGCGCCGTTGCCGGGGACACAAGGATTTTAAGAAAGTTAGGAATCAACGGCCTAATCGTTTTTCTTATTTTTCATTTTTTTAGGATTTTTTTTTAGTTTTTCAGCTTCTGCAGAACTCAGCACGGGCCGTGCCCGCTGAACACGCCCCGTGCCCAATCATTGGAACTGGGAATCCTATTTTAAGTCAGACAGTAAGCTGAACACGGGGCCGTGCCCACTAAACACGCCCCCGTGCCCAAGTTTCAGTTACTGAAAACAGAACCGTAAGATCCCGACGGTTGGTAATTTCTGACACAAACATGAGTGATACTGATACTTTTTACTTTCGGCACTCTTATGGTACTATGTGGTGTCAATTATGTGGTGGTAACCATAAAGAATTAGAATGCTTTTTTTCTAAATTATAAACCCCACTATATAGACCCATCATTTCCTAGTATCCTTAAGAGGGGCGAAAGTAAAAATAATCCCTATCGCTCCCTCGAATGCGCCCAACCGGATATTCTAGGAGAAATGCTTCTCGATGAATTATTTCAACTAGAAGATCTAATTTTTAATTGGTTAGAAGAACTTAGGGGAGACCTCAAAAATCTTCTCCAAGACGATAACCAAGAAGAAAGGTTGGAAACGCATTCAAACAACTTCATTGTTTCCAATGATACTTCTAACTCTAGTGAGGACTTGAGCGATAGTCGTCCCTGTGTCGATTGTGCCGTGAAGGACTCCCCATCGACTGCGTTCGATGCATACATAGACCTGAGCGATTCGACATACACCTTCTTTAACGAGAGCCCGGAAAAGGGTTGGACTTGTCCACCTACATATAGCATAGGAATCACCCTCACCGACAACCTCTTGCGTTCTCGTCTTAATCTAGATCAATTAAGGTATCTTAGGCACTTTGGGGTTGTTCCATCCAGTAAGGAACCACCCGATCCGGGAAAATTCCTTGAAATTTGAAGAAATCCTTAAGACAGCTTCTAGACACGGGGCCGTGTCCAGGTCAGCACGCCCCCGTGTCCACCCAAAAGATTCCATTCTGATTTTGTCAGAATGCGGACAAAAATGTGTCAGGATTCCATCTGCACACGGGGCCGTGTCCAGTCGACACGGGGTCGTGCGTAACGTACTGTCGTTTTCTATAAATGCAGCCAAGAATCCTGCACATTTGAACCATTCCAGGGACAGAGATTTGAGGAATATTCTCACATACCATCCTAGGTATTCTCTAAAAGAAGTTTCTCAACTATCTTCTTGTCCTTTCCTCTTTTATCCACTTTCATCTTCTTTAATTTTCTTCATACTTCCATTAAAGCTTGAACCTCCTATAGTTTCAAGCCTTATTGAGATGTTTGTTAGATTTTTGTTCATGGAATCTTGATAAAAATAAGTTCTATAACAATGTTTTAAGTTGTTTAAGTTCAAAAATGCTTCAAAGATCATAAAAACAATTTGAAACCCCAAGATTCCTTGTCCATAAATCCTGCAGATACCTGAACACGGGGCCGTGTTCACTGAACACGGGGCCGTGTCCGAAGTACTGGACCCATAGAATTGAACTCTTTTCGGCATGTTTTCTCATAATGGCAAGCAGAACAAGCGGAAACTCTTCGTCGCACTCCAGGAACAACCGGCAGGGGAGAAGATCATCTACGGTTGAGGATTCTCTTGTAAACTATGTTTACGCCTTAAGAGAAGCCCTTGATGAAGTAACAAGTGTGGAAGAAGCTTTGGTCGACCGCATTAATCATTTGACGGTGGGACTAGAAGGATGTCTCCGGGAGGTCAACCTTTTGCACCAAAGGTTGAACATTCTCGCCTCTCCCCCTTTGGTACCGATTATCACCCAAAGGGCATGGAATGTGGTGCCGGAAGTCATCATTCCGGCCGAATGGTACGCCCTACGTCCGGAACCTCCTCGAGACATACTACAAGGGGTTCCGGTTGGTGTCGCTCCTCCTTGTCACACCCCCAAAATCCACACGCGGAGTACCACCGCTTGGAGGCGTGACATGACCAGGATCAAGCCACCAATCATATTGAACATATAAGTAATCAGTAAAAGTAAACGTAATCCATCACAATACAATTGGTGCTAAATCAAAAGCATAGCATAGATAGCGGAAGCCTAGTTATGAACATCCAACACAAGTGTTTAGTTTAAAGAGTCATAAAGTTTTTATCAAAACATCCACAATCCGTGCCCACAACGACCACGCCTCCCGTGCAAGCTCCAAGAGTACCTATGGTCCTGCAAGGCATGTAACAGAGAGTCAACAACTAGTTGAGCGAGTTCACAGTTAATAGTTCAGTTATAGTGTTCGTATCGTAAATCGTAAGTTTGTTTAGTAATCATGTATCGTATGTAATGGTATCGCGGCCCTCTAGGCATGTTTGCGAAGTATAGTGGGGGTTTCCCATGTGTTCTCTAGACTAGGTATATTTGTATCGCGGCCCTCCAGGCGTGTGTGCGAAGGTTAAAGTATAGTTCGCGGCCATTCCAGGCATGTATGTGAAGATTAAAGTATAGTTCGCGGCCGATCCCGGCATGTGTGCGAAGAAGAGTATATGTATCACTAGTCTAGTAGTATCTACCAATGACCTTCCTCTCCCGAGGCCTATGGTATGTAATTCCGATAACCCTTAAGCATAATTAATCAATCAACCCATTCCCAACCCCGGGAATCCCATGCCTTGGTAAGAGTGTGAACTCGCCTTGTTTTTGCTCGGTATGCTAGGTATGTGCTCACGGTTAAATTCAATCACGTCCTAAAGTATGCATGTGTACTTAATCAGTTCATATTCATGAGGTTCACGTAAAAACACAATCAATGTTCACCAAGTAGTACATATCACATAAATCAACATCGTACAAGTCATGCATAGCATCTAACAGCAGTTAGTTAACTCAGTTAAGACTTAACAGAATCAAATTACCAAACAGTTTACCCAGTCGGCGAAACACCCCTGTTTCGCCGTGAAACCCTTTGACGAAACACTTCTGTTTCGTCGATTACCCTTGGCGAAACACCCCTGTTTCGTCGTTAACCCTTGGCGAAACACCCCTGTTTCGCCGTAAACTCCATTTCGTGACCCAAAACAGTTACGTCGTGAATCAGTTACGTGCAGGAACCCTAATCACCGATTCAACAGTTTACAGCAATCATTCAATCAATCGCAAAGCAAATCAAAACTGTCATGAGACAATATCATTCATATTACAATACATAGAACTTGTAACCGCTTAAACCATACATTACGGCTCCAAAATCATCTTACGCATATACTCATATTTGATCTAGAAATCAAGCATATACACAACATATATAAAGAAATCAAAGGACAAGGAAACCGATTAGACGAGCACGCACTAACCGAGATATCCGGGATGATAGTTTGATCGCTAGAGAGGGCTTGGGGAAACACACACAGCTGCCGTCACACTTGGGAGAGTTTTAGGGTTTCAGATTGTTAAAACGTGTGAAACTGAACTCGTTTCTTGTAAATATACACGAAACAGCGTTCTGGGCCCTTAATGGGCTTCGCGTAATAATGGGCCGGCGAAACACTTTGTTTCGTCGAATAAGAATGGCGAAACACATCTCTGTTTCGTCGAGATGTATATGGCGAAACAGTCTGTTTCGTCGGGTCCTTTCATGTGTTAGACAGTTTAAGTTTTCAACAGGTTTCATTTTATACAACCAAACACAGAATCATGCAAACACAATGCGTTTTATCATAACATAATATGTACAGTTACAAGTTAAACAAGTCAAACAACTACACAGTCAAAGTCAACGTGCTTTTAATGCGAAAGTGAAAGTCGGAAACTCGAGTTGTCACATTATCCCCAACTTGAAAGAAATTTCGTCCCGAAATTTAGCATGCGGGTACTGAGGAAGCTAGGTAAGTTGTATTGTTTACTGGTTTTCCTGGGGTGTCACATCATCCCCCCGTTGAGTTGGAATTTCGTCCCGAAATTCTGTAGTAGCTTCAGCCTCAGTAGTAGTTGCATTGTTTTCGAACAACTGGGGATACTTGAGTTTCATTTGATCTTCACGCTCCCAGGTGAACTCTGGGCCACGACGGGAGTTCCAACGAACTCGAACAAGAGGTATTCTAGTGTTCTTGAGGACCTTAACATCCCGGTCCGTGATTTCAACTGGTTCCTCGACGAAATGCAACCGTTCGTCGATAGTGAGCTCCTTCAAAGGAACTATGAGGGTCTCATCTGACAGACACTTCTTCAGATTCGACACGTGAAAGACGTTGTGAACTGCACTGAGTTCAGCTGGTAAGTTTAGTCTGTAGGCCACTTTGCCTATTTTCTCTATGACTTCGAACGGTCCGACGTATCGCGGATTGAGCTTGCCTCGTTTGCCAAAACGAACAACACCCTTCCAGGGTGAAACTTTGAGTAGCACTCGATCCCCAACCTGGAACTCGAGTAGTTTCCTGTCTTTATCTGTGTATGCTTTCTGACGGTCACGAGCTGCCGCCATGCGTTGTCGTATTTGAGCAATCTTTTCAGTAGTATCAACTACCATTTCTGGACCTGTGATCTGACTGTCACCCACCTCTGCCCAACAAAGAGGTGATCGGCATTTACGCCCGTACAATGCCTCAAATGGAGCAGCTTTAATGCTGGTGTGGTAGCTGTTATTGTATGAAAATTCCACAAGTGGCAGATGTTTTTCCCAGCCATTGCCAAAGTCAATTACGCACGCCCGAAGCATGTCTTTTAGAGTTTGAATAGTGCGCTCAGACTGCCCATCTGTCTGAGGGTGATAAGTTGTGCTCATGTCTAATCGAGAGCCAAAAGATTTGTGCATTGCTTGCCACAGTTCTGAAGTAAAACGTGCATCACGATCAGAGATAATAGAGGTGGGCATCCCGTGCCTCGAGACAACTTCCTTAAGGTATACGTCTGCTAGAGTGGAGAACTTATCCGTTTCCTTGATAGCCAAGAAGTGAGCAGACTTTGTGAGTCGATCCACAATCACCCAAATAGTATCATTTCTGCGCTGAGATCTAGGTAGGCCAGTAACAAAATCCATGGAAATTTGTTCCCATTTCCATTGTGGTATCTCCGGCTGTTGGAGTGGGCCTGAAGGTTTCTGATATTCTGCTTTGACTCTCGCACAAGTCAAGCACTTGCTAACGTAAGTGGCTATGTGAGCTTTCATGCTAGGCCACCAGTATGTAGTTCTGAGGTCGTGGTACATCTTATCCGAACCAGGATGTACTGAGTAGCGAGACTTATGAGCTTCATCCATTACGAGCTCGCGTAAGTTGCCATAGAGTGGGACCCAGATGCGTCCTGTTACATAGTAGGCTCCGTCTGCCTTTTGTTCTAATCTTTGCCTTGAGCCGCGTAGGGCTTCAGCCCTGACGTTTTCTGGTTTCAATGCTTCTACCTGAGCATCTCGTATCTGTGAAGGAAGACTAGACTGAATAGTGAGTTGCAATGCTCGTACACGCCTAGGTGTAGTATCCTTTCGACTGAGGGCGTCGGCCACCACATTGGCTTTGCCCGGATGGTACTTTATAGCACATTCGTAATCATTCAGTAGTTCAACCCATCTACGTTGTCGCATGTTCAATTCTTGAGCGCAAAAACAACAGCTCCCAGCTCTAGATGGTGCACTTAGTGCCATACAGGTAATGTCGCCATATCTTGAGCGCAAAAACAACAGCTCCCAGCTCTAGATCATGTGTAGTGTAATTCCATTCGTGAATCTTAAGTTGGCGCGAAGCATAAGCAATAACTTTATCCCGTTGCATCAACACACATCCAAGACCTTGGATGGATGTGTCACAGTAGACTACAAAATCGTCCGTGCCTTCAGGCAATGAGAGGATAGGTGCGCTACAAAGTCTATCCTTTAAGTGCTGAAACGCTGTTTCCTCTGTATTACTCCAACGGTAAGCAACACCTTTCTGTGTCAGTAATGTAAGCGGCTGTGCAATCTTTGAGAAGTCTTTGATGAACCGTCTGTAATAACCCGCCAAACCCAAGAATTGGCGTATTTCGGTCGGTGTGCGAGGTGCAGGCCAGTTCTTGATCGAATCTACCTTGGATGGATCAACATGAATCCCATCCTTGTTTACCACGTGGCCTAAGAAGTGAACTTCACGAAGCCAGAAGTCGCATTTCGAAAATTTGACGTACAGCTGTTCCGTTCGAAGGAGTTCTAAAATAAGTCGTAAATGCTGCTCGTGTTCCTCCTGACTCTTCGAATAGATCAGGATGTCGTCGATGAAAACAATAACAAACTTGTCAAGATAAGGTTTGCACACCCTGTTCATAAGATCCATGAAAACCACAGGCGCGTTCGTTAGCCCGAATGGCATGACCAAAAACTCGTAATGACCGTAGCGAGTTCTGAATGCTGTTTTGGAGACGTCCTCATCCCGGACTCTCAATTGGTGATATCCTGACCTTAGGTCAATCTTCGAGTAATAGCTCGACCCTTGCAACTGGTCGAATAAGTCGTCGATGCGTGGAAGAGGATAGCGATTCTTCACGGTCACCTTGTTTCGCGGTAATCTATGCACATGCGGAAGGTACCGTCTTTCTTCTTCACAAATAATACTGGAGCTCCCCAGGGCGAAGAGCTAGGACGTATGAAACCCTTTTCCAAGAGTTCTTGCAATTGCTTAGACAGTTCTTCCAGTTCAGTTGGAGCTAAGCGATAAGGTGCTCGAGCTATAGGTGCTGCTCCTGGAGCTAGCTCGATCTGAAATTCAACCTGGCGATGGGGCGGTAGCCCAGGTAACTCTTCAGGAAACACTTGAGGAAAGTTACGTACAACTGGGATATCCTCTAACTTCTTCTCTGTCGACGATGTATCAGTAACGAGTGCTAGTATAGCTGTGTGGCCCTTTCGCAAACACTTCTGTGCCTTCAAGAAGGAGATGATGCCACTCACGACACCACTCTTGTCGCCTTGAACTTCGAGAGGTTCTTTTCCAGTACGGGAAATGCGAATGATCTTCTCCTTGCATAGGATCTCTGCTTGTTGTTGGGATAACCAATCCATACCAATGACGATATCGAAACTACTCAGAGTTATAGGAATGAGATCGATAGAGAAAGTCTGACCAGCGAGGATAAGATTACAACCCTGAACTATGTGTGTGGCTTCTAGACTTTTACCGTTAGCTAGCTCTACGACATGTTTGGTGTTCAAAAGTGTTGGTGCGCGTTTAAGCATTTGACTAACTTTCAGAGACATATAACTGGTATCCGCACCTGAATCAAACAATACAGTAACATAAAAGTCGTCGAGAAGAAACTTACCCATAACCACATTAGGATCGTTCCTTGCATCACCCTGACCAATCACAAAAGCACGACCCCTAGCACCATTGTCGTTGTTGTTTCCCCCATTGTTGTTCCTATTGCCCTGATTATTGTTGTTGTTATTCTGATTCTGGTTTAACTGGGGGCAGTCCCGCTTGAAATGGCCTTCAGCCCCACATTGAAAACATCCCTTATTGTCTCGCTGTTGTTGTTGTTGTTGCTGGTTTCGTGGAGCTAGTGGCTGTTGTTGCTGGTTCTGATTCGCAGGCCTTGAGCTCCTGCAATCTTTAGCTTCAAGACCCATCTTGAGACATCTCTGACAGCGGTCCTTGCGACATTGACCACTGTGGTGTCTGTTGCACCTGTTACACAGTGGGTGAATTCCCCGATATCCACTCTGCCCCTGACCACCAGACGATTGCTGACTCGGACTCTGGTAATCACTAGTCTTGCGCTGCTGCTGTGCTTGAGACTGTACGGTAGCTGAACCCCTGCTGGAATCCCCTTCCCATTTCCGCTTGTTGTCACTGGGAGTAGCAGGAGTAGCTGGAGTGGTAGCGGTAGTAGTAGCGCTGATACGTTTAGGCAGCCTGTTCTGTTCCACTGCCTGGTCTGTGAGACGGTGAGCTAACTTGATGATCTGCTGAATGGTGCCAAGATTCGCTGAGGTTACGTGACTTTGAATTTCCGGCACCAGACCATTGAGATACAGTTCGATACGCTTAATGGGAGGGTCCACCATAGTTGGACACAAAATGGCCAGCTCATTCGATCTTTTGGTGTATGCTTCAATTTCTGACCCCGTCATTTTCAAGTGGTAAAACTCTACCTCCAGCTTATGAATGTCATCACGGCTACAGTATTCCTCTTTGATCAACTCCTTGAAATCGTTCCAGGGTGTGGCGTTAGCAACAGCCAACCCTAACATCTGAACTTGCGCATTCCACCAAGTCAGCGCAATGCCTTCAAGAGTACCAGTGGCGTATTTCACCCTGCGAGCCTCAGGGCATTCACACATTTCAAATACTGACTCAAGCTTTTCAAACCAATGGAGGAGTCCAACTGCTCCCTCCGTGCCACTAAAAGTAGTAGGACGACAGTCCATGAAAGTTTTGAAGGTGCAAACAGGTGGTTGACCTGTTGTGTATAAGAATCCGGACAAGATTAAACACAAGAGTTGGTTTAGGAGTGTAGGATCTAAAGATCCTAGTGTGAGTTACAACTGCAGGGTATACCTCCTGCTTGTGCGGCTGCAAGTGCCGCAGCAACTCGTTCGTTAATGAGTGCCATCAACTGGGCTTGTGTCATGTTAATACGTCCAGCCATGATCTTCATAGCAAATATGACATAAGTGAGAGAGGTTCGCGAGTAGTGCGATGACAGAAGAGAGTAAGCACACAAGTGTTCTCATGCAATAGTGTTACGTTAATCTAAGCATACCCTGAGCAAAGTTCTATGCATTCTAGCAAGTAGGCAATAAAACATGTATCATATTACCTAGAGTGTTGAGTCTTGCACGTGGAGCGAAGTGTCGTTGTGGATCGTTGAGCACTGTTCTGGTTATAGTCTGGTTTTAATAAAAACGTTTTCCCCTTATTAAAACCGAGTTCTCTATAACCAATGGCTCTGATACCAATCTGTCACACCCCCAAAATCCACACGCGGAGTACCACCGCTTGGAGGCGTGACATGACCAGGATCAAGCCACCAATCATATTGAACATATAAGTAATCAGTAAAAGTAAACGTAATCCATCACAATACAATTGGTGCTAAATCAAAAGCATAGCATAGATAGCGGAAGCCTAGTTATGAACATCCAACACAAGTGTTTAGTTTAAAGAGTCATAAAGTTTTTATCAAAACATCCACAATCCGTGCCCACAACGACCACGCCTCCCGTGCAAGCTCCAAGAGTACCTATGGTCCTGCAAGGCATGTAACAGAGAGTCAACAACTAGTTGAGCGAGTTCACAGTTAATAGTTCAGTTATAGTGTTCGTATCGTAAATCGTAAGTTTGTTTAGTAATCATGTATCGTATGTGATGGTATCGCGGCCCTCTAGGCATGTTTGCGAAGTATAGTGGGGGTTTCCCATGTGTTCTCTAGACTAGGTATATTTGTATCGCGGCCCTCTAGGCGTGTGTGCGAAGGTTAAAGTATAGTTCGCGGCCATTCCAGGCATGTATGCGAAGATTAAAGTATAGTTCGCGGCCGATCCCGGCATGTGTGCGAAGAAGAGTATATGTATCACTAGTCTAGTAGTATCTACCAATGACCTTCCTCTCCCGAGGCCTATGGTATGTAATTCCGATAACCCTTAAGCATAATTAATCAATCAACCCATTCCCAACCCCGGGAATCCCATGCCTTGGTAAGAGTGTGAACTTACCTTGTTTTTGCTCGGTATGCTAGGTATGTGCTCACGGTTAAATTCAATCACGTCCTAAAGTATGCATGTGTACTTAATCAGTTCATATTCATGAGGTTCACATAAAAACACAATCAATGTTCACCAAGTAGTACATATCACATAAATCAACATCGTACAAGTCATGCATAGCATCTAACAGCAGTTAGTTAACTCAGTTAAGACTTAACAGAATCAAATTACCAAACAGTTTACCCAGTCGGCGAAACACCCCTGTTTCGCCGTGAAACCCTTTGACGAAACACTTCTGTTTCGTCGATTACCCTTGGCGAAACACCCCTGTTTCGTCGTTAACCCTTGGCGAAACACCCCTGTTTCGCCGTAAACTCCATTTCGTGACCCAAAACAGTTACGTCGTGAATCAGTTACGTGCAGGAACCCTAATCACCGATTCAACAGTTTACAGCAATCATTCAATCAATCGCAAAGCAAATCAAAACTGTCATGAGACAATATCATTCATATTACAATACATAGAACTTGTAACCGCTTAAACCATACATTACGGCTCCAAAATCATCTTACGCATATACTCATATTTGATCTAGAAATCAAGCATATACACAACATATATAAAGAAATCAAAGGACAAGGAAACCGATTAGATGAGCACGCACTAACCGAGATATCCGGGATGATAGTTTGATCGCTAGAGAGGGCTTGGGGAAACACACACAGCTGCCGTCACACTTGGGAGAGTTTTAGGGTTTCAGATTGTTAAAACGTGTGAAACTGAACTCGTTTCTCGTAAATATACACGAAACAGCGTTCTGGGCCCTTAATGGGCTTCGCGTAATAATGGGCCGGCGAAACACTTTGTTTCGTCGAATAAGAATGGCGAAACACATCTCTGTTTTGTCGATATGTATATGGCGAAACAGTCTGTTTCGTCGGGTCCTTTCATGTGTTAGACAGTTTAAGTTTTCAACAGGTTTCATTTTATACAACCAAACACAGAATCATGCAAACACAATGCGTTTTATCATAACATAATATGTACAGTTACAAGTTAAACAAGTCAAACAACTACACAGTCAAAGTCAACGTGCTTTTAATGCGAAAGTGAAAGTCGGAAACTCGAGTTGTCACACTCCTCCTCAAGATGTCGAGGAACATGAAGCCGCTTCCCTTCTCCCGAGGGAGATAGAAGAATGGCTCTAGCAACATCTAAGGAACACCGTTCGGCTTGGAGCTCTACAAGGCTTTTAAACCGGAAATCTATTTCCGGAATTTTGGTTCTTATTGTAGAAGTAGAACTCCTTAGGAAGATTTTACGGATCACTTGACCTATTTAATATTAGGACTTTTAACTTTTATTTTCTTCTTTATTTTTCATTTTTAGGACTATTATGTAATTCTCTCTATGATTAATGAATGATGGTTTTAGTAAAATTGGTGTTTTGGATGGTGTTGAAATGAATAAAACACACTTGAGATGGCAAAGGATGCAAGGGAAACTTGAACCAGCACTCTATGCGGGAAAACAGAACCGTCCGACAAATTTCTTCGTTTACAGTAAGTTCGGCACGGGCCGTGTCCACCCAACACGGCCCCGTGCTGCATAGTCTGCAGAAAAAGACCCAGTTCAGGTAACTGGACACGGGTCGTGTTCACCCAACACGCCCCCGTGTCCAGGCTTCTGTTTCTCTTGTTTTAATTTTGTTACTGGCACTTGAACACGGGGCCGTGCCCGGATCACACGGGGCCGTGTTCAGCGCCCAGTAACACAAAATTTTTGCTTTTTACACCTTTTTACACATTCAATCAACCTAAAAACTTATTTTTGGGACACATTGAGGACAATGTGTAATTTAAGTGTGGGGGGATGCTAAAACCTTGAATCTTGCAAGTCCTAAACACAAGCCTTACACAAAACTCTATTGGAACCGCTAATCACCCCAAATTTTTTCAAAAATTTTCATTTTTTTTACTTGTCTAGGTTTAACTCGGGAAATTCAAGTTCTAAAAAGGTTATATTTTTACAAATTTACAACCGATAGCGTCGTGATAAAAAGAACCAACATAAGAAAATTATGAAAAGGCATGACAAGCTTAGTTAAAATTTGATTATATATACTAGATCACATAAAAACCCATTCCCACAAAAGTGAGTTTTGAGCCTTTATTGAGCAAACACTTACATATCATTTGACTAAATGCTCATTTTCGTTTCTTGTGTGAATAGCCGCTTGGTTCTTACGACTCTAGAACTTGCCGTGACGATACATTCCCAGTCCTTACCAACTTAAACCCGAGTAAGTAAATGATGGAGGCATTAGGACTAACCCCTTTTTATTTCTACACCATTATTTTTCTTTTTTTTTACCACCTACCCAAAATCCCCCTAGTTAGCCCCTTTGAGCCTAAACCTTTTCATTTCATAACCCAAACCAAACACCCTTTTTACCCACAAAAACCTTTTCCATTTTTAACCCTTTGTTTTAGTAACAAGTTCGGTTCTTCATATGACTTTTCAAAAAAAAAAAAAAAAATATTTGTGTTGATGATGAAGCAAAAGAAAATAAACAAACAAGTTCATCAAAAATAACTTTGTTTGAATAAATAGCTTCATCAAAATAAAAGTTACAAAAAAATAAAAAGTCCTACGAAAACCGACACTTGTTACGCTTTTTAACCCTTTTTCTACTAACCACTAACCACCAACCCAACCACCTACCTTTAACCCAAGCCCAACCCTTAACCCACAAAGTCCTCTTGATATTTACAAAGGTATATAAGTTAAAACGGAGGAGGATTGATTGCTTGGCAAGCCTATGGTAGGAGTAAGTTCCATGCCGCTCTCGAGTGATCCACAAAAATACATTTTCGGCCGAGTGTTGAGTGATCCCCGTGAGGTATGTGAACTTGTATATAAATAGAATTTTAAAGAGGCATGTTATGCCGTAATAAGTAATTTATCTTATGAAAAGTTTTAAATAAATCATGACGAATAGGATTGTAAATAAATAAAAATAAAATTAAATAAAGAATCTTGGAAATCCCGACACTCTACGACAAGCCCAAAAACCTTCTTTTCTACCCATTCCATTTGGGAGTGTAAATAGCCACATTAAAGAGTTTTGCTTGAGGACAAGCAAAGATTCAAGTGTGGGGGTATTTGATGTGTTCAAATATTAACATATAAATTTCATCAAATGAGTCATAAAACTAACCCTTTTTTAGTACTAATGTTGGAAAAAGTGTGCTTTTGTCTTCCTTTTGTATTTTCAGGATTAAATGAGCTCAAATTGACAAAAGAAGCAAAAAGACATCAAAATCTAACATAAATACAAGAAAAGGGACAAGACGTGACATGCCCGACCCCACAATAGCATCTTCCCAAGCAAAACAAGAGATCAGAGGCCTGAACATGCCCCGTGCTCAGCCAGCACGGGGGCGTGCCCAAGTGTCAGCAGAAAAGACAAAGTGGTAGAAGCTTCTATTGCCCACCACGGGGCCGTGCTCAGCGGACACGGGGCCGTGGTCAACTATAAGATTCGCACAATCCAGGCAAATCTTCATAGTACAAAGATTCTTCTGCACACGGGGTCGTGCTCAGCGGACACGGGGGCGTGGTCAACTAATAAGACAAAGCTGCATTTAATGAAGAAAGAGAGGATGTGGACACGGGGCCGTGCCCACTGGACACGGGGCCGTGCCCGAGCTTCTGTTCAGCCTATAAATAGAAATGCTTGGCTCAAGCTCAAACCATCCGTTGGCACACCACCTCTCTCACACTTCACCCACCACCCACCACCACCATAACACCATCATCCACCACCATCATCCATTGTCCATCGTAGAGTGTGTGAGTCGTCTCGGGATCCAAGATTGATCGTAAGAGTTCTTGACAATCAAGGCCATGTTTGCCTAAGGGGTTGTTTGTTTGCATCTGACTGGGTCAGTTAAGAGGTGGGTATCTGATTCGGTCAGACCTCAGCCTGTTTGGTTCACATCTGAATGGAGCAAAAATAGACAAAATGAGTCTGACTCAGTCAGACTTCAACACAAATCTGACCGGGTAAGAGGTCCAGTCAGACCTGCTCTGATCGAACCAAACAGCCCCTAAGTCTCTTACATCACTTGGTGAAGACAAAGTGTCTAGTGTAATACTTTTTATTTCTAATCTTTTGCACTTTTTATTTGGTTTTGTATTAATGACTTTAATAACTAGTTGCTTATGTTGAAGGTGATCTTTCCTTATCGTTTGTCCGTGGTGTCTTGGCATTATTTTACTGTCTATATAAAATAAAAGATTTTCACCATTCATATCTCCACGGTCTATATGGAGGTATGTTGGCTACCTGGTCGGGGGTTAAGGGAACGGTTTGGTAAAGGTCTTGCCATTGTTCAGCGTTTAGAGGTCCTGCAATGGACCTGGGTCAAATTTAGTAGGACCTCCTTCAATACTTAACGGTATTGGATGGCGGGGGTCCAAACTCTTTGATCCCCTCATAAGTTAACTACTATTAATACTATAACCCGGCTATTTAGGACTGTATCCCTGCTGACTCAGACTACTTAGTCGAGGGTAACGTCACCTCCAAAAGAGGGGCCTACCATAATTTGCATTAATAACTTAATTAATTATCTTCCAATAATCCACCCTTTTAGGATTGTATCCTTGCTGACTCAAACTATTGGGGTGAGGGTAACGTCACCTTCAAAAGAGGGGCCTACTACAATAACTAAGATAATCTCTTAAATATGTGCAAAAGTGCGGAAATAATCAAAGGTTACACTAGATACGAGTCGGAACCAAGTGATTCATCTTGTCTATCTGTTTTTCTTTTATTTTTATTTTCAGCATTTTAGTTAGTTTTTATTTTTCTTAGTTAAAAACATTTTTCTAAACTTTTTATTTTGATTAGACGTTGAGGATAAACCGGTACTAAAAGCTCTTGTGTCCTTGGACGACCTCGGTATCTTGCCAACACTATACTACGCTCACGATGGGTGCACTTGCCCATATGTGTGTTTAGTGTTAGTAAAATATCGTGTTTTATAAATTTAAAACTTGGCTAAAAATAAGTGTTAAAGGGGCTTAAAATATATACCTAAAATATATAACACTTCACACGCATCACTACTTATATCCAAAGTTTAAGGATAACAATATTTTTATTTTTTTATTTTCAAGTTAAATGTCCGTTTGCGTTCTTTTTTACTTGCTTGCGTTCGTTTGTGTTCGCTTGCATTCGTTTGTGTTCGAGACCAGTGTTCACGAACTGTTCGTGAACAACTGAATTTCCTTAACAAACGAACATGAACATAAAATTATGTTCGGTATGCGTTCCTGAACAGTTTGCGAACATGTTAATTTCCTTAACGAACGAACACGAACATGGCCTTGTTCATGTTTGTTCGGTTCGTATACAGCCCTAGATGTGGTGCAATAACCATAGGATATGCGGTGTTGTTGCTATTGCCCAAAATATATTAGTTTATCATTGATCTGGGACTGCATAACCATTTTTTAAAGTTCCTTTTTCGTTAGATACATAGAAATTGATGGCGAAATGTAGGCATAACATGGTATCCGACATCAAAGCGTCAAACTCTCTGCATCAAAAACATTAACAGCACCATCCAAAAATCCGGTGAATATGAGTAGGCTGTCACATGAGTATACTGCACTTGGGTGAATATCAATGGCCCGTTCTCGAATTTGATTTTTAAAACAATTCCAATTAGTAGTGGTTGATTTGGAGATGGTGGTTGTAGATGATGAAGGGTGGTAGTGGTGGTGGTGGCGGTGAAGGGTAGTGGTGGTGGAGAATGGTGGTGATAGTGGTTGCTAATTTCAGAAATATGGTTATAAAAATAATATTTTAAACTATTTTGTTTTATTTTTACATAATAGCCCCTTGATATAATTTATCTTACACAATAGTCCTTGGGAGGTGAAATTACAATAGTACTCTCATGTGCCTTGCACATCACTAGATTTAACCAAAAAATCTAATTAGGTTTGGCCTAAAGGACAAAACGTGCAAGATTTTGAAAGGTAAAAGACACCGCCTGTCAACTTTTGGCCAAAAGGACAGCACCTGCAATTTGATGTAAACATAAAGGACAAAACTTGTAATTTACTAAAAAAAAACTAATCTCAAACCCGATTACCGACCTCAAACCCGTCCCATTGTCATTCCTAGTTGTGGGTTGTGTTTCAACTTTTGTAATGATGTTTAACTGAAATTTGAAATTTTGGTAGTTAGAGGACGCCGTCTTGACTTGGATTTACTCGAAGAAAGGCGTGAAATAGCGCGAATCAAAGAAGCCAAGTATAAGACACAATTGGAGAGGTACTACAATGCAAGAGTACGCATTTGTACCTTCACTCCAGGAGAATATGTCTTCAGAGACAATGAAGCTTCAAACGCTGAATGCCCAGGAAAGCTAGCACCCAAATGGGAAGGCCCATACTTAATACATGAGGTGCTAGGGAAATGGGCATACAAATTGCGCACCCTGGATGGACATATCATCCCGCGCACGTGGAACGCGCAACAATTGCGCAAGTGTTACATGTGACTGATCTCGGCCTCACGCCTTTATCCACTTATGATGGTCACGCGCCTGTCTTAATTTCCTATGTTGGCTATACGCCCTTTATTTTACTTCAACAATGTATGTTGGCCTAAGCGCCTGTTTCCTACTTAATGAAAGCATACGCCTTATGTTTTCCTTTTGTCATGATGACTTCTACGTTATAAATGCATGTTAAACTTTTGATTAGCACGAAAACACTTCAGTAAATTACGAGCTCTTGAGTTATGCCTCCAAGGTCCTCTGTGAACATAGCGCGAGACCCCGCAGTTACGCTCACACAAGAGCCACACTTACATTCATTCGCGCTAATTTAACCAAAGTTTCTAACAACAGTGCAACAATTGGAACTTCAAAATTAATAGCAAACACAATGCTATATTAAAAAAGGCGCACCACGCAATGAGCACATAAGAAGTAAACAAAAACATCATTGATTCATTGCAAAATAGCGCGACCACGCGTCTAGTTACATTCAACATGTAAGAAGAAAATTACAAGGCACGAAGCCTATTAACACTAACTACTCATAACCATCACCTCCGTCATCATCATCATTTCCATCACCATCACCACCATCACCACCATCATCATCACCAGCCGGTTCGTCTTCATCAGATAACTCGACAGTTTCTGGTGGGTCAAGAATGGCCTTTAGCCGTTGACACCAATCATCATGCTTCAGCGCCTCTGCAACCAAATCCATCACAGGTAGTGATAGATGATCATAAGCCTTCTCAGCGCGTGCTAACTCAGCATCAGCCTGATCGGTCACTGAGCAATGACTAACATCAAACTCTTGTCCAAACGCCTCTTCAACATGCTGCGTACACTCTAGATAACCTCCACGGTGACCAACCGCGCGCGAGGCATCTATGAGAGTAGCAACAGCTCCGTCAAGCTCGGAAGCATTAAGGATAGAGTTGGCCATCTGCAGCAAGGGCAATGGATAAGAAATAAGTTTTAGCAAATACAGCCTAAGTTAAAAAGAGAGAATCTTACCAGAACTACTTCCCTGCCACGCATCCACTCAGCCTCAGAAGCCAAAGTATCGACGATGCATTGAACCTCGGAGTAGTTATTCTGCGCTACGTTGAGGGCTGCCGTACTCACATATCGCGCCTCCTCGGCTTTCTTCTTGGCCTCCTCAGCAGTAGCAGCCTTGACTTTCTCAGCCTCAAGGTCGATCTCTAAGGACTCACCTTTGTCGACCTGCTCTTCCAGACGACGTTTTAACTCTGCAATCTCGAAGTCCTTAGCCGCCAGGTCCTTATCCTTACTGGACACCTGCGCTTTCAGCTCAGCCTACAAAAGATAAAAAACAGACTTGGAATTCTGACAAATGAAAAGCAACATGGAAAAGAGGAGTTGAACTTGTTGAACCTCAGTGCGCTCCTTATCAGCTACAAGATCTTCAATCTTCTTTGACAATGCGGAATTCTGGGCTTCAAGGTCGGTAATCTTGTTGCGAGCTGCATACGCGCGCTGATTATCCTTTTCACATATCTTCTTAAACTCAGCACGCTCTTTTGACAATAGCTCTTCAGCAGCGCGAAGCTTGCCCCTAAGGCCCACGCGGCCCCATTCCTCTGATTTCCTATCGGCCTCAAACTTAGACTTCTCCTCAGCAAATGCAGCATTAGCTTTCTTGAACTCCTTAGCCTGCCTCACAAGGCGCTCACGATACTTCTCCCAGTCGGCCCGCTCCTTAACCATCGTGCGCCACTCACGATTAATTTGGTGATTGGCGGCGCGAGTATTGGCCTCTCCAACAACATAAGCTTGGTATAGCCCATCGTGTGTCCGCGCCCTTTGACGGTTAACCTCACCAGGAGGGAAGGAGTTCAGGAACCAGTCACGACAAGCACTAAACTCCAAGAAAGTATCTTTCTGTTTCAAACCTCAGGGAGCTTGGTGGGGAGCATTACCGCGCGCCTCCTCAGTATAGGTCTTGTAGTAAATATCGCCCAAGGTATCTTTCGGGCCGATAACCTGAGGCATATACCCTCCAGTGCCACCAGAGCTCGCGCCACCTGCAGCAGAAGATTTTTCCTTATGAATCGCGGAACCTGATCCCCCAGTAGAAGTTACTTTAGCAGTATGAATGGGGGCATCAGGCTGCGCAGCCTTGGTCGGCTTCTCAACCTCGGGTTCCTTCCTTTTCTCATGAAGGGGCTGGTCAAGCCCCGTGACGTGGACGACCTCCGAACCCTGCGCTTTCTCTTGAGCAGTTGTAGCAGCGGCCCCGGCCTCCTTCGGATCACCACCAACAGGCTCTTCAGTAGCCTTCTTTTTCTCTTTCTCCTTCTCCTTCTCAGCAACCTTGTCAACGGTTTTCTCAGCAGCTCTCTTCTCCTTCTCGGACTCTACCCCAGCAGTCTTGAAGGGCTTGATGGTAACCTTGGGCCTCTTCTGCGCCGGCTCCTGGGGATCCTTAAACACAACACCCTTCTTTTCAGGGGTTTTCTTTTTGGCCTCTACAGAAACAAAGTGTCAAAAAGAGGTATTAACAAAGAAAACAACGAAGTCAAGAAACTAACCGGGAGATAATTTATAAAGAGAGCGCAGGTTGCTCTGTTTGCCGATTAAAGGGACCCCACCAGCCTTCTGTGCAATAGACGCACCAGCTGTGGTATCCTCCATACTTCTTTTCCTGCTTATCAACTTCTCAGCAGGCTCCTCTTCTTCTTCTTCCTCCTCTTCTTCATCAAGCGCGATAGAAGACAGAGTGGCTCCAGCATCTGGGTTTCGAGAACCCGCGTTCCCTGAGCTCTTTGAACCAGTGGCTCCGGTCTTCTTCTCGCCTATAAGCGACAAACCTTCAAGTGAGTCACTGATAATAACGTAATCCTCCAAGTTACTCTGATGAAAGCGTAGAGTACCTTTATCAGCAGCACCAGCAGTCGCGCGGCTACTCCCGCCCTCCTTGCTAGTCACTTCAGCGTCTAGGGTAATCACCTTCTTCCGCTTGTTGGGTTTCTTCTTTTTCTCTTCAGGGTCAATCCCCAGGTCGCGCAACACACCTGCAAAGATGTTAGACCACGAACTTAGCTCCCCATTCGAAGACCCTACAGACTCCTCGCTGGAAAGATAAAGAATCTCTTTCCCAGCGGAGGTCACAGCTCGCAAGGGTCGGGGATTGGGAAGATGCGCACCTTCAGTTGTGGTAGTAGGGTTGGCAAAAGCTCCATCAACAGGGTACATGAAACGCGCCTTGATCGTATCATACCAGTACTGCTCCCCTGACCTCAGTGGGCGCATGCCCATAGACCCACCAAAAGTGGAGAAAGCAGCTTGGTAAAGGCGTACTTCTACATTCAAAATTCAACAGTTAAATGCAGCGAAATTAAACAGAAATAATCAAGGAAGCAACTAACCTCTATCCTGAAACTTCAATACTGGCACCTCTTCGCTATCCTGCGGCCACTGGTCACTCATCTGCGTCGCGACCAGAACATTTTCACCAAACACTCGATTTGGACTGGCGGTAAGCTTCACATACCAATCTTCCTTCTTCGGAATCGCCAGCTCCTCCTTCTCAATAACATCCGGCGCACGGAAGTTCATAGCAATCGGGATAACCTCCTCCCGAATAAAGAAAAATTTCTGTTTCCAGTCATGGAAACTCTTCGGTGGGTTCAAGAGGATCTTTTTAGCAGACCCCCGGCTACCAAAGGAGTAAAAACCCATATTTCGAATTAACTGGTAAAATACCCTGAACCTTTCAACTGTGGGCTCTATGTCATGGGCTCGGCACAAGAACTCGAAGTGCCGCACCCTTACCATACCGGGTGGATTCATCTGAGAAATGTGAAACCCATAATAATGGAGGATATGGGCCAAGAACTCCGTCGCCGGCAACCGAAAGTTGCCTTGCAAAAAGAAGTCTTCAAACAAGGTGATATACCCCGGCGGTGCATCGGCAGCCGTTTGATTCTGACCGGGGTATCGTGCATCCCATTCCGGTGGAAACTGGAATCCTCGTGTAATCTACTCGAACAACCCTAAGTCCCATTTAAGGATAGGAACAGGACCTTCTTCACCAGGATTTCCTTCTTGATGTTCTTTAGCCATGGATACTGAGTAGAAACTTTGAATATTCTGGAAAACTTGAAGATCTGCTACCGAAAGTTTGAAGATTTGAAGAATCAAAGGAAAATTAGAGAGAAAAGAGGGAACAGTAGAGGAGATGATGATCTTCTCTCCTATCTCCACGACTATATATACTCATCGCATTTAATGCGATGAGTAGACGTGCCGGTTCACCGCCCGCGTACCCAATCAACAACTGCCACGTCGATCGCAAATCCCGGAGCGACGGTTCCCACGCGCGCGTGAAGCTCACTCTCCTGACGGAAAGCCGAACCGTCAGGGACAACTTGATGACGGCCGTGTCAGCAGTCAACTCAAATGTTGCCATCAACGACATTTCTCACCAACCTGTCAGAATTCAAAATTCGAGGTTTTTCCCGCCCAAAATTACTACAAACTTCATGCAGTAGTTACTCAGGCCGCGCAATATTCATAGTTACCCAATGAACCTGCGCGCTTACAATCAGAGGCAAAGAATCAACAACAGTCAGGTATGGTAGTCGCGCCGTAGCAATTGTCAAACATTTACACGCGCGCCGTCTACCCAACACAGAGCAAGCATTTTTAGCACTTCTATTTTCTCTAAGTCCAGAGCTCCAACCACTTGCTTCGCGCATGGTGCATCACTGGACTGGGGGGACTTGAAGGGGTATGGTCCCAAAAAGCCGCGCAAACCATCATTAAGGTCGCGCGCAGGACCATACTCCTTATTCAGCAAAGGGTTCAATATCAATCTCGCGCGGGTTACTTCAGCATGGAGTGACCTCGCGCGAGGTCTGAGCAAGAAAGAACACCAAATTCAACACTTAACATCCTGGATAAGAGCCTCCAGCTCCTATAACCCTGCGCGGGCTAGTTACGTGCTCAACAAAGGTCGCACAGGAACTATAGCGCAAGGCCACTCCAGAAGGTACAAAAGGTACAAGTGGCAGAAGGAAAGAGCCAATCCACGTCCTCCAGGCTGTGCTCAATCGTGCTCCACGATCGTCTGACGTGCAGGAGGCAGTGTCGCAACCCCCGATCCCTAATTTCCTGGAACGGGCGGCCGCGAGCCAGTTTCGGTGGTATCGCGTATTGTCTAATTTTGGCAGCGGAATTTACATCAGGATCGTAGTTAGGAAATGTTTTATCAGAGTAAAATACCACATTTTCATAATATTTAACACAGGGGATAAAACCCAATTTTGCAGTACACGCATTTTCATAGGAATACATCCTTATTTTAATAAAAACATCTATTTTATTTTAGGTAACTTTATTGCCATTTTTCCAAGTCTTCAGTGCTGTCCAGCTGGCTTCTATTTGGTTTTCACATTTTATTTCCTGAAACGCGTTTAAAAATATTTTGTCAGTGGGAAATACTGGTGAGTGAATCCCAGTTTAATCAAGTTTAATAAAAACCATTGTACAATATTGAGGGCGATCTCGCAATTACATTTGTTTCCAAGTTATATCAATGTCACACCCCGGATTCCACGTGTCACCGGTGGGGAGTATCGTGACGTGGTTGGCAACATAATAGTCAAACAACACAATATTTAATATGCACAGCGGAAGCAATTTGTAAGATATAATTCAACCGAATATAATGTTGTAATATCAAGTATCACAATAGTCGATTGTTTATCCACAGACGGATCGAAAATAAAATGGAAACAATGGTTCAACAGACTGTAGGCATCTTAAGCTTGCGAGACTTCTATTGATGCTAAGGAGAAATCCCAGCCAATTACGCTTAGTACTTGCATTTAATCTTTTTGGGAAAATACGTCAGTTTACACTGGTAAATACAATCAACTGACTCATTTTAGAAAATGATTGAAAATTGATTTGGATGCACGTGGCATAAACATTTTATTTAACTTGGGAGAATTATTTAAATATATAATCTTGTGAACGAATTACATGTTCCTTGTGCGTTCAGTAGCCCGGATCATGTCCGGGTTAAAGATCAATAGACACACCACATTATTCTTTTATGCACTGACGGGTGTACGCCTACACCCCGCGCTTAAGTCGTGGCCATTTCGTAAAATGATGCCAAGGATATCCGGGACATGGTCATTAACCCCCCAAAGGCTTTAAGTAAACAAGACTCTTTAAACGAGCCGATCAAATTATTCAATTAACCACCCAACGATGGAAGATTTGATGCCCGATCAAGCGGTATGCTATATACCGTAACCCAAGCCCGTATAGGGAAAATAAGTTAAAAATATTTACCTGAGCAATGTAATAATCACAATAAGCAAAATGCACGTAGCTTTTACTGGTCCTCCTAATCTGGAACGAAGGTTTTATAATAACCTATTAGAATCCTAACGGGTCTTTAGTTAAGCTTAAGCTTAGACCGGTTAGTTTCAAAGATACGGTTCGTACGCACGATTAAGCGAAGACCGGATAGAATGTGATTTAGACCCGACAAGTTTGGAGACTTGCTTAATATGGGTATTTCATACACACTCTGGATTTTAAGATAAAACCGATAAGGTTTGACCCGTTTCGGCTAATTTATGTAAACTTGTTACATAAACCGAACTGAACGCGTAATAAGCGTAACGGGTATCCGTAAGAGCCATATACAGGTTTCCTAAGTTAATATGCTTCAAATATGTTGTGACATCAGTAATATGTCTTTTATTATGCCCGAAACGAATTTAAACACAAACTATGCCCCGTAGGGGTAGTTTGGTCATTTAAAAGGTTATAAAAGAGTTTAAGTATTTACCTGAGTTACAGGTCTGATATAATCAGCAAAAATACTTATTTTACTAAGTTATAACAGTATGGTAAAATATATATGTGAAATTTATCAATTATAACCAAACTATGCACCGTAGGGGCATTTTGGTAATTTCACATAAGTCGTAAAGCTCAAAACTGAAGTCTGAGTTAAACAACTTTTGCCTACAGTTAAAATATTATAATTTACCTCAAATATCAGTAGGTATCAACCTTTGTATGTTTAAAATAGTTCTAGTACATACTATGCGTTAAAAACGCTTAATTAGGCGATTAGAAGCCGTTTCCGGGTTCTATATAGAAATCTGATATTTTTATTATTCCAGCAGGCTTAAAATAATTTATTTATCATATCTAATCAGTAGCAAAAGGTTTGGAGTCGATTAGATATGTAAAACTCATTTTATAGCCCGTAAGGGCAAAACCGACAATTACCGGATTAAGCCTATGACTATTAGTTATGCTCAGCCTAAAATTAATTAAAAATCTTCAAAAATCCCAAAATAATATATTACATCAGTGGGTAAAGATTTTGATATCAAAAAGTAGGCTTAACTAGGCTATACGCTAATTACGCCGTTTAATTAATATAAAGCTTTCAATTTACGCTAATGAGCATAACTCTCAATCTACACCTCCAATTGATGTCAAATTTTGGGTGCAAGTTTATATATCAGTAATTAAAGTTTCTACTCTTTTACATTTTCAAAAATCACGTTTTAAGGTGAAAAGGGCATAATGGTCAACATATGAGCAATTAACGGAAACATGCATATTAATTGGATAACTAATGAACCAAGGTGTATAATCACAGAGGGTTATACTAGCATGTAACCTAGTCCAATTAAAGCTCTGAGGCATTTTTAAAACATGCCTAAACGGGTCAGAACTGAAAGTCAAAGCAAAAGTCAAACTATGCGACTTTCGGTTCCGAACCGGGTCTTTACAGAGAATTATCGGGTTGAACATGTTTAGACATGTTCTTACACTTATTACCAAGTTATATTAATGATCAAACAGGTTGTATGTGTTCTACATTGCTAATTATGCATAAATTAGAATTTAAGTATCCTGTTGACTTTTTATTAACAAGTTTGACCCGACATTTGACCTAGTTAGAGTGGGAATCAGGGGGAACCCTTTTGAGGGTTTATTACCCACATAATTACCAACTTATAACTACTTTCACTTCGACTAATCACTAGACTAAAAATGATTAATCGTTAAGTCAACCGTTAATTACGACGGTTTGACTTTTAAGCTAAAACTAAGCTAAAACTTAATTAAGAAAGGATTAGCAAACTTACTGAAGTCCTATGCACGAAATGTGAAGCTTTGAGAGAAGTCTTTAGCTCCAGAAGTGCTCCAAAGTGTAGATGGAAGGTGTGAAGAACTTGGTTGCAACTCATGGCCTTTTATAGTGCCTTAATCACCATGGATTGTTGACACACAAGTCTACAACTGACCACAACTCATCCACAAGTGTCCCTAAATGTCTAGGGGTTGTTTAGGGGCCAAGCAAGATGAGGAAAATCGTTCATAAGGCGTTTACAAGGGCTATGGCAGACAAGAATCCAAGAAAATCCAAGAAGATAGGCATTCTGTCCAGATAAGGCAGTCGCGTAGCGCGACTGCATATGTGGTTAGTGCTCGCGCTACGCGAGCATGTGTGCTTCAGCCAAGCTAATTTTCCATTATTTGCAGTTTTGGTCCCTGGTCCTTCTAAAGGTCGCTTTCATGTCTTGTTTTGCACAATGAACCCTCTAAATTGACTTACAAGGGCCTTAAGACATTTACCCATTTTGTTTAGTCCTCGGTTAACTTTATTGTCACCCGAAAAGTCCTAAACTTCATCGTTGACGCTTTTAACCCCTCGCATACGAACTTGATCATAACTTTCTCATACGATAACGAAACTTTATGAAATTTATATCGTGTATTCTAGTGAGCATAATTAACCGTTACAAAGCTTTGGGTTTGTCAAAAGGTCACTCAGATGTATAATTTAAACATGTTGACACATTTAACCCCTGTAGTTTGTAATCTCTCACTTTCTTTCATATTTAGCTTCGTATGATCCATGATTTATTCGTTTGAAGGTATGAGCATCATGTAGGGTTAATGTACAATATATTTATTCACTGTCGACATTTAGAACTCGTATATTCACATACTTTTCATGATTGTCAACTTTAATCCATCTATAACATTCTTTTACACGTTCAAACATATGACACGTGTCAACACATTATAGGACGTGAATTTTCGAGGTGTTACATCCTCACCCCCTTAAAATAAATCTCGACCCGAGATTTACTGAAATAAATAAGGGTACTTTTCTTTCATCGTGGACTCAACCTCTGATGTGTTCAAATATTAACATATAAATTTCATCAAATGAGGCATAAAACTAACCCTTTTGTTAGTACTAATGTTGGAAAAAGTGTGCTTTTGTCTTCCTTTTGTATTTTCAGGATTAAATGAGCTCAAATTGACAAAAGAAGCAAAAAGACATCAAAATCTAACATAAATACAAGAAAAGGGACAAGACGTGACATGCCCGACCCCACAATAGCATCTTCCTAAGCAAAACAAGAGATCAGAAGCCTGAACACGCCCCGTGCTCAGCCAGCACGAGGGCGTGCCCAAGTGTCAGCAGAAAAGACAAAGTGGTAGAAGCTTCTATTGCCCACCACGGGGCCGTGCTCAGCGGACACGGGGCCGTGGTCAACTATAAGATTCCCACAATCCAGGCAAATCTTTATAGTACAAAGATTCTTCTGCACACGGGGTCGTGCTCAGCGGACACGGGGGCGTGGTCAACTAATAAGACAAAGTTGCATTTAATGAAGAAAGAGAGGATGTGGACACGGGGCCGTGCCCACTGGACACGGGGCCGTGCCCGAGCTTCTGTTCAGCCTATAAATAGAAATGCTTGGCTCAAGCTCAAACCATCCCTTGGCACACCACCTCTCTCACACTTCACCCACCACCCACCACCACCATAACACCATCATCCACCACCATCATCCATTGTCCATCGTAGAGTGTGTGAGTCGTCTCGGGATCCAAGATTGATCGTAAGAGTTCTTGACAATCAAGGCCATGTTTGCCTAAGTCTCTTACATCACTTGGTGAAGACAAAGTGTCTAGTGTAATACTTTTTATTTCTAATCTTTTGCACTTTTTATTTGGTTTTGTATTAATGACTTTAATAACTAGTTGCTTATGTTGAAGGTGATCTTTCCTTATCGTTTGTCCGTGGTGTCTTGGCATTATTTTACTGTCTATATAAAATAAAAGATTTTCACCATTCATATCTCCACGGTCTATATGGAGGTATGTTGGCTACCTGGTCGGGGGTTAAGGGAACGGTTTGTTAAAGGTCTTGCCATTGTTCAGCGTTTAGAGGTCCTGCAATGGACCTGGGTCAAATTTAGTAGGACCTCCTTCAATACTTAACGGTATTGGATGGCGGGGGTCCAAACTCTTTGATCCCCTCATAAGTTAACTACTATTAATACTATAGCCCGGCTATTTAGGACTGTATCCCTGCTGACTCAGACTACTTAGTCGAGGGTAACGTCACCTCCAAAAGAGGGCCTACCATAATTTGCATTAATAACTTAATTAATTATCTTCCAATAATCCACCCTTTTAGGATTGTATCCTTGCTGACTCAAACTACTGGGGTGAGGGTAACGTCACCTTCAAAAGAGGGGCCTACTACAATAACTAAGATAATCTCTTAAATATGTGCAAAAGTGCGGAAATAATCAAAGGTTACACTAGATACGAGTCGGAACCAAGTGATTCATCTTGTCTATCTGTTTTTCTTTTATTTTTATTTTCAGCATTTTAGTTTGTTTTTATTTTTCTTAGTTAAAAACATTTTTCTAAACTTTTTATTTTGATTAGACGTTGAGGATAAACCGGTACTAAAAGCTCTTGTGTCCTTGGACGACCTCGGTACATTGCCAACACTATATTACGCTCACGATGGGTGCACTTGCCCATATGTGTGTTTAGTGTTAGTAAAATATCGTGTTTTATAAATTTAAAACTTGGCTAAAAATAAGTGTTAAAGGGGCTTAAAATATATACCTAAAATATATAACACTTCACACGCATCAAGTTTTTGGCGCCGTTGCCGGGGACACAAGGATTTTAAGAAAGTTAGGAATCAACGGCCTAATCGTTTTTCTTATTTTTCATTTTTTTAGGATTTTTCTTAAAATTTTCTGTTCCTGCAGAGCTCAGCACGGGCCGTGCCTGGTCGGACACGGGCCGTGCCCAGCATCATCACTGGCAGTTTTTATTTTCTGAGTTACAGAGAGCTGAACACGGGGCCGTGTCGGTGCAACACGGGGCCGTGCCCAACTCCCAGTAACAGGGATCCAGAAAACAATCACTGTATCTCTGACCACGGGCCGTGTTCACTGAGCACGGGGCCGTGGTGAACATTCTGACCAACGTTCTTTTCTGTTTTTATTGCAGGAACCCAGGCGCCACGTTTGAACCTCCTACGCAGTGCATGAGCTCCAGTTCTAGTAGAGACATAAAAGAGCCTCTAGAAGAACCCGAACGCTTTCTCAGAAAAAGACTTAAAGCTAAAAATCAAGAGAAAGTTTCGGGGGACCCACTTCCAATGGCGGACCAACGTACCCTCATGGATTACCTACGGCCCACCGTAGGCAATCTCGGCGCCGCTATCAATGCACCGAATGTCGAAGCCAACAACTTCGAACTTCGGCCACATTTGATACAAATGCTCCAAAACTCCGCAACCTTTCATGGGCTTGCGGACGAGGATCCCCATCTACATATTACTAATTTCTTGGAAATATGTGATACTTTTCGGATCAATGGAGCATCAAACGACGCCATTCGCCTTAGGATGTTTCCATTTTCACTAAAAGACCGAGCTAAGGCTTGGCTTAACACCCTCCCAGTTGGCTCGGTAAACACCTGGGATGAACTTGCCCAAAAATTTCTGTATAAGTATTTCCCTCCTGCTAAAACGGCTAAATTAATGACTGAAATTAATACATACTCACAAGAGGATGGGGAATCCTTATATGAAACTTGGGAAAGATTCAAGGAGCTTCTAAGAAAGTTTCCTCATCACGGTCTAGCGGTGTGGCAACAAGTATCCACTTTCTACAATGGGTTGTTGCCACACACAAGACAAACACTTGATTCAAGCTCCAGGGGACTTTTAGGTAATCGTCGCCCAAATGAAATATATAATCAAATTGAGGAAATTGCTCAAACCAATTTTCAATGGCACACTCCCCGAGGTAATAAATCTATTGCCCTGGGCGCCCATAAGGTTGATGAAAGCACCTCTTTACAAGCCCAAATCGAGGCCCTCTCTTCGAAAATCAAAAAGCTAGAAATGACAAAAACGGCCTCGATTATGGCTTGTGAAGGGTGTGGTGGGTCACATGAAAATTGGAGTTGTATGAAAGAATTAGATGAACAAGCGGAAACGGTAAACTACATTGATAATAGACCTAGGCCGTCGGGTCCTCCAACGGGTGCCTACAACCAAGGATGGCGTAACCACCCAAATCTTGGTTGGAGAGATCCCGGCAATAGTAGTAACCAACAAAACCAACGAACTAATTTTCAACAACCACAAAATTTCTCTCAACAACAAGGTGGAAGAGAAAGGCTTGAAGATACCCTATCTCGCCTCATCTCCGACACCTAAAAGAAAAACTCGGATCGATTTCAACAATTGGAATCGAATTTTAGAAATCAACAAGCTAGCATTCAAAACGTTGAAAAACAATTAAATCAACTAGCTCAAAATTTCTCCGAGAGACCACAAGGCGCGTTACCAAGTAATACCGAAACCAACCCAAAGGCGCAAGTACATCTCATCACGTTGAGAAACCGAACCGTGGGTCCCGAGGATGAGCCCTTACCACCAATTGAAGGAAGTCAACGCCAAAGCACTAGTTCACCCACACCTCAGCCAGAAAAGGCTCCTTCAACAAATCAAGAGCCCACCAAGACTCATCCAATTCCGTACCCCGGTAGGTTAAATCGTCAAAAGACCGATGAGCAATTCGCAAAGTTCGAAAGTTTACTAAAACAATTGCAAAGTTTACTAAAACAATTGCATGTTAATATTCCTTTTATTGAGGTCCTAACCCAAATGCCTAAATATGCAAAATTCATGAGGGATTTCCTCACTCACAAAAGGAAAATTGAATCATTGCAATTAGTTAACTTAGGCGAAGAATGCTCAGCTTTAGTACTCAACAAACTTCCACAAAAGAAAATCGACCCCGGGAGCTTCACAATTCCTTGCTCGATTGGGAAGTCCCCCGTCCGTAACGCTTTAGCCGATCTTGGGGCTAGCATTAACCTCATGCCCATGTCAATGTTCAAGCGACTCGGCCTAGGAACAACAAGCCCTACAAAGATGAGCATACAACTCGCCGACAGGTCCGTCAAATTTCCACAAGGTGTCGCTGAAAATCTGCTGGTCAAGGTTGACAATTTAGTCTTTCCAACCGACTTTGTCATCCTAGACATGGAAGAAGACACCGATGTCCCTCTCATCCTCGGGAGGCCATTTCTAGCCACCGCCCAAGCAGTGGTGGATATGAATGACGAAACTTTAACATTGAAGTTTGGGGATGAGGAAGTAAAATTTGAATGTGGAAAGAAAGTAGAGGAAGAAGATCCGGTCAACTACATGAAGGTCATAGACTCAAGCTTGGATGACGCTCTCCGACGGTGTAACATGGGATGCAATACATCCCACTTGGGTAACATGTGACCAGGCTTTGGGTCTAGCCAAGGACCCTTATAAACGTGGCGCACCATGGAGGCATTCCACGGAACTATCCTTAGTTTAGTTTAGATTAATTTTCTTGTTTTCTAGTTAGTTTTAATTTTAAGGAATAAAACACACTTGAGATGGCAAAGGATGCAAGGGAAACTTGAACCAGCACTCTATGCGGGAAAACAGAACCGTCCGACAAATTTCTTCGTTTACAGTAAGTTCGGCACGGGCCGTGTCCACCCAACACGGCCCCGTGCTGCATAGTCTGCAGAAAAAGACCCAGTTCAGGTAACTGGACACGGGCCGTGTTCACCCAACACGCCCCCGTGTCCAGGCTTCTGTTTCTCTTGTTTTAATTTTGTTACTGGCACTTGAACAAGGGGCCGTGCCCGGATCACACGGGGCCGTGTTCAGCGCCCAGTAACACAAAATTTTTGCTTTTTACACCTTTTTACACATTCAGTCAACCTAAAAACTTATTTTTGGGACACATTGAGGACAATGTGTAATTTAAGTGTGGGGGGGATGCTAAAACCTTGAATCTTGCAAGTCCTAAACACAAGCCTTACACAAAACTCTATTGGAACCGCTAATCACCCCAAATTTTTTCAAAAATTTTCATTTTTTTTTACTTGTCTAGGTTTAACTCGGGAAATTCAAGTTCTAAAAAGGTTATATTTTTACAAATTTACAACCGATAGCGTCGTGATAAAAAGAACCAACATAAGAAAATTATGAAAAGGCATGACAAGCTTAGTTAAAATTTGATTATATATACTAGATCACATAAAAACCCATTCCCACAAAAGTGAGTTTTGAGCCTTTATTGAGCAAACACTTACATATCATTTGACTAAATGCTCATTTTCGTTTCTTGTGTGAATAGCCGCTTGGTTCTTACGACTCTAGAACTTGCCGTGACGATACATTCCCGGTCCTTACCAACTTAAACCCGAGTAAGTAAATGATGGAGGCATTAGGACTAACCCCTTTTTATTTCTACACCATTATTTTTCTTTTTTTTACCACCTACCCAAAATCCCCCTAGTTAGCCCCTTTGAGCCTAAACCTTTTCATTTCATAACCCAAACCAAACACCCTTTTTACCCACCAAAACCTTTTCCATTTTTAACCCTTTGTTTTAGTAACAAGTTCGGTTCTTCATATGACTTTTCAAAAAAAAAAAAAAAATATTTGTGTTGATGATGAAGCAAAAGAAAATAAACAAACAAGTTCATCAAAAATAACTTTGTTTGAATAAATAGCTTCATCAAAATAAAAGTTACAAAAAAATAAAAAGTCCTACGAAAACCGACACTTGTTACGCTTTTTAACCCTTTTTCTACTAACCACTAACCACCAACCCAACCACCTACCTTTAACCCAAGCCTAACCCTTAACCCACAAAGTCCTCTTGATATTTACAAAGGTATATAAGTTAAAAAGGAGGAGGATTGATTGCTTGGCAAGCCTATGGTAGGAGTAAGTTCCATGCCGCTCTCGAGTGATCCACAAAAATACATTTTCGGCCGAGTGTTGAGTGATCCCCGTGAGGTATGTGAACTTGTATATAAATAGAATTTTACAAAGGCATGTTATGCCCTAATAAGTAATTTATCTTATGAAAAGTTTTAAATAAATCATGACGAATAGGATTGTAAATAAATAAAAATAAAATTGAATAAAGAATCTTGGAAATCCCGACACTCTACGACAAGCCCAAAAACCTTCTTTTCTACCCATTCCATTTGGGAGTGTAAATAGCCACATATTAAAGAGTTTTGCTTGAGGACAAACAAAGATTCAAGTGTGGGGGTATTTGATGTGTTCAAATATTAACATATAAATTTCATCAAATGAGGCATAAAACTAACCCTTTTTTAGTACTAATGTTGGAAAAAGTGTGCTTTTGTCTTCCTTTTGTATTTTCAGGATTAAATGAGCTCAAATTGACAAAAGAAGCAAAAAGACATCAAAATCTAACATAAATACAAGAAAAGGGACAAGACGTGACATGCCCGACCCCACAATAGCATCTTCCCAAGCAAAACAAGAGATCAGAAGCCTGAACACGCCCCGTGCTCAGCCAGCACGGGGGCGTGCCCAAGTGTCAGCAGAAAAGACAAAGTGGTAGAAGCTTCTATTGCCCACCACGGGGCCGTGCTCAGCGGACACGGGGCCGTGGTCAACTATAAGATTCGCACAATCCAGGCAAATCTTCATAGTACAAAGATTCTTCTGCACACGGGGTCGTGCTCAGCGGACACGGGGGCGTGGTCAACTAATAAGACAAAGCTGCATTTAATGAAGAAAGAGAGGATGTGGACACGGGGCCGTGCCCACTGGACACGGGGCCGTGCCCGAGCTTCTGTTCAGCCTATAAATAGAAATGCTTGGCTCAAGCTCAAACCATCCCTTGGCACACCACCTCTCTCACACTTCACCCACCACCCACCACCACCATAACACCATCATCCACCACCATCATCCATTGTCCATCGTAGAGTGTGTGAGTCGTCTCGGGATCCAAGATTGATCGTAAGAGTTCTTGACAATCAAGGCCATGTTTGCCTAAGTCTCTTACATCACTTGGTGAAGACAAAGTGTCTAGTGTAATACTTTTTATTTCTAATCTTTTGCACTTTTTATTTAGTTTTGTATTAATGACTTTAATAACTAGTTGCTTATGTTGAAGGTGATCTTTCCTTATCGTTTGTCCGTGGTGTCTTGGCATTATTTTACTGTCTATATAAAATAAAAGATTTTCACCATTCATATCTCCACGGTCTATATGGAGGTATGTTGGCTACCTGGTCGGGGGTTAAGGGAACAGTTTGGTAAAGGTCTTGCCATTGTTCAGCGTTTAGAGGTCCTGCAATGGACCTGGGTCAAATTTAGTAGGACCTCCTTCAATACTTAACGGTATTGGATGGCGGGGGTCCAAACTCTTTGATCCCCTCATAAGTTAACTACTATTAATACTATAACCAGGCTATTTAGGACTGTATCCCTGCTGACTCAGACTACTTAGTCGAGGGTAACGTCACCTCCAAAAGAGGGGCCTACCATAATTTGCATTAATAACTTAATTAATTATCTTCCAATAATCCACCCTTTTAGGATTGTATCCTTGCTGACTCAAACTACTGGGGTGAGGGTAACGTCACCTTCAAAAGAGGGGCCTACTACAATAACTAAGATAATCTCTTAAATATGTGCAAAAGTGCGGAAATAATCAAAGGTTACACTAGATACGAGTCGGAACCAAGTGATTCATCTTGTCTATCTGTTTTTCTTTTATTTTTATTTTCAGCATTTTAGTTAGTTTTTATTTTTCTTAGTTAAAAACATTTTTCTAAACTTTTTATTTTGATTAGACGTTGAGGATAAACCGGTACTAAAAGCTCTTGTGTCCTTGGACGACCTCGGTATCTTGCCAACACTATACTACGCTCACGATGGGTGCACTTGCCCATATGTGTGTTTAGTGTTAGTAAAATATCGTGTTTTATAAATTTAAAACTTGGCTAAAAATAAGTGTTAAAGGGGCTTAAAATATATACCTAAAATATATAACACTTCACTCGCATCAACCTCCCACGTGTAGTCGGGACCTCTACGGGCATCCCATTTGACCTTTACAATAGGTACATGCTTCCTTCGAAGCTTCTTAACCTGTCGATCTTCAATCGACAATGGTTTTTTCACAAATTTTAAGCTCTCATCTATATGCACATCTGTATGAGGTATAACCAGTGATTCATCAGCGAAGCACTTCTTCAGATTGCAGATGTGGAACACATTGTGAATTCCACTGAGCTCTTCTGGTAAGTTTAGCTTATAGGCAACTGACCCGACACGTTCGATAACCTCGAAAGGTCCTATGTATCTCGGGCTTAGCTTGCCTTTCTTGCCAAATCGCATCACTCCCTTCCAGGGTGATACTTTAAGTAGGACTTTGTCACCTACTTCAAAGCTCATAGATTTACGCTTTGGATCTGCGTAACTCTTCTGCCTATCACGGGCAGCTTTGAGACGGTCACGAATCTGGACAATCTTGTCCGTCGTTTCGAACACTATCTCTGGTCCAGATAATTGGACATCTCCAACTTCTGCCCAACAAACGGGCGTTCTACACTTTCTACCGTATAAGGCCTCGAAAGGCGCAGCCTTGATGCTGGTATGGTAGCTATTGTTGTAGGAGAATTCAATCAAGGGTAGGTGGTTATCCCAACTACCACCTAAATCAATTACACATGCACGTAGCATGTCTTCCAATGTTTGGATGGTACGCTCACTCTGTCTGTCAGTCTGAGGGTGGTAAGCCGTACTAAAATTCAAACGCGTGCCCAAAGATTGTTGGAAACTTTTCCAAAAATGTGACGTGTATCTAGTATCTCTGTCAGAGATAATAGACACAGGTATGCCATGTAAGGCTACAATCTTATCCACGTATAATTGGGCTAGCATGTCGGAGCTATAAGTCTCCTTGATGGGCAGGAAATGTGCTGACTTAGTCAGTCTATCAACTATAACCCATATTGTATCATTTCCTTTCCTTGTCTTAGGTAACTTGGTGATAAAATCCATAGTTACCATTTCCCACTTCCAAGTAGGAAGTTCAGGCTGTTGTAGCAAGCCTGACGGCTTTTGATGTTCTGCTTTGACTTGCGCACAAGTCAAACACTTAGCTACATAGGCAGCTACAGACTTTTTCAAGCCTATCCACCAATAATTTGCCCTTAGATCCTGGTACATCTTATCAGCTCCAGGATGAACGGAATATTTGGAACTATGGGCTTCCTGGAGAATAACATCTCGAAGTCCTCCATAAATTGGAACCCATATTCGTCCATTCAGTCTCAGAATTCCGTCTTTGCCAAGAGATAACTGCTCCTCAGTTACTCCTAGCTTTTCATTAGGATAGTTAGCTTCCAACACAGCTTCCTTCTGTGCAGCTAACAACCTTTCAGTCAAACTGTTCTTTATCTCCATGCGCTTGGCATTGATTCGGATAGGTTTCACCCTTTCCTTTCGACTCAAGGCATCAGCGACTACATTTGCCTTGCCGGGATGATATCTGATTTCACAATCATAATCATTTAAAGTCTCCATCCAACGGCGTTGCCTCATGTTTAAATCCTTCTGATTAAACAGGTGCTGGAGGCTCTTGTGATCAGAATAGATCACACACTTGATCCCATATAGGTAATGCCTCCACAGTTTTAGTGCGAACACAACGGCACCCAACTCCAAGTCGTGGGTGGTGTAATTCTTTTCATGCACCTTTAACTGTCTTGAAGCATAGGCAATAACCTTGCCTTTCTGCATAAGCACACACCCCATGCCAGTGTGCGATGCATCGCAGTAAACCACAAAATCTTCTATTCCATCTGGCAATGTCAGTACTGGGGCGTTGCTCAACTTTTGCTTCAGAATATCAAAGGACTCTTGCTGCTTAGGGCCCCAAACAAACTTTACTTTCTTCTTAGTCAAGGAAGTTAGGGGCGTAGCAATCCTTGAAAATTTTTCAATGAAACGCCTGTAATATCCTGCCAATCCCAGGAAGCTACGAATCTCTGTAGGCGTTTTTGGCTCTTGCCAGTTCATAACAGCTTCAACCTTAGCGGGATCCACTTGGATACCACGCTCACTAACCACGTGTCCAAGGAATTGGACTTCTCGAAGCCAAAACTCACACTTAGAGAATTTGGCATAGAGCTTCTCCTGATGTAGGAGTTTGAGAATACAGCGAAGGTGTTTCTCATGGTCAGCTTGGTTCTTAGAATAAATGAGAATGTCGTTGATGAAAACGATGACAAATTTATCTAAGTAAGGCTTGCAAACATGATTCATAAGATCCATGAACGCGGCTGGTGCATTAGTGAGCCCAAAAGGCATCACTAGGAACTCGTAATGACCATAACGAGTCCTAAACGCAGTTTTGTGTACGTCTTCATCTCTAACCTTCAGTTGATGGTAGCCTGACCTCAAGTCAATCTTCGAGAAATAACTTGCCCCTTGCAATTGATCGAACAAATCATCGATCCTGGGCAAAGGATACCTATTCTTTATCGTGACCTTATTAAGTTCACGATAATCGATGCACAGACGCATCGACCCATCCTTCTTCTTGACAAACAAGACAGGTGCTCCCCAAGGAGACGAACTAGGTTTTATGAAACCTTTAGCTAGCAATTCATCCAGTTGTGTTCTTAATTCCTTCATTTCCGTTGGTGCCAACCTATAGGGTGCTCTAGCAACTGGTGCTGCTCCGAGGATGATATCAATCCTGAATTCCACTTGCCTATCTGGTGGCAAACCAGGTAGTTCTTCCGGAAAAACTTCTGGGTATTCAGAAATGACAGGGATGTCTTCTATCTTCGGTTTAGGCTCATCAATAATCACTTGTGCCATGTAGATGACACAACCCTTCTTTAAACATTTTGAAGCCTTGAGCATAGTCACTTGCTCAGGCAGCCCATACTGGGTATCTCCCCGAATGGTAAGTGATTCACCAGACGGAGTCTTAATCACCACCTGTTTCTTGCTGCGGACAATTTGGGCCTGGTTATGAGATAACCAGTCCATACCCAAAACTATGTCAAAACCAGCTAGCTTAAATGGAAGTAGGGATAGAGGAAAAGAGTGGTTCTTAATGGATATAACACATCCATCTAACACAGTTGAGACGGTTTCTATGGTGCCATCTGCTAACTCTACCTCATACTTTACACTTAAGGTTTTGACAGGTAATTTCAGCAATTCACAAAACTTATGATCTACAAACGACTTATCAGCGCCTGAATCAAATAGTACTCTTGCATAGACATCATTTACAAGGAAAGTACCTGTAATCACGTTGTCGTCTAGAACCGCTTCTTTTGCATCCATTCTGAAGACCCTAGCATTGGTCTTCTTGGCCTCTTCAGGCTTCTTGGCGTATTTAGGGCAGTTGGTTTTAATGTGCCCTTTCTCATTGCAACGGTAGCACGTTGCGTCTTTCATCTTCTTGCAATCCAAGGTCTTGTGATCCGTGGACTTGCATATACCACAAGCAAACGTTTTTGGCTGAGTCTGCGAGTTCGACTCGAGTCTGCACTTTCCATAGTGCTGTTTCTTGCAAATTTTGCATTTGGGCTTCTCACCAGATTGATGCCCATCTTTCCTTGACTCAGATCCCTTCTTGTTGTCACCGTTCCCACGGTGCTTCTTGTTCGACCTCCGTGAACTATCATCTTCACGTTTTCTCTTCTCAGCCTCCTTATTCCTCAGCGATCTTTGCCTGACCGCATCCAAAGTGAGGGACAAGGATATGTCAGCTACAGATCTAAAAGTAGCTGGCCGAGAAGCCTTCACGCTTGCCTTGATTTCCGGGGCTAAACCACCGATAAAACGAGCTATTCTTTTTGGTTCCGGGGTTACCAGACACGGAACCAACCGGGACATCGTGTTGAAGCTCGTGAGGTAAGCTTGACAGTCAAGGTTTGTCATCACCAATGATAGGAAATCAGACTCTATCTTCTCCACCTCATTCTGGGGGCAGTAATTTTCCCTGATGAGGGCAACAAATTGATCCCACGACATGTTGTACAATGGGATTTTCCCGGTGGCTTGAATCAGAGATCTCCACCAGGCTAAAGCTTCACCCTTAAATGATTGTGACACAAACTTGACCACATCCCTCTCAGCGCATCCGCTGATATCCACAACCGTGTCCATCTCGTCTAACCATGTCATGCAATCGATGGCTCCTTTTTCCCCAGTAAAATCCCTGGGTTTGCAAGACACAAAGTATTTATAGGAGCATCCCTTATTACTGGTCCTTGATTTAATACAACCTGCTGAGATGGAGCACTGTGGTGGTTTGAGGAGAGTCTATCATCATCTTTCTTGGGTTCATCCTTCTTGGAAGGTGGCTTCGAATGCGGTGTAGATAGGGTCCTACTTCGAGTCCCACTATACTCTTCGTACTGCCGCTCCAAGGCCTTTGTAACTGCGTCGTCTACCAACGCTTTCAATTCAGCACCCGTTAAATTAATCCAGGCGTTATCAATATTCTCCACTGGATGGCTATTAATTTCGTCTGAGTTAGCCATTTTAATTGAACTGTTACAGAAAACAAGGACAATAGTTTACTTGGGAGTTTATTATGGAATTGCCCCTTAGGGTAATTCATTAACCATGGTAACAGAGACCATATTTGGTTAATTTATTAATCACATTTATTTAGGATTTCAATTATAATTTATCCTAATTATAAACAATAACAATATATATTAGCACATAAGGCCTAGTCACAAGGACATTTTAAATTATAAGCTATGATTTCAGAGAATCAAGGCTTTTAAGGTTTGAACATAGTTTATTACCTTTTTCAGACAGGGAGTCATCGCTACCACTGTCTTTTGGCTCATGTAGAAATGAGCAAGGCCCGTAGGCACTATATTACCAACGTATGGTCAAAATATGATCATCTTAATTGATGATTTAACCCATGATTCAGAGATCATTAAATTGGGTTATGAATCTTTTGAAGAATCCTATAATAAGAATGACGTGTGTGATTTTAATGAATCACGTCTGCCAGGAGTGTTAACATGTTTACAGATGTTAACAGGGATTTGCATCTTTTAAACAGGTCTTACCATCATGGCCAGGTCTTTATAATGACACTCAGGCTAGGTTTCACACTTAAGATTCGTATTCAATATTTAAATAGGCAGATATATTATTAAAAAGGAATGATTTTAATTTATTTATTTCATATATAATTTACTTATGCACATAATGGCAAACATGAAATTTATAAACTTACATTCCATTAATTTATTAAAAGGTTACACGTCGCCCTAACTGGGACTTTTTAAATAAACATACTTACCCACGCAGGGGTTCAAACAAGGACTTACCCACGCAGGGGCTTAACAACAAACATAATAATAGTCCACGCAGGGACTTACACAAATAACATAATAGTCCACGCAGGGACTTAAACAATAACATACCCTCGTAGGGGTTAACAGAAAGATAGACCCACGCAGGGGCCAAAACAAACAAGCATACCCACGCAGGGGTTTATACAGTAAGACTGGCCCACGCAGGGGCTCAACAACAATTGGAAGGATTCAGTGGTCCTTCTTACTCTTCCCTTTGATCAAGCTTGTCAATCCTTGGAAGAAGCTCTGTCTCTCCCTGCGGTCGCGGTGAAAGTCTCGCTCAACCTGATCCAGTCTCTGAAGAATTTCCTCACGCTCTGGTGGGGAGAACGTTGGCGGCTGTGATTGCGTCCGAATAATAGGTCTGGCCGGTATCTGGTACCCATGAGTTGGGTACCCCGCTCCCCAAGGAGCTCCATAAGGTCCTTCCGGGTTAAAGGCGTTGTAATTGGCCGTTACCATGTAGGGATCGACTTCAGCGTAACCGTAGTTGGTATGAGCTGGTTGTTCAAACGGGTTGTACGCCATAGAACCCGTGTATGCTGGAATCGGGTTATCAAAACCCATAGGAGGTGGTTGCTGTGCAACTGGTTGCGAAGGTCCACCCATTTGTGGATCTTCTTGATGTGACGGATAGTGGCTGCCACTTGATTGGCGTGGGGAGCTAAAATGGAAATCCCCCGCTCGCGCAGACATACGTGCGCCTGTCCTCCTACGCCTCGGCGGTTGTGGAGGTGCTGGTTGAACTGGTGGCGGTGGAGGCGGTGGCGTGACTGCCACTAACCGTGAATCCACAGAGGGATCCTGCTGCTGCTGGTGATGGGGCGACGAATGATGCGAGGGTGTGAAGTACCACTCGTGCTGGTTAAATCGCGCCATGTAACTGTCCGGACCATGGTAGGGTGATCCGTGAAAAGAAGAGCCATCAAAATCTCAATGGGATGGTTCGGTGTACCACTGGCAGGTTCGACGGGATCCGTGTCCTCGTCCATATCCATAGCGTTGTCTCCCGAGAGGTGGTCCTCCGGTCCCAATGGGTTGAAATCCACTGGTTCTTGTATGAAATTTTCCGGGTTAAACCGGCCCCTAAAAATAGGTGTAGGGTCACCAAAGGAGTGGTGCGATAAAGATCGATGTAAAGGTATGTAGGAAGGTTGAGGGTTGTTGGGCTCGTACTCCGGCTGTGGCCCGTAAGGGTTATGAATGGGAGGTGTTGAGCTGTGCGAAACCGACCGTCTAGCCGGCTCGAAGAGGTTCCTCCGGTTCTGTCGAGGATCGTCACTCTCGGTGGTTGAAGGAGCTCGCACATGCGAAGGTCCTGCCTCGTTGTCATTGGGGGCGGTGATTGGCCCCTTTCCTCGTCCTCTTCTTCAGAAGAATCTTGGCGGCATTTTCAATCCTGTCAATATAACATGAGATAACAACAAAAATATATATAAAATAAAGGACAAAACAAAAACCAAACAAAGTCGAATTTGTCCCATGTTATATGTCTAGACTCGAAAGTTTAGAAATGTGCAATTGTGTAACTGAGATTAAACACAAAAGGCTAGTGTTTAATTCACTCAGTGTTGGCTCTGATACCAACCTGTCACACCCCGGATTCCACGTGTCACCGGTGGGCCCGGTGGGGAGTATCGTGACGTGGTTGGCAACATAATAGTCAAACAACACAATATTTAATATGCACAGCGGAAGCAATTTGTAAGATATAATTCAACCGAATATAATGTTGTAATATCAAGTATCACAATAGTCGATTGTTTATCCACAGACGGATCGAAAATAAAATGGAAACAATGGTTCAACAGACTGTAGGCATCTTAAGCTTGCGAGACTTCTATTGATGCTAAGGAGAAATCCCAGCCAATTACGCTTAGTACATGCATTTAATATTTTTGGGAAAATACGTCAGTTTACACTGGTAAATACAATCAACTGACTCATTTTAGAAAATGATTGAAAATTGATTTGGATGCACGTGGCATAAACATTTTATTTAACTTGGGAGAATTATTTAAATATATAATCTTGTGAACGAATTACATGTTCCTTGTGCGTTCAGTAGCCCGGATCATGTCCGGGTTAAAGATCAATAGACACACCACATTATTCTTTTATGCACTGACGGGTGTACGCCTACACCCCGCGCTTAAGTCGTGGCCATTTTGTAAAATGATGCCAAGGATATCCGGGACATGGTCATTAACCCCCCAAAGGCTTTAAGTAAACAAGACTGTTTAAACGAGCCGATCAAATTATTCAATTAACCACCCAACGATGGAAGATTTGAAGCCCGATCAAGCGGTATGCTATATACCGTAACCCAAGCCCGTATAGGGAAAATAAGTTAAAAGTATTTACCTGAGCAATGTAATAATCACAATAAGCAAAATGCACGTAGCTTTTACTGGTCCTCCTAATCTGGAACGAAGGTTTTATAATAACCTATTAGAATCCTAACGGGTCTTTAGTTAAGCTTAAGCTTAGACCGGTTAGTTTCAAAGATACGGTTCGTACGCACGATTAAGCGAAGACCGGATAGAATGTGATTTAGACCCGACAAGTTTGGAGACTTGCTTAATATGGGTATTTCATACACACTCTGGATTTTAAGATAAAACCGATAAGGTTTGACCCGTTTCGGCTAATTTATGTAAACTTGTTACATAAACCGAACTGAACGCGTAATAAGCGTAACGGGTATCCGTAAGAGCCATATACAGGTTTCCTAAGTTAATATGCTTCAAATATGTTGTGACATCAGTAATATGTCTTTTATTATGCCCGAAACGAATTTAAACACAAACTATGCCCCGTAGGGGTAGTTTGGTCATTTAAAAGGTTATAAAAGAGTTTAAGTATTTACCTGAGTTACAGGTCTGATATAATCAGCAAAAATACTTATTTTACTAAGTTATAACAGTATGGTAAAATATATATGTGAAATTTATCAATTATAACCAAACTATGCACCGTAGGGACATTTTGGTAATTTCACATAAGTCGTAAAGCTCAAAACTGAAGTCTGAGTTAAACAACTTTTGCCTACTGTTAAAATATTATAATTTACCTCAAATATCAGTAGGTATCAACCTTTGTATGTTTAAAATAGTTCTAGTACATACTATGCGTTAAAAACGCTTAATTAGGCGATTAGAAGCCGTTTCCGGGTTCTATATAGAAATCTGATATTTTTATTATTCCAGCAGGCTTAAAATAATTTATTTATCATATCTAATCAGTAGCAAAAGGTTTGGAGTCGATTAGATATGTAAAACTCATTTTATAGCCCGTAAGGGCAAAACCGACAATTACCGGATTAAGCCTATGACTATTAGTTATGCTCAGCCTAAAATTAATTAAAAATCTTTAAAAATCCCAAAATAATATATTACATCAGTGGGTAAAGATTTTGATATCAAAAAGTAGGCTTAACTAGGCTATACGCTAATTACGCCGTTTAATTAATATAAAGCTTTCAATTTACGCCAATGAGCATAACTCTCAATCTACACCTCCAATTGATGTCAAATTTTGGGTGCAAGTTTATATATCAGTAATTAAAGTTTCTACTCTTTTACATTTTCAAAAATCACGTTTTAAGGTGAAAAGGGCATAATGGTCAACATATGAGCAATTAACGGAAACATGCTTATTAATTGGATAACTAATGAACCAAGGTGTATAATCACAGAGGGTTATACTAGCATGTAACCTAGTCCAATTAAAGCTCTGAGGCATTTTTAAAACATGCCTAAACGGGTCAGAACTGAAAGTCAAAGCAAAAGTCAAACTATGCGACTTTCGGTTCCGAACCGGGTCTTTACAGAGAATTGTCGGGTTGAACATGTTTAGACATGTTCTTACACTTATTACCAAGTTATATTAATGATCAAATAGGTTGTATGTGTTCTACATTGCTAATTATGCATAAATTAGAATTTAAGTATCCTGTTGACTTTTTATTAACAAGTTTGACCCGACATTTGACCTAGTTAGAGTGGGAATCAGGGGGAACCCTTTTGAGGGTTTATTACCCACATAATTACCAACTTATAACTACTTTCACTTCGACTAATCACTGGACTAAAAATGATTAATCGTTAAGTCAACCGTTAATTACGACGGTTTGACTTTTAAGCTAAAACTAAGCTAAAACTTAATTAAGAAAGGATTAGCAAACTTACTGAAGTCCTATGCACGAAATGTGAAGCTTAGAGAGAAGTCTTTAGCTCCAGAAGTGCTCCAAAGTGCAGATGGAAGGTGTGAAGAACTTGGTTGCAACTCATGGCCTTTTATAGTGCTTTAATCACCATGGATTGTTGACACACAAGTCTACAACTGACCACAACTCATCCACAAGTGTCCCTAAATGTCTAGGGGTTGTTTAGGGGCCAAGCAAGATGAGGAAAATCGTTCATAAGGCGTTTACAAGGGCTATGGCAGACAAGAATCCAAGAAAATCCAAGAAGATAGGCATTCTGTCCAGATAAGGCAGTCGCGTAGCGCGACTGCATATGTGGTTAGTGCTCGCGCTACGCGAGCATGTGTGCTTCAGCCAAACTAATTTTCCATTATTTGCAGTTTTGGTCCCTGGTCCTTCTAAAGGTCGCTTTCATGTCTTGTTTTGCACAATGAACCCTCTAAATTGACTGAAAAGGGCCTTAAGACATTTACCCATTTTGTTTAGTCCTCGGTTAACTTTATTGTCACCCGAAAAGTCCTAAACTTCATCGTTGACGCTTTTAACCCCTCGCATACGAACTTGATCATAACTTTCTCATACGATAACGAAACTTTATGAAATTTATATCGTGTATTCTAGTGAGCATAATTAACCGTTACAAAGCTTCGGGTTTGTCAAAAGGTCACTCAGAGGTATAATTTAAACATGTTGACACATTTAACCCCTGTAGTTTGTAATCTCTCACTTTCTTTCATATTTAGCTTCGTATGATCCATGATTTATTCGTTTGAAGGTATGAGCATCATGTAGGGTTAATGTACAATATATTTATTCACTGTCGACATTTAGAACTCGTATATTCACATACTTTTCATGATTGTCAACTTTAATCCATCTATAACATTCTTTCACACGTTCAAACATATGACACGTGTCAACACATTATAGGACGTGAATTTTCGATGTGTTACAATCAATTAACATCCATGGTACTGTCAGACCCGACTTGTGGAAATGTTACCCCTCGCTAGGCAGTAACATAACTTTGTATACAAAACCCCAACATACTCATGATAATTGTATTCTTACAAATACTCAATAACTTTTTAATATATAATTAATCATGTGAGGTTTTGTAAAAACAATTTACAAAAAAGAGATTACTCACAAAAAGGTTTACAAAAAGAAGGATTACTCACAAAAAAAAGGTTTATACAAAAAGAGGATTACTCACATTGCTGTCTTAGATTATCCTTTAGGGTTTCCTGGTGACAATCTATAATTTACACAAATGCACACGTGTTAGTATAATAACCCATTTTAACATTAGTAATACCCTCCCCGAGACGACATTCCAACGACTACGTCGGGCAGAACCACGACAGCCGTTACGGAACCCTAGATCAATCGGGCAGTGTATCTAATACGTATCCAGGGGTTACGATACTTACAACAGAGCTGAACTTCGCTATTTAGGGGGGTATTATACCCGTGTATAATGCGTATACTTCAGTTTTAACATTGAGAAAAGAAATCTGAACGACGTAAACTGAAGGCCCAAGCTCCAGCTTTATAGGGGATGAGTTTGGGTTTCTCGAGGCCCGCGTAAAACAAGACAAGGGCCTACACGGCCCGCGGCAACGTTGGTCAACGGTGTAGCTGATCCGGGTCATCAGCTAGCTTCGACGTGTGTTGGGCCACGTGGCGGCCCAGGGTTTCGCCATATTTTACCTTCTCGCGGCCCGTGTAAGGGTTAAGGTGTGGCTTACGCGGCCCGCCTCAAACCCAAAAACTAGATTTCTAATTATTTTTAATGATATTCAAGGTATTCGGGGTCCGTTTTCGCGTATGAGGTGTATTTTAAGACATATTTAAAATATATTAGGGTGTCGAAAATAATTCAAGGCTGTCGGTTTTCTTTAGGGTTTTTATATCCTCCCCACCTTGTTTTAGAGCTCGTCCTCGAGATCTACTGGAACAAGTGTGGATATTTCTTTTGCATTTCTGATTCAAGCTTCCATGTATACTCTGGTCCTCTTTTGGAGTCCCATTTCACTTTGACCAGAACTAATCTCTTATGCTTGAGGTTCTTGACTTTCCTGTCTTCAATCTGTAGAGGTCGTTTTACAAATGTAAGTTGTTCATTTACCTCTATATCCTTAAGAGGCACTACAAATGATTCATCAGCTAGGCATTTCTTAAGATTGGATATATGAAATACATCATGTATTCCTGCCATTTCCTCTGGCAGTTGTAGCTGATAGGCTACAGGTCCTATTCTTCTAATAATCTTAAAAGGTCCAATATACCTGGGACTTAGCTTTCCTCTTTTGATGAATCTTACCACTCCTTTCCAAGGAGAGACTTTTAATAATACTTTATCTCCTACTTGAAATTCTAACGGTTTGCGTTGGTTATCGGCATAGCTCTTCTGTCGATCTCGTGCTGCTTTCAGTCGTTCCTTGACTTGAATGATCTTGTCAGTTTTTTCTTGTACTATCTTAGGTCCAGATAGTTGCTTTTCCCCAATTTCTGCCCAAGAGACTGGGGTTCGGCACTTTCGTCCATAAAGTGCTTCGAATGGTGCAGCATTGATACTTGTGTGATAACTATTATTATAAGAAAATTCTATTAAAGGTAAGTGATCGTCCCAATTACCTCCGAAATCAATTACACAAGCTCTAAGCATGTCCTCCATTGTTTGAATTGTCCTTTCACTTTGTCCGTCCGTTTGAGAATGATAAGCGGCGCTTAGATTTAACTTGGTTCCCATTGCTTTTTGGAAACTTGTCCAAAAATGAGAGGTAAAACGACTATCCCGATCAGAAACAATTGATAAAGGAATTCCATGTAAAGAAACTATTTCATTTACATATAATTTAGATAACTGTTCCATACTGAAAGTTTCCTTCATCGGTAGGAAATGAGTTGAATTGGTTATCCTATCTACAATCACCCAGATTGTATCATTGCCTTTCCTTGTTTTGGGTAATTTGGTAACAAAATCCATTGTTATCAATTCCCATTTCCACACTGGCATTTCTAACTGTTGCAGCAATCCTGAGGGTTTCTAATGTTCAGCTTTAACTTGTGAGCAAGTTAAACATTTAGAAACATAGGTTGCTATGTCCTTTTTCATTCATATCCACCAGAAATTCTTTCTTAAATCCTGGTACATTTTATCACTTCCTGGATGCATCGTATATTTAGACTTGTGGGCTTCTTCTAATATGCGATGACGTAAGTTTCCTAATTTAGGTATCCACATTCTCCTTTCATGGAATCTCCAAATTCTATTTGTTCCTTGTTGTAATTCCTTAATCATACCTTTTAGCTTTTCAGTATCTTCCTTGATTACTGATTCTTGTGCCTTTCTAATTTGTTCATTTAAATCTACTTTTAGATTTAACTTAAGAGAACGTACCCTTTTTGGCTTTTCGTGATACTTTCGGCTTAAAGCATGTGCCAATACATTTGTTTTTCCTTCATGATATTGGATATCACAATCATAATCACTAAGCATTTCCATCCAACGTCTTTGTCTCATATTTAACTCCTTTTGTCCAAAAACATATCTTAAACTTTTATGATCAGTGAATATGGTAAACTTACTACCATAAAGGTAATGTCTCCAAATCTTCAAAGCAAAAATTATTGCTCCTAATTCAAGATCATGGGTCGAATAATTCTCTTCATGACTCTTAAGTTGTCTAGAGGCGTAAGCTATAACTTTTTGGCGTTGCATCAACACACATCCATAACCTAATTTAGAAGCGTCACAATAAACTACTAAATCTTCAGTTCCTTCTGGTAATGCTAGTATGGGTGCATTGGTTAATCTTTGCTTAAGAATTTTAAAGGCTTCTTCTTGTTTTGGTCCCCATTCAAACTTAATGGATTTACAGGTTAACTTAGTTAAAGGAATGGCTATTCTAGAAAAATCTCGAATAAATCTTCTATAATAACCGGGCAATCCTAAGAAACTTCTAACCTCAGTTGGTGATTCAGGGGTTTTCCATTTAGTAATCGCTTCGATCTTTGTTGGATCTACATGAATTCCTTCATGGTTAACTACGTGTCCAAGAAACTGTACATGTTCTAACCAAAACTCGCACTTAGAAAACTTAGCATAAAGCTTTTCCTTTCTTAGTAATCTTAAAAGGGCGTGCAAATGCTCAGCATGTTCCTCTTTACTCTTAGAGTAAATTAGAATATCATCTATAAAAACAATTATGAATTTATCCAAATATGGCTTACATATTCGGTTCATCATGTCCATAAATGCAGCTGGGCCATTGGTTAAACCGAATGGCATGACAGTAAATTCATAATGACCATACCTTGTTCTGAAGGCGGTCTTAGGAATGTCCTTTTCCTGTACCTTTAATTGATGATATCCTGACCTTAAATCGATTTTAGAGAAAAATCGAGCTCCTTGCAGTTGATCGAACAGATCATCAATTCTTGGTAATGGGTACCGGTTCTTAATTGTGACCTTGTTTAATTCACGGTAGTCAATGCACATACGCATTGATCCGTCATTCTTTTTAACGAATAAAATTGGTGCTCCCCACGGCGATGAGCTTGGTTGTATGAATCCCTTCTCTAATAATTCATCTAACTGTTTCTTCAGTTCCTGCATTTCGGCGGGTGCCAAACGGTAGGGTGTTTTGGCAATCGGTGCTGTCCCTGGTAGCATGTGGATTCTGAATTCAACTTCTCTGTCTGGAGGTAGTCCTGGTAATTCTTCTGGAAATATATCTGAAAACTGAGACACTACTGGAATGTCTTTTAGCTCTTTTCCTTTAGTGTTAGTGATTATGGAAATCAAATACACTAATGATCCTTTTCTTATATAGCTTGCAGTTTTAATCACAGAGATAAATTTTGTGGATCTAAATGGTTTATCTCCTTTAATTGTGATCTTTTCACCCTTTGGTGAATTTACTTGAATTGACTTTTGATCACATAAAATACTGGCTTTATTGGCTATTAACCAATCCATTCCTAAAACAACATCGAATCCTGCCAGATTCATGGGATAAAGGTTTGTACTAAACTTTTGATTTAAAATTTCTATTCTTGCTCCCTGCAAGATTTCAGAAATCCTAACAGTTTCTCCATTAGCTGTCTCTACTAGACATTCTTGTGGAAGTTTAGTTAATGATTGATTTAGAAGTTTGCAAAACGAAGTATTAATAAAACTTTGGTTTGCACCAGAGTCAAATAATACTTTAGCAAAAATATCATTAACTAAAAACATACCGGCTATCACATCCGGAATCATCTTGGCTTCATCTGCTGTCAGAACAAATGCTCTAGCATTTTTAGTGTTCTTGTTGTTTGCGGCTGAAGCTAGTTTTGGACAGTTCGGCTTGATATGACCTTTTTCTCCACAGTTGAAGCACAGTCCATTACTAGATTTTCTCCTGCAATCTTCTTCCTTGTGTCCTGGTAACTTACAGAAATTGCAGTGAGTGGAGCATTTTCCTGAATGCTTCTTCTTGCAAGTCTTACAGTAAGGTGCAGAGGTAGAACCTATATTCCTACGGTTGAAATTACCATAGCGGAATTCCTGGGTAAGCCTTTGTGCTAGGTTTTTCCTCTGGTCTTCTTCTCGTGTACGGACTAATTCATCAGTCAAGGTGTTTGTTAATTCTACAGTTTCTTCTATAGTTTGGGGTCTAGCTGCCTTGACTACATGTCTAATCTCTCCAATTAATCCCCAGATGTATCGGGAGATTAATACCGGTTCAGGTGATGCAAGGGTTGGTACTATTCTAGCATATTCAAAGAATAACTTAGTATACCCCTTACTATGCACTCCATTCATCCTAAGGTTTAGGAATTTGTTTGCTATTTGTTCCTTTTCATTGGGAGGGTAGAATTTCCTTTCTACCACATTTTTAAATTCCTCCCATTCCATATTGTAAACCCTATTACTTCCTCTAGACTGGAGGATAGTATTCCACCACTCTAAAGCTGAATTCTTAAATAGATTGGAAGCAAACATTATCTTGTCTTCTTCAGCACACTTGCGTATTTTTAGGACTGCCTCAGTCTTTTCTATCCAGCGTAGAGCTGCAATGGGTTCTTCATTGCCCGAGAATTCTATCGGTTTACAGGACCTAAATTCTTTGTAAGAACAACCATAAGGCATTGTTCTTCTTCTTTTGGGAATGGGAACTTGAAGTACGGGTCCATTGTTTACGCTGTTTTCTGGTTCAGTTGGTCGCTTACTGCCATGCTTACTTTTATTATCAGCTTCTTTAACAGTTTGGATAATAAATGGCATTGCATCTATGATTCATTGTACCACTATGTGTTGGATGGCACTATTATCCACTTGGTTTCCATTGTTATTGATGCTCGGATTCTCATTAACCAAGTTAATGTTACTCTGGTTATCGTTATTCAGATTTTATTGATTTCCTCCGTCGGCCATCTGAATTTTAAACAGTTACCACGTATTAATATCATAAAATAATATTTAATATATAGCCAATCACATGACAAACATTTTGGTCAAAAGCGTCGATCATTGCGACTTTACTCTATTCATATAATATGCATCTATTACACACCAGTACTGAAATTAAAATTACAATACCAACTGAAATAAAAATTACACTAATAGTAGTAGGCATCCGTAGTTTTTTTTTCGTACACACATATATTATTATTATTATATTATTACCATTTCCACCATCACATTCATGGATATGGATTCATCCAGAAATCCATATTGCGCTCGTCGTACTTCCAGACGAGTCGCTCTCCCACCTGTCTCATCCTTTCACTATTCTCTAAAATTTCCTCACCAAATGTCCTAAGTTCTTGTACGTTTTCTGCACTCATTGGGGGTGCAGGTTCTAGGATTGGGTTCGGAATCTGTGGTGCGGGTTCCTGGTATGGAGGTGTAGGTGCCTGGAATTGATAAGGATTCTCTAAAATCTCCCTAATGTATACATCGTTATCATAATAGGGATCTAGAGGGTCCAAACCTGGGCAGGCTCCTAAGTTCTGCATGAGTGTGTCTTCGTGTATCGGGTAACGTTGCACATAGTCCCTATTGTCATCCCACCATGGGTCGTAATTTGGATCTAAGGGATTTGGTGCTGGTACCCTAGGTATTTCCTCTGGATTAAAATCATGCATTTCTACTTGATTTTCAGGGTTTTCTATTTCCATTGGTTGGTAAGGAATTGGTGGTTGTGGTTGGGGTGCTATCATTTGTTCCAGGTTAGGGTCAGCTGCAGTAGTTGCTAGGATGTGGATGTTGGCTATACCCCTATTAATCATATCCTGGGCATAGGCATCGGTTTCTCTTTTGGCTGCGGCTAGTACTCTCTGGTCTTGTAACTTTTTCATACACTTCCTACGCTCATGTGTCCCTCGACTGAACCATCCTCTCTTTTTCTGAGGGAATGGCTCTTCAGACTGAGCCTTAAACACGAATATTCCTTCTTCCGTATCAGCAGAGTACCCCGAGAGGGCAGGCTGAGAAGAGGCACCTTCGCTTCTAGGCGAACCAGACAATTGACGGTACGCGTCAGATGGTCCTTGGTCGCTCATACTGTAAACTAACAAATAGTCAAATAACACATAACAAGAAATACAATTATGCACGCATTCCCGTAATTTATTTCCTAACAATTTTGAATTTTTGATGTCAGCAGAACGCTTCTGTGGCTGAATCAGTGGCTTAGCTCTGATACCACCTTCTGTCGCAACCCCCGATCCCTAATTTCCTGGAACGGGCGGCCGCGAGCCAGTTTCGGTGGTATCGCGTATTGTCTAATTTTGGCAGCAGAATTTACATCAGGGTCGTAGTTAGGAAATGTTTTATCAGAGTAAAATACCACATTTTCATAATATTTAACACAGGGGATAAACCCAAGTTTGCAGTACACACATTTTCATAGGAATACATCCTTATTTTAATAAAAACATCTATTTTATTTTAGGTAACTTTATTGCCACTTTTCCAAGCCTTCAGTGCTGTCCAGCTGGCTTCTATTTGGCTTTCACATTTTGTTACCTGAAACAGGTTTAAAAACATTTTGTCAGTGGGAAATACTGGTGAGTGAATCCCAGTTTAATCAAGTTTAATAAAAACCATTGTACAGTATTGAGGGTGATCTCGCAATTACATTTGTTTCCAAGTTATATCAATTTACATCCATGGTACTGTCAGACCCGACTTGTGGAAATGTTACCCCTCGCAAGTCAGTAACATAACTTTGTATACAAAACCCCAACATACTCATGATAATTGTATTCTTATAAATACTCAATAACTGTTTAATATATAATTAATCGTGTGAGGTTTTGTAAAAACAATTTACAAAAAGGAGATTACTCACAAAAATGTTTACAAAAAGAAGGATTACTCACAAAAAAAGGTTTACACAAAAAGAGGATTACTCACATTGCTGTCTTAGATTATCCTTTAGGGTTTCCTGGTGACAATCTATAATTTACACAAATGCACACGTGTTAGTATAATAACCCATTTTAACATTAGTAATACCCTCCCCGAGACGGCATTCCAACGACTACGTCGGGCAGAACCACGACAACCGTTACGGAACCCTAGATCAACCGGGCAGCGTATCTAATACGTATCCAGGGGTTATGATACTTACAACGGAGCAGAACTTCGCTATTTAGGGGGTATTATACCTGTGTATAATGCCTATACTTCAGTTTTGAGATTGAGAAAAGAAATCTGAACGACGTAAACTGAAGGCCCAAGCTCCAGCTTTATAGGGGCAGAGTTTGGGTTTCTAGCGGCCCGCGTAAAACAAGACAAGGGCCTACGCGGCCCGCGTCAACGGTGTAGCTGATCCGGGTCATCAGCTAGCTTCGACGTGTGTTGGGCCACGTGGCGGCCCAGGGTTTCGCCACATTTTACCTTCTCGCGGCCCGCGTAAGGTTTGAGGTGTGGCTTACGCAGTCCGCCTCAAACCCAAAAAATTAGATTTTTAATTATTTTTAATGATATTCAAGGTATTCGGGGTCCGTTTTCGCGTATGAGGTGTATTTTAAGACATATTTAAAATATATTAGGGTGTCGAAAATAATTCAAGGGTGTCGGTTTTCTTTAGGGTTGTTATAGGCAGAGAGTACAAAAGGACGCCTACATGGCACCAATCAGGGGGCGGCGACACCTGCCCCATGATCTCCATTTACCTGCTGATGGCAGAAGGACGGCTAGGCCGACAATAGTGACACGTGGCTCCAATCACGGTGCGCCAGCACCGGAGAACTTCTAGAAGCCATTAATGGTCGACACCAGTGAGACAAAGAACATATCCTCTACGTTGTCGCCTTCCGGCCCAAGGCCCATCAGCCCACATCCTCTACACCTCTCCGGCTATAAATAGAGACCTCAGTCCACAGGTTAAACATTCTATTCCCTCTATTCTCACTCTTAACACACATTTATCTCCTCAAAGCAGTCGCTTATTCTCACGCCGGAGCCTGGTTAAGAGGGAAACCCCCCATATTCCCCTCTTAACGAGCTAACGGTGTTCTGTTTTGCAGGATTATCGGATCATTAAGAAGCTCAGAAAGCCGTAAGAAGATTAACCACTATGGTAGAAGCATAAACCAAACTAATTAATCCTAAAATTAGTTACGTGTTTCTTCACCCTGAAAGAACATTCAAACCTAAAGGACGTAAAGTGCGATTTAGTCTTTGAGTTATAAACAAATTGACAATAATATCCTCACATGATTTGCGCGTGAGGGAAGTTAACCCGAATATGTTATAAGGTTAGGAGAAAAGAACGTCGCTTTATGGTATGTGTTAACTTAAAAAACAACCAGTGTAATTTTGATAGTTTAAGGACAACGCCTAAAAGAACTTTTAAACATAAAGGTAAGTGAAGTGAAATTTAGCCACAATAAAATTATTATTCTATGATAAAAACAAAGATAAAAAACAATTTTAAATCTAGGGATGAGATTTTTTATCGAAATATCGGTACCATACCGATGTTGTATCGTACCGATCATAAACGGTACCGGTATCGGTAATATATTTTTCGAAATTCGGTATCGGTAAAATACGGCATCGGTACCGGTATTTGTTGGTAAATAACGATATTAATACCGAATTTAATAATGACTTTATTTATTTTGCTATTATCTTAGATCCCACTATGAAGTTATATTTTCTTGAACATTGTTTTACAACAATCAATATCAAATTTCTTTTGTTTGGTTATTTTTAATCAATTATGATGATTTTTTAGACATGTTGGAATTTGGATGTTTAAAGTGGAACCCATAGATGTTTACCTTTTGATATTTTTGACTACTTAATATGTTTACCTTTTGTTTACATTCCTCTATATATTACTCTAGTTCAATAGTTCAATTAATAATGGATGGATGGGTTGCGCATGAATTATTTTTAAGTAAAACCATGGATAACACCAAAGCGGTACCAATGTGGTAAAGTACCGAAATACCGGTACCGACACCGGTACCGAATCTATAAATACGGTACGATAATCTGTATCCACATTTCCTCAATTTTAGTAACAGTATTTACGATATTGGTACCGATACGATACCAATATCGTACCGATCTTAAATCCATATTTTCACAAACATGTACTTTATATTTTCAATTTTTCCCTACCACATAAAAACCATCCCAATTTCGAGTATTTTCATGTTATCTCAATCCATATATCTATCATTTCCAGTTATCTCATACACACCACCAGATAATCTATCAATCAATCTAGTGGCGCCACTCTTCCTTCCTATGGCGGCCGAAGCTTCACTCTGCAACTTCTCCGGCACCAATGTCGCCTCGCCGCCCCTCCGCCGCTACCTCCTCTCCCCCTCCACCTCCTTCCGCAGTCGCCATCTCCGCCAACAACGTAATCTCACGTCATCTTTCTTTGGAACCCAACGCCTCAATTCCACCAAATTGAACGCAAATTCTCACTTCCAGAAGCGAAATCTCTCCGTTTTTGCCATGGCTGCTTCTGAAGGTTTGTTAATTTTGAATAGTTTGGTTGTGTATTTACTGTTTATTCGTATAATTTCGTGAAAAGGGATTTAATTGTTTCTAATTTCTGTGTTATTTTTAATTAAAATCAGTAAATTGTAGCAAAACCCTAAAATTATATAACCTAGAAATTGAATGATTAAATTATATGATTATGCTCTTTAAATTCTGTTATCTAAAATTCATATTAGTTTGTTAACTGGAATAATTTGATTGTTTGTGACTTTGTGTTGAATTGTGCAACCTATTTTAATTTGTAAGTATAGATAATGATTGATTATTCGATATTCAATTATGTATATGTGTGTTAATCAGATGTGAAGCGTGAGGTTCCGTTGAAGGACTACCGGAACATCGGTATCATGGCGCACATAGACGCCGGAAAAACGACGACAACAGAGCGTGTGCTTTACTACACGGGTAGAAACTACAAAATCGGGGAGGTGCACGAGGGTACGGCTACAATGGACTGGATGGAACAAGAGCAGGAGAGGGGGATTACGATAACTTCGGCTGCTACGACCACGTTCTGGAACAAACACCGAATCAACATTATCGATACACCTGGCCACGTGGACTTCACACTTGAGGTGGAGCGAGCGCTTAGAGTTCTTGATGGTGCCATTTGCTTGTTTGATAGTGTTGCTGGGGTTGAACCGCAGTCGGAAACGGTGTGGAGACAAGCGGATAAGTACGGGGTGCCGAGAATTTGTTTTGTGAACAAGATGGACCGGCTTGGTGCTAACTTTTTTAGAACGCGCGATATGATAGTTACGAATTTGGGTGCTAAACCGCTTGTGCTCCAACTCCCGATCGGTGCAGAAGATGTGTTCAAAGGGGTTATAGATCTTGTTAGGATGAAAGGCATAGTTTGGTCCGGTGAAGAATTAGGTGCTAAATTCGCATATGAAGATATTCCCGCTGATCTTCAAGAGTTAGCGGAAGAATATCGCGCGTTAATGCTCGAGACGATTGTCGAATTAGATGACGAGGTTATGGAAGGGTATCTTGAAGGGGTCGAGCCCGATGAAGCAACCGTTAAGAGGCTGATAAGGAAGGGAACCATCGGGGGTTGTTTCGTACCGGTTTTATGCGGGTCAGCTTTCAAGAACAAGGGGGTTCAACCGTTGCTCGATGCCGTTGTTGACTATTTACCGTCTCCGCTTGACTTGCCGCCCATGAAGGGTACCGACCCAGAGAACCCAGAGGTCGAAATCGAACGGCTTGCAAGTGATGACGAAGCGTTTTCCGGCTTAGCTTTCAAGATCATGAACGACCCTTTTGTTGGGTCACTTACATTCGTACGGATATATTCCGGGAAGCTTGCTGCTGGATCCTACGTAATGAACGCAAATAAAGGAAAGAAAGAAAGAATCGGGAGATTACTTGAAATGCACGCGAATAGCCGAGAAGACGTTAAGGTAGCGTTAGCTGGTGATATTGTTGCTCTTGCAGGGTTGAAAGATACCATTACCGGAGAAACACTATCAGATCCCGAGAAGCCTATTGTTCTTGAAAGAATGGATTTCCCTGATCCTGTTATTAAAGTTGCTATCGAGCCTAAGACCAAAGCCGATGTCGATAAAATGGCAAATGGGTTAATCAAGCTTGCGCAAGAAGATCCGTCTTTCCACTTCTCGCGTGATGAAGAAATTAACCAAACGGTTATCGAAGGAATGGGAGAATTGCATCTTGAAATTATTGTTGATAGGCTCAAGAGGGAATTCAAGGTTTGTTTCCTTACTTTTGTTTACATTATATTAAGGTTAAATTGCATTTTACGTCCTTTAAGTTTCAGCAAAATTTCAGGCGCTGTTCTTTAACTAACGAAATTACAACATATGTCCTTTATGTTTTAATTTCTTTACAGCAAATGTCCTTTATGTTTTAATTTCTTTACAACAGATGTCCATTATTTTTATAATCTTTTTAGAGAGAAAGGACACCGCTTGTAAAGAAATTAGAACATAAAGGACATCTGCTGTAAGTTCGTTAGTTAAAGGACAGCGCCTGAAATTTTGCTGAAACTTAAAGGACGTAAAATGCAATTTACCCTTATATTAATTCTAAACATCAAAAAATCATAACCCTTTTCAAATATTGAAACACCTTGTTTCTTGCAAATTATCAGGTGGAAGCGAATGTAGGTGCCCCACAAGTAAACTACCGTGAAAGCATTTCCAGGACGGCAGAGGTGAAGTACGTTCACAAGAAACAATCAGGTGGTCAAGGACAGTTTGCAGATATAACCGTACGGTTCGAGCCATTAGAGGCAGGTAGCGGATATGAGTTCAAGAGTGAGATCAAGGGTGGTGCGGTCCCAAGAGAATACATCCCTGGTGTTATGAAAGGGTTAGAAGAGTCGATGTCTAACGGAGTACTCGCAGGCTTCCCTGTTGTTGACCTTCGTGCAGTGTTGACTGATGGGTCCTACCACGACGTTGACTCTAGTGTACTCGCCTTCCAGCTGGCAGCTAGAGGAGCTTTCCGTGATGGAGTTAGGAAAGCGGCACCCAAGATTTTGGAACCGATAATGAGCGTTGAAGTTGTGACACCTGAAGAACATTTGGGAGATGTTATCGGTGATCTTAATTCGAGAAGAGGACAGATTAATAGCTTCGGTGACAAGCCTGGTGGCCTCAAGGTATATGTTAAACGCGTTTTTTGTTACACTTTTAGTATATTTTGTTTTGTTTATTAATAGTTTGTTTGTTGGAGTGTAGGTGGTGGATGCGCTTGTGCCGCTTGCGGAAATGTTCCAGTATGTGAGTACATTAAGAGGAATGACGAAAGGTCGAGCGTCTTACACTATGCAACTAGCGAAATTCGATGTGGTACCTCAACACATTCAGAACCAGCTTTCTGCTGCCAAAGAAGAAGCAGTTACAGCTTGATCTTTCTTCCTGTAATTCTATTTAATATTTGTAATTTTTTTTGGCTTCTCATCTTTTATAGGACCATATGAAAATCATCCAATTTTCCACCAGAAGATATACGACACAACATGTTTATTTATTTATTCATAATTTTGTGCTTATTTTGCTCAATGAGTTCTTAGGGAGCTAAATTATTCCGGTAGACAAATCGAACAATATTGGTTGGTATGAGGATGAGAGGTGAGTGTTACATAAATGGTATCATAGCCAGGGGGCCGGGGGGGGGGGGGGGGGGGGGGGGGGGGTGTTAACCTAATCGGTGGTGATGAGTCTCCAAATAGGTTGTTTAGATTGCACACCCGTGTCTCATTTAGGATGGTTGGGCAAAGCTCATTGACAATGATGAGTCGTAACGGGGGAGTGTGAATGTTATTTTTGTAACATACTTGTGCTGTTGCTGGTTCTACCTTGTACAATATTTGTTTAATGTGCATGTTATTTTTGTACATTTGGCTTTGCAAGTTGTTTTCATTTGTGGGTATTTAAGTCTTAGTTTTTATGGGTTTTGGCTTCACTTTGAAGCATTGCCTGGAATTCCATCCGCCGTCCACGATGGCTAGAATTGCTCCGATCGTTTTTCACTTCATTGTTTCCCGGTAGATTCTTGCTGTTATTGTGTTGGCTTTGATCTTTTTTGGGATTTTGCCGTCGTTAAAGATGACGGCTTACGCTTCGGTGGTTCTTTTCGACTTTTATGTTGGGGTTTTGTGTTGCTATGAAGGATTTGTTGTGCATTCAACGACAGCTTACGTGTCGGTGTTTCTATTTCGACTGGGGTTTTGTGTTTGTACGAATGATTTGTTGGTGCATGTCTTTTTTTTTTTGTGTTAATCGGGGTCTCGTTCTCGAACATCTGATGTTTATCTTGGATTTTGGTTCACATTTCATTTGGATGTTTGGACGAGACCTTCTGATGCGTTTGGTTTCATTTTTACGGTTTGTTTGGTTGTTCAATTTAAGGGTCTGTGAAAGTGTAACAATAATGTTCATCAGATGTAACAAAAAGTTGATATGACGGTAACGTGTTGTGACAACTGCCACTTTTCGGTAACTTTCTTACGCTTAAAGTACTCATTTTAGCTACATTTTTATGCATTTTGAACACCCGAACTGCGTATTTCGCGACATACACTTTGAATACTCATGGAAGACTTACTTAGGATGCACATGATTCATTTTTATTGAATACATTTGAAACAGTTTAAACAATGCATGGAAACTACTAGAAAAGCACCTAGTAAACTAGTATTCTGACGAAAACGCAGGATCCGCAGAAACCATCTAAACGACATCTTTAGGACTCAGACGAAAGTCCAACATCTAATATACATTAAACCCTAATTAGGAATGCAAGGGTTTGGTTTAAAACCTTCCCAAAGTCCGATAACACTATAAACTGCCAGAAAAGCACTAAAAGCGACAATTTCAAAACTTTTCTGCAGAAATTATGCCGAAATCAGCCTTTTAATCTTTTTACAACATATAAAAGTGTTGTTTAACATAGAATTCATATGAAGATACCTTCGGGTATCATCCGAATCAATAACTACATCAATTCACAAAAGTTACACAAGCTTAGCGTTCAAATAACGACTAACGGAAACAAAGCGAACCGATTATCCGAACAATATCGGATCATATTAGACTAGTAATGGTCACTTAACACCTTTAAAACACTTAAACACTTATACATCTAAGCTTTCCTAAACAAATTTCTAATAAAACTAACACTTAAACACTTAGAAAAAAAAATTCACCAAACATGTGGGACCCCCTTTTTACTTTGTCTCCACAAATATCTCACTAGTTACCCTTGGTTGCATGTTGTTTAACAAAGTGGGCCTAGTGGTGAAGTTAGTGAAAGACTTATAACACTTGATCCATAATCACTAAAGCTCATTCCTTCAATTTACACCTTAATTTACACACACATAAGAAATCCTCTCAAACTTCATACATTAGCCAAGAACACCCACCAAAATCTTTCACCATTTTAACACTCTTTGATGATCAAGATGGAACTTGAAGATACTTAGGATGATCTAAAGCAACAACAAGAAGAAGCAAGCCTTTCCATCCATTCAAAAGCTTCCAAACATCAAGATCAACAATTTTTCTTTTCTTTAATCATCATCAAGATCATCCCTAGCCATTAGTGCTAGAAGTAAGCTTCTAAAATCCCCTTTTCATACTTATTTATGTATTATTTGTTTAAAGAACATGTAATAAACTAAATAATCATACAAAATAATATGAAAATACAAAGAAGCAAAATAATAATCATGATATAAAAGTTTGTTTATGTTGAGATTTAAGGATAATTACTTGCATATTTGATCTAGTTTTGATGATTAGCATATGAATAACTTGTTAGATGATGTTTAAAAACATAATCTAACAAGTGTACATGAAAATGTTTAAGGGTTTTGTTAAACATAAATGTTTAGATGGATGATCATAATCTTTGATTTTGTTAAAGTATATAAGGTTTTTCACTAAAAATAATACTTTTACAAAGTTATAAAAAGAAACATACAAGATGGGTTTTTGTAAAAAGTTTGTTAAAACTAGAAGTAAGGCATGGATTTTGAACTAGTTAACATATGTTATGATCATACCAAAACCCTACATGTTATTGATTTCATCTTGTTAAGATTTTGATATAAATCTCATATGTTTTTATTAAGAATAATATGAGAAGATTATTGGTGATTTTTATAAGAAAAATATATGTTTTATTAAACATGGCTAAGTGTATATTTCAAAGGAAATATGGCTATTTTTCTTAAAAATCATGTGTTATCAAAACTATCATTTTTGAGAAAATCTTTATTAGAATAAAAAGATTTTAAAGAATAGTTTTTATAAAAGCAAAACTAGTTATAAATATATATTTTTGAGAAAATATATATTTAGTTATCTTAACAACTTATGTGCTATGTGTTATTTGGTTGTATTAGTTATATGTATGAAAACTAGTAACTTGAATACAATGGTACAAATAAACACAAGACACATTACAACTAAAGTCTTACAAGACTACACATATAAAGACACCTTAAAAACAACTTACGGACGATCCAAGCCTTCGAACACAACTTATGGACAAATCGGACTTACGGGCAAATATACGGACTATATTACACAATACATCGACGACTTGGTAAACTACGTTTTCTAAACCAAATAAGTAATTACATATTTTCTACCATATACAAAATATATTACTTATGGTTTATAATAAAAAGGTATTGTTTTAGAAATATATAAACATACATATATATTTCTTACCATCTAAAATATATTGTTTTAGTAGAAGACTAAAAACTATATTTTTAGAACCAATCTTAAAAATAGATTATTTTTAAGATATTTTATATACCTTTTACCAAGTATAACATATATATTTTTACGAAATATATCTTAGAATATATAAGTTTATATATTCTAAGAATACAAGAGTACATATAACAAACAAGCGGACATACGTATTCCTATACGTGCAACGATATGCACATTCACATTCACCTAACACTTGGTGAACACACATTTATACAACTACGACACAACTCACGATACGAGAATATATATATTTGGCGAAATATATACACTAAACAGTTATCAGTTAATACATCTAAGACACAGTTCAACGAATAACAAAGACATACAAGTCTTAACATATATTCAAGATAAAAGACTTGTACTCAAGTCATTACAAAAACCGAAGTGTCTAACAAATATAGGACGTTTGTAGGTCGTGACACTATTCAGGACGACCGTACGTGAGATCACAGTTACTTCTATTCACGGACGCAATTCTGTGAGTTCATGTTCCCTATTCATTTTAAATGCTTTACAACTGTCAGGGAAAATACATGTTCAATTGTATGTTAAGTCATGGAATGAAACACCTTAGATCATGTGCGATTATGGTCATACATCTAAGCACATTAATCCAGTTTGGACCTAGGTACAGAGGGTTAGATCTAATGGGTTTTGGCGAGCCCCACTCTTGGTCGTGGACCCATACAGAAGAGTGCGTTTGTGTCCCATGCGATAGTAGTCGACACAAAATCGTCTAGGTTTGGATTGCTTCCTAATTCGTCACACACATTAATGTCCTCGCGAAACATTAATGATCAACGATTTCATTGACGCTTTACATACTACATCACTACATACAGGCTTTCATCTTATACAACTCACATTTTACAGATACATTTTATACAACTCACATTTTACAGATACATTTTATACAACTTACATTTTATAAGATACATCTTATACAACTAAACTGCATGAACTTGCCAACTTTTGTTGATGTTTTCAACTTAACATGTATTTCAGGGAATTAGTGGACCATGCAAATATTTCAGGCAAGAAAGCAATTATCAAGACTCCATGCCACCATTTGAAGGGTTTGCCCATTATATACCGCCTCTTTGTGGTGATATAGTGGTCAAAGCCTTAACATTTTAGAACTTACATTTTGATGTATGAAGTTATGACACTTTATTTTTCATGTTAATGGTTTGTAACCGATACACTTAACTCTTGTGTATTCTTTGAAACAACTATGTAATGGCATTGGAGCATGTTTTTATTCATTTAGTATGTTCACTTATATTGATTATGCAATGAGAACCGATCAGATCACACCTCGCGCTTCCGCTACGAGCAGATGTGACACGTGTCACACGAGGAAAAATTAGGACCACACCCTCACCCTTAGTTGCACCATTTATAAAGATATAAATATGACATATTGCAATTAAAAATTTCATAACTAGGAAAAAGTCTAGCAACTCTAATTAAAAAGAAACATTTTTTTTTTAGTTTTTGTCGTCTATGAGACTTAAACACAAGCAGGGCTATTCACGAGCCGAGCTGAATGGAGCGGACCTTTGCTCATGCTTGGCTCGTTTACAAACCGAACTAAGCGGAGCAACTCATTTAAAACCGAGCCTCAAATCAAGCGAGTATTTTCGACCGGTGAATATCCCGAACGAGCGTCGAGCGACGACGGTTTGAACGACCCTAAACACAAGACATCTCATCTTTCAAACTCTAGGGGTTGTTTGTTTTTTTCAAGAAAAGCCTTCGGACCTCTTATGTCTGCGCTGCGCAGACCACGCGCAGACCTTTGGGTTTGAAGACTGTTTGTTTTCTCGAAGACCTTTCATTAAAAAAGGTCTACGCGTCCTCTTCTTGGGGGCAGATGTGGACTCATGTTTTCAAACGTCTTCTCATTCTTTCTTTTTGCCCAGCGACAAACACAATCACCCCCCCCCCCCCCAAAAAAAAAAACACTAGCTCCTCCCCTGCCACGCCCTGCCGTCGTTGCCCTCTTCTCATTCTTTCTTTTTGCCGCCGAAACCCTGCCGTCGCTGCCCTCTTCTCATTCTTTCAGGTATGTTTGTTTATTGTGTTTCATCAAAGCATCCAATTACTTTCTCAATCGATTCATTTTATACAAAATCTGCTGTTAATCCGCACTTTCCCGATGACGGAAATGGTTTACTCCGACGACAATCTTCGTGTGAACCAAATTCATGCCATAAGGCAAGGACTGCAACCCCACTCATTTGTTGTGATGGGTAAGAATTCTTTCATGAGGCGCTCGCCATCCATGCCCCATCTGCCAGAAAACCTGCTTTTCTTGGCCCAATTCCTCATAACGGCAAATTTGGGTTGGTCTTGACCGCTTGTGATCGAGAGGAAGTGAGTGAAACAGTTGCGGGATATAAATTCTGGTGTGTTCGTCGATGGATATTGGGATGTGTTCCCTTTGGCAGTGGTTGCTGGGTTTTCATATGAATTTGCTCACCAAATGAAGTGGTTTTTTAAAGGTTGAAGATAAATTCAGAATAAGGAGATCGATAAGTTGTTTATGTGCATACTTATTTTAAAATCATTGTAGTTAAGCAAATTTTATTAGAATTCAGTTGATACGGTTTTTAATTAGCTTTTTTTCATTATCTATATAATCTTATTGTGTTTGTGAATGTGTGGATACTTCTTGATGATCAATTAGGATAGGGATGAACTCGGTATCGAAAATGTCGAAAGTCGGTACCGGTATCTGGTACCATTTGCTCATTCTTGATAAATTATTTGATTATGGTTTTTGTTTGTTTGATTATGTTAATAAGTTGATTATAGTTGTTTAAATTCTGAATTTTGATTATTTCAGCAACTTGTAGAAGTTAAAAAACAAACATTATTCTTCTTGTAGACTGCAGAGGTTTGGTCCACCTCTTTAGCTACAGATGACTGCAGATGTGATTCGCAGACTATAAATGTTTTACCTCTTAAAAAACAAACAACGCCTAGGTATTTACAGGGTTTGTCTTTGTAAATGTATCCCCCGCCCCATTGGTTATCATAAATATAATTATTATTAGATTAATTTTAGAAATAGGCAAATTCTAGATGGATCAAATAAAAAGAGTTAAATGTTTGGTTGGTCCCTGTGGTTTTCAAAAATTGCAGACTTGGTCCTAGTGGTTTACTAATTACACGCGTGGTCCCAAAACTTGTCAAAAATGAACTCGGTTGGTCCCCAGCCCTAACACCAGTTAAATTTCTCAGTTAACTATGTGTGAAATGACTATATTACCCTTAAACAATTAAAAGAAATAAAAAAACATATAAAGAAGACTCATCTTCTTCATCAGGCAATGATCCCATCCCCTGTTCTTCCCTCTCTCTCTAAAACCCACCAGCCACCATCTCCACCTTCAATCCATCACCACCACCACCACCTCCACATCCACCGTCACCTTCAACCCTAATAAACCCCAACTGAGATATACAACAACCATAAACACCCTAACATAAACCAATACTCATAACATCTACAAAAACAATGTCTCCACTGATAGCAACAAAACCATTACCTGCTTCTACATAACTCAACAACCACATTATCAGGTCTCACATCCTGCACAACTCGTTCAACATCACCAGCCGATTTCTCCGACACATGATTCGTCCCAACCAACCAAACGCACTCCGGCTCCACAAAATCAGCCCGCCACGCCGGAACCGGACCGAATTGGCTCTTTCTTATGACAACTAAGCTCCCTTCGTCTGCTAAATCGAGCAGTTCCGAGTGCGATTCAGCAATTAGGGCTCGAGATCCGGTTAATATTTGGGTCCTGAAGTCAAATTCTGGTGGTGGAGGTTTGATTGAAACTTTTGTGCGAATATTGTGCCTGGTGGTGGGTTTTTAGAGAGAGAAGGGAGGAAGCCACCAGGGGATGGGATTAGGGTTGAAGGTGCGATTCAACAATTAGGGTTGAAGGTGACGGTGGATGTGGAGGTGGTGGTGGTGATGGATTGAAGGTGGAGATGGTGGCTGGTGGGTTTTAGAGAGAGAGGGAAGAACAAGAGATGGGATCATTGGTCTGATGAAGAAGAGGAGTCTTCTTTATATGTTTTTTTATTTCTTTTAATTGTTCAAGGGTAATATAGTCATTTCACACATAGTTAACTGAGAAATTTAATTGATGTTAGGGCTGGGGACCAACCGAGTTCTTTTTTGACAAGTTTTAGGACCACGCGTGTAATTAGTAAACCACTAGGACCAAGTCTGCAATTTTTAAAAACCACAGGGACCAACCAAGCATTTAGGGCATGTTTGGCTAAGCTTTTTAAAACAACTTATTGACTTATTGGCTTTTTGGAAAAGTCAGTATAGAGTGACTTATTGACTTATTGGCTTTTCCCCCTCACATACACCCTCATTGCCAAACATCATTTTGAAGCTTATGACTTTTCAAAAAGCCAATAAGTCAATAAGTTGTTTCAAAAAGCTTAGCCAAACATGCCCTTAACTCAAATAAAAAGATGGTATTTTCCTCTATTTAACTACTTTCCTAATGATAGCACCCAGAACTATCCAGAAGGTCTCCGCAACCAACTTTCTCACTACCTTATAAAACCCTAATTTCATCCCAATCGCCATCAATTCTCCGACGATCCACCACCAACCACCACCACACACCATGGCCGACGAAGCCAAAGCCAAAGGCAACGCCGCCTTCTCCGCCGGAAACTTCACGGAAGCCATCCGCCACTTCACTGACGCCATCAACCTCGCCCCAAACAACCACGTCCTATACTCCAACCGCTCCGCCGCTTACGCCTCGTTAAACCAGTACTCCGAAGCCCTAACCGACGCCAAAAAAACCGTCGATCTGAAACCAGACTGGTCCAAAGGCTACTCTCGGCTCGGCGCGGCTCACCACGGCTTGCGCCAGTACGACGACGCCGTATCGGCGTATAAGAAAGGTCTAGAAGTTGATCCGAATAATGAAACGTTGAAATCCGGACTGGCTGACGCTGAGTCAGCTCAGTCGGCGAGTTCTAGGTCACGTGAGTCACGTGCGGGTGCGGGTAACTTGTTTGGTGATGCGTTTGGGCCGGATATGTGGGCCAAGCTTACGGCGGATCCGGCTACGAGATTGTATATGCAGCAACCGGATTTTGTTAACATGATGAAGGATCTGCAACGAAACCCTAGCAATTTGAATTTGTATTTGCAGGATCAGCGGGTTATGCAGGCGTTAAGTGTGTTGTTGAATGTGAAGATGCAGGCTCATGCTCCTGGAGATGATGTGGAGATGCCGGATTCTCTACCGAAAGAGAGGAAACGGCCTGCCGATGAAGCGGAACCGGTTAAGGAGAAGAAACGGGAGCCGGAGCCCGAACCGGAGCCAGAACCAATGGAGGTGTCTGAGGAGGAGAGGGAGGTTAAGGAGAGGAAAGTGCAGGCTCAGAAGGAGAAGGAGGCTGGGAATGCTGCTTATAAGAAGAAGGATTTTGAAACGGCTATTGGACATTATACAAAGGCGATTGAATTGGATGATGGGGATGTTTCGTTTTTGACGAATAGAGCTGCTGTGTATTTGGAGATGGGGAAGGTATGGAACTGTTTTAGTTGCATTGTTTTGTGGATTTTAAACTTGGTGTTCGATTCGTTGAACGGAATTGGAATTTGATTTGGAATTTAGGTGTGTTTGTTTCACAGAATGGGATGGAATTGGAATGTACCTTATGTTGTTCAATTCTAATCCTATCAAGATTCCATTTCATTCTGTGAAACGATTGCTACCTAAAGGTTGAAACTTTGCTTGTGTGGCATGTTTGTGTATGTTCTTAATTTTAGCTTAATTCTATATTTGATTGAACTAGTAGATTTTTTAGTTTATAAAGTGGTGATTTGGTAGCTTGCATATTAGTGCAAATGTAGGCTATTCGGTCAATTGTCAATTGTTGAATACGGGATTCGTTGGTTGCTATTGTTTCTACTGGCTATATTTGTGTTATAAATGACAATAGGATTAGTATTGATCTTAGTAATAGATCATGAGTAAGAAGGTCAAAGAGACTATCTTTTTGGTTTTCTCATTAGCCCCTTTTTTTCTAAATGTTACAAGTTATATTGGAGGTAAACCTTGGGTTTCTTTATTGTTTTCAGTATGATGAATGCATTAAAGATTGTGAGAAGGCTGTGGAGAGAGGAAGAGAGCTTCGTTCAGATTACAAGATGGTTGCAAGAGCTTTGACAAGAAAAGGAACTGCTTTGGTGAAAATGGCAAAAACCTCCAAAGACTATGAACCTGCAATTGAGACTTTCCAAAAAGCTCTTACAGAGCATCGTAATCCAGACACATTGAAGAAGCTTAATGATGCAGAGAGAGCAAAGAGGGAACTGGAACAACAAGAATATTATAGCCCTGAACTTGCTGAAAAGGAACGTGAAAAAGGTTCGATTTTTTGTATTCCATTGCTTCATTTGGTTCGTTCTTTAATCTCTAACTACTTTATTTATTAATCAAATTACAAACGACTATCAGGAAATGAATTCTTCAAAGAGCAGAAATACCCGGATGCTATTAAGCATTACACGGAAGCTATACGAAGAAACCCCAAAGATGCGAAGGTATTTTTCTGGTCTTGATAGGGTGCTTGGTTTAGGGGTTCACTAAAGATTGAACATGTTCACGAACGCTTACCGAACGAGATTTCTTGTTGTGTTCGTTCATCAAGGAAATGAACATGTTCGTGAACCCTTACCAAACGTAGACGAATGCAAACGAACACAAACAAATGTACATGGACATACATAAACAAAAATGAATGTGGTATATATTTATTTAAAAATACAATCTGCATTTTTCATCAGATGAAGAATTCACCAAAAATTAATAAACACTTGCATAATTAAACACAAAAACTAAGAAGTTCGACATGCTTTAACACAAATTGAAATTGAAATGATCAAATGAGGGATGTTGGCCTAGCCGTATAGTATAACTATGGTTTAAATTACAAAAACTAAAACCAATAAAATAAAATAGAAGTATAACATAAATATACCTTTTAATGAAGGAACACAAAAGAACATAAATGAGCGAACAAAAATGAACAAATTATCGAACGTTCACGAACATACCCGAACAAACACAACCTCGGTTCATGATCATTTGTTTAACTCATCGAACATAATTTCTTGTTCGTGTTGATGGAACATAAACGAACTTCCCGCCGAACGGTTAACGAACTGTTTGCTGAATGTTCCGTTCGTATACAACGCTAGCTTGGTTTACTTGTTTTTGCAATGTACGAAACACAGTTAGGGTTTGAAATATAACTCAATAATGACCAAAAGTTGAGATTCTTGTGTGATCAAATCTAACATTTTTTTTAAATAGTAGAGTAAGCACATTTTCTTTGTTTATAGGCATACAGTAATAGAGCTGCTTGCTACACTAAACTTGGGGCGATGCCTGAAGGTTTAAAAGATGCAGAGAAGTGCATAGAAATTGATCCCAAATTCTCAAAAGGGTATACCAGAAAAGGTGCAATTCAGTTTTTCATGAAAGAATTTGAAAAAGCTTTAGAGACATACCAGGAGGGGTTGAAACATGATCCTCAAAACCCTGAGTTGCTAGAGGGAATACGAAGGTATAATCTCAAATCTATATCCCTTTACCTAATCTTTATAGGAGACAATTAATACGAAACATGTTGTATTGTTGCTGCTTGCTAGTCAATGGGTAGATTCATAAAATTAAGCTAAAAGGGAAATGTGCCGATGTATGGGGGTTTTTTCAAAAAAAAAAATGATTTTTCACTTTTAACCCAAAAGCTTTCATCTTTTGCATTTTAACCTCTCTGATTTTTTTACTTTAACCCAAAGCTTTTCATTTTTCCAATTTAACCCCAATACTTTTTAATTTTCAAATTAGTTTCCCATGCTTTTCATCTTTCATAAGTTTTTCGTTTTAAATTTTGCGAGTTAACACACCGCAACGTGCGTGTGGGGTTCATTGCTTTTTCGTCTATTTTTTCCCGTTTGACAAGCCCGTCACAACATGTCTATTTTTCCCCTTTTGTCAGGTTCGTCGCAATGTGCGGGTCCTAGATCGACTTCGTTACTCTTTTCTGTGTTTTACGTTTCGGTCTAATTTATTCGCATTAACACGCCGCAACGGGCATGCATGGTTCAACGATTTAATGTTTGCTTTTTGTTTTGTGTAATTTTTTCTTTTTTTATTTATTTTGTTTTTACAAGCTTTTCTGGTGTTAGCGGTTGCTGGCAGTGGTGTGGCATCCGCAACATGGGGGGCTTAATACTAGTCATAAAATATTGCAACACACTAGTCATGTAAAACTGGACAACACGGTGTTTATGGGTCAACATGTTCTATTTTCACCAGTTACCCAACCCTCGTGACCCACCTGATCAAAAGATAGATTGTTATTGTGATAGCATATTTTTGTAATCATATTGAACACAATTATCTATAGAACTGTCTTAAAAGTTGGACGGTACTTTGTTTGTCGGTATCCCTGGTCTGTTTTGGCCAGCACAAAAGTTGCATGATCCACCGGACCGACCCATGTTGTCACCTTTAGTGGTTTTGCGTGGTTTTTAGCTTGATTGACTTATGACTGCCTTTAATTTGCAGCTGCGTTCAACAAATTAACCGAGCCAGCCGTGGGGATTTGACGCCTGATGAGCTAAAAGAGAGACAGGTTTGAATTGTATATAATACTTAAAGCTCTTCCATGTAGTGGTGGAAAAGGAATACTGCAGTTATTAATCCCCTGTAATTGTTACTTATCTGCAGGCTAAGGGTATGCAAGATCCGGAAATTCAGAATATTCTAACAGATCCTGTTATGGCACAAGTACATTCCCTTTTCTTGGTTATCATTGTCTGTAAGATGTGGGTTTATAGTAAAGTTTTTAATGTTTTGGTGAATGGATAGGTTTTGAAAGATCTTCAAGAAAACCCGAAGGCTGCGCAGGATCACATGAAGAATCCTTCTGTGATGAACAAGATTCAGAAGCTGATCAGTGCTGGCATTGTGCAGATGAGATAAACTGTTTCTTGATTATTTATTTGGGCGTAGATTTAAACTGATAAAGTTTTGTTTTGTTTAATTGAGGGATAATGATTTTTGTTTTCAACTGTTGGGTATTTGTTTTTCATGTGTTGCGTTCTCTCTATTATAACACCACGTCAAAATGTGTCTCTTTTATCTCATGTCGTTTTATTGTTAAGTTGTCCTTCTCACACACACATCTACTATTCCTATTCCTAAATCTAATCACCATGTGACTTGACTCTTGACCTTACGGGGAATGAAGCACCCACAAATTCTTTGAAACAATTTTTTCCGCCGTTTAAAGAATATATCATCTGAGCTAGCTTCTCACTAGAAGCAGCCTCATCTTTGCCATCTTTAAGAAGCCTGCTCTCTCATTAAACAATCTGACGCTTTTATTGAATTGTTGATGCTCAAGCTACGCCATCAAGAACTATCGAGTTACCTTAGGGTGGACGCTATGGTAGCGGCGAGTGGGGCGGGGATGGCACTTTGCCGCGTGGGGAACCATTGCCAGCCCTTGTCCGGTGAGTGGGGAGTATCCAAATCGGTGTATACTCACCGAGTGTTTGAAGAGGAGAGAGGTGGGAGGGAGAGGGGGTTTGGTGGGTCTTCATTAACTAACCAATGACGTTTTTTTTTTTTTTAAGTTGAGTGGGTGTTTGACCATTGCTAGTTGAGTGGGTGTTTGACCATTGCTAGTGTTTGAGTGGAAAACGAGGAGTGGAGTGTGGACTTGACATGTCATGAGATTATTGAGTAGTGAAAATGGGGAGTGATTGACCACTCCCTCCACCCTTATGCGGTTTTGAGCGTATATCAATTTAGTTAGATATATGGAGGAGGTTGGGGACGGCGAAGGTAGTTGGTTAGTTCCATCAATTTGATCAAATCCATCGTAAAGAATATTGCTACTCACGGGAAGGTAAAAGAGGAAATGTGAAGATAAGCAGTTACAAAGTCTTAACCAGGAATAGTTTTTGCAAATATATCTAAGGCAATGTGTAGTGGGAATTATAGGAGTATGAATAGGCTTGATAATGCCTCCAACACAGTCGCTTTGGGCGTTAGACTGTGCGGTGTGTGTCGGGAAAACGGATCAGGATGGTGATGTGGCTGGAGACCCCGACGGGGAACACCGCCCCCCGTCCCACATTCGGTAAAGTTGGGGAATTATTCCCGTTCATCCCGACGAGCTTTTCAAAATCATGCCGTTAACGGCTATATTCATAAAAAAATCATATTTTTTTTTAATTTTAAACACTATAAAACCCACATTTATATCCCAAAAATCACCACTCTCCATATCTATATATATTCTTCCCCCGCATTCATTTATATCCCAAAAATTTTTGGGCGCTACGCAATGAGCACGTGCATGGAAACTTATGTGAGGATTTAATCGACTATATTTGGAATAACTTTCGTGTTCGTAAGTTTAGGCAAAATTTATTTTATGATTTTAGTATGTAATTTGTGTTTTTTTAGTTGTAATCTTCTAGAATTTTTATGCAATTTGAATTTTTTTTTAAAAATATTTGTATTTATTAAAATAAAATACATTAGATAAATACAAAAATGTGTTTAAAAATAAAATATATTAAGTAAAAAAATATTCAAACCGGAAGGGGAAAGGGAGAACCACAACCCATGTCCGGGGGAGGATGATGAGGTGGAAAGGGAGGGTGATGTGGCGCTGATGTGGACATGGGGGAAGGGAAACCACACCCCATTGGTCTTATAGGGGCTTGAAAAGGGTGAGACGTCTCTACTATAATGCCAAATGGGGATAAAAAATAAAAAGTAATGACTGAAGAGCATTAACCATTACACATGTTTTGAAGAATTATGATGCTGACGTGGTGGAAAATGCTTCTTAAGGAGCATTAATCATTAGAGATGGTCTAAATCTCAAATGCTTCTAATATGCTTAAGGTCCTCCGTCCTTATTACCCCTTAAATCCAGAATTATATACTCCTTAATGAACATTCCTAGTTTTTTATTTTTTTTGTAAGTTATAGCCGTTTTGGCCCATTATATTTTTCCTAGAGTTATTAGATGTTGATATGAGTTGGTTATTGTTTTTTGAGAATGGCAAGGCTTTTCATTCCAAACAACACCTCCCAGCAAGAAACTGAGAGGGAGCAAACTTGCAATAAAACAGGGAAAACATATAGTTTATATTTTTAAAATTGTCTGTGTATTTTAAAAGATAAAATGAATTTATTAGCTAGTTACAAATAAAATAGTTTTTTACTCACAAAAAGTCATTTTTTTTTGAATTTCATTAATACTAGTACACATCAAAATGCACTTTACATCAATATCGCAGGTAAACGAGCAACAAGCTGCGCCACTATCCCTTTCTGAATAGCAAACCCTAGCCTATTAAAGACAAACCCCTGCCCCCTGTTGATGAGCCATTGCTGTGGACAACCTGTTGGACCCTAGTCAGCAAACGGATAGCTTCTGGAGCTAGGGATCCAAAGGTGTCGAAGGCGAAGGGGACAAATGCATGTTGGTTATCAGCACATGCTTTAGCGTGTTTATCCACCTTTTTTGATTCTGCTTTCCTTACAGCTTGTCCTGCTACAAACCCGCTTTCCCTTAAACCAGCTAAGGGGGAGACTCCTGTGAGATCTACACAAGCATGTTTCCCTCCCGCCCAGCCAAAGACGAGCAGGTCCGCTGGTCTCAATGTAGATCTCCCTTCCATGGGGTCTGTAAGGAAATTCACAGGGGCCTCCTTCTTGGCAGAAATCCCCGCTCTCCTCAAGATGTCCCCCAAAACATCCCTCACCCAGTCATGCCGATATTTGAAACCAGGGAGCTCCTTGCAATGAACAACATGCTCCCCGTATTTATCCATGCAGACTTTACGGCAGATTGGGCAGGTTTTGTCTTCTGGATACATAGGGATCATCAGCCGGTATTTGAGGATAGCCCTGTACTCAACAGCCGACATGCATTGCCCCAGCCCCTCGATCGGGATAACAGTCAAAAAGTCTTGCGCATGGGGGCCTTTCAAGCACTCAATCACCGCCTTCTGGCGGGGAGACATATCAAATGTTTCTCCCAGACTCCGAGCGATTTTCTCAAATAGAGCATTCGCCAAAGTTTTTTGTGGCTTTGGGGGGGGGGGGGGGGGGCGGTGTCCATATTAGAGAAACCGCCAATGTCAAAATCTGGAAGAGAGACACTTAAATACTCGAGGGCCTGTTGGTAGTCTACGTCAGGCTTAACAACCCCACTGTTCCGAAGGATATGGTCTTGCAATACACACGATTGAGCTCTAGACGCCACAAAAGCATAAACTCCAACATCCCGAGCTGAGAGGAGGCCCAAACCACCCAGACGCATCGGCAAAGATGCCAAACGCCACTGAAGGTCACCAAAGTAGGCCCCCCCGCAAACAACAATGTCTTCAATAGCCTCTCGGAGACCATCGTCAAAACAGGATACCGCATTTGCCATCAAGTAAGGTTGGCAGGTCCGCAGCCCAAACAGTAACTTGGCTACCCCCATGCATGACCTTAAAAGAAGAAGCTCGCACTGGGGGTCCTGTAAGCAGGGCAAGAGTTTCATAAGGTCAACCGCTGTCGATGCCCGCCGCCCTGCTAATTCCCCGATAAAAGCAGAATCTCGGCTAACCGCCCCCCCAAGGAGCTTAACCCCCCTCACAGGTCTACCTATCCCTCTCGGGAAAAGGCCGTCCTGCACCTTGAGACCGTCACACGATGGCCAGTACACTTCCGTTTTCTTAATATTGAGATGGAGCCCTATGGATGGTCCCTCCGTGTTGATGATGTCCAAGGCTTTAGTAACTTCCATTGCATTACCTATGATCGTGCCATCATCCAAATACCAAGCATGAAAGGGGAGGTTACAGTGCTCCTGCACACGGAGAATAAGGGGGTGTAAGGCTAGGGCAAAGAGGAGGGGCCCCAAGGGATCTCCCTGTTGCACTCCAGTGGTGGCCCCAATACACTCGCTGCCAACATACAACTGAGCGGGTTGGGCGTACAGAAACTGGACCCACCGATAGATAGATGGGCAACGCTGGTGGACCTGTTGGAGGAACGCTGAGCGGTCAACCATGTTGAAAGCATTGGTGAAGTCTACCGTAAGCAAGGCCATGGACCCATCTTCATGAAAGGAGTTAAGGAACCTGTTCGCACTATGAAGCACCGCCTCCGCCCCATTTGGTGTACCGACCCCGAATTGAAAATCCCCCAAATACTGGGCCATGTCCTTCCCAACCTTCTTCATAGCCACTTTAGAGACCAACCTACGCCAGATGCCTCCCACGGCGATAGGCCTAATACCATTATCAGGTTTCAATAAGGGGGTGAGGGGGGCTGAGGCCACAAACTCTGCCAACTCCTTAGGGCAAAGCCCCTCAAGCCATAGGTTGACGACTCCAGTAATAGCTGTGAGCAGACCTGAGGAACTTACCGATCCCTCACAACCAATAGCGTCCAACAAGTGTTGGGCTCGCATCCCATCTCTGCCACAAGATGTCCCTTTAGGGAAGGATTGGATACATTTAAGCACGCAATCTTCTGCTGTAATAATAGTGGGTTGGACAATGGGGTTGGAAGGCAGTGATGGGGGTGGCATCACCGGGTGTTTATCAATAAGGGCATTCATGGTTGACTCTCCAAAGGGGGCAACCCCACTAGAACATAAAACTTTGACCGCCGCCGTAAAATGCCCATCCCTGACTTTCCGCAGGCATTGCTTGATATTGGGATCCTTTTTATTGTCTTCGCCCCTTCCGGAAACCCTCCTAGGCACCTCAGAGTCCCCCCCACTGCTCAAGAGAGAAGAGACCAGATCTGTAAAACCAGACCCATCTTTCCACAATGCAAGCGCCTGCAAGATGCTGCTGCACTGCAGGGATTTTCTATTTCCTGATCTCCGCTCTTGCCTGGAAGAAGGCCTGACAACCCTCAGTGTACAACACGGCAACAAAAGCAACTGAACCCAATTTTCAACCAAGCCTGGAGACGCCACCACTTTACGTAAGGCACCCGTTAAAACCTGAGCGAACGCCATTCGACAACTTGGGGGATGCATTTAACGGTTTGAAAACGGAGTGAAAAAACACGCTCGAGAAGAGCAACATCGGTTACCACCCCTTCCGGGGAAAGTGTGAGAGGGTCGGCAACCACTTGACATGGCTTCCTAATCCCAACAATGAAATCGTCCACGTCTCCCGAGATTTGAGTAAAAGACACCATCTCATCATCATGTTTGCACCCCCTACCAAGGGCATGCAAAACCATGCACTCCCCACATAACCATTTGTCTCCTGCCCTTAGGACTTCCCCCACATCCAGAAAAAGGTCTAAATCCTTAGCGATAGCCTCCTTCACATAGATCTTCCTGTTTTCAGTCTTAAGGTGGGTGCTTTGCATGTGTTCAAGAAGGCGAAAAAACCCACTAGACCCCGGTTTACCATCCTTGCATTCGTGGAAATGCTTTAGGGGGCAAGCCCTTAACCCACTATCACATGCTGACGCCAGCCCAACTGTCTTGACGTTTCTACCTCTACGCGCGGGGGCCATGCACAAAGTCGTTGGAACTTGATTAAAATGAAGTTTCTCTAGCAATGAAGCATAACAGATAATATGGACATTGATATCTTCGTACCAAAATAAACATTTGTGTTTGTAATCTTATTTCTTCGTACCAAAATAAACATTAGTGTTTGTAATCTTATTATTGACCATTGTTCGTCGTAGAATCTTGTTGTCTGTAATCTTAGCCAGCTATTTCTTGTTCGGGGAAACCTAAACAAAGCCTTACACTATATATATGTCTACATGAATCCATTTAACCTCATTAAATTCACAACCTTCTTATTCAATATGGCAAATTGGAACATAGTTTTCCAACTCAAACTATTACTACTAATTGTGTTTGTGGTACAATACTCGAAAGCTACCCGACCAAGCTTGTTCCATCCATTTGGTTCTACTAATGAACCACAAGGCAATGGCATCACGTGGGCGGTTCTTGTAGCTGGTTCCAACGGGTACGAAAATTATCGTCATCAGGTGAGTATCTCCTCAAACTATCATATAGTAAATGGAGTTTGAACATTCCCGTTGGGTAAACATAACATACTGTTATATGTGTTATTGATACAGGCAGACGTTTGTCACGCATATCAAATACTAAAACGTGGGGGGTTGAAGGATGAAAACATAATTGTGTTTATGTACGATGATATTGCTAATGATCCAAACAATCCATATCCGGGTGTCATAATCAACCGTCCCAACGGCTCAGATGTCTACGCGGGTGTGCCAAAGGTATGCTAAACTATCAATTTTAGGCTCTATCCATTTCTTTTTTTAGGGAATATTCTGTAGTTTTTTTTTATTTCTAGTTGGTACGTCTAGCAATTCTATATGCGATTCTAGGAAGGTTGTAGAATTTATTAGGTTTATAGGGAGTTCACTGCCTAAAACAATCTAACACCCAATGTAGTCGTACGTGGCAAGCGAACTCCATAGATCTGCTGACATGGCAAGCGAACTCCATAGATCTGCTGACATGGCAAGCAAAATTGTTGAATCAGCAGATTTGTGGAGTTTGCTTGCCACGACAAACTTGGGTGTAAGATTTTTATAGGGTTCCCTACCCTTGGTAGTGAACTGCCTAGAAAGCTAAACAATCCCAAAAATTTGTAGTTTATAGAAATGATAAACCACCTACAAATGACAAAAAATCAATCATGTCACAAATACTTTTACATAGGTTGTTAATATTGTTCAATACAATGAATAAACTTCTAGTGAAAAAAATGATGCATAACTCTCTTTAAATCATGTTAGGATTATACTGGTGATAACGTAACCGCGGACAATTTCTACGCTGTGCTTCTTGGCAATGCAACAGCAGTGAAGGGTGGAAGTGGGAAAGTTGTAGCGAGCCAACCTGATGATAAGATATTCGTGTATTTCACCGATCATGGAGGCCCTGGACTTCTTTGTAATCAAGTTTTCATTACTTGTTTATCTCGACTAAGATGAAATATGTTCTTTACTAACGAAATTCTTTTGTTAAATACCAAAGGTATGCCGAACATTCCTTTCATTTACGCCAATGATTTTATCAAAGTTTTAGAGACGAAACATGCAATGGGAACCTACGATGAAATGGTAATTAAGATACATTTTTCTCTTGATTTATTGTTGATCATTGATCACCACAAAGAGAATAATAACTTGATAAGTGTTAAATGTAGGTTATATATGTTGAAGCATGTGAAAGTGGAAGTATTTTCCAAGGTCTATTGCCTGCAGATCTGAACATTTACGTGACAACAGCATCTAATGCGAATGAGAGTAGTTGGGCCGCATATTGTGATGGTATGTAATCGACTAAGTGCTCACAGAAATAGGATTAGAACTACTTAACAAAAAAAAGGAACCGTTAGCAACTATTTTAACCGACGAACCTATCCTAAGAATTCTGGAAAAGCTAACATTTAACTGACCTGGTTGCACATTTGAATTATCCTCAATATATTGTCCTGATACAAACCCTCATGCAGTTCCAGGGTTTGATACTTGCTTAGGTGATTTATACAGTATTTCATGGATGGAAGACAGGTACTTTTTCATACATATCGAGTCGTTGTGGCGACATTTCAAATAAGCGCGAACGTTAAGTAGAATGACTATTTTACTGTGGTTCTTGATTAAGCTGTTAATTTGTTCTCTTATTTGTGAGTTTTGGTTCTTAGTGACTCAGAAGATTTAGGGGTTGAGACTTTGGAACAACAATACTTGAAGGTTGGTATCGGGTTTTTTCTTTTAGTTCTCTTCATATAATTTTATAATTACAAGTAGCTGAAACAAAATTATACAAATGTTTAATAATATGTAGGTGAAGATAAGGACTTACAATAACCATTCCGTTGAGGGATCTCATGTGATGCAATATGGTACTCTAGGAATTAGCAATGAGACTGTTTCGGTTTATCAAGGTTCTACTCCTGGGAAATTCTCCGCGAACCCATTTCAATCTTCTGATTCCATGGATGTTATTAACCAAAGAGATGCAGATCTTTATTCAATGTGGAAAATGGTATGCATGCTTAAAAACCACTCTATGCTTGGATAAAACTGATGACTAGCATAGGATTCTGAGGCGTAACATGGCGGTCAATTGGGTCCACTGAGTTGGATCCTTTAGTTATAAAATGAGCCTAATGCAACCGTTTTTGTCACAAAAAAGCTGCATTTGATGAAGTTGCATTAGACCCAATGCAACCTTTTTGTTACGTAGTTCTACTTTTTTCCAAAGAGTTGCATTTGGAAAAAAAAAAACGTTGCATTACGTAACAAAAAGGTTGCATTAGACTTATTTTTGTGTTCCCTAAAAAAAGTGAACCTTATGATGGCCTCCCAACTACTAATTGGATTGATGTCATTTCATATTCTATGTATACAGCATAAGAAATTAACAGAAGGATCACAACAAAAGGAAGAGCTATTTAAGAAGATCAAGGAAATAACTGCACATAGGACACATTTGGATAGTAGCGTCGATATGATCAAGGGTTATTTGTTAGGTAATGAACAAGCATTAGTGAGAGATGAAGGATCGGCCCTTGTGGATGATTGGGGATGTCTCAAACTTATGGTGAAAATACAAAATCTCTCTTTTTATTTTATCGTAATTTTGCTGCCGCTGCTTGTTAAATTATTGTGTTTTGACTCATTAAGGTTCGGACATTTGAGAAACATTGCGGATCATTGACTCAATATGGCATGAAACATACACGAACATTCGCAGACTTATGTAACAATGGAGTTACCAATATTGCCATGGATACAGCCACAAAGCACACATGTAGCTCATACAAAATGGGGCGCTGGAATCCTGCTCTTGTTGGTTACAGTGCTTGATCATTACATGATGAAGCCAGTGGTAGATCGAAGGAACGATGAACTGGTTTTTTTATTAATAAAGTTTCATTTGTAATAATGGTTACACAAGTTGGAACCATAGCTCAAACTGCATGATTTCTTCTTTAACTACCAATTTATTTTTGTAATTTCAATTTTCTTGTTTTCCTGGTTTTAATGAAAAATACAAATTAACTAAGATAATATAAAGGGAAAATTCGCAAAATATATAAGTTGACCCAAAAGTTAACAAAACAGACACTGAATTTTGGCTAAAAAAATAGACGTATCTAAAAAGCTAATCCCGCAAGGATAGCTAAGCACGTCGGCTAAGATGGTAAAGCGTTGGCTCATTTTAGCCAACATAAAAACCTTTAGAAATACAATGAGGTCCATGAAAAAGACCAAGGAACATAATACACTTGTAAAGTGTGAGCTAATTTAGAACACAACTTAAAAAAAAAACACCAACTAAATTGTAGCCATTTAAAAGTAGTTTAAACTTAGCCATAAAAAAAGCCGGCGGCTAAAAATCAATCTTAACCCGTATTATTTTTTAATGCCAATAAAAAGAGATGACATCTAACCGCTTTAGCCTACAGTTTTGTCTATATTGGTAATACTAAAGTCAATGTTTATTTTATTAACCTTTTGAGTCAAATAGTCTTTTTCATTGATTACACACACCCTAGTATATATTCACGCTGGCAGCACTCAACCATCACGAATGGGGCGGCATGGTATTTGTGTGATCGTGAGGTATGGCGTCTTCTCACACACTCACCGAGTATAACCCACACCCTTGATGTTAAATGATAATATATCAAGGAAAGGGTAATCACCACCAGCCACATTATTGGGAAAATATATGGGGAAAGTATGTACAAAGCGTACAAAGTAATTACGCACCGAGGAAATAACAATTGAAAAATATGTATGAAGAAAAATCAAAATTACACATCCTGTAAAATCTTTTTTACACTTTATACCTTAACAACTCTTTGTATTTAAACCTTTATCAAATATATATACAGTACTACTCCTACGTACGTCTCTGTATATTTTGTATATAAGCATTAAATGGCCACCCATGTACTAATGCTATTATTGGAACAATTTTGCATATACAAGTAACTAATTGGAGTGTAACTGTGTAAGGGAAGCTTTGCTTCTCTTGGAGGTGCTCGGTTGAAATCCAGGTAAGGGGTGATTTTAATACTAACTTGGTGATACTAACTACTAACCTGGTTAGCGACATCCTAACCGTACGCCGTTCAAAAAAAAATAATAATAATTGGAGTGTAGCCATAATGAATTTAGTAGAAAAGAAAACAAGAAATCTAATTTCAGAAGATTGCCTACCTTGTAAAATCTGTTAAATTCTACAACTAGAAATTTGGGACTAAGACTCCAAGAAGAATTCACAAAAGAGGAATGGTTAACGTGTGGAGTAACATATTTTAGAAGTTGCTGATTTATGTCGATATAGATCACACAATTTTTATAACTACATGTCATTTCGAAAGCTTTCTAAAATTTAAATGATTCACTTATAGTTAAAGCGACGTATAAGATATGGATGAAAACATTTCGATGGATAAAAATCTCATATTCAAACAGTGCCGGCTACAACGAGGTGCAGAATGGGCCTGCGATCAGGGCCCAAATGAATACAGGGCTCGAAATTTTTTTAATTTTTTTATATATTTATTTAAAAAAAAATCTGAATGTTTTTATAAATAAGGACCTTTGTATAACAAGTTTAAAACCCAATTAAAAGTTTTATAAATAAGACTCAAAATTTTATAAACCCAATTAACAAGCCCACCCCCAAGACACAAGTGGCTAATAAACAAAAGTTTTTTAAAATTATAACCCAATTGTCATGTGGGAAAACAGAATGTCGACTTGGGGCCTGGGGGATTCATGTTCAATCGTTCATCATCATCAGACGACAGACATCAGACGACGATTCATCATCATCGCAACAGAGGAGGATTTATAGGTCGAAATCGAGTGACAAATCAAGGATATCATCATCATCATCATCGTTGTATTTATATATTTGATTGAATGATTGATGAGTTTATATTATATGAACATTTGCGAATAGGACCCAAATTGTTTTATCTCGGACAGGGCAATTTTTTTTTTTTGTGATTTTCGGAGACAGCCTTGTATTCAAATTCTTTTATATGGAGCCTTAATTTTAACTATGAAGATCTTAATTTTTTTTATATTTTGTGATTGTAAATTATGTTAGTAGCGTATTTCATTATTGTATGCCTTTATTTAATTTATACTATTTGAAAAATCCAAAACCAAAAGAGGGTAATGCATATTGTAATGTTTTTTGATTCAGATATAATACTTTTTTCCCACTCAAAATGTGTTTTAAATCTTCAGTATATGCTTTCGTCGTGTCATTTTTGCCTCTTGATGAGGAAGTTATACCATGTAAATGCAAAGGCTAGCTATGCTTACGAATTTGATACTTCGTATCTAATAACCAATAACACAACAATAATTTATAATAAAATCGTAAACTTACAAATGGTTTAAGTATAATGAAAAACTTAACTAGGTATATATGCAAAAGAAAAACATACCTCAATGGACACTTGATTTACTTGCAGTTTACATACTGATCGACGCCTTTTAACCGGTATATCATTGACGATCTTGTCACTGACATATTATAAATAGTTTGTCACACTGACGGCTTCAATTCCACCCGTAGTAGTTTATAATAAAAAAATATTTACAATTTGGTGTGAACAAAAAAAAATATGGGACTACATATTCACACACCCTCTGCCTGTTTGGACACCCTTTTATACGGCACGTATGGCGGTGCGGCTAGGCTTTGTGGGTTCAAATGCCGGTTTGAGATGACCAGCCAGGCAAGGGAAAGAAGGCTTTTGGTGGTCTTATTGGCGCATACCACGGAGGGGTCTTCGACGAGGGTGAAGTACACTATAGACTTTTTCAATTTCTAAGAGAATGTCTGATTGTGCCATATCATGTATGTCTGATACCATTGATTGTATACAGGGCGTACAACCCTGCCGTGTATAGGATTCATACAGGCCTATATGGGGTGAATAGAAACATAATTACATCTCCATCGTATGGGGTCTCATATAGCTTAGCCCCGTATATGCCTCATATATGTCTATACGGGACATTTAGAAAAAAAGACCATATACCCTGGTTTGGAGGGTCATAAGCAACCCAAATCAGGCTAAAATGACCTTTTTTTGACCACACATGCCCCATGTATATACCTCGTATAGGTCTATACAAATAAGGGTTTTTATTACAAACATTTTCATACGATATTTATCGCTTTAGCAAAGTTTTATAATAAATATTTAAAAAAATATAAAAAAGGTAAAAAAAATAAATAAAAACATTACAAAGTATCGTATCGTATAGTATCGTATCGTATAGGTCTCGTATAGGCTTATAAGTATAGTATAGTATAGTATACTATAGCACTGTACACTTGTAGTATAAGTCCCGCATAGGCCTATAGGTGTAGTATAGGTCCCATATAGACCTATAGGTATACTATAGGTCTCATATAGGCCTATAGATGTGGCATAATATAATATAGTATACTATAACATCGTATCATATCATATCGTGTAGGTGTAATATATGTCTAGGGATGACAATGGGTCAGGTTCGGGTCGGGTATTGGTAATCCCATACCCATACCCGGTTGTAAAATCGTGTCCCATACCTGACCCAATAACCATTGGGTATTTGTCGGGTAATTACCCGTCGGGTATCGGGTATACCCACGGGTATCGGGTATACCCACGGGTATCGGGTATACCCGTTAGTTATTAAAAGATATACGTTAGGATTTTCAAATATATTTCTTTACTATTATAATTATTATATAATTTTATTTATACAACAACAACAAAAAATGTATATTACATAATATAACTTTTATCATAAATTAATAATAATTTATAATACATGTACACTTATATGTATATACTTCACAACATACAAAATATAAAACTATTATCAAATACATATACTAAAAGAAAATTTATTTTTTTCACATTTTGAATATAAAAATATAAATTAAAAACTTCGGATATATGATCGGGTATATAGTTCGGGTAAACGGGTATGTGGTTTCGGGTAATCGGGTCGGGTATCACTTAATCCCATACCCGACCCACACCCGCGAATTTTTGTAAAACTAATCCCATACCCGGCCTAATACCCGCCAGGTATCGGGTATACCCGTTCCATTTGTGTCGGGTTTTGGGTATACCCGTCGAGCTCAGGTATTTTTGCCATCCCTAGGTCCCGTATAGGTCTATACAAGACCTGTACTATACTTATACTACAGTATACAATAAGATATGATTACGATACTAAACTATACAATACTACACCTATTGGCCTATATGAGGCTTATATGGGACGTATACTACACTATACGATACGATACGAGACGATATGATACTATACCATACTACACCTATAGGCCTATACGATGCCTATACAGACTTATACTACACTATACCATACGATATTATACGATACTACACCTATTGGCCTATACAGGACCTAGACGAGACTTATACTACATTATACGATGCGATAAGATACTATACGATACTACACCTACAGTCTTATACGAGGCCTAAACATGATATATACCAGAATTATACTACACTATACCATACGATACTATACGATACTATGCCTGTAGGCTTATACGAGGCCAATTCGTGACCTATATGATAGTACACCTATATGCTTATACGAGGCCAATACGAGACCTATACATATACTACACTATACGGTACGAAATGATACTATACGATACAATACTATATCTACTGACCTATGCAAGGCCTATACGGGACCTATACGAGACTTATACTACACTTTACGATATGATACGATACTACACCTATAGGCCGATCCAAGGCCTATAAAAGACCTATACGAGACTTATACTACACTATATGATACAATACCGTACGATACTATACCTATAGGCCTATATGACACTTATATTATACGATACTGCACATATAAGCCTATACGAGACTTATACTGTACGATACTACACCTATAGGCTATACATGACCTATACTGCACTATACGATACGATACGATCTGATACTATACTATACTAGATCTATAGACCAATACGAGAGTTATACTACGCTATAGAATACAATACGATCAATACTATACTATATGATACGATACTACACCTATAAGCCTATACGAGGCCTATACGGGTTCTATACAAGACTTATACTATATTATACTATATGATACTATACTATACTATATGATACTATACTACACGATATTTACACCTATAGGCCTATACGAGCCTTATACGATATGATTTTATAGATACTACACGTATAGGCCTAAACAATACCTATACTACTCTATACGATAGGATATGATATTATATTATACTAAACTACACCTATAGCCTATACGAGATTTATACTACACTATACGATACAATACAATACAATACATTACTACATCCATAGGCCTATACGAGACTTATACTATATGATACGAAACTTGAGAATGTTATTTATTTTTTTTTTTAAAAATGATTTATTATAAAACTTCGCTAAAACGATAAATATTGTATAAAAATAAAAAACCTTATATACGCCCCATATAGGCCTACACGGGGCATGGGCCTTATACGACGCCTATATGAGGGGTCCTATACACTGCGTATAGGCCGATACGAGGCGTACAAGGCTTCTCAAAAGCTGCGTCTGACACTGGTCATTGGTCAGGCACTGAGTTTGATGTAACCCTATACGTTGTATATCCTTATACGCAGCAAAAGTGTGCAAATAGCTTGGCTAGGTGTGTGGATAGTGTTTCCCTAGTTTTCCAAAAAATATTTATAAAATCTATAACAACTTCTAACATGTAATATATATATATAGTACAAGCTTTCTTTTCACTAGAAACCACAGGTTATTGTATTTTGTTCTTTGTTAACATCCCCTAAAAACTAGGCTTTATTTCTTTATTCATCGGCTCGTTAATGAGGAGCTGATTGAAGAGCTGACAGATTCTTATATAAACCAACTAGATAAGAGGGAACACGGTAGTAACGAGTTAACGACTCAAACTTTAAAAGTACATATATAACTTGAGTTATGATATGAGTTATAGGGCTCACGGGCAAGAGACGGAAAGGTCTTGGCGAGCTAGATTACATGGCGTAGGTGGTTTGACCTAGTTGCCAGGCATAAATTCATTGATTTAAGGCTCCAATTTCATGATTTTGTCAATCTTCCGTACTAGCTTTTTATTTTTAATAACGCGTATATCAGTGATTAGCAAAATATACCATTTTTTCTATGGTGTTAATTTGCATTTATTCCGGTCATTTTGTAATTTCCAAAAATTGGCAAAGCTGCCATATTTAGAAAATACCTATAAAATGACCCCTCTTATATTTTTTCAGCATTTAGGAATTTATAAACTTTCTTCAGAATCATTCTTATCATTTTATTTGCTTGTTCTCTACGTCACTCATTATCATTATTTGTGGGGCAAATAAAGTTCCATTCTTACCACGAAAACCGACTTACATTAGGGAGAGATTTCCCGTATTGGTACTCTTACGAGGTTTTCATCATCACATGTATAGTGTACTGGTGTATATATAGTATATATAGTATTATGAATATGAAGAATACTTTTTATGTGAAATTTAATTTAAATTATCATCATGTATAATAATACTATTTATAGTATAATCTATTATATGTACATTATATATTCATAAATACATGCATACGTACACAATATGTGTATATATATGTGTGTGTATACCAATCTTTTTGTTCAATATGGCGACTCCTATCATGGTTTTCCAACTCAAATTGTTACTACTCATTGTGTTTGTTGTACAATTCTCTGCAGCTAAGCGGCCAAGCTTGGTCGATACCTTCAGATCGATGATCAAACCAAAAGCCGATAGCACAACATGGGCCGTTCTGGTAGCTGGTTCAAAAGAATACATTAACTATCGTCATCAGGTGATGATATCTTTAATTTTACATTTACTAGTTTAGGCCTCATGGTTGTATAATTGAAGAAGTTAGTACTTGTTATGAATTCAGGCGGATATTTGCCATGCATATCAAATCTTGAAAAAAGGTGGGTTAAAGGATGAAAACATAATTGTGTTCATGTATGATGACATCGCACATGATCCACAAAATCCACGGCCCGGTGTCATAATAAATAGCCTCAACGGATCAGATGTGTACGCCGGTGTGCCAAAGGTACGTATGAATTAAAACATTGTCACAAGTAAATATCAGTTCCTGCAAAACTACTATTAAAATGTAATGAAGTAGTTAGATTGAGAATAACTAGCTATGGTTGTTTCGTTACTTGATTTGAGGAGATCAGGATTGTGTTTAAAGTTTTAAGGGGTGAATCATCTTTTATGAATTTGGCTACATTAATTATTTTTTATACACACCAATTATGTGATTAAATACAAAATAAAACAACTAAATAATATTAATTATAAATAGCATAAATTATACCCTTATACAATTAGCAACTTAAGTTATGTCCAATTTGTTTAAAAGTCACACCCTTTAGTTTATTTTATTCACACCCTTTCATTATGTTATATTATTATATATTATATATAATAGCAAAAATAACTTAAGACATCATGGTTTAGATCACACCTTTTTAAAAAGTCACAACCCTTCAAATTAATTATTTATTTATACATAGAAAAATCAACTTTATTTAAAAGCCATGTCCGTGGTTTAGATCACACCTTTTTAAAAAGTCACAACCCTTCAAATTAATTATTTATTTATACATAGAAAAATCAACTTTATTTAAAAGCCATGTCCGTATTATATATACTAACTAGGGTCATATTCTTTCTTTTAAAAGTCGCGTCAGTTAGAAAATTAAAAAATAACATTATCCCCTAATCGACCACTCTTTACAAACCATCATGTTGTTTGCCTATGGACACATCGATTCCCCTTTTATTCAACCATTTAAGTGAAGAGGTGTGATATTCCACATACACTATTAATTAAATTACTCTGCAACATATATACCATATTTATTAACCTTCGAAGAGGTGTGATGTTTCACAAAGTGTTACTTAAATTGCTTGACCACATAAATACGATATTTATTAAATTTCCCCTACCACGTATGTACCCTTGGAAAATAAAGGGTGCTACTTTCTACACCCCCCTAATTACTTTCTACACCCCCCTCCTCTCACATACTTACAGGTGAAGCCCGCGTGGGACCAGCAGTTTTCCTCTCACAAGGGGGGGTATAATCAGGAGGGGGGGGGGGGGGGTGTTTAGAATTAGCCAAAATAAACCGCCTAACAAAATTGGCCTCCAAATATTCAATCAAGCAAATTTGGCATCCAAATCTTTGATCAGGCAAGAAACCCAAAGACATAGAACAGGACATCACCATAGCATTCACGTTCCGCATCACAAATCGAACCCAACGCATCATTCATGTTCCACATCGACGGTAACATTTATAAACTTTATTAATTCGATTCAAGCATATGTGTTTCCATGTTTTTTTCTCCTTTTTATTGTCGCAATTAGATCTGTTTAGAAACCGCTAAAATTGGGGATATGTGTTTTTGAATTTTGATATTTTGTTATTAAATTAGAGGTATGTTTTTTTTTAATTTGATATTTTGTTGTCGACCTGTATGATTTTGTGATTGAAATAAAATCAAAAGATGTAAATGTGTAATATGTGCATCTTTTGTGATGCCCTGTTTTTTAGTCCGATTCCAAATCCACTGAACTTGGTAAAATTTATTGAGGATGCTTATGAATACACATATAAAAGCCTTCAAAATGATATTGGACACATAAGGAGAATTTTAAACATATTTTAAAAACAAACAAAAAAAATGTGTATGCATATTTGTATGTTACTCATTTTGTGTATAGCATAACAATGAAACCCAGTTTGTAAATATGTTACGTTTCTTTTTATACATATGATACTTTTCTTCTTTGTTGATTTACTAGGTGTTACTCGACACAACAGAAAGGAAATTCATCCGACGGTGTGTTCTTCCGTTCACAAACCGAACGGTGCGTTTCTTTGGTTGCTAACACTAAATTGCGTCGGTTTGGTTATTTTGAATGTTTTTAATTCATGTGACAATTTTTGTAGGTTTTTTAAATGTTTTTGTTCGGTGTGTCGGTTTGGACGTAAAGTCCAATTGTTGTCCCATTTTTAGCATGTTGTTCATCACGTAGGGTTGGATGTAAAGTCCGATTGATGTTCGATTGTTTAGTATGTTGGCAACTGCCAACCGGTAGTTCGATTTAATTAGAACTGAAAACGCGATGGATTGATTTGATTAGATACGGGATGGGTTATGTGATTGAATGGATTGTTTAAGTAGTCATGAATATACCATGTTTATAAATGGAAGCAGATAGCAGTGGTTCATTATTTCATTCAAATCTTTGAGTAGTCACGAAGATATGCAAAATTGAATCGATGAAGGGGTGATGGTCGCCATTTTGTTCATACAAAAACTAAATCAACATGCGAACACGTGTAACGATCAGAACTGTGGTTGTGGTTGAATAGTTGTTTTTTTTTGTATATATAGATGAAAATATGAAAAAACGAATCAATGATGTTAAACATATGCGATGGTTCATTATTTTTTTTCAAACAAAATGTAATTAAAATCAATGAGTAGTTTCATGAGTATATAGGTATACCGATCGGTGTGATAGTGGAATGGTTGGTGGTCTTTGTATATGTACCAGATGGGCCTTCTTTAAATGCGGTATTATTATAATGTTTTCCAATGTACATTTGATCAGTCACAACCTTTTATAACTAAAGATAGGGCCTTCTTTAATCAATTTTTAATCTTCGAATCGTCACATTTTTTAAACAAATGGGTATATTCCGAAGCAACGCATGGGTTAACATTATAATCAACATCCCGCCGCAACGCGCGGGTTAACATTAACTCGTTAAATACATTAGACAACAACTTCAATCTTGTAGTTATTTACTATTGATAAAGAAATTACTTCAGAAATCTAATTATCTAAACAATAAATCCTAGTTAACTAAATTCGACAAAAATGTTTTTATTTTATATGATTTCAAATTTACTTAATTTTATAAACTTTTATTACTTTTTTCAGAACTGATAATTCACCTATTAACTGTTCAAGTGCTTTATAAATGCTTGGGTTAGTGTGTTGTGTACCCTGCCGCATCACGCAAGCAACCTTAATCTATAATAACGAATATTGACCTTTTATCAAGCTAATAAACCATATATTTTCTAAAATGAAAATTTTAAAGATCCATGATTAAAATTATATTTCTTAATCAATGTATTTATAAAGTTGTTAAGAATTCATCATTAGCAAGTCAATAAAATCTCAGTTTGTGTTACTTTCATTTAATAATACATGTCCTCTTTTTTTGTTTCTTTCTTTCTTTTTTTTTTGATATTTTAACAAAGAAAGTAATGGGAATACTCAATCTCCCCCTCTCATGTCTTTTGGTAGGATTATACTGGCGAAAGTGTGATCTCCGCAAATTTCTATGCTGTGCTTCTTGGCAATAAAACCGCGGTGAAAGGTGGAAGCGGGAAAGTTGTACACTACTAGAAAACTAGGCAATTGCGATGAAAATTTGCGACCAACATCATGCAGTCGCTAGCGACTGGTTTGCGATCAAAACCAAAACAGTCGCAAATAAAAAGACCAACCCGGATTCGGTCGCAAAACGGTCGCAAATTTTGTGATCACATTTTGCAGCGCAATATTTGTGACCATTATATAAAAAACAAAAGTTACGACTGTCTAAACCAGTCACAAATACGAGATATATATGAAAAAACAAAAATTGCGACTGTCTAAAGCGGTCGCAAATTCAAGAAAATCAATTTGTAGTACCATTTATATGAAGTCTGTCTTGCTATATAACATTTAATTTAATTTAATTTTATCCCGAGAATATATAAAGGACCTGCTTATTATATTAAATTCTCACAGCGGCCCATCTGGTTTCTCGGGACACTTCACTGTCATCACCACATTCTGAAACCCTAGATCTCTCAAAACACATCTCAATCGCCACTCAACGATCACGGTGTTCAAATCGATTAGGTTAGGGGAGCTGAAACGACTTCGATTAACCTTGAACTGAAACGAATTTGATGAACGCTAATTTTGATTTTCAATCTACCGGAAGACCAATTACTGGAAATTTGGAGGATAAGTGAAGATTATGTGCGATTGGAACGAATTATTTAGGAAGAAATCGCAACCGGAATCGTTTACAAAGATTATGTCCATCGGCTTCTCTCTATCTTACAATCTGCCTTTCATCTGGTTAGTTTTTTTTTTCCTATTTTCTAAAGATATTCAAGATGTAAAACCTAAATTTGTTCACGGTGAAGTGATCTGTTGGATTCTAGTGTTAATATTTGACGATTTTAAAGGAATTGAATCTAAATTTGATCTGTTGAAAGTTTGGTGAACTTTTGTGTTGTCCTGGAACGTGTTAATTTTGTCCTGGAAGTTCTTAGATTATTTGGTAATGGAAGTACATGAAATTTTGAAATGTGAGAAAGGTGGATTTACTGATTTAGATCCCTAATTGATAGAAAATTTACTTGTTTAATGATTGAGGAATGCAAGGTCATGCTTAGGTTAGGTAGTTTAATCCAAACTTGAATCAGTTTTAGGGAGAACTTGACTTACACTGCTACCTCTATCTGGATTAGTGGATGTATAGGATTGAAAGTAGCACTGCCTGTTGTGGTTGTTCAACCTTTATGTATCTGGATTCTTGGAAGTATCGGTGCCGTTGTTCACGGATCTTCCATGCCGTTTTTCTTTTTATTGTTCGGTCAAATGGTTAATGACTTCGGTAAAAACCAAACTGATTTGAATACCATGACTCATGAAGTCTCTAAGGTGATTATATAAATTACAATACTGTATACAACTTTTTGTTGTTGTTCTTCTTCTTCTTTCTTTCAGATCTGTATCACTGTATGATATTTTGATTTAACTTATTGCAGTATGCTTTGTATTTCGTTTATCTTGGATTGGTTGTGTGCGTTTCGTCTTACCCAGGTGAGAACCTAACCTCGATCCGTTAATGTATTCATTCGTCAAGCGAAAACAAAACCGTGAGTTCATGGATAGATAATCCACCCACCCACTACACAGGACACCCGTTCGGTACAAAACAATAATATCCTGACACGGTTTACTTGTAGTACTGTTACACGTTAATTAACGAGAAGTTGAGCATTTTTTCATGAACATTTAACAACTTGTTGATTAATTTTGTACAGAGATCGGATGCTGGATGTATACCGGAGAACGACAAGTAAGCGCGTTGAGGAATAGGTACCTTGAAGCAGTGTGAAACAGGACGTAGGGTTTTACGATACTGATGCGAGAACAGGTGATATCATGTTTAGTGTCGCTACGGACACACTTCTCGTTCAAGACGCCATTAGCGAGAAGGTAGTTTCAGCATTTTTTTTTGAATATTAAGTTGTTTGATTGTTTATTTGAATTAGTTTGAATTTAAAAATTGTTTATTATAAGAGTATGTGTCTGTTTATATTATAATACTTGTGTTGCAAGTAACAGTAGGTTATAAATAGATGTTGAGGATTGTGAACTTTTGGGGGAAGTTTAATTGATCAGATGAAAATGTAGCTCTGTTTTGACCGATTAGGTCTTTAAGGGTGTAGAGGGCACCTTCTTCGGGTACTTTTGGAACACTTCCGCAATTGGTTTGGACTTTGGGTAGTGCAATCGGGAAATCCGTTTTGGTTCGTGAACCCAAAGACAGAAATGGTAACTAGGACTACTAAGCTATTTGTAAATCTTAGTTTCTAATTCTCCATATGAAAGGGTATATCAAGAACCATAACAATAAGGTAGTGTTTGGTATGCAGGAATGAGAGGTGGAATGGAATGGATGATTACGAGGGAATGAAGAAAAGGGTGTTTGGTTGGTCAATGGAATGGAATTACCCATTCCAAAAGGCATTCCATTCCCTCAAAATCATTCCTTCCACCCCCCATGTTTTTTTTCCATTCCATCCCCTCTTGCACCATTCATCAACACCATAACCCACCACCTTCGTCACAACCCACCACCACCATGTGAATATTTAAAGCTTTACTGTAATTTTATTACGTAGATTACGATTACAAATGACATTGAATTTTACCTTCTCTAGGTTCGCTGGACCTCCTAGCCTTGTGCAGCTGGACCTCCTGGCCTTGTGAAGCCTCCAGTTGCAGGTAGGTGTTTGACTGTTTTCATTACAACATTTTGTCATTCCATGTGTTGGTTCGTAAAAATGATCACTTGTGCTTTCGGTTTTCAAACCGGTTGTAAAGATCAAGAATAGTAATTGGTCATAAACTGCTGGTTCGGTTCGGTCCTAAAACCGTTTTAAAAAACCGCGCTATAGATATGTTAGGTACTATCACTATGCAGTTAATATCAGTGATCAGTCCCAGAACTATTATATGTTCGATGTTCAGATGCTTGATACAGGTCTCAAGTTTGACTTTGTTGACCAAGACTTATAATTGACCTGAATTTACCTAATAATATCAACTTTAATTTCTTCTTCATCTTCTTTTTTGTAGATACGCTTACCTGGACAAAGTTGATAACCAATGTCGAGCTATTGCCACCTAGAGCTGGTCATACAACCGTTGCATTGGGCAAGAACTTGCTTGTATTTGGAGGTTTTACTGACGCTGAAGATCTTTATGATGACTTATATATGTTTGATCTTGGTAATCTACTGAATATTTGTATTTAGTTTAACATGATATTAAAAGCACTACCTTTATGTGTTCAATCTTAATCTTTTCAATTATTGTGTAGAAACGTTTAGATGGACCAAGGTTATTACTTTAGGAGTGGGCCCATCTGCTAGATTTTCTATGGCAGGAAGCACTTTGCATCCACAGCATGGAGGCGTTCTTATATTCATGGGCGGCTGCAATAAGAGTCTCGAGGCAGTTGATGACATGTTCTACCTACACGCAGGTTTTATTAACTTTGTGATTACGGGTCAAAGTCATGTTGGTTGCCCAAGTCATGTAATTCGTTAAGCGTCAACATCGGTGTCACACCCCGACTTTCCACGTGTCACCGGTGGGCCCGGTAGGGGAGTATCGTGACGTGGTTGGCAACATAATAGTCAAACAACACAATATATATAAATGCACAGCGGAAGCAAAAGATAAATATTATTACATTTCCGAATATACAGTAATATTCAGTATTACAACGGAAAGTAAAGGATCCGCAGGCGGATCTTAAAACATATCATTTGTTCAACAGACTTTAGACGCCTAGAACTTTCAAGATTTCCTTATTAGCGCCCTGAGCTTCCAGCCATTTATGTTCAGTACCTGTCACTTAACCCTTTTGGAAAATACGTCAGTTTTCACTGGTAAATACACTCAACCGACTCATTTTGAAAAATGATTGAAAATTTGTTTGGATGCACATGGCACAAATATATTGACACTTTGATTAAAATGCACAGAGCAAAATTAACCTTTTTAACTTGGAACTATTATATTTATAACCTTGTATACAGATTTACATGTTCGTTGTACGTTCAGGGCCCGATGTAGAAACCGAGTCAAGATTAATAGACACGCCACAAGTATAGGCTCACAAGAGAGTGAGATACCGTTATTACTTAGTAACTGTCAGGTGTATGCCTACACCCCGTACCTAAGACGTGGCCATTTTATAATACAATGATGTCAAGGATATCCGGGACATGGTCATTAACCCCTAAAGGCTTTTATTTCAAACAATACAGATTAAACCGGGTTACCTCAATAATTTAACCTTCATTAAGATTAAATATTCAATACCCGACCAAGCGGTATCATTATACCGTATTCCAAGCCCGTATAGGGAAAATAAGTTAAGAGTATTTACCTGAGCTAGCTCCTGTCTTAAATAGCAAGAATCTAATAACTCAGCCGTAGTCACTTAAGTAAGCGTAGGTACAATTTACCGGAAAGCTCTAGTCTGGAATGATGGTATAAATAATTAATTAGAATGCTAACGGGTCTTTAATTAAGCTTAGACCAGTTAGTCTTACTGAAAGATACGGTTCGTACGCACTATTAAGCGAAGACCGGAATAGAATGTGATTTAGACCCGACAAGTTTGGAGACTTGTATAATATGGGTAAACTAAACACATTCTGGATTTTGAGATAAAACCAATAAGGTTTGACCCGTTTCGGCTAATTTATGTAAACTTGTTACATAAACCGAACCGAACGCGTAATAAGCGTAACGGGTATTCATTAGAGCCATCTACAGGTTTCCTAAGTTAATTATGCCTCAAATATGTTGTGACATCATTAAGATGTCTTTCATTATGCCCGAAACGAATTTAAACACCAACTATGCCCCGTAGGGGTAGTTTGGTCATTTTAAAGGTTGTAAAAGAGTTTAAATGTTTAACTGAGTTACAGGTCTGATGTAAACAGCAAACATACTCAATTTTTATGAGTTATAACAGTATGCTAAAGCATATATGTGAAATTTATCATCTTTAACCATACTATGCCCCGTAGGGGTATTTTGGTAATTTCACATAAGCCGAAAAGCTCAAAAGCGAAGTCTGAGTTAATCAACCTTTGCTTACTGTTAAAATATCATAATTTGCCTCATATATCAGTAGGTATCAACCCGGGTATGTCCAATATGATTTTAAGACATACTATGCGTTAAAAACGCTAATTATGGCAATTAGAGGCCATTTCCGGGTTCGATACTTAAATCTGATATTTTTATATTTCCTGAGGTCTTAAAATAATTTATTTATCATATGTGATCAGTAGCAAAAGGTTTGGAGTCGTTTAGATAAGTAAAACTCATTTTATGGCCCGTAAGGGCAAAACCGACAATTACCGGATTAAGCCTATGACTACTAGTTATGCTCAGCCTAAAATTAATTAAAAATCTTTAAAAATCCCAAAATAATATATAACATCAGTGGGTAAAAGATTTGATACCAAAAAGTATGTTTAACTAGGCTATACGCTAATTACGCCATTTTTATTAACATAAAGCTTTAATTTAGCGACAATGAGCATAACTCTTAATCTACAAGTCAAACTGATGTCAAACTTTGCATACAAGTTTATACATCAGTAACTAAGGTTTCTACACTTTTACATTTTCATAAATCATGATTTAAGGTAATAAGGGCATAATGGTCAACATATAGGCAATTAACGGAATCATGCGTATTAATCGGATAACTAATGATCCGAGGTGTATAATCACAGAGGGTTATACTAGCATGTAACCTGGTCCAAATGAAGCTCTAAGGTATTTCTAAAACATACCTAAACGGGTCAGAACTGAAGTCAAAGCAAAAGTCAAAGCCTTGCGACTTTTGGTTCCGAACCGGGTCTAAACAGGAAATAGTCGGGTTGAACATGTTTAGACATGTTCTTACACTAATTACTAAGTTATAACAATGATCAAACAGGTTATATATGTTCTAGATAACTAATTATGCATAAACGACATTTTAAGCAATATGTTGACTTTTTAAGTAAAAGTTTGACCCGACATTTGACCTGCTTAGGATGGTGATCAGGGGAAACCCTTTTGGGGTTTTATTACCCATATAAATACCATTCTAAAACTACCTTTAATTCGAGATATGACTGAGTCATTAGTGACTAATCTCGAAGTCAAACCGTAATTACGACGGTTTGACTTTTAGCTAATTAACTAAGCTAAACACAACCAAATAAGAACTAGCAGACTTACAATAGTCCAATGCACGACTTATGATCAGAAGGGAGAGTTCCTTAGCTCCAGAAATGCTCCAATTGATCAGATGGAAGTGTGAGAATGAATGTTGCATAAGTGGCCTTTATATAGCACTTTGATCCACCATAACAAGTTGACAACTGAGTCTAGGATCAACCACAACCATCCAACACTTGTCCCTAATGCTCTAGCACAGTTAGGGGTCGCCCACCATGTGAGAAATGCGTTTCAAAGCCGAGTTTCCGCGAATACAGGGGTCTGTCCCCGTTTTCTGTATCTGGGGGCCGGAAGCGGCCCGCTTCCCATTTGCCCTAAACCAATGCGGGCCGCATGGGCCTGCGAAATCAGAATTTTGATTTTCTTTTGTTTTCTAACTTGACCTTTGGTAAATTTGAAAGGGTAATTAGGTTTTTACTTGCCATTTGACCCCTTGTAATATACCCACAAGGACTTTAGGACTTATACCCACTTTGCCAAGTCCCTGAACACTTCCGGTTAACCCGAAAAGCCTTAACTTTCAACGTTAACACTTTAACCCTTCGCACACGAATTTGGTCATAACTTTCTCATACGATAACGAAACGTTATGAAATTTTAATCGTATATTCTAGTGAGCATAATTAGTATTTACAAAGCTTCGGGTTTGTCCAGAGGTCACTCAGAGGTATATTTTTAAACATGTTGACACATTTAACCCCTGTAGTTTGTAATTACTCACTTTTCGCTTCGTATGATCCATGATTTATTCGTTTGAAGGTATGAGCATCGTGTAGGGTTAATATACAATATAATTATTCACAGTTGACACTTAGAATACGTATATTCACATACTTTCCACGTTTGTCAACTTTAGTCCTTCTATAATATTTCCTTCACACGTTTAAACATTATGACACGTGTCAACACATTATAGGACGTGAATTTTCCGAGGTGTTACATCCTCACCCCCTTAAAATAAATCTCGACCCGAGATTTACTGAAATAAGTAAGGGTACTTTTCTTTCATCGTGGATTCAACCTCCCACGTGTAATCGGGACCCCTACGGGCATCCCATTTGACCTTTACAAAAGGTATATGCTTTCTTCGAAGCTTCCTTGCCTGTCGATCTTTAATCGACAAAGGTTTTTCCATGAACGTTAAGCTCTTATCTATTTGCACATCTGTATGTGGCATGACATGTGTTTCGTCAGCGGAACACTTCTTTAGATTGCAGATGTGGAACACATTGTGAATTCCACTTAGCTCTTCTGGTAAGTTCAACTTATAGGCAACTGACCCGACACGTTCGATAACCTCGAAAGGTCCTATGTATCTCGGGCTTAGCTTGCCCTTCTTACCAAATCGCATCACCCCTTTCCAAGGTGACACTTTAAGTAGAACTTTTTCACCTACTTCGAAGTGAAAATCCTTGCGATTTGGATCAGCGTAACTCTTCTGCCTATTCCGGGCAGCTTGGAGATTGTTACGAATTTGGACAATCTTGTCCGTTGTTTCGAACACGATCTCCGGTCCTGATAACCGGACTTCTCCAACTTCCGCCCAACAAACTGGCGATCTACACTTTCTACCGTATAATGCCTCAAAAGGCGCAGCCTTTATGCTGGTATGGTAGCTATTGTTGTAGGAGAATTCGATCAATGGTAGGTTCTTATCCCAACTACCTCCCAAATCGATCGCACATGCGCGCAGCATGTCTTCCAACGTTTGAATAGTACGCTCACTCTGACCATCAGTCTGAGGGTGATAAGCCGTACTAAAATTCAAACGTGTGCCCAAAGATTGTTGGAAGCTCTTCCAAAAATGTGACGTGTACCTAGTATCTCTATCAGAGATACTAGACACAGGTATGCCATGTAAGGCTATAATCTTATCAACGTATAACTGGGCTAACACATCGTAGCTGTAAGTCTCCTTGATGGGTAAGAAATGAGCTGACTTAGTCAGTCTGTCAACTATAACTCATAACGTATCATTTCCTTTCCTTATCTTTGGGTAACTTGGTAATAAAATCCATAGTTACCATTTCCCTACTTCCACGTAGGAAGTTCAGGCTGTTGTAGCAAGCCTGACGGCTCTTGATGCTTGGCTTTGACTTGCGCACATGTCAAGCATTTAGCTACATAGGTGGCTACAGACTTTTCAAACCTATCCACCAAAATTTGCCCTTAGATCCTGGGTAGCTGATGGCAATTTCTTAATCGTTGCCTCATTAGGGTTGCGGCATGTAATACGTAAGTAATATGAGCCGTCTTTCTTATTTAACAATATAAAACCCTCAGAAGATTGAGTCAGGCTATATGTGCCTATGTCTTAAAACCTACTAAATCAAGGTTTCGATTTTTCCATAATCGATATGGAGTTTTCATAATACTCTAGCCCACAGCGGGATGTAAATCTTAGTTCTACCTGTCTTCCAGGAGGTAAGCAGGGAAAACTTAAGAGAAGATAATTAAGATACAAGGAGGCTACAGAGATTTTCCATATCTCAGGCTCCAGTTCATCCATCATTGTTCGTGTCAAATGAGTGACACCTTTATGTTCTAAGTCCACGAATTCCTTAATCGGGAACGTTTACTTAAAAAAAAATTTCCATTTTTGGATATCTTTTTTTTTTTTTTTTTTTGAATACTACTAGTCGACTTTAGTACAATATGACCATTGGGATATCTCAGGGGTTCCATGTATTAAACCTCCATGCTGATCAGACATGGAAATAATCTATGGGACACACTAGGATACGCCAATCCTCATATGACACTTCTATCAAACATAGTTTGGCATTCGCAGGTGATAGAAAACAATGTGAAGATAATAAAATAGAATTTTATATATTGTCGTACTCTTTCTGGGGAATAGTACTCCAGATTCTTATGGAAGAATTATCTTCGAGGATGGGAGTCATAGACTATATCTGTCATCGTCTTAAAAGGCGATTCACTTGACAGAAAGGTAAACCAATTAACATCACTAATGGATGTCTATATATAATTATCGTATCTAATGATATTAGTCATGATCACATCGATCATATTGACTATTAGGTTTGGGTATAATCCCACCATTTTGAATAGGGGATCATAAGGATCATAATGTTTGTGTCTCTTATGGACAATTTATTATAGCCCGTAGGCAATTCCCTTCGAAGGGATATCTTTGGTATGATCATCTTTTCAGATGATATTTAGTCGAGATCGTATGGACCCTACCGACTATTATGCTTGGACGTATTCCAACATCTTTAGACAGGGTCAAAGACCACTACTGTCGTCGTCTTATCGGACAACAAATTTAGCCCGTAGGCACTTCATCACTCACGGATGTTTATAATATGATCATCTTATAAGATGATATAAGCCATGATTTCTAGATCATAAGGCAAATTAGGAAATTAAAAAAAATTTCCAATATAGGGATGACTGTTGTGATTTTATCGGATCACAATTGCCAGGAGTGCTAACACGTTCCTAGGTGTTAACAAGGATCTGAATCCCTTGAATAGGTTTCACCATCTTGGACGCGTAGGCTAGGTTTCACCTTTAAGATTCTTTTTAAAATGCATACTGGCAGGGGAGGAAGGATATTTATTTTATTCAGGATTTTTTTTTCATAAATCCTAATTTATAAGTAATAATAGCACAAATGGCCTAGTCGCGTAGACAAGTTTAATTTATAAGCCATGATTTCAGAGAATCGAGGCATTAAGGTTTTAATAATAGCACAAATGGCCTAGTCACGTAGACAAGTTTAATTTATAAGCCATGATTTCAGAGAATCGAGGCATTAAGGTTTTAATAATAGCACAAATGGCCTAGTCACGTAGACAAGTTTAATTTATAAGCCATGATTTCAGAGAATCAAAGCCTTGAGGTTTGAACCTAGTTCATTACCTTTTTCTGACAGGGAGTCATTGCTACCACTGTACTTTGGCTCATGTAGAAATGAGCAAGGCCCGTAGGCATTTTATTACCACGTATGGTTAAAATATGATCATTTTAATTGATGATGTAAACCCAGGATTTAGGGATCATTAAACTGGGTTAGGAATCTTTTGAAGAATCCTTGATTACGTGTGTGATTCCCAACGAATCACATCTGTCAGGAGTGTTAACATATTTATAGATGTTAACAGGGATTCGAATCTTTTAAACAGGTCTTACCATCTTGGCCCGGTCTTAAAATGACCCGAAGGCTAGGTTTCACTTTTAAGATTCTTATTAATATTTAACGCAGAAAAATTTCTGAATTGAACTGTTAATAGGGATCTGAATCTACATTGAGGAACTGCCATCTTGGCCGGTCTTAATATGACCCGAAGCTAGGTCTTGTCCTTTTAGATTTTGCCCTTTTATCATAATGGTAGATCTTGCAAAAGGAATGTTATTAAGGATCAAAATCTAAATTGAGGAACTGCCATCTTGGCCGGTCTTAATATGACCCGAAGCTAGGTCTTGTCCTTTTAGATTTTGCCATTTTATTATAATGGTAGATCTTATAATATAGGAATGATATTTTAAACTAAATCGTTCCTTTAAAATTTAAACAAGTATAGGGTTGCCCTAAATGGGACTTCAAAAGAATAATGTCGTCCTCGGAGGGACTGAATGATAAATATGTCCTTATAAGGACTATATACGGGAACGTTCTTCAGCAAAAGGAGTTTCTTCTTCATTCAATTCCTGAATGCTTTCTCCGTGGTTGCACGTTTCATCCTGGTTGCGGTACAAAGCTCAGCATTTCAAGGCTCCAGATGTGGAGAATTCTTATTACAGCTTCTTTGCTTGGCGACGTATCCAATAAAAATTTGAAGTGAAATTTCCAGATTAGGATTGAGATTATTCCTATGTTAAGTCTAGACTCAGAAGTTTAGATATGTGCAATTGTGTAACTGAGATTAAACACAAAAGGCTAGTGTTTAATTCACTCAGTGTTGGCTCTGATACCAACCTGTCACACCCCGACTTTCCACGTGTCACCGGTGGGCCCGGTAGGGGAGTATCGTGACGTGGTTGGCAACATAATAGTCAAACAACACAATATATATAAATGCACAGCGGAAGCAAAAGATAAATATTATTACATTTCCGAATATACAGTAATATTCAGTATTACAACGGAAAGTGAAGGATCCGCAGGCGGATCTTAAAACATATCATTTGTTCAACAGACTTTAGACGCCTAGAACTTTCAATATTTCCTTATTAGCGCCCTGAGCTTCCAGCCATTTATGTTCAGTACCTGTCACTTAACCCTTTTGGAAAATACGTCAGTTTTCACTGGTAAATACACTCAACCGACTCATTTTGAAAAATGATTGAAAATTTGTTTGGATGCACATGGCACAAATATATTGACACTTTGATTAAAATGCACAGAGCAAAATTAACCTTTTTAACTTGGAACAATTATATTTATAACCTTGTATACAGATTTACATGTTCGTTGTACGTTCAGGGCCCGATGTAGAAACCGAGTCAAGATTAACAGACACGCCACAAGTATAGGCTCACAAGAGAGTGAGATACCGTTATTACTTAGTAACTGTCAGGTGTATGCCTACACCCCGTACCTAAGACGTGGCCATTTTATAATACAATGATGTCAGGGATATCCGGGACATGGTCATTAACCCCTAAAGGCTTTTATTTCAAACAATACAGATTAAACTGGGTTACCTCAATAATTTAACCTTCATTAAGATTAAATATTCAATACCCGACCAAGCGGTATCATTATACCGTATTCCAAGCCCGTATAGGGAAAATAAGTTAAGAGTATTTACCTGAGCTAGCTCCTGTCTTAAATAGCAAGAATCTAATAACTCAGCCGTAGTCACTTAAGTAAGCGTAGGTACAATTTACCGGAAAGCTCTAGTCTGGAATGATGGTATAAATAATTAATTAGAATGCTAACGGGTCTTTAATTAAGCTTAGACCAGTTAGTCTTACTGGAAGATACGGTTCGTACGCACTATTAAGCGAAGACCGGAATAGAATGTGATTTAGACCCGACAAGTTTGGAGACTTGTATAATATGGGTAAACTAAACACATTCTGGATTTTGAGATAAAACCAATAAGGTTTGACCCGTTTCGGCTAATTTATGTAAACTTGTTACATAAACCGAACCGAACGCGTAATAAGCGTAACGGGTATTCATTAGAGCCATCTACAGGTTTCCTAAGTTAATTATGCCTCAAATATGTTGTGACATCAGTAAGATGTCTTTCATTATGCCCGAAACGAATTTAAACACCAACTATGCCCCGTAGGGGTAGTTTGGTCATTTTAAAGGTTGTAAAAGAGTTTAAATGTTTAACTGAGTTACAGGTCTGATGTAAACAGCAAACATACTCAATTTTTATGAGTTATAACAGTATGCTAAAGCATATATGTGAAATTTATCATCTTTAACCATACTATGCCCCGTAGGGGTATTTTGGTAATTTCACATAAGCCGAAAAGCTCAAAAGCGAAGTCTGAGTTAATCAACCTTTGCTTACTGTTAAAATATCATAATTTGCCTCATATATCAGTAGGTATCAACCCGGGTATGTCCAATATGATTTTAAGACATACTATGCGTTAAAAACGCTAATTATGGCAATTAGAGGCCATTTCCGGGTTCGATACTTAAATCTGATATTTTTATATTTCCTGAGGTCTTAAAATAATTTATTTATCATATGTGATCAGTAGCAAAAGGTTTGGAGTCGTTTAGATAAGTAAAACTCATTTTATGGCCCGTAAGGGCAAAACCGACAATTACCGGATTAAGCCTATGACTACTAGTTATGCTCAGCCTAAAATTAATTAAAAATCTTTAAAAATCCCAAAATAATATATAACATCAGTGGGTAAAAGATTTGATACCAAAAAGTATGTTTAACTAGGCTATACGCTAATTACGCCATTTTTATTAACATAAAGCTTTAATTTAGCGACAATGAGCATAACTCTTAATCTACAAGTCAAACTGATGTCAAACTTTGCATACAAGTTTATACATCAGTAACTAAGGTTTCTACACTTTTACATTTTCATAAATCATGATTTAAGGTAATAAGGGCATAATGGTCAACATATAGGCAATTAACGGAATCATGCGTATTAATCGGATAACTAATGATCCGAGGTGTATAATCACAGAGGGTTATACTAGCATGTAACCTGGTCCAAATGAAGCTCTAAGGTATTTCTAAAACATACCTAAACGGGTCAGAACTGAAGTCAAAGCAAAAGTCAAAGCCTTGCGACTTTTGGTTCCGAACCGGGTCTAAACAGGAAATAGTCGGGTTGAACATGTTTAGACATGTTCTTACACTAATTACTAAGTTATAACAATGATCAAACAGGTTATATATGTTCTAGATAACTAATTATGCATAAACGACATTTTAAGCAATATGTTGACTTTTTAAGTAAAAGTTTGACCCGACATTTGACCTGCTTAGGATGGTGATCAGGGGAAACCCTTTTGGGGTTTTATTACCCATATAAATACCATTCTAAAACTACCTTTAATTCGAGATATGACTGAGTCATTAGTGACTAATCTCGAAGTCAAACCGTAATTACGACGGTTTGACTTTTAGCTAATTAACTAAGCTAAACACAACCAAATAAGAACTAGCAGACTTACAATAGTCCAATGCACGACTTATGATCAGAAGGGAGAGTTCCTTAGCTCCAGAAATGCTCCAATTGATCAGATGGAAGTGTGAGAATGAATGTTGCATAAGTGGCCTTTATATAGCACTTTGATCCACCATAACAAGTTGACAACTGAGTCTAGGATCAACCACAACCATCCAACACTTGTCCCTAATGCCCTAGCACAGTTAGGGGTCGCCCACCATGTGAGAAATGCGTTTCAAAGCCGAGTTTCCGCGAATACAGGGGTCTGTCCCCGTTTTCTGTATCTGGGGGCCGGAAGCGGCCCGCTTCCCATTTGCCCTAAACCAATGCGGGCCGCATGGGCCTGCGAAATCAGAATTTTGATTTTCTTTTGTTTTCTAACTTGACCTTTGGTAAATTTGAAAGGGTAATTAGGTTTTTACTTGCCATTTGACCCCTTGTAATATACCCACAAGGACTTTAGGACTTATACCCACTTTGCCAAGTCCCTGAACACTTCCGGTTAACCCGAAAAGCCTTAACTTTCAACGTTAACACTTTAACCCTTCGCACACGAATTTGGTCATAACTTTCTCATACGATAACGAAACGTTATGAAATTTTAATCGTATATTCTAGTGAGCATAATTAGTATTTACAAAGCTTCGGGTTTGTCCAGAGGTCACTCAGAGGTATATTTTTAAACATGTTGACACATTTAACCCCTGTAGTTTGTAATTACTCACTTTTCGCTTCGTATGATCCATGATTTATTCGTTTGAAGGTATGAGCATCGTGTAGGGTTAATATACAATATAATTATTCACAGTTGACACTTAGAATACGTATATTCACATACTTTCCACGTTTGTCAACTTTAGTCCTTCTATAATATTTCCTTCACACGTTTAAACATTATGACACGTGTCAACACATTATAGGACGGTAATTTTCCGAGGTGTTACAATCGGCCATTAAAACTTGGATTGCTTTTTCAGACTGCTTCAGTTGGACATGCCTAAGTTTTCCTTTATAGTATATCATATTTTTAACTACTTAAAAATGGAGGGAGACTTTTAGTCACAATGCTAGCTGGTTAGAGGCGTTCTCAGTGAGTTTTTTGTTTTGTAGAGTTAAGGTTTTCTCAATGTGCCTTTTGTTTTGTGTGGAATAAGTGATCGGCTAATGCTCTGATTGTTTAATAAACCTGTTGACTGAAAATTTGGATTTCTAGGGTTCTTAGTTTGAATTTGGGGATTTTGAATATTTGCTGAAGGTATATGTTACTGATATCCTTGTGAGTATACAATATCACCCTTTGATTATTAATTGGTTTTGCTTATATTAATCATTGAACAAACTGGTTAAACTGGTGGATGGGGTTGATTAAGAAAATCAAGAAACACATTGTATTAGATGATTTCCCAGATTGGACTTTGATGCACACAAGGTGTTTGTCACTCCCGCTGCATCGCGCGGGTAAATGGCTAGTATATATGTATATATATTCATGTTGTTAACTTGCACTATATTATATAGCTTCTGCTTCTGAACTACTATAGCAGCTCATTGTTAATTGTTTACACTAGTGATTACAGATTTTTGAGAATGGAAAATACACAAGATTTGGAGGAAAATCAGACTAATGAGGTTAAAGTAGAAAAAGAAACGCGTGAGGAGATGCTTTCAAGGCACAGGTAAACTTATTGAGTTTTTTAGATAATCAATGTTTTAAATATATTGTTATACTATATTACTACTATGATAATCTTGTCTTTTAAATAAGAGTAAAGTACATGGATGGTCCTTGTGGTTTATATGCGTATACGCTTACGGGTCTAACTTCTAAGAGCCGTGAATCATATGCTAATGCTGGCATCATTGTTGAACAGGTGATCATATCTTTGAAGTTTCCTTAAGTTTTTCCACTTTAAGTTTGTGTATCTTGATAAAAATTAGTTAGTTACTTTATGGTCATCAAATGGAAGGCTCTGTAAGTTGTGAAGTTCAAATGGCATCCTGGTGCCATGAATGGCTACAAGTGATTCATTATTTATTCGTAAGTTTTATTTTTTGTACTACCTCGACTCACATTATAGATTTAATGGTTTGCTGACCTGCTCAGTCTAGAAGATAATTTCGTACATGTTTTAATTAGTCGTAAAATTTTAAACGGTTGAAGCTTTGTTTTTTTTTTTGTTTTGTTTATTATAAAGGGCCTTAACGTTGTTTATTTTGCTATTCTTTGTTGATTCAGATGGAGATATATTGTATGGGCATGCACATGATCTCCACAACGGATAATGCTCTCAGTTCAAGTGGTAATTTCCTTCTTGAGCATATAGTTAACTGAAAGAATGAATTTGTGATCCAAATGGGGTTATTGATATATATTGGATTTCTGTACCAAATCGTGCATGGCATTATCCTACAATTATTTACCTGTAATGTTGATCGCAAAAGTCTATTCTACCTGGATGTTAATTTTAGAAGGCTAAGGTACCAAGGTCTTGCTATATAAACCCAAAATCACGCTCATTGCCTTTCTTATCCATTGGGCTAGTGCTATTGGTAAAACCATATCAAATTTTTACCTATTTATTGTCATTGGTCTAATGTAAACCTTTGCATCCATCTTACAGGGCATTGACCTCATTTTTTCATGCAATCACTTCTCTGTAAATAATATGGTAACTTTTGTATGGATAATATTGAAAATAGGCGATTTGACCTTAGAAGTCAAACTGACTTTTTTCTTTATTCTAGAATTGTATAAGCAGCTAATTAGTTTCATAAATTCTGATTATGCTGGCCATTAATATTTCACTTTGCATTGGTTTTATTAGATCGAAAGGTTGAATGTGATTATCCAAGATATAGTGAAAGAAAAAGGAGAAAAAGAAAAAGAAAGGTTGAATGATATTATTGCGGGATTGGTGGTGGAAAAAGAGAAATATAAGGCGGAGAAAGAGGCTATGAATGAAAGAATGGCAAACATTGAACAATGCTAAAGGCTAGGTTTCAAAACGTATAATCATCGACTTAGGTTTCAAACGTTTAAACACTTTGTTTTGACTATGTATTTTGTTATGGTAACTTTGGTATTTGATGTTTCAAGTGAAATGTTTTATATAAATGTGAAAGTTTGATAATATGTAAATTTTAAAATTGACATTATATACAGGTTAAAATAGAAAATGGCTGAAATTAATTAATAAAAAATAAAAAAAATTGCGACCGCTATTGCGGTCACAATTTTTCAAAAGGCAAGTGGTCGCAAAACGGTCGCAGTTTGTAAAAAGGCATGCGGTCGGAATACGGTCGCATCAAGACCGTCGCAACCGAAGTCCCACAAAACCAGGAACAGTCGCAATATTTGTGACCATTATTAAAGTCGCAAAACCCAGGTCGCAAACGATAGTAGCAGTCGCAACTTAGTCGGAATAGAGCAATTGCGACGGGTGTTTTTCCAATCGCAGTTTCGGTCGGAAAACGGTCGCAACAGGGCAATTGCGACTGGTTTGCGACCAAAATTGCGGTCGGAAAAACCTAGTTTTCTAGTAGTGGTAGCGAGCAAGCCTAAAGATAGGATCTTTGTGTATTATGCAGATCACGGAGGCCCTGGATTACTAGGTATTGTATTTCCATGTTTTTGTTATGGGTCATGCTATTTACACACGGTGAAAATTATTTTCACACCTCAAAGCGACGCGCTATGGCCATAGCGGGGCGCTTAGCACGACAAAAGGTGATTTGACTGACGTTTGAGACATAAGTTGCTGTTTGAAAGACATAAAGCTGAAACGAGGTTTCAGCGTCTCGTGAACCCTAAGCGCCGCGCTATGGCCATAGCGCGGCGCTTCGACCCCAAATTTTTACTTTTAAAAGCTGCTCAGACACAACATTTAGCGTTCGAGACATAAAGCACTCAATATGTTGTTTACAAACATACGGGGGTTTTGTTGTTTGTCGATTTCTAAATTACTTGTGTTTCTTCAAAATAACGCGCGGTTTTGCTGTATTAGTTACGTGTCTTGAAAAAACGATGTCGTGGTTAAGAAACTATCTTTTCAGTCAATATTCTAACGAGTCAGTTGTTCCTGATTCTTACGAGGGGACCGCTATTTCTGACTCGTATGAGAAACCAGTCTCGTCCAACTTGAGGGAGGCAGAGGTTGTATCTGGCATTCGTTATCGTGATAACACGGTGAAGCTGGATTTGAATACCCTTGTGGAGGACCCTTACGCACAACAAGGTTATTCGAATTTCGGTTACGGTGGCGAGCACAGCTTTGTACAGCAGGAGTGTTATCCAAACCACAGTTACGGTTGTCAACAGAGCTTTGAACATCAAGTCTATTCGGACCTCGGTGACGATGGTAAGCCGGAGGATGTGTCTGTTGATGAGGAAGGCTGTTACCCGGTTACATTTTCGTTTGATACAACGCAGACCTTTTCGTCACGTAAAGAGTTGGTGCGTTGGGTACAAGACACGACAAAAGACAATGGTTACCTCATTGTGATTAAGAGGTTGAATAAAAGAGGACAGAATTACAAGATTTGGTTTCAATGTACTTTTGGTGGGGAGCATAAGAGTATAGCTACACAGAGGAAAACGGGTAGCAAGAAAATAGGCTGCCCGTTCGAGATGATCGGGTTTTCTGAGTCATTCGGAAGTGTTTGGAGGATCGAGGTGATGAAGGCGAAGCATAACCACACTCCTATTGAAAACTTAGAGGGTCACGCGTATGCGAGAAGGCTTTCTTCGGAGGATACAAAACTGGTTAAGGAGCTGGCAGAGCAAGATATTCCCAACCAAAGTATCTGGCGAACGCTGACGAAAAACAATCCGGCTAGAAAGCTTATTCCGAAAGATATACACAACGCTGTTCAGAAGATCAACGCCGGAAAAAATGTCGGTAAGTCTCCGATGCAAAAACTTGAAAACATTCTTCTCGAAAAAGATTACACTTATTACATGCGCACGAATGAGATATCGAACGCAGTTGAAGATGTCTTCTTTGTTCACAAAAAATCATTCACTATGTGGTGTGCCTTCCCGCATGTGCTAATGATTAACGCCACCTACAAAACGAACATGTACAACCTGCCATTTGTTCAGGTCGTAGGCATGACGTCGACAAACAAATCGTTTACGACTGCTTGTGCGGTAATTTCCGCTGAGAAGTTAGAGAACTACCTATGGGTGTTGCAGAGGATTAACTCTATGCTGGTAGGATGTATGGAACCGCGCGTGATTTTAACAGACAGGGAATTTGCGCTAATTAACGCGTGTGAACAAGTTTTTCCAAAAGCGCAGAAGTATCTTTGTCGGTTCCATATTCAACAAAATATTAATAAGAACAGCAAGAGGAAATTCTCTGACAAGCAGTGGAAAGAATTCGTACGTACATTTTGGACGTTGTGCGAGTCTACGACCGAGGAAATATACAGGTATAACTTGGAAAACCTTGAAGCACAGCTGAAAGAAGATGGCCGTGAACGTGAGTATTTCTTACATAATTATGTTCAAATTTTATATAATAACAAAAACTGACTATTTACGTTTTTTAATTTCAGAGATTTTTGATTATTTAATGAAATCCTGGTTAGATCCGTACCGTGAAAAGTTTGTATCTTGCTGGATTAACAAAACTATTAACTTTCACCAAACTACGACCAATAGGGTTGAGGGCATGCATGCAACACTAAAAAGTCACTTTCCAAGTCATCGCAACACACTGGATAAACTTGTACTGTATGTTGATCATGTTGTTGATAGACAATACACCGAGATTAGAAGTAGCTTTGAAACAAGCCTCCAAAAAGTGATGAAGCACCACAAGGATCATCCCATGCTTGCATATATTCTCAGAAAGGTTTCAATATTTGCGATTGAGCTTTTGAATATGGAACTAAAACATAAGGAAGACGGGTTGAGAGCCTACGGTGCAAGCTGTGGTTGCCAACTTTTTACCAGCTGTGGTTTGCCATGTGCCTGTCGTTTGGAAAAGTTGGAAAATAACGGTAATTAATATTTTTGACCTTTCTCGTTATGATTTTGCCACCTAATTTATTTTCGTCCACTGGTCAGCAAATCCGTATCAATTTGATAGACGTGTTCTGGAAGAAGCTTGACTTCAAGCCTGCAAGGAATAAGATAGAGGATATCGATGTAGACGCGGAATTTGAAAAATTGAAACAACAGATCGATCCAACACCCCCTCAAGTGAAAAGGAGCTTCTTTGAAAAGTTTCAGCAAATCCTCAATCCAGGGAACAATAACAAAAAACCTCCTGTTGTTCTGAAGAAAACTTGTGGTCGCCCAACATTGAAAACGCAGGAACAAAGGAAGGTTGAAGCCGCTAGAAAAAGCTCGTACATTCCGTCGGAAGAAACTTGGGTCGAGGCCTCAGACGATCTTCCCCGTCACAGCTCGTACGTATCATCCCAAGATTCTAGAAGACAAAAGAATACCAAACCGCTCAACCTACACCCTGATTTCCCGATGATCAAGCTCGGCCCTAAGACGGATATAGCGATCCGCAACTACGCATCTCAGATTCCCAAAGTGATCCATCCATACATCGTGAGAATAAAGGACGTGAAACCAGATGGTCATTGTGGGTTTCGATCGGTGGCTGTTGGGTTAGGAGTGAAACAAAATACGTATTTGATGATCCGGAAACAACTTATAATGGAGTTACGTATGAACGAATCGCTTTGGAGGCAGGTTTTCGATCCGGAAAACATAGGACATTATGATGCGCTGGTTAGACTGATCGATTTCAAGGGGGTGGGACGAGCAGCTATCGAAAATTACATGACGATGCCTGAGACGGGGTTTCTTATTGCCCAACGATATGGTGTGATTGTTCACACCTTCGACATTCGTGGGAACGATACAATTTTCCCTCTGCTGGGCGGGCCAAACGAAGGTGAGCAACCTCACCTGGTGGTTGCGGTTGTGTTCGTCGACGGTGGGCATTTCATACATGTAGAGCTTGGAGGTTGTTATCCAATGCCTCCCCCAAACCCACTCTGGACAGCGAACAGAACAGAGCGCGCAACAGCCTGGCATACATTATACAGGGATCAGATCAACGCGTACGAAATGCTTACGTATCGTCCCCCTGACCTTAATGTAACCCCATATGTTCAAGATGTATGTTAAATGTGTTTAATAATAATCACGTTAATTCTTTTACAGTCCAAGAGTACGTTTGTGTTTCTTCAATATATGCGTTACATCACGTTAAAAACCGAATGTCACCGACACGACCCAATCAGATTCAATAGGCACTTGTACGACCCAAAATGACAATATACATCATAATACTACAATTAATGAAAAAATACGTCATGTACATGTACGGTAGGCGGCTGATACACAGAAGACTACTCATAGGAGTACTTGTGCTTTCAAACCAAAATGATACGATATAATGGAATACGACATCACACGTAACCGATTTGATCCGGAACTTGCAGTATAGTCCATATATATTAAAAAATGATGTATAATGGAAAAAGCGTAAAATTTAGACTATTATCGACGCGTTTGTGAATTAAAAACAATTTTAAAAAATTTAAAAAAGGCCCTAAGCGCTGCGCTTTGACCTAAGAGGGGCGCTTTGCCCGGAAATTTGAACTGAAGCGCACCGATTTGGCCATAGCGGTGCGCTTTGCTCCCTCGTTTAACCTGAAGCGGGGCAGCTTCTTCCCCATTTCATCAACAAACACAAACACACACACAAAGGTGCGATTACACACACTTGGGCTACGATCTTCTTTTTCAAGATTTCAAACGCTAAAAGGTAAGATTGAACATCCTTTATCGTTTTGGTTAAATAGTTATGTTTGAGATTGGTTTGATTGGGCGGGTTTTGATCGGTTGCTGGGTTCTGTTTTTGAAAACGAAGAACCAAAGCGCCGCGCCGAGGCCAAAGCGGGGCGCTTTGGTTCATGTTTAATTTTTTTTCTATTATTTATTTATTATTATTTATTGTTTGAATTGTTTAATAATATTATTTGTTTATTATCTTTTATTTAATATTATTTGTGTATTTGAATTGTTTAATAATATTATGTGTTTATTATCTTTTATTTAATATTATTTGTGTATTAGAATTATTAATAATAACTTGTATTTGATATTGTTTAATATTGTATTTGTATTTAAACGTGCAGGGATGGATTCCGATCACGAGGAGGAGATTGAGCATATGGAGGAGGCTGAGGTAGAGGAGGTATGTCCGTACCTGCAGTTTGAGCAGGGGTCACGGGCGGCGAGGAGATGCGCTAGGTTGCGCACCATGGAGATTGGGGGGCATGTAGGGATAGACTAGGACCTGCTGGAGATCGTGGGAGAGGCCGCGCGGACGCGTGATATAGTTGGACTAGATACTCCTTGGTCGCGCCTATTTCAGATAGCGATGGAGGACTCGTACCGTGAGCTTACGGTCGAGTTTCTTTCTACGTTTACATACGCGCCGCATCCGGCGGATTACGTGGAGGACCCGGATTTTCCAGTCCACGAGGTTACATTCTGTCTCGCCGGTCAGCAGTTTCAGATGAGTGTGCGGGAGTTTGCTGTCCATACAGGTTTGTACACAGAGCCCGAGCTTGATACTGATTTATATACGCAGGGGGTTAGGGCGATGGACAGGCAGACGCTTATCAGTTTCTGGAGGGCCATTTCAAGGGTTCCCTTTGGGAAATCCTGGCAAAAGGCCACCACCATTAAAGAGCCCTTGTACCGATACCTGCACCATATTATCGCGTCATCTATCGTGCCGCGGGGTACCAGCAGTGAGAAGGTCAACCTCAGTGACCTTTTCTTTCTATACTGCCTACTTCGCGGCCAGACCTGCGATCTAGCAGCCTGCCTGGCAGATTACTTTGCAGGTGCATACCACCGGCAGCTCCGTGGGCAGCTGCACGGTGGCTCATACATCATCGCCATTGCACGCTCGCTAGGGCTCGTGCCCGAGAGTGATCCGGAGCTGTCCGATCCGATCCCGTCAACCAGGTTGGGCCGCGCGTCAGTATCTAGCATGTAGATCACCCGTACCTTTGATGTTGGTCTAAGGTTTAGGGGCCGTGACGGGCAGATTTGGCATGCGGAGGAGTTGCCGGAGGTCATCCCGGTTGTTATTGAGCTGAGGGATGGAGTGTTAGCCCCTGCTCATGTTCAGGAGGCCGCTCGGCAGGCTCAGCTACAGGCTCTGGGCCTCGATCAGCCTCAGGGCCAGCCTCAGGCTCAGGCTCAGCCTCAGCCTCAGGCTCAGGCTCAGGCTCAGCCTCAGCCTCAGGCTCAGCCTGTATTCGAGGATCCGGCTCAGGAGGAGCGTGTCGAGGAGATCCCGGTACCACCAGTTCAGCCACCTCCTGAGCCGCCACAATATCCGCAGCACGTTTACGCTGTGTAACACCTCGAAAATTTACGTCCTATAATGTCTTGACACGTGTCATAACCTTTGAACGTGTGAAAGAATGTTCTTGAAGGACTAAAGTTGACAAACAATGAAACTGTGTAAATATAAGGGTTCAAAGTGTCAACAATGAATAAATATACTTTACAATAACCCTACATGATGTTTATAACCTTAAACGAATGGATCATGGATCATACGAAGCGAATTGTTAAAAAAAAAGTGAGAGATTACAAACTACAGGGGTTAAATGTGTCAACATGTTAAGATATACCTCTGAGTGACCTTATAGCAAACCCGAAGCCTTGTAACGATTAATTATGCTCACTAGAATGCACCATAAAAATTTCACCAAGTTTCGTTGCTGTATGAGAAAGTTGTGATAAAATTCGTGTGTGAGGGTTAGAATCGTCAACATTGAAAATTTGGGCTTTTCGGGTGATCACAAAGTTACCCGAGGACTTCACAAAGTGGGTATAAGTTTTAAAGCCCCCATATGTTAATCTTCAAGCCTCTAAATGCAAGAAATACTGAGAAAACGACCTTTCGGGGGACCAAGGACCAAAATGCAATTAAAGAAAACATGTTAACCTGATTTCAGCCTCCATGCGGCCCGCGTTAGAATTGCTTAAACTTGAAGCGGGCCGCGTCCCACCTGCAGATGCATAAAACACAGGCAGCTGCCTGTACAGCCGGTTTAACCGACTTAAAACTCAAAATTTCGATTCTATGGGCTGCCTAAAGTGGTTTATAGCCTATAGAAGACACATGTATTCATCCATGATCATTAGTAGACTTGTTTGGCAACAATCTAAGGTGATTACAATCACTAGATAAGGCCTCATTTTGTCAACTTTGTGTTCATCCATTCCCATTCTTCATCTGAACGTTTCTGAAGCATAAAGACCATTCTCAAGCATCCTAAATCGATCATTAGACTCATGTAAGTATGCTTAACCTTCTCTAATTCAGTTTTGATTAGTATTTAGCTTAAAAGTCAAACCGTCGTAACTACGGTTTGACTTAGCAATTAAAAACAAATGGTCCAGCGATTAGGCAAAGTTAAGGTTGTTATAAGTTGGTAATTATGTGGGCTTTAAACCCTTAAAAGGGCACCCACTGATTCCAATCCTAACTAGGTTGTTTGTCGAGTCAAACTTCTTTCGAAAAAGTCAACAGAATCATAAATCGTGAAATTAATGATACAGAAGGCGTGTAACCTGTTTTATCATTCATACAACTTGTAAATAAGTATAATAACTTGTCTAAGCTTGTTTGATTCGACAACTTTCTGTTTTGAACCGATTCGGAACCGAAAGACGCAAAAGTTTGACTTTTGCTTTGACCTCAGTTCTGACCCGGTTTTGATAGGTTTAGACATGCCTTAAAGTTCCATTAGGACCTAGTTACAATTTAGTATAATCCTCTGCGTTTATACTACTCGAATCCGTAACTATCCGACATATCCGTTAAATGCCTAAATATTGACCATATTGCCCTTATAGCCATAAAACGAGATTTTTAGAAATATGAAAGTACAATAATCTTAGTTACTGATTATTGAACATGTCTGCAAAATTTCACGTCAATCGGAAGTCTAGATTAGGAGTTATGCTTAATGACGTAATTATAACGTTTATTAGTAATTAAACGGCGTCATTAGCGTAAAACCTATCTAAACCCAATTTTTACACCAAACCTTTTACCCACTGATGTAATATAATATTTTGGGATTTTTGAAGATTTTTAATTATTTTTAAACTGATCATAAGCTAGGATTATCGCCTTAATTCGGTAAATACCGAATATGCCCTTTTCGGCCATAAAATGAGTTTTACAAATCCTTTTGATGCCAATCCAATTGCTACTGATTTTAAATAATAAATTAAGTGTTTTGAACCTGTTTAACTGATCAGAAAACTCAGAATCATATTTAAACCCGTACGTCGCTTAAAACGGCTTTATACGCGTATTATACGCATAGTTTAAGTTTAAAACTATTTTGACATATAAGACTTATAACCAAATGTTATAACCTGTTAAAATAAACTATTTTACTGATGTAATCAGACCCGGATCACAGAAGATAAATTAATTCCTTTTATAATCTTTAAAATGACCAAAATACCCCTACGGGGCTTATTTATAGGTTAAACTCGTTTTGGGCATAATGGAAGGTATCCTACTGATATCACAACATATTTATGGCATGTTAACTTAGGAAACCTGTTTATAACTCTTATGGTTACCCGTTACGCCTCTTGCGCGTTCGGTTCGGTTTATGTAACAACTTTACATAAATTAGCCGAAACGGGTCAAACCTTATTAGTTTTATCTCAAAATCCAGAAGGTGTTTAGATTACCCATATTATACAAGTCCTCAAACTTGTCGGGTCTAAAACACTTTCTATTCCGGTCTTCGCTTAATCATGCGTTCGAACCGTATATTTCCTTAAGACTAACCGGTCAAAGCTTAGGCTTAATTAAAGACCCGTTAGCATTCTAATTGATTATTTATACCATCATTTCCAGACTAGAGCATTCCGGTAAATTGTACCTACGCTTACTTAAGTGAATACGGCTGAGTTATTATAATTTAAGACAGGAGCTAGCTCAGGTAAATACTCTTAACTTATTTTCCCTATTACGGGCTTGGGATACGGTAATATAAATACCGCATGTTCAGGTATGGGATTCAAAGACCAATGAGTCGGGAAATCCAAATAACCTGTTTTAATTCGTATTGCTTGACTGAAACATTGGGGATTAATTGACCGTGTCCTGGATATCCTTGACTCATTAAATTGCAATGGCCACGACCTAAGCACGGGGTGTAGGCATACACCTGACAGATGCCACATGTTTATACCAATATGGAATTCCCAATAGGGGAATAGTGGTGTGTCGGTTAATCATGAACCGGCATAGATCCGGGCCCCGCATGTAGAGCAAGTTATGTAAAACTGATAACATGAAATATAGTTTGTCCCAAGTATAAAAATATTAATTTTGCCTCTGTGCATTTTAATCAAGTATAAAAGATTAACTTTGCCTTGCGCATTTTAATCCAAGTGTCGAAACATTATTTGTGCCTTGTGCCTTAAATGCATTTTCTTAAACTCTTTTCAAATGAGTCGGTTGAGTGTATTTACCAGTGAAAACTGACGTATTTTCAAAAGTCTAAGTGGCAGGTACAAGTACGTAATAGGCTGGAAGCGGCTCAGGACGTTAATAAGGAATCTTGCAAGTTCTAGGCGTCTAAAGTCTGTTGAACAATGTTTACGTTTTATGATCCGCCTGTGGATCCTTTACCTTCCGTTGTAATACTTGGATATTACTTTATATTCAGATTGTAATATATTTATCTTTTGCTTCCGCTGTGCATTTAAATATTGTGTTGTTTGACTATTATGATATCAACTACGTCACGATACTCCCCACCGGGCCCACCGGTGACACGTGGAAATCCGGGGTGTGACAGGTTGGTATCAGAGCCAACACTGAGTGAATTAAACACTAGCCTTTTTGTGTTTAATCTCAGTTACACAGTTGCACATTCTTGAGTCTAGACGAGAACATAGGACAAATTCAAATTCGTTTCATTTTGTCCTTATTTGGTTCCTTTGTTATTTATACGATTAGCTCTTGCTTGGGCGAGTCATTTTCGGTAGAAGTCCCGATTAGGGCAACCATATACTTGTTAAGATTTTAAAGGAATGATTATATTTAAAATATCATTCCTATATTATAAGATCTACCATTATAATAAAATGGCAAAAATCTAAAAGGACAAGACCTAGCTTCGGGTCATATTAAGACCGGCCAAGATGGCAGTCCTCAATTTAGATTCAGATCCTTATTAACATCTCGATTTAAAATTTTGTTCTGCGTTAATTATTAAAAAGAATCTTAAAGGTAAACCTAGCCTATATTACAAGGCCAAGATGGTAGAACCTATTCAAGAGATTCAAATCCTTGTTAACACCTGTAACCTGTTAACATTCCTGGCAGACGTGGTTCGATAAAACCGCATGAGTCGTCCTTAAATTGGATTACTCCATTTTTTTTCCTTAACTAAAATAATCATCCCTTATAAGGGAAGTGCCTACGGGCTATACTTTATAATATTGTCAATACAACAATGACAGTTGTAGCCATTATGGTTCCTGTCTAAGGTGGTGGGCTATGCCCAAGCCTCATAGTTTGTATGATCAAGGCGATCCTGACTACTATCATCAAATGAAGATGATCATATTATAAACATCCATAAGTGATGAAATGCCTACGGGCCATACCTATTGTCCTAAGGGACAACAGACAGTCGATGTCTCTGACTCTCTGTCAAGAAAAGGTAATGAACTTTGATTCACACCTTAATGCCTCGATTCTATGAAATCATGGCTTATAAATTAAACTTGTCCATGTGACTAGGCCTTATGTACTAATAAAACTGTTATTGTTTTATAATTAGGATAAATTATATTAGAAATCCTAAATTAATGTGAGTAATAAATTAACCAAAGATGGTCTACGTTTACCACGGTTAATAAATTGCCATAAAAGACAATTCTATAATAAACTCACAAATAAATTATTGTCGATATGTAACAGTTCAAGCTACATGGCAGACTCAAATGAGGTCAACAGTCACCCAGGGAGAGAGCATGATAATGCCCGAGTAAATGTAGTGGGTGCAGAATTACAGGCCATGATAGATGATGCCGTTAATCGAGCTATGGATAGACAGCTCCATGAATCAGGTGGTAACCATACAAGGACCCAATCTGCACCACACACTAGAACACCCTCCAGGACCCACACTGCCCACAACAGTAATTCTCACCACTCATCAAACCAGAGGAGTGCTCCATCTCAAAGAGTCGTACGGAATCAAGAACCCCGTAATAAGGGTTGCTCTTATAAGTACTTCGTATCGTGCAAACCCAGGGATTTTACTGGGGAAAAAGGAGCAGTAGATTGCCTGACTTGGATGGACGAGATGGATACGGTTGTGGATATCAGTGGTTGCAATGAAAGGGATATTGTGAAATTTGTGTCACAGTCTTTCAAGGGAGAAGCATTAGCTTGGTGGAAATCTTTGATCCAAGCTACAGGGAAAGTCCCGTTATATAATATGACCTGGGAACAGTTCATGACGCTGATCAAAGAAAACTACTGCCCTCAACACGAGGTTGAGAAGATTGAGACTGAATTCTTGACATTAGTCATGGAGAACTTAGATTGTCAAGCATACCTTACAAGTTTCAATACCAAGTCTCGATTGGTTCCTTATTTGGTCACACCGGAACCAAAGCGAATTGCTCGCTTCATTGGGGGTTTAGCCCCAGAAATAAAGGCAAGTGTGAAAGCATCGAGACCTACTACCTTCAGGTCAGCGGCAGAATTGTCGCTATCTCTCACACTCGATGTGGTTAGAAACAAGGCTGCCAAGGCCTCTGAAGATGGGAAGCGTAAAAGGGAGGAGAATAACTCCCAGAATCCTAAGAAGAACAAATCCGAGTTCAACAATGACCAACAGGATTCCGACAAGAAGCCTACATGCAAAACCTGCAAAAGAAGACACTGGGGACAGTGTCGATCAAACCAAAAGATAAAGCAATGTGGCATCTGCAAAAGAACTGGCCACCAGTCCCATGAATGTAGGGACATAAAGAATGCAAGCTGTTTCCGCTGTGGCGAAAAGGGCCACATCAGTACAAATTGCCCTGAGGCTGCCAAGGAAGGAGCAGCTAAGTTTGGGAAGGATAAGAAAGAGAACGCCTAAACTAGCGGTTGAATGCCAGAGGCAGTGCATCTCAATAATAACATTAGTTACGTCTTTATCTTTTTGCATCAATTGTATTTGCTTAGTACTTTACGTTAATGCAGAGGATAATAAACCTTTTAGCAAACTTTTGGTTACATTTATAAGAACTCCAGATATTAAATGTAAGGTATAAGTTACCAATGGATTCTATAATAACCATCCCTCCCATCCTCGAAGATAATCCGTTCATAAGAATCTGGAATACTCTTCTCCAAAAAGAGTACGACAATATATATTATTTTATTTTATTTTCTCATTGTTTTCTATCTCCTGCGAATGCCAAACTATGTTTGATAAAGATGCCATATGAGGATTGGCGTGTCTTAGTGTGTCCCATAGATTGCTTCCATGCCTGATCAGTATGGAGGTTTAATGCATGGAACCCCTGAGATATCCCAATGGTCATATTGTACTAAAGTCGACTAGTAGTATTCAAAGAAGATATCCAATATAAAAATGTCCTTATAAGTATCTCTACTTAGGGCATCCTTGCAATAGTAAAGAGAATGTGTCATTTATCTGACACCGACATCGATAGATGAACCAAAGCCTGAGAATACGGACACCTCTGACATCGCTATAGGTCATTATGATCTTCTTTATAAGAATTACCATGTTTACCTCCTGAGAGGCAAGAGGATGTTAGGACAAACATCCCGCTTAGGGCCGCAATTATTGTAAGAGCCATATATCAGTTAGTACCAAGGGAATAGGAAGAACTAAGAGCCAAATCGATAAGTTTTTAGAGAAGGTTCATAAAGCCAAAATTTAAAATTTCTAAGAACTCAAATTTTTAGTAAATAAGAAAGACGGTTCATCTTGCTTATGCATTGATCACCGCAACCATATTTAGGCAACAATTAAGAATCGCCATTAGCTGCCCAGGATCGTCGAATTGTTCGACTAGCGGCAAGGATTAACTATTCCTTAATATTAGTTTTGAGCAGTGGTTGGAATAACCATCTCACCTTAAAATAAGCTTTTCTATTATAATTGATAAGTAAGTATTAAGGCTACTCCTTTGGAGACCTTGTATAGATGGAATGTTAAATATCTATTGTTAGATAGAGAATTGGTAAGTCCAATTATCAAGATCTGAAAGTTGCCTGGGAGACAACAAATAAGATCATACAAATCCATAATCGATTGTAGGTTGCCAGTATACGGCAGGAAATCAAGGAGTTATGAGAATAGCAAACTTCCTAAGTTCTTGTTAAGAAATATGGTTTAACAAAAGATATCACCCAAGAAGGGTGTACCAAATTTGTGAAATTATCAGGCTAGTTAAGCTCTGAATATATGGAAATCATTCGAAGGAAATCGAATGTATCAAGATCAAGTAGCTTGTAAGCTAAAACCTACTTAAGGAGTTTGACGGAGCTCGCAATACATTGCACACTAGTGACTGAAGGATGTGTTCCGCCAATAAGTCAAGAAGCACTATCACATATTGATATGCAGAATTACGATATGATGAGCGTCCTGTATCGATTGAGGATCGACAGGTCAAGAAGCTCCAAAAGGATACATACGCCTAATATAAGAGCCACTTTGGGAGCTTGGAAAGACTCCAGATATGCTATAAAAGTTAAGTCCCTTATGCGACAAAGAGTGCTTCCAGCATTTTAACAAATCTCGAGGTCGAGATTTCTTTTAAGGGGGTGAGGATGTAACACCTTGAAAATTTACGTCCTATAATGTCTTGACACGTGTCATAACCTTTGAACGTGTGAAAGAATGTTCTTGAATGACTAAAGTTGACAAACAATGAAACTGTGTAAATATAAGGGTTCAAAGTGTCAACAATGAATAAATATACTTTACAATAACCCTACATGATGTTTATAACCTTAAACGAATGGATCATGGATCATACGAAGCGAATTGTTAAAAAAAAAGTGAGAGATTACAAACTACAGGGGTTAAATGTGTCAACATGTTAAGATATACCTCTGAGTGACCTTATAGCAAACCCGAAGCCTTGTAACGATTAATTATGCTCACTAGAATGCACCATAAAAATTTCACTAAGTTTCGTTGCCGTACGAGAAAGTTGTGATAAAATTCGTGTGTGAGGGTTAGAATCGTCAACATTGAAAATTTGGGCTTTTCGGGTGATCACAAAGTTACCCGAGGACTTCACAAAGTGGGTATAAGTTTTAAAGCCCCCATATGTTAATCTTCAAGCCTCTAAATGCAAGAAATACTAAGAAAACGACCTTTCGGGGGACCAAGGACCAAAATGCAATTAAAGAAAACATGTTAACCTGATTTCAGCCTCCATGCGGCCCGCGTTAGAATTGCTTAAACTTGAAGCGGGCCGCGTCCCACCTGCAGATGCATAAAACACAGGCAGCTGCCTGTACAGCTGGTTTAACCGACTTAAAACTCAAAATTTCGATTCTATGGGCTGCCTAAAGTGGTTTATAGCCTATAGAAGACACATGTATTCATCCATGATCATTAGTAGACTTGTTTGGCAACAATCTAAGGTGATTACAATCACTAGATAAGGCCTCATTTTGTCAACTTTGTGTTCATCCATTCCCATTCTTCATCTGAACATTTCTGAAGCATAAAGACCATTCTCAAGCATCCTAAATCGATCATTAGACTCATGTAAGTATGCTTAACCTTCTCTAATTCAGTTTTGATTAGTATTTAGCTTAAAAGTCAAACCGTCGTAACTACGGTTTGACTTAGCAATTAAAAACAAATGGTCCAGCGATTAGGCAAAGTTAAGGTTGTTATAAGTTGGTAATTATGTGGGCTTTAAACCCTTAAAAGGGCACCCACTGATTCCAATCCTAACTAGGTTGTTTGTCGAGTCAAACTTCTTTCGAAAAAGTCAACAGAATCATAAATCGTGAAATTAACGATACAGAAGGCGTGTAACCTGTTTTATCATTCATACAACTTGTAAATAAGTATAATAACTTGTCTAAGCTTGTTTGATTCGACAACTTTCTGTTTTGAACCGATTCGGAACCGAAAGACGCAAAAGTTTGACTTTTGCTTTGACCTCAGTTCTGACCCGGTTTTGATAGGTTTAGACATGCCTTAAAGTTCCATTAGGACCTAGTTACAAGTTAGTATAATCCTCTGCGTTTATACTACTCGAATCCGTAACTATCCGACATATCCGTTAAATGCCTAAATATTGACCATATTGCCCTTATAGCCATAAAACGAGATTTTTAGAAATATGATAGTACAATAATCTTAGTTACTGATTATTGAACATGTCTGCAAAATTTCACGTCAATCGGAAGTCTAGATTAGGAGTTATGCTTAATGACGTAATTATAACGTTTATTAGTAATTAAACGGCGTCATTAGCGTAAAACCTATCTAAACCCAATTTTTACACCAAACCTTTTACCCACTGATGTAATATAATATTTTGGGATTTTTGAAGATTTTTAATTATTTTTAAACTGATCATAAGCTAGGATTATCGCCTTAATTCGGTAAATACCGAATATGCCCTTTTCGGCCATAAAACGAGTTTTACAAATCCTTTTGATGCCAATCCAATTGCTACTGATTTTAAATAATAAATTAAGTCTTTTGAACCTGTTTAACTGATCAGAAAACTCAGAATCATATTTAAACCCGTACGTCGCTTAAAACGGCTTTATACGCGTATTATACGCATAGTTTAAGTTTAAAACTATTTTGACATATAAGACTTATAACCAAATGTTATAACCTGTTAAAATAAACTATTTTACTGATGTAATCAGACCCGGATCACAGAAGATAAATTAATTCCTTTTATAATCTTTAAAATGACCAAAATACCCCTACGGGGCTTATTTATAGGTTAAACTCGTTTTGGGCATAATGGAAGGTATCCTACTGATATCACAACATATTTATGGCATGTTAACTTAGGAAACCTGTTTATAACTCTTATGGTTACCCGTTACGCCTCTTGCGCGTTCGGTTCGGTTTATGTAACAAGTTTACATAAATTAGCCGAAACGGGTCAAACCTTATTAGTTTTATCTCAAAATCCAGAAGGTGTTTAGATTACCCATATTATACAAGTCTTCAAACTTGTCGGGTCTAAAACACATTCTATTCCGGTCTTCGCTTAATCATGCGTTCGAACCGTATATTTCCTTAAGACTAACCGGTCAAAGCTTAGGCTTAATTAAAGACCCGTTAGCATTCTAATTGATTATTTATACCATCATTTCTAGACTAGAGCATTCCGGTAAATTGTACCTACGCTTACTTAAGTGAATACGGCTGAGTTATTATAATTTAAGACAGGAGCTAGCTCAGGTAAATACTCTTAACTTATTTTCCCTATTACGGGCTTGGGATACGGTAATATAAATACCGCATGTTCAGGTATGGGATTCAAAGACCAATGAGTCGGGAAATCCAAATAACCTGTTTTAATTCGTATTGCTTGACTGAAACATTGGGGATTAATTGACCGTGTCCTGGATATCCTTGACTCATTAAATTGCAATGGCCACGACCTAAGCACGGGGTGTAGGCATACACCTGACAGATGCCACATGTTTATACCAATATGGAATTCCCAATAGGGGAATAGTGGTGTGTTGGTTAATCATGAACCGGCATAGATCCGGGCCCCGCATGTAGAGCAAGTTATGTAAAACTGATAACATGAAATATAGTTTGTCCCAAGTATAAAAATATTAATTTTGCCTCTGTGCATTTTAATCAAGTATAAAAGATTAACTTTTCCTTGCGCATTTTAATCCAAGTGTCGAAACATTATTTGTGCCTTGTGCCTTAAATGCATTTTCTTAAACTCTTTTCAAATGAGTCGGTTGAGTGTATTTACCAGTGAAAACTGACGTATTTTCAAAAGTCTAAGTGGCAGGTACAAGTACGTAATAGGCTGGAAGCGGCTCAGGACGTTAATAAGGAATCTTGCAAGTTCTAGGCGTCTAAAGTCTGTTGAACAATGTTTACGTTTTATGATCCGCCTGTGGATCCTTTACCTTCCGTTGTAATACTTGGATATTACTTTATATTCGGATTGTAATATATTTATCTTTTGCTTCCGCTGTGCATTTAAATATTGTGTTGTTTGACTATTATGATATCAACTACGTCACGATACTCCCCACCGGGCCCACCGGTGACACGTGGAAATCCGGGGTGTGACAGGTTGGTATCAGAGCCAACACTGAGTGAATTAAACACTAGCCTTTTTGTGTTTAATCTCAGTTACATAGTTGCACATTCTTGAGTCTAGACGAGAACATAGGACAAATTCAAATTCGTTTCATTTTGTCCTTATTTGGTTCCTTTGTTATTTATACGATTAGCTCTTGCTTGGGCGAGTCATTTTCGGTAGAAGTCCCGATTAGGGCAACCATATACTTGTTAAGATTTTAAAGGAATGATTATATTTAAAATATCATTCCTATATTATAAGATCTACCATTATAATAAAATGGCAAAAATCTAAAAGGACAAGACCTAGCTTCGGGTCATATTAAGACCGGCCAAGATGGCAGTCCTCAATTTAGATTCAGATCCTTATTAACATCTCGATTTAAAATTTTGTTCTGCGTTAATTATTAAAAAGAATCTTAAAGGTAAACCTAGCCTATATTACAAGGCCAAGATGGTAGAACCTATTCAAGAGATTCAAATCCTTGTTAACACCTGTAACCTGTTAACATTCCTGGCAGACGTGGTTCGATAAAACCGCATGAGTCGTCCTTAAATTGGATTACTCCATTTTTTTTCCTTAACTAAAATAATCATCCCTTATAAGGGAAGTGCCTACGGGCTATACTTTATAATATTGTCAATACAACAATGACAGTTGTAGCCATTATGGTTCCTGTCTAAGGTGGTGGGCTATGCCCAAGCCTCATAGTTTGTATGATCAAGGCGATCCTGACTACTATCATCAAATGAAGATGATCATATTATAAACATCCATAAGTGATGAAATGCCTACGGGCCATACCTATTGTCCTAAGGGACAACAGACAGTCGATGTCTCTGACTCTCTGTCAAGAAAAGGTAATGAACTTTGATTCACACCTTAATGCCTCGATTCTCTGAAATCATGGCTTATAAATTAAACTTGTCCATGTGACTAGGCCTTATGTACTAATAAAACTGTTATTGTTTTATAATTAGGATAAATTATATTAGAAATCCTAAATTAATGTGAGTAATAAATTAACCAAAGATGGTCTACGTTTACCACGGTTAATAAATTGCCATAAAAGACAATTCTATAATAAACTCACAAATAAATTATTGTCGATATGTAACAGTTCAAGCTACATGGCAGACTCAAATGAGGTCAACAGTCACCCAGGGAGAGAGCATGATAATGCCCGAGTAAATGTAGTGGGTGCAGAATTACAGGCCATGATAGATGATGCCGTTAATCGAGCTATGGATAGACAGCTCCATGAATCAGGTGGTAACCATACAAGGACCCAATCTGCACCACACACTAGAACACCCTCGAGGACCCACACTGCCCACAACAGTAATTCTCACCACTCATCAAACCAGAGGAGTGCTCCATCTCAAAGAGTCGTACGGAATCAAGAACCCCGTAATAAGGGTTGCTCTTATAAGTACTTCGTATCGTGCAAACCCAGGGATTTTACTGGGGAAAAAGGAGCAGTAGATTGCCTGACTTGGATGGACGAGATGGATACGGTTGTGGATATCAGTGGTTGCAATGAAAGGGATATTGTGAAATTTGTGTCACAGTCTTTCAAGGGAGAAGCATTAGCTTGGTGGAAATCTTTGATCCAAGCTACAGGGAAAGTCCCGTTATATAATATGACCTGGGAACAGTTCATGACGCTGATCAAAGAAAACTACTGCCCTCAACACGAGGTTGAGAAGATTGAGACTGAATTCTTGACATTAGTCATGGAGAACTTAGATTGTCAAGCATACCTTACAAGTTTCAATACCAAGTCTCGATTGGTTCCTTATTTGGTCACACCGGAACCAAAGCGAATTGCTCGCTTCATTGGGGGTTTAGCCCCAGAAATAAAGGCAAGTGTGAAAGCATCGAGACCTACTACCTTCAGGTCAGCGGCAGAATTGTCGCTATCTCTCACACTCGATGTGGTTAGAAACAAGGCTGCCAAGGCCTCTGAAGATGGGAAGCGTAAAAGGGAGGAGAATAACTCCCAGAATCCTAAGAAGAACAAATCCGAGTTCAACAATGACCAACAGGATTCCGACAAGAAGCCTACATGCAAAACCTGCAAAAGAAGACACTGGGGACAGTGTCGATCAAACCAAAAGATAAAGCAATGTGGCATCTGCAAAAGAACTGGCCACCAGTCCCACGAATGTTGGGACATAAAGAATGCAAGGTGTTTCCGCTGTGGCGAAAAGGGCCACATCAGTACAAATTGCCCTAAGGCTGCCAAAGAAGGAGCAGCTAAGTTTGGGAAGGATAAGAAAGAGAACGCCTAAACTAGCGGTTGAATGCCAGAGGCAGTGCATCTCAATAATAACATTAGTTACGTCTTTATCTTTTTGCATCAATTGTATTTGCTTAGTACTTTACGTTAATGCAGAGGATAATAAACCTTTTAGCAAACTTTTGGTTACATTTATAAGAACTCCAGATATTAAATGTAAGGTATAAGTTACCAATGGATTCTATAATAACCATCCCTCCCATCCTCGAAGATAATCCGTTCATAAGAATCTGGAATACTCTTCTCCAAAAAGAGTACGACAATATATATTATTTTATTTTATTTTCTCATTGTTTTCTATCTCCTGCGAATGCCAAACTATGTTTGATAAAGATGCCATATGAGGATTGGCGTGTCTTAGTGTGTCCCATAGATTGCTTCCATGCCTGATCAGTATGGAGGTTTAATGCATGGAACCCCTGAGATATCCCAATGGTCATATTGTACTAAAGTCGACTAGTAGTATTCAAAGAAGATATCCAATATAAAAATGTCCTTATAAGTATCTCTACTTAGGGCATCCTTGCAATAGTAAAGAGAATGTGTCATTTATCTGACACCGACATCGATAGATGAACCAAAGCCTGAGAATACGGACACCTCTGACATCGCTATAGGTCATTATGATCTTCTTTATAAGAATTACCATGTTTACCTCCTGAGAGGCAAGAGGATGTTAGGACAAACATCCCGCTTAGGGCCGCAATTATTGTAAGAGCCATATATCAGTTAGTACCAAGGGAATAGGAAGAACTAAGAGCCAAATCGATAAGTTTTTAGAGAAGGTTCATAAAGCCAAAATTTAAAATTTCTAAGAACTCAAATTTTTAGTAAATAAGAAAGACGGTTCATCTTGCTTATGCATTGATCACCGCAACCATATTTAGGCAACAATTAAGAATCGCCATTAGCTGCCCAGGATCGTCGAATTGTTCGACTAGCGGCAAGGATTAACTATTCCTTAATATTAGTTTTGAGCAGTGGTTGGAATAACCATCTCACCTTAAAATAAGCTTTTCTATTATAATTGATAAGTAAGTATTAAGGCTACTCCTTTGGAGACCTTGTATAGATGGAATGTTAAATATCTATTGTTAGATAGAGAATTGGTAAGTCCAATTATCAAGATCTGAAAGTTGCCTGGGAGACAACAAATAAGATCATACAAATCCATAATCGATTGTAGGTTGCCAGTATACGGCAGGAAATCAAGGAGTTATGAGAATAGCAAACTTCCTAAGTTCTTGTTAAGAAATATGGTTTAACAAAAGATATCACCCAAGAAGGGTGTACCAAATTTGTGAAATTATCAGGCTAGTTAAGCTCTGAATATATGGAAATCATTCGAAGGAAATCGAATGTATCAAGATCAAGTAGCTTGTAAGCTAAAACCTACTTAAGGAGTTTGACGGAGCTCGCAATACATTGCACACTAGTGACTGAAGGATGTGTTCCGCCAATAAGTCAAGAAGCACTATCACATATTGATATGCAGAATTACGATATGATGAGCGTCCTGTATCGATTGAGGATCGACAGGTCAAGAAGCTCCAAAAGGATACATACGCCTAATATAAGAGCCACTTTGGGAGCTTGGAAAGACTCCAGATATGCTATAAAAGTTAAGTCCCTTATGCGACAAAGAGTGCTTCCAGCATTTTAACAAATCTCGAGGTCGAGATTTCTTTTAAGGGGGTGAGGATGTAACACCTTGAAAATTTACGTCCTATAATGTCTTGACACGTGTCATAACCTTTGAACGTGTGAAAGAATGTTCTTGAATGACTAAAGTTGACAAACAATGAAACTGTGTAAATATAAGGGTTCAAAGTGTCAACAATGAATAAATATACTTTACAATAACCCTACATGATGTTTATAACCTTAAACGAATGGATCATGGATCATACGAAGCGAATTGTTAAAAAAAAAGTGAGAGATTACAAACTACAGGGGTTAAATGTGTCAACATGTTAAGATATACCTCTGAGTGACCTTATAGCAAACCCGAAGCCTTGTAACGATTAATTATGCTCACTAGAATGCACCATAAAAATTTCACTAAGTTTCGTTGCCGTACGAGAAAGTTGTGATAAAATTCGTGTGTGAGGGTTAGAATCGTCAACATTGAAAATTTGGGCTTTTCGGGTGATCACAAAGTTACCCGAGGACTTCACAAAGTGGGTATAAGTTTTAAAGCCCCCATATGTTAATCTTCAAGCCTCTAAATGCAAGAAATACTAAGAAAACGACCTTTCGGGGGACCAAGGACCAAAATGCAATTAAAGAAAACATGTTAACCTGATTTCAGCCTCCATGCGGCCCGCGTTAGAATTGCTTAAACTTGAAGCGGGCCGCGTCCCACCTGCAGATGCATAAAACACAGGCAGCTGCCTGTACAGCTGGTTTAACCGACTTAAAACTCAAAATTTCGATTCTATGGGCTGCCTAAAGTGGTTTATAGCCTATAGAAGACACATGTATTCATCCATGATCATTAGTAGACTTGTTTGGCAACAATCTAAGGTGATTACAATCACTAGATAAGGCCTCATTTTGTCAACTTTGTGTTCATCCATTCCCATTCTTCATCTGAACATTTCTGAAGCATAAAGACCATTCTCAAGCATCCTAAATCGATCATTAGACTCATGTAAGTATGCTTAACCTTCTCTAATTCAGTTTTGATTAGTATTTAGCTTAAAAGTCAAACCGTCGTAACTACGGTTTGACTTAGCAATTAAAAACAAATGGTCCAGCGATTAGGCAAAGTTAAGGTTGTTATAAGTTGGTAATTATGTGGGCTTTAAACCCTTAAAAGGGCACCCACTGATTCCAATCCTAACTAGGTTGTTTGTCGAGTCAAACTTCTTTCGAAAAAGTCAACAGAATCATAAATCGTGAAATTAACGATACAGAAGGCGTGTAACCTGTTTTATCATTCATACAACTTGTAAATAAGTATAATAACTTGTCTAAGCTTGTTTGATTCGACAACTTTCTGTTTTGAACCGATTCGGAACCGAAAGACGCAAAAGTTTGACTTTTGCTTTGACCTCAGTTCTGACCCGGTTTTGATAGGTTTAGACATGCCTTAAAGTTCCATTAGGACCTAGTTACAAGTTAGTATAATCCTCTGCGTTTATACTACTCGAATCCGTAACTATCCGACATATCCGTTAAATGCCTAAATATTGACCATATTGCCCTTATAGCCATAAAACGAGATTTTTAGAAATATGATAGTACAATAATCTTAGTTACTGATTATTGAACATGTCTGCAAAATTTCACGTCAATCGGAAGTCTAGATTAGGAGTTATGCTTAATGACGTAATTATAACGTTTATTAGTAATTAAACGGCGTCATTAGCGTAAAACCTATCTAAACCCAATTTTTACACCAAACCTTTTACCCACTGATGTAATATAATATTTTGGGATTTTTGAAGATTTTTAATTATTTTTAAACTGATCATAAGCTAGGATTATCGCCTTAATTCGGTAAATACCGAATATGCCCTTTTCGGCCATAAAACGAGTTTTACAAATCCTTTTGATGCCAATCCAATTGCTACTGATTTTAAATAATAAATTAAGTGTTTTGAACCTGTTTAACTGATCAGAAAACTCAGAATCATATTTAAACCCGTACGTCGCTTAAAACGGCTTTATACGCGTATTATACGCATAGTTTAAGTTTAAAACTATTTTGACATATAAGACTTATAACCAAATGTTATAACCTGTTAAAATAAACTATTTTACTGATGTAATCAGACCCGGATCACAGAAGATAAATTAATTCCTTTTATAATCTTTAAAATGACCAAAATACCCCTACGGGGCTTATTTATAGGTTAAACTCGTTTTGGGCATAATGGAAGGTATCCTACTGATATCACAACATATTTATGGCATGTTAACTTAGGAAACCTGTTTATAACTCTTATGGTTACCCGTTACGCCTCTTGCGCGTTCGGTTCGGTTTATGTAACAAGTTTACATAAATTAGCCGAAACGGGTCAAACCTTATTAGTTTTATCTCAAAATCCAGAAGGTGTTTAGATTACCCATATTATACAAGTCTTCAAACTTGTCGGGTCTAAAACACATTCTATTCCGGTCTTCGCTTAATCATGCGTTCGAACCGTATATTTCCTTAAGACTAACCGGTCAAAGCTTAGGCTTAATTAAAGACCCGTTAGCATTCTAATTGATTATTTATACCATCATTTCTAGACTAGAGCATTCCGGTAAATTGTACCTACGCTTACTTAAGTGAATACGGCTGAGTTATTATAATTTAAGACAGGAGCTAGCTCAGGTAAATACTCTTAACTTATTTTCCCTATTACGGGCTTGGGATACGGTAATATAAATACCGCATGTTCAGGTATGGGATTCAAAGACCAATGAGTCGGGAAATCCAAATAACCTGTTTTAATTCGTATTGCTTGACTGAAACATTGGGGATTAATTGACCGTGTCCTGGATATCCTTGACTCATTAAATTGCAATGGCCACGACCTAAGCACGGGGTGTAGGCATACACCTGACAGATGCCACATGTTTATACCAATATGGAATTCCCAATAGGGGAATAGTGGTGTGTTGGTTAATCATGAACCGGCATAGATCCGGGCCCCGCATGTAGAGCAAGTTATGTAAAACTGATAACATGAAATATAGTTTGTCCCAAGTATAAAAATATTAATTTTGCCTCTGTGCATTTTAATCAAGTATAAAAGATTAACTTTTCCTTGCGCATTTTAATCCAAGTGTCGAAACATTATTTGTGCCTTGTGCCTTAAATGCATTTTCTTAAACTCTTTTCAAATGAGTCGGTTGAGTGTATTTACCAGTGAAAACTGACGTATTTTCAAAAGTCTAAGTGGCAGGTACAAGTACGTAATAGGCTGGAAGCGGCTCAGGACGTTAATAAGGAATCTTGCAAGTTCTAGGCGTCTAAAGTCTGTTGAACAATGTTTACGTTTTATGATCCGCCTGTGGATCCTTTACCTTCCGTTGTAATACTTGGATATTACTTTATATTCGGATTGTAATATATTTATCTTTTGCTTCCGCTGTGCATTTAAATATTGTGTTGTTTGACTATTATGATATCAACTACGTCACGATACTCCCCACCGGGCCCACCGGTGACACGTGGAAATCCGGGGTGTGACAGGTTGGTATCAGAGCCAACACTGAGTGAATTAAACACTAGCCTTTTTGTGTTTAATCTCAGTTACATAGTTGCACATTCTTGAGTCTAGACGAGAACATAGGACAAATTCAAATTCGTTTCATTTTGTCCTTATTTGGTTCCTTTGTTATTTATACGATTAGCTCTTGCTTGGGCGAGTCATTTTCGGTAGAAGTCCCGATTAGGGCAACCATATACTTGTTAAGATTTTAAAGGAATGATTATATTTAAAATATCATTCCTATATTATAAGATCTACCATTATAATAAAATGGCAAAAATCTAAAAGGACAAGACCTAGCTTCGGGTCATATTAAGACCGGCCAAGATGGCAGTCCTCAATTTAGATTCAGATCCTTATTAACATCTCGATTTAAAATTTTGTTCTGCGTTAATTATTAAAAAGAATCTTAAAGGTAAACCTAGCCTATATTACAAGGCCAAGATGGTAGAACCTATTCAAGAGATTCAAATCCTTGTTAACACCTGTAACCTGTTAACATTCCTGGCAGACGTGGTTCGATAAAACCGCATGAGTCGTCCTTAAATTGGATTACTCCATTTTTTTTCCTTAACTAAAATAATCATCCCTTATAAGGGAAGTGCCTACGGGCTATACTTTATAATATTGTCAATACAACAATGACAGTTGTAGCCATTATGGTTCCTGTCTAAGGTGGTGGGCTATGCCCAAGCCTCATAGTTTGTATGATCAAGGCGATCCTGACTACTATCATCAAATGAAGATGATCATATTATAAACATCCATAAGTGATGAAATGCCTACGGGCCATACCTATTGTCCTAAGGGACAACAGACAGTCGATGTCTCTGACTCTCTGTCAAGAAAAGGTAATGAACTTTGATTCACACCTTAATGCCTCGATTCTCTGAAATCATGGCTTATAAATTAAACTTGTCCATGTGACTAGGCCTTATGTACTAATAAAACTGTTATTGTTTTATAATTAGGATAAATTATATTAGAAATCCTAAATTAATGTGAGTAATAAATTAACCAAAGATGGTCTACGTTTACCACGGTTAATAAATTGCCATAAAAGACAATTCTATAATAAACTCACAAATAAATTATTGTCGATATGTAACAGTTCAAGCTACATGGCAGACTCAAATGAGGTCAACAGTCACCCAGGGAGAGAGCATGATAATGCCCGAGTAAATGTAGTGGGTGCAGAATTACAGGCCATGATAGATGATGCCGTTAATCGAGCTATGGATAGACAGCTCCATGAATCAGGTGGTAACCATACAAGGACCCAATCTGCACCACACACTAGAACACCCTCTAGGACCCACACTGCCCACAACAGTAATTCTCACCACTCATCAAACCAGAGGAGTGCTCCATCTCAAAGAGTCGTACGGAATCAAGAACCCCGTAATAAGGGTTGCTCTTATAAGTACTTCGTATCGTGCAAACCCAGGGATTTTACTGGGGAAAAAGGAGCAGTAGATTGCCTGACTTGGATGGACGAGATGGATACGGTTGTGGATATCAGTGGTTGCAATGAAAGGGATATTGTGAAATTTGTGTCACAGTCTTTCAAGGGAGAAGCATTAGCTTGGTGGAAATCTTTGATCCAAGCTACAGGGAAAGTCCCGTTATATAATATGACCTGGGAACAGTTCATGACGCTGATCAAAGAAAACTACTGCCCTCAACACGAGGTTGAGAAGATTGAGACTGAATTCTTGACATTAGTCATGGAGAACTTAGATTGTCAAGCATACCTTACAAGTTTCAATACCAAGTCTCGATTGGTTCCTTATTTGGTCACACCGGAACCAAAGCGAATTGCTCGCTTCATTGGGGGTTTAGCCCCAGAAATAAAGGCAAGTGTGAAAGCATCGAGACCTACTACCTTCAGGTCAGCGGCAGAATTGTCGCTATCTCTCACACTCGATGTGGTTAGAAACAAGGCTGCCAAGGCCTCTGAAGATGGGAAGCGTAAAAGGGAGGAGAATAACTCCCAGAATCCTAAGAAGAACAAATCCGAGTTCAACAATGACCAACAGGATTCCGACAAGAAGCCTACATGCAAAACCTGCAAAAGAAGACACTGGGGACAGTGTCGATCAAACCAAAAGATAAAGCAATGTGGCATCTGCAAAAGAACTGGCCACCAGTCCCACGAATGTTGGGACATAAAGAATGCAAGGTGTTTCCGCTGTGGCGAAAAGGGCCACATCAGTACAAATTGCCCTAAGGCTGCCAAAGAAGGAGCAGCTAAGTTTGGGAAGGATAAGAAAGAGAACGCCTAAACTAGCGGTTGAATGCCAGAGGCAGTGCATCTCAATAATAACATTAGTTACGTCTTTATCTTTTTGCATCAATTGTATTTGCTTAGTACTTTACGTTAATGCAGAGGATAATAAACCTTTTAGCAAACTTTTGGTTACATTTATAAGAACTCCAGATATTAAATGTAAGGTATAACTTACCAATGGATTCTATAATAACCATCCCTCCCATCCTCGAAGATAATCCGTTCATAAGAATCTGGAATACTCTTCTCCAAAAAGAGTACGACAATATATATTATTTTATTTTATTTTCTCATTGTTTTCTATCTTCTGCGAATGCCAAACTATGTTTGATAAAGATGCCATATGAGGATTGGCGTGTCTTAGTGTGTCCCATAGATTGCTTCCATGCCTGATCAGTATGGAGGTTTAATGCATGGAACCCCTGAGATATCCCAATGGTCATATTGTACTAAAGTCGACTAGTAGTATTCAAAGAAGATATCCAATATAAAAATGTCCTTATAAGTATCTCTACTTAGGGCATCCTTGCAATAGTAAAGAGAATGTGTCATTTATCTGACACCGACATCGATAGATGAACCAAAGCCTGAGAATACGGACACCTCTGACATCGCTATAGGTCATTATGATCTTCTTTATAAGAATTACCATGTTTACCTCCTGAGAGGCAAGAGGATGTTAGGACAAACATCCCGCTTAGGGCCGCAATTATTGTAAGAGCCATATATCAGTTAGTACCAAGGGAATAGGAAGAACTAAGAGCCAAATCGATAAGTTTTTAGAGAAGGTTCATAAAGCCAAAATTTAAAATTTCTAAGAACTCAAATTTTTAGTAAATAAGAAAGACGGTTCATCTTGCTTATGCATTGATCACCGCAACCATATTTAGGCAACAATTAAGAATCGCCATTAGCTGCCCAGGATCGTCGAATTGTTCGACTAGCGGCAAGGATTAACTATTCCTTAATATTAGTTTTGAGCAGTGGTTGGAATAACCATCTCACCTTAAAATAAGCTTTTCTATTATAATTGATAAGTAAGTATTAAGGCTACTCCTTTGGAGACCTTGTATAGATGGAATGTTAAATATCTATTGTTAGATAGAGAATTGGTAAGTCCAATTATCAAGATCTGAAAGTTGCCTGGGAGACAACAAATAAGATCATACAAATCCATAATCGATTGTAGGTTGCCAGTATACGGCAGGAAATCAAGGAGTTATGAGAATAGCAAACTTCCTAAGTTCTTGTTAAGAAATATGGTTTAACAAAAGATATCACCCAAGAAGGGTGTACCAAATTTGTGAAATTATCAGGCTAGTTAAGCTCTGAATATATGGAAATCATTCGAAGGAAATCGAATGTATCAAGATCAAGTAGCTTGTAAGCTAAAACCTACTTAAGGAGTTTGACGGAGCTCGCAATACATTGCACACTAGTGACTGAAGGATGTGTTCCGCCAATAAGTCAAGAAGCACTATCACATATTGATATGCAGAATTACGATATGATGAGCGTCCTGTATCGATTGAGGATCGACAGGTCAAGAAGCTCTAAAAGGATACATACGCCTAATATAAGAGCCACTTTGGGAGCTTGGAAAGACTCCAGATATGCTATAAAAGTTAAGTCCCTTATGCGACAAAGAGTACTTCCAGCATTTTAACAAATCTCGAGGTCGAGATTTCTTTTAAGGGGGTGAGGATGTAACACCTCGAAAATTTACGTCCTATAATGTCTTGACACGTGTCATAACCTTTGAACGTGTGAAAGAATGTTCTTGAAGGACTAAAGTTGACAAACAATGAAACTGTGTAAATATAAGGGTTCAAAGTGTCAACAATGAATAAATATACTTTACAATAACCCTACATGATGTTTATAACCTTAAACGAATGGATCATGGATCATACGAAGCGAATTGTTAAAAAAAAGTGAGAGATTACAAACTACAGGGGTTAAATGTGTCAACATGTTAAGATATACCTCTATGTGACCTTATAGCAAACCCGAAGCCTTGTAACGATTAATTATGCTCACTAGAATGCACCATAAAAATTTCACCAAGTTTCGTTGCCGTATGAGAAAGTTGTGATAAAATTCGTGTGTGAGGGTTAGAATCGTCAACTTTGAAAATTTGGGTTTTTCGGGTGATCACAAAGTTACCCGAGGACTTCACAAAGTGGGTATAAGTTTTAAAGCCCCCATATGTTAATCTTCAAGCCTCTAAATGTAAGAAATACTGAGAAAACGACCTTTCGGGGGACCAAGGACCAAAATGCAATTAAAGAAAACATGTTAACCTGATTTCAGCCTCCATGCGGCCCGCGTTAGAATTGCTTAAACTTGAAGCGGGCCGCGTCCCACCTGCAGATGCAGAAAACACAGGCAGCTGCCTGTACAACCGGTTTAACCGACTTAAAACTCAAAATTTCGATTCTATGGGCTGCCTAAAGTGGTTTATAGCCTATAGAAGACACATGTATTCATCCATGATCATTAGTAGACTTGTTTGGCAACAATCTAAGGTGATTACAATCACTAGATAAGGCCTCATTTTGTCAACTTTGTGTTCATCCATTCCCATTCTTCATCTGAACGTTTCTGAAGCATAAAGACCATTCTCAAGCATCCTAAATCGATCATTAGACTCATGTAAGTATGCTTAACCTTCTCTAATTCAGTTTTGATTAGTATTTAGCTTAAAAGTCAAACCGTCGTAACTACGGTTTGACTTAGCAATTAAAAACAAATGGTCCAGCGATTAGGCAAAGTTAAGGTTGTTATAAGTTGGTAATTATGTGGGCTTTAAACCCTTAAAAGGGCACCCACTGATTCCAATCCTAACTAGGTTGTTTGTCGAGTCAAACTTCTTTCGAAAAAGTCAACAGAATCATAAATCGTGAAATTAACGATACAGAAGGCGTGTAACCTGTTTTATCATTCATACAACTTGTAAATAAGTATAATAACTTGTCTAAGCTTGTTTGATTCGACAACTTTCTGTTTTGAACCGATTCGGAACCGAAAGACGCAAAAGTTTGACTTTTGCTTTGACCTCAGTTCTGACCCGGTTTTGATAGGTTTAGACATGCCTTAAAGTTCCATTAGGACCTAGTTACAAGTTAGTATAATCCTCTGCGTTTATACTACTCGAATCCGTAACTATCCGACATATCCGTTAAATGCCTAAATATTGACCATATTGCCCTTATAGCCATAAAACGAGATTTTTAGAAATATGAAAGTACAATAATCTTAGTTACTGATTATTGAACATGTCTGCAAAATTTCACGTCAATCGGAAGTCTAGATTAGGAGTTATGCTTAATGACGTAATTATAACGTTTATTAGTAATTAAACGGCGTCATTAGCGTAAAACCTATCTAAACCCAATTTTTACACCAAACCTTTTACCCACTGATGTAATATAATATTTTGGGATTTTTGAAGATTTTTAATTATTTTTAAACTGATCATAAGCTAGGATTATCGCCTTAATTCGGTAAATACCGAATATGCCCTTTTCGGCCATAAAACGAGTTTTACAAATCCTTTTGATGCCAATCCAATTGCTACTGATTTTAAATAATAAATTAAGTCTTTTGAACCTGTTTAACTGATCAGAAAACTCAGAATCATATTTAAACCCGTACGTCGCTTAAAACGGCTTTATACGCGTATTATACGCATAGTTTAAGTTTAAAACTATTTTGACATATAAGACTTATAACCAAATGTTATAACCTGTTAAAATAAACTATTTTACTGATGTAATCAGACCCGGATCACAGAAGATAAATTAATTCCTTTTATAATCTTTAAAATGACCAAAATACCCCTACGGGGCTTATTTATAGGTTAAACTCGTTTTGGGCATAATGGAAGGTATCCTACTGATATCACAACATATTTATGGCATGTTAACTTAGGAAACCTGTTTATAACTCTTATGGTTACCCGTTACGCCTCTTGCGCGTTCGGTTCGGTTTATGTAACAAGTTTACATAAATTAACCGAAACGGGTCAAACCTTATTAGTTTTATCTCAAAATCCAGAAGGTGTTTAGATTACCCATATTATACAAGTCTTCAAACTTGTCGGGTCTAAAACACATTCTATTCCGGTCTTCGCTTAATCATGCGTTCGAACCGTATATTTCCTTAAGACTAACCGGTCAAAGCTTAGGCTTAATTAAAGACCCGTTAGCATTCTAATTGATTATTTATACCATCATTTCCAGACTAGAGCATTCCGGTAAATTGTACCTACGCTTACTTAAGTGAATACGGCTGAGTTATTATAATTTAAGACAGGAGCTAGCTCAGGTAAATACTCTTAACTTATTTTCCCTATTACGGGCTTGGGATACGGTAATATAAATACCGCATGTTCAGGTATGGGATTCAAAGACCAATGAGTCGGGAAATCTAAATAACCTGTTTTAATTCGTATTGCTTGACTGAAACATTGGGGATTAATTGACCGTGTCCTGGATATCCTTGACTCATTAAATTGCAATGGCCACGAACTAAGCACGGGGTGTAGGCATACACCTGACAGATGCCACATGTTTATACCAATATGGAATTCCCAATAGGGGAATAGTGGTGTGTCGGTTAATCATGAACCGGCATAGATCCGGGCCCCGCATGTAGAGCAAGTTATGTAAAACTGATAACATGAAATATAGTTTGTCCCAAGTATAAAAATATTAATTTTGCCTCTGTGCATTTTAATCAAGTATAAAAGATTAACTTTGCCTTGCGCATTTTAATCCAAGTGTCGAAACATTATTTGTGCCTTGTGCCTTAAATGCATTTTCTTAAACTCTTTTCAAATGAGTCGGTTGAGTGTATTTACCAGTGAAAACTGACGTATTTTCAAAAGTCTAAGTGGCAGGTACAAGTACGTAATAGGCTGGAAGCGGCTCAGGACGTTAATAAGGAATCTTGCAAGTTCTAGGCGTTTAAAGTCTGTTGAACAATGTTTACATTTTATGATCCGCCTGTGGATTCTTTACCTTCCGTTGTAATACTTGGATATTACTTTATATTCGGATTGTAATATATTTATCTTTTGCTTCCGCTGTGCATTTAAATATTGTGTTGTTTGACTATTATGATATCAACTACGTCACGATACTCCCCACCGGGCCCACCGGTGACACGTGGAAATCTGGGGTGTGACACGCTGACCTGCCTCCGGTAGCGCGTGCGGTGGCTCGGGACTTTGACCGGTGCCTCAGACGCCAGGGCGCACTCATTGACTGGATGGTCGAGACGCTCGTTGCTCTACGAGAGCTCGCCGGGTTGCCTCCACTTCCCCTCCCACCGTCCCCACCGCACGAGGATTAGTACCTTAGTTTGTTTGTATAGTGTTTTGTTATGTATTATGTACTCAGTTGTACCTTTTTGTTTTGTATGTACAAACTGATATATATATATATATATATATATATTGCAGTTAATCTTCTATTTACATCACGTTGGTTTTGGATTGTTTACGTTTAATTCTTATGGCTTTCTGTACATTTTATTTAACGTGTTCGTTTAATTTAACAAAATAAACCAGGTTAACAGTTTATAAAGACGCACTTATATTATATACGTTCTATAAAAATAATGACGTAAAAAAACGTAATTATAAAACAACTATGAATTATATGTAATACTAATATTTTATAATAATAATAAAACTCAAATACAATTTTTTCCTCCAAAAAACACTACCAAACTAACCTACATCCCACCTATTTCAAAAAAAAAAAACAACATAAACTCCACTGCACACGCTCTTTGTCTTTTTGCACACCTAAAGCACCCCGCTATGGCCAAAGAGGGGCGCTTTGGGCTTGGTCAACAGACAAGGACTGACAGTCAGTCCTTGTCTGTTGACCAAGCCCAAAGCGCCCATCTTTGGCCATAGCGGGGCGCTTTAGGTGTGCAAAAAGACAAAGAGCGTGTGCGAATAGACCAAGCCTTTTGTTATATTAGAACAAGATCAACCAAGCCAACTAGCTATTCAATTATGTAATTACTAAGGCAATTCTTATGTTACTTGCATTAGGCATGCCTAACATGAACATGTCGGACTATATCTACGCTAATGATTTCATCCAAGTTTTGAAAACAAAGCATGCGGGTGGAACGTATGATAAGATGGTAAGATACATTTTACTCTTGATTAATTTATTTCTAGCTAATTATCAATTGTGAGAATAGACAAATACGATCATTTGGATGCTGAATGTAGGTGATATATGTGGAAGCATGTGAAAGTGGAAGTATTTTCCAAGGTTTATTACCAAAAAATCTAAACATTTATGTGACCACTGCATCAAATGCAGAAGAAAGTAGTTGGGGCACATATTGTCCGGGTTTGACACCTCCGCCGCCTCCAGAGTTTAACACTTGCTTAGTTGACTTATACAGCATTTCATGGATGGAAGATAGGTATTTATTCAATACGTTTATCATTTGGCATCATATATTTTCTTGTAGTTCTGAATCAAGTTATTGATATGTTATAACATTTTCTGTCTTTTTGGTTCTTAGTGACTCAAAAGATTTGACACATGAAACCTTGCAACAACAATACTTGAGGGTTGGTATTATGTTTGTTTTTTCTTGATTTAAATTATGTGGATTTACTAGTATTAATTAAGAAAAAAACTCCTAAAACATTTTTAGGTGAAGAATAGGACTTTGAATAACAATTCATTAGATGGATCTCATGTAATGCAATACGGTACCCTAAGCATAAGAAAAGAGACTGTTTCAAATTATCAAGGTTCCGCTGCTAGGAAAATATCCGCGGATCCATTCCATACATTTGACACCATGGGTGTTATCAATCAAAGAGATGTAGATCTTTATTTGATGAGGCAAAAGGTATGCATCATTTCTAGTTTAGGATCATGCTTGAAACTTGGATATGATCGCAAATTGATGTTATCGATCTTATATTATCTATAGTACGAGAGATTAATAGACGGAACACAACAGAAGAATGATCTTCTCAAGAAAATCAAGGAAATAACGGCATATAGGGCATATTTGGATAGCAGTGTCAATATGATCAAACGATATTTATTAGGTAGCGGAGATGGACCTGTGAGAGATGAAGGATCAGCCCTTGTGGATGATTGGGACTGTCTGAAATTTATGGTGAAGAAAGTTTACAGTTTCTCGTTTAATTACTGTATAATGTGTTTAATTTACTTAGCTTTTTAGTGGATTGTTAATTTCTTGAAGCTTTTAATTGATGCAGGTTCGAACATTTGAGACACACTGTGGATCCTTGACTCAGTATGGTATGAAACATACTCGAACATTTGCGAACATATGCAACAGTGGTGTTACAAAGAAGGCCATGGATGAAGCTACAAAGAAGTCGTGTAGCTCGTTTAAAAAGGGGCAGTGGGATCCTGCAATCTTCGGTTATAACTCTTGAGCGGGAAGTGACAAGACCATTAGACTAATGGTAGATTAAAGGAAGGGATAAGTGGTCTACTTTGTTAATAGTTAATGGATTTGCAATAATAATGGTAATGTTATGTGATATCCGAAAAATTCTAAAAATCCTATAATAAATATGATGATAACCAGGATAGTTTTCAAGGGAGTTCGATATTTGAATATTTTCAAGCCCAGTATAACAGTGTTGGTAATTCATATATGATAAAATTCATATATGATAAAAATCAAACTAAATGAACAGTGAATTTAGGGTATATTAAAATATGGGGTATGGGGCGGGGGTTGTGGCGTGGGTTGGGTACAAACGCCCAAGTCACCACCCCGGATGGGCCTGGGTTTCGGCGTGGCCCCTTGGGCGGAGGTTTCAGCCCGGGGGCGGGGGTTGTTGCGTGGGTTGGGTACAAACGCCCAAGTCACCACCCCGGGTGGGCTTGGGTTTCGGCGTGGCCCCTTGGGCGTTGGCAAACGGCTATGTGTTTAAAAAAAAATTATTCAATATAAATACACACGCCGTTAGCCAACGGCTAGCCCAAACGGCTACTTGTCTTGGCCAATGAGATGCTGCCATGTCATCTTGATAGCCCCGTCCAACGCCCGGGCTGAAACCCCCGCCCAAGGGGCCACGCCGAAACCCAAGCCCACCCGGGGTGGTGACTTGGGCGTTTGTACCCAACCCACGCAACAACCCCCGCCCCCGGGCTGAAACCTCCGCCCAAGGGGCCACGCCGAAACCCAAGCCCATCCGGGGTGGTGACTTGGGCGTTTGTACCCAACCCACGCCACAACTCCCGCCCCATACCCCATATTCTAATATACCCTAAATTCACTGTTCATTTAGTTTGATTTTTATCATATATGAATTCTCATCCAACCACAATACGAAAAATGAATCCTCATAATCGTGGTTTTGACCCGAACAATCAGTGGGCATTCCAAGAAACACTGTCACACCCTGATATTTCCACATATTACCGGTGGGCCCGGTGGGGAGTATCGTGACGTAGTTGATATTATCATAGTCAAACAACACAATATTTAAATGCACAGCGGAAGCAAAAGATAGATATATTTCAAACAAATATAATTGTAATATTAAGTATCACAAGATAGTTGAAAATAATCCACAGGGGATCAAATAAAAAGGAAACATTGTTCAACAGTTTTATGTCATCCAAGCTTGCGAGACTTATTGTGGATGCTAGGAGGAAGCCAGCCTATTACGAGTAGTACCTGCACTTAACCTTTTTGGGAAAATACGTCAGTTTACACTGGTAAATACAATTAACAGACTCATTTTGAAAATGTTTAATAAAATTGATTTGAATGCACGAGGCACAAACTTTTATAACTTGGGATAATTATTTGAATATAATCTTGTAAAAGAATTTACATGTTTCTTATGCGTTCAGTAGCCCGGTTCGTGCCGGGTTAAAGATCAATAGACACACCACATTATTATTTTAGGCACTGACGGGTGTACGCCTACACCCCGTGCTTAGGTCGTGGCCATTTCGTAAAATGATGCCAAGGATATCCGGGATATGGTCATTAACCCCCCAAAGGCTTTAAGCAAACAAAACAATTCAAACGGGTCATTTCAATAAATTAACCATCATACGATTAAAGATTCAATGCCCGATCAATCGGTATTTTATATACCGTATCCCAAGCCCGTATAAGGGAAAATAAGTTAAAAGTATTTACCTTTGCAAGTATTTATCACAAACAGCAAATGCACGTAGCTTTTACCGGGTCTCCTATTCTGGAACGAAGGTTTATAATAACCTATTAGAATCCTAACGGGTCTTTAAATAAGCCTAAACTTAGACCGGTTAGTTTTAAAGGAATATACGGTTCGAACGCATGATTAAGCGAAGACCAGAATAGAATGTGATTTAGACCCGAAAAGTTTGAAGACTTGTATAATATGGGTAAACTAAACACATTCTGGATTTTGAGGAAAATATGAAAAGGTTCGACCCGTTTCGGCTAATTCATGCAAACTAGTTACATAAACCGAACCGAACGCGAATAACGCATAACGGGTAACCGAAAGAGTCACTAACAGGTTCCTAAGTTAATATGAAATAAATATGTTGTGATATCAGTAGGATACCTTCCATTATGCCCAAAACGAGTTTAATCTCAATTTAAGCCCCGTAGGGGTATTTTGGTCATTTTAAAGATTATAAAAGAGATTAATTAAATTCTGAGACTCGGGTCTGAAATAATCAGTAAAACAACTTAATTTAATAGGTTATATCAGTTGGTGATAAGTCTTATATGACAAAATGGTTTTAAACCTATACTATGTGTTTAATACGCGTAAAAACCGTTTTAAGCGATTTCCGGGTTTAACAGGAAATCTGAGTTTTCTGATCAGGTTATAAAGTTCAAAATACTTCATTTATCATATAAAATCAGTGGCCAATGGTTTGGTATCAATTGGCTAAGTAAAACTCATTTTATAAGCAAAAGGGTATAATCGGTAATAACCTAATCAAGGCAATAACCTTAGGTTATGATCAGGTAAAAAAAAAATAATTAAAAATCTTTAAAAATTCCAAAATATTATATTACATCAGTGGGTAAAAGGTTTGATGTCAAAAATTGGGTTTAGATAGGCTTTATGCTAATTACGCCGTTTAATTCATAAAAAACGTTCTAATTACGCTATTAAGCATAACTCCTAATCTAGACCTCCAACTGATGTGAAATTTTAGGGACATGTTCATAAATCAGTAACAAAGATTATTGTCCTCTCATATTTCCAAAAATCTCGTTTTATGGTTAAAAGGGCATTATGGTCAACATTGAGCAATTAACGGAAACGTGTGAATGAATCGGACAATCAATGAACCAACCACAGAGGGTTATACTATCATGCAAGCTGGTCCTAACGGAGCTCTAAGGCATTTCTAAATCCATCTAAATCGGGTCATAACTGAAGTCAAAGCAAAAGTCAAAGTTTTGCGACTTTCGGTTCCGAACCGAGCCTAAACAGAAAATTGTCGGGTCGAACATGCTTAGACATGTTCTTACATTTATTGTTAAGTTATATGAGTGGTAAAACAGGTTACACGCCTTCTACATTGCTAATTACGTGTTAATTCGTAAATTAAGTTTCTGTTGACTTTTTATAATGAACTTTGACCCGGCAAATGATCTAGTTAGGATGGGAATCAGAGGGTGCCCTTTTAAGGGTTTAATGCCCACATAATTACCAACTTGTAACTACCTTTACTTTGACTAATCGCTGGACCATTAGCGATTAATCGTTAAGTCAAACCTTAATTACGACGGTTTGACTTTTAAGCTATAAACTAAGTAAAACATGATTAAGGAAGGTTAAGGAAGCTTACCAAGGTCCTAATTACGACTAGAGATGCTTAGGGTATGCACTTGTGCTCCAGAAGTCTTCAAAAGTTGAGTTATGATTGTATGATCAAAAGTTGCAACCAATGGCCTTTATATAGTGAGTTTAATCTCACTAGATTATGACAAGCAAGCCTACCAATGATCATGGATGCATCCCAAGTGTCCCTATAGCCTAAAAACAAGTTTGAGCAGCCTATGGTATTGCATACAAGGCATTAGAGTCGGTTAATTGGGCTGGACAGACACCTGTCTGTGTTTTCTGCATCTGGGAGGCTGAGGCGGCCCGCGTAAGAGGTCAGCCTACTCTTACGCGGCCCGTGTGAGTGTGGCTGTCAGGTTACCAAGTTTCATTTAATTGCAGTTTTGGCCCCCGGTCCTCCTAAAAGTTGTTTTTACGTCTTGTTTTGCACAATGAGCCCTCTAAATTGATTTCCAAGGGCTTCAAGACTTATACCCACTTTGTTAAGTCCTTGGTTAACTTTTGATTACCCGAAAAGTCATAAATTTCATCGTTGACGCTTTTAACCCCTTGTATACGAATTTTATCATAACTTTCTCATATGATAACAAAACTTGGTGAAATTTTTATCATGCATTCTAGTGAGCACAATTAATCGTTACAAAGCTTCGGGTTTGCTAAGAGGTCACTCAGAGGTGTACTTTAAACATGTTGACACATTTAACCCCTGTGGTTTGTAATCTCTCACTTTCTTTCACAATTAGCTTCGTATGATCCATGAATCATTCGTTTAAGGGTATAAACATCATTTAGGGTTCTTGTAAAGTATAATTATCCATTGTTGACATTTTGAACCCGTATATTCACATACTTTCCTTGTTTGTCAACTTTAGTCCTTCTACAGTAATCCTTTACACGTTTAAAGTTCATGACACGTGTCGATACATTATTGGACATGAATTTTCGAGGTGTTACATCCTCACCCCCTTAAAATAAATCTCGACCTCGAGATTTACTGAAATAAATGAGGGTACTTTTCTTTCATTTTGGACTCTACCTCCCACGTGTACTCGGGACCTCTACGGGCATCCCATTTTACTTTTACAATCGGTACATGCTTCCTCCGAAGCTTCTTAACCTGTCGATCCTCGATCGACACAGGTTTTTCAACAAACTTCAAGCTCTCTTCTATGTGCACATCTGTATGTGGTATGACTAGTGATTCATCAGCTAGACATTTCTTCAGATTGCAGATGTGAAATACATTGTGGATTCCACTGAGCTCTTCAGGCAGATTTAACTTGTAAGCCACTGATCCGACACATTCGATGACCTCGAATGGTCCTATGTACCTTGGGCTTAACTTGCCTTTCTTACCAAATCGCATCACTCCTTTCCAGGGTGAGACTTTAAGCAACACTTTGTCACCAACCTCGAACTTTAGAGTTTTACGCTTTAAATCTGCGTAGCTTTTCTGCCTATCTCTGGCAGCTTTCAGGCGGTCACGAATCTGGACAATCTTGTCCGTCGTTTCAAAGACTATTTCAGGTTCTGTCAGTTGGACATCTCCAACTTCCGCCAAACAAACGGGCGTTCTGCACTTTCTACCGTACAAGGCCTCGAAGGGCGCAGCCTTAATGCTCGTATGGTAGCTATTGTTATAGGAGAATTTGATCAATGGCAGGTGGTTATCCCAACTACCACCTAAGTCAATCACACATGCACGAAGCATGTCTTCCAAAGTTTGGATTGTACGCTCACTCTGCCCGTCCGTCTGTGGATGGTAAGCCGTACTGAAATTTAAGCGCGTGCCCAAAGATTGTTGGAAACTTTTCCAAAAATGTGATGTGTATCTAGTATCTCTGTCAGAGATAATAGACACTGGTATGCCATGTAGCGATATAATCTTATCTACGTACAATTGGGCTAACATGTCCGAGCTGTAAGTCTCCTTAATGGGTAGTAAATGTGCTGACTTAGTCAGTCTATCTACTATGACCCAGATAGTATCATTTCCTTTCTTTGTTTTTGGAAACTTGGTGATAAAATCCATTGTCACCATCTCCCACTTCCAGGTGGGAAGTTCAGGCTGTTGTAGCAAACCTGACGGCTTCTGATGTTCAGCTTTGACTTGCGCACAAGTCAAACATTTAGCTACATAGGCAGCTACAGACTTCTTCAAGCCTATCCACCAATAGTTTGCCTTTAGATCCTGGTACATCTTATCAGCTCTAGGATGAACGGAATATTTAGAACTATGAGCTTCCTGGAGGATAACATCCCGAAGTCCTCCATAAACTGGAACCCATATTCGTCCATTTAATCTCAGAATTCCGTCCTTGCCATAGGATAACTGTTCTTCAGTTACTCCTAACTTTTCATCAGGGTAGTTAGCTTCCAATACAGCTTCCTTCTGTGCAGCTAACAACCTTTCATTCAAACTATTCTTTATCTCAATGCTATTGGCATTGATTCTTATAGGCTTCACTCTCTCCTTTCTACTTAAGGAATCAACGACTACATTTGCTTTGCCAGGATGGTACCAGATTTCACAATCGTAATCATTCAACGTCTCCATCCATCGGCGCTGCCTCATGTTCAAATCCTTTTGGTTAAACAGGTGTTGGAGGCTCTTGTGATCAGAATAGATCACACACTTAATTCCATACAAATAATGCCTCCACAGTTTTAGTGCAAATACAACGGCACCCAACTCCAAATCGTGGGTGGTGTAATTCTTCTCGTGCACCTTTAACTGTCGAGAAGCATAGGCAATAACCTTGCCTTTCTGCATAAGCACACACCACATGCCAGTGTGCGATGCATCACAGTATACTACGAATTCTTCAATCCCTTCAGGCAATGTCAACACTGGTGCATTGCTTAGCTTCTGCTTAAGGATATCAAAGGATTCCTGCTGCTTAGGACCCCAATCGAATTTTACCTTCTTACGAGTCAATGAAGTTAGGGGTGCAACAATTCTTGAAAATTTTTCTATAAAACGCCGATAGTATCCTGCCAGACCCAAAAAGCTGTGAATTTCTGTGGGCGTCTGCGGCTCTTGCCAATTCATGATGGCTTCAATCTTAGCGGGATCCACCTGGATACCCTGCTCGCTTACCATATGTCCAAGAAATTGGACTTCACGAAGCCAAAATTCACACTTAGAGAATTTGGCGTAGAGCTTTTCCTGCTGGAGTAGTTCCAGAATACATCGAAGATGCTTCTCATGGTCAGCTTGGTTCTTCGAGTAAATAAGAATGTCATCGATGAAGACGATGACAAATTTATCCAAGTAGGGCTTGCAGACGCGGTTCATGAGATCCATGAATGCGGCTGGTGCATTAGTGAGTCCAAAAGGCATCACTAAGAACTCGTAATGACCATAACGAGTCCTAAATGCAGTCTTCTGTACATCTTCATCCTTGACCTTCAGTTGATGATATCCTGACCTTAAGTCGATCTTGGAAAAGTAACTTGCTCCTTGAAGCTGATCGAACAAGTCGTCGATCCTGGGTAATGGGTACCGATTCTTAATAGTAACTTTGTTAAGCTCCCGATAATCGATGCACAGACGCATCGATCCATCCTTTTTCTTCACAAACAGGATTGGTGTTTGTCACACCCCCAAAATCCACACGCGGAGTATCACCGCTTGGAGGCGTGACTGACCAGGATCAAGCCACCAATCATATTGAACAAGCATGTATGTAGTAATAAAAATCCAACCAATACAATTGGTGTCTAAACAAAACATAGTTTAAGTTGCAAGCGGAAGCATAATGTCTAAAACCAAAGCATAAGTAAATAATGTTTAAGTTTATCATGAACACTCAATGTCCATGCTCCATAACGACTCTTCCCCATGCAAGCTCCTGCTAAACCTATTGACCTGCAAAGCATGTAGTAACGAGTCAACAACAATGTTGAGCGAGTTCACAGTTGGGTGTTTGTTTTAAGTTGTTTCAAAAACGGTTTCCTTTAACTGGCATCCCTGCCGTGGGGGTTACCCCATAGTTGAAAACGTGTTTTGTTTATTCCCGGTTTACTCTGGCAATCCAACCGTGGGGGCTACCCCATGATTAGTTATCTGGCTTTTCGGCCGTGGGGGCTACCCCATGTATATACTACTAGACTCGTTACCATATCGACTGCTGACTGTAGTCATGTTTATGTGCCCTGAACTGTCAATGTCTATCATCATTGACGTGCCATAGTCCATTAGTTCACGCCCGTCCTCTGCGGCACGGTGTGAGGTTTGTCAAACCTAAATAGCGCTATCTAACTAATGACCCGCTCGCCATTGGCCCGACGATTAAGTCGATATAAAAAGGAGGGACTTCGTTATAGAGTTTTAGTCTAGTAAAATTTAACTGTCCATGAGGACGAGGAATTATATTCCTGAACCAGTACTGTCCTACCCAAGAAAGGACGAGGAATCCATATTCCTTAACCCATTCCCAACCCCTGGGAATCCCATGCTTTGTAGAAAGTGTGAACTCACCTTAGGTTAGCTCGGCAGATAAACGAAAGGTCAATTGAGTTCCTAGTGGTCAACCACGTCCTAACATGGTTACCATACAAGTCAGGTCTAGGTTCACGTAGTGCAAGTATGCTTACACAGATATAGCAAGTTACGAACACATACTGATCATGGTAAACATGTAATTCACTTAAACAGTCAAGTCCACATAACACCCAACTTGTGCGACTCAGAAGGTTGGACTCGCACAAGTTCATTAGCCCAATAGTCTTGTGCGATTCACTAAATGAAGCCCAAAGATACCCGGCCCAAATAACATAAGCAGTTCAGTAAGTAAACGGCCCAAATAAATAAACATAGACCTCTTGTGCGATCCGGATGGCTTGTGCGATCCAGATGGCTTGTGCGATCGGAAACTAGCCCGGCCCAACATGCACCCGGCCCAAACAATTAACAAAGCATAACTTGTGCGATTCGTTTAATATTGTGCGACTGACACTTGTGCGATCAGATCAGATCATGTGTGATCTGATCTTGTGCAATTGAGGGTGTCTTGTGCGATCTGTTTTAATAGCCGGATATTATGCTATTCGGTTACAATCATTCAACAGTTTCCTTCTTTACACTTATCAATCAACAAATTTCCAACTATCCATTTAACATACAATCGATCAAACTGAGCATATTCTAATCAATTCTCATGAACCCTAAATATGAATCATATGAACAATAATCATAACACTTAAACATGATTCATATTCTTGATCACTAGCATACATCCTATTATGACAACACCATAAATCATCCTAACGTAAACATATCATAGCCAAATATCATGGTTATCATGTGTTCGATTTTATATATATACATGAACCGATTAGCCTATTACCATCTCTTGTTTAATCATACAACCTTAGCATCATGCAACACACAAATGTTAATTATTCTACAAACAAGAACCCTAACCGGATTTGATCAACATAAAGCATTACACAATCATCGATCATATAGCAATACTCAATCATCGATCAACATAAAATCAAATAACAACAAAACACTAAAACACTAACCAGATTAGAGATGAATAAGGGTGATCCGAATCAAAAGCTTCGATGGGGAGGGTGTGTTTGCCGTCGAGTTTGAGAGGAGAGAAAGAGAGCTAGGGTTTGTAAACTTTGGGTGATTTGGTAAAGTGTGAGACTTATACTAACACCCTAGTGTTGTGCGAGTTGATGGAGTGGGCCGAACCCATTACGGGTTGCCTTTGTGGTTCGAGTGCAAGGTGTGTGGCCCAACAAAGGCTTGTACGATCGGGTTGTGTTGTGCGATCCGAGTTATCATATATATATATATACATACACACATTCATATAATTCAAACATAAAGTCTCATAACATTCATTAAATCAACGTATCAGATTATCACACAAGGTTCACATATGTTACATAAGTTCAAAACATGCTACACTTAGCACAAAGATAGGTTCTGAAATACGAGTTGTCACATTATCCCCAAGTTGAAAGAAATTTCGTCCCGAAATTTGGTAAGTACTCACTGAGGAAGCTAGTTAAGTTGCATGGTTTTCCTGGGGTGTCACATCCTCCCCCCGTTGATCTGGAATTTCGTCCCGAAATTCCGTAGCTTCAGCCTCAGTAGTGGTTGTACTGTTTGCGAATAGTTGGGGATACTTTTGTTTCATCTGATCTTCGCGTTCCCAGGTGAACTCTGGGCCGCGACGTGAGTTCCAACGAACTCGAACGAGAGGTATTCTGGTGCGCTTGAGGACCTTAACATACCGGTCCGTGATTTCAACTGGTTCCTCGACGAATCGCAACTGGTCGTCGATAGTGAGTTCCTTCAAAGGAACTATGAGGGTCTCATCCGACAGACATTTCTTCAGATTCGACACGTGGAAAACGTTGTGAACTGCACTGAGTTCTGCTGGTAGGTTCAGTTTGTAGGCCACCCTGCCTATTTTCTCTATGATGTCGAATGGTCCAACGTATCGTGGGTTAAGTTTGCCTCGTTTGCCAAAATGAACCACACCCTTCCAGGGTGAAACCTTGAGTAGCACTCGGTCCCCAACCTGGAACTCGAGTGGTTTCCTGCCCTTATCGGCGTAGCTTTTCTGACGGTCACGAGCTGCCGCCATGCGTTGTCGTATCTGAGCTATCCTTTCTGTAGTATCAACTACGAGTTCTGGGCCAGTGATTTGACTATCCCCCACCTCTGCCCAACAAAGAGGTGATCGGCATTTACGCCCGTACAATGCCTCAAATGGTGCGGCCCGAATGCTGGTGTGGTAACTGTTATTATACGAGAATTCCACTAGTGGCAGATGTTTTTCCCAACCATTGCCAAAGTCAATCACACATGCCCTAAGCATGTCTTTAAGGGTCTGGATGGTGCGTTCAGACTGCCCATCCGTTTGCGGGTGATAAGCTGTGCTCATATCTAAACGTGAGCCAAAGGATTTGTGCATTGCTTGCCACCGTTCTGAAGTAAAACGTGCATCACGATCAGAGATAATAGAGGTGGGCACCCCGTGCCTCGAGACAACTTCCTTAAGATATACGTCTGCTAGAGTGGAGAACTTATCCGTTTCCTTGATAGCCAAGAAGTGTGCAGACTTTGTGAGTCGATCCACGATCACCCAAATAGTATCATTCCCCCGTTGGGATCTAGGCAGGCCAGTAACAAAATCCATGGAAATTTGCTCCCATTTCCATTGTGGTATCTCTGGTTGTTGAAGTAAGCCTGAAGGTTTCTGGTACTCGACTTTGACTCTCGCATAAGTCAAACATTTACTAACGTAGGTTGCTATGTGAGCTTTCATGCTAGGCCACCAATACGTAGTTTTGATATCGTGGTACATCTTATCCGAACCAGGATGTACTGAGTAGCGAGACTTGTGTGCCTCATCCATCACAAGCTCTCGTAAGTTGCCATAGAGTGGGACCCAAATACGTCCTGTTACATAGTAGGCACCATCTTCCTTTTGTTCTAGCCGTTGCCTTGAGCCGCGTAGGGCTTCAGCCCTGATGTTTTCTGGTTTCAATGCTTCTACCTGAGCATCTCGTATCTGTGCAGGAAGACTAGATTGGATAGTGAGTTGTAATGCTCGTACGCGTTTAGGTGTAGTATCCTTTCGACTGAGGGCATCAGCCACAACATTGGCTTTGCCCGGATGGTATCTGATCCAGCATTCGTAATCATACAGTAGCTCGACCCATCGTCGTTGTCGCATATTCAGTTCCTTCTGTTTGAAGATATGCTCGAGACTCCTGTGATCGGTGTAAATGGCGCACTTGGTACCGTACAGGTAATGTCTCCATATCTTAAGTGCAAAAACAACAGCTCCCAGCTCCAAATCATGCGTAGTGTAGTTCCTTTCATGAATCTTAAGTTGGCGCGAGGCGTAGGCTATGACCTTGTCACGTTGCATCAACACACATCCAATACCCTGAATGGATGCGTCGCAATAGACCACAAAATCGTCTGTGCCCTCTGCCAGTGAAAGAATAGGTGCGCTGCAAAGTCTATCCTTTAGGTGCTGAAATGCTGATTCTTGTGCATTACCCCATCGATAAGTAACGCCCTTCTGCGTTAGTGAAGTGAGAGGTTGTGCAATCTTGGAAAAATCCATAATGAACCTCCTGTAGTAACCTGCCAAACCCAAGAATTGGCGAATTTCCGTTGGTGTGCGAGGTGCAGGCCAGTTCTTATTCGAGTCTACCTTGGATGGATCAACATGAATCACATCCTTGTTTACCACGTGGCCTAGGAAATGGACTTCACGAAGCCAGAAGTCACATTTCGAGAACTTTGCGTAGAGTTGCTCTGTTCGAAGGAGTTCCAAAATAAGTCGTAGATGCTGCTCGTTTTCCTCCTGACTCTTCGAATAGATCAGGATGTCGTCGATGAACACAATAACGAACTTGTCCAGGTAAGGCTTGCACACTCGATTCATCAAGTCCATGAAGACCGCAGGTGCGTTTGTCAGCCCAAAAGGCATGACCAAAAACTCGTAGTGTCCATATCGAGTTCTAAAGGCTGTTTTGGAGACGTCCTCTTCTCGGACTCTCAGCTGGTGATATCCCGATCTTAGATCAATCTTCGAATAAAAGCTCGACCCTTGCAGCTGGTCGAATAGGTCATCAATGCGTGGAAGAGGATAGCGATTCTTCACGGTCACCTTGTTGAGCTCGCGGTAGTTAATACGCATTCTGAAAGTACCGTCTTTCTTCTTCACGAATAGCACTGGAGCTCCCCAGGGCGAAGAGCTAGGACGAATAAAACCCTTATTCAAAAGCTCTTGTAGTTGCGTGGACAGTTCTTCCCATTCTGATGGAGCTAGGCAATGAGGTGCACGAGCTATGGGTGCTGCTCCAGGAGCCAGCTCGATTTGAGACTCGACTTGACGATGAGGCGGAAGGCCAGGTAATTCCTCAGGAAATACCTTAGGAAAGTCACGTACAATAGGAAAATCTTCTATCTACTTCTCTCTGTTCGAGGTGTCAGTAACGAGAGCCAAAATAGCAGTGTGGCTCTTTCACAAACACTTCTGGGCTTTAAGGAAAGAGATGTTGCTCACAACAGCACCACTCTTGTCGCCACGAATCATGAGAGGTTCATCCCCTGAGCGAGGAATACGGACGATCTTCTCGTTGCAAAGAATCTCTTCTTGTTGTTGGGATAACCAATCCATACCAATAACGATGTCGAAACCATCACAACGTTGGGGTCATACCTAGCATCACCTTGACCAATCACGAACACTCGACCCCTGGCACCATTGCCGTCGTTATTACCCCCGTTGTTGCCTCCATTGTTGTTCCCGTTTCCTTGGTTGTGGTCCTGATTCTGGTTCTGGTTCAACTGTGGGCAGTGTCTCTTGAAATGACCTTCAGCACCACACTGATAGCATTCCTTGTTACCCTGCTGTTGCTGCTGATTCTGTGGAGCTTGTGGCCGCTGTTGTTGGTTCTGGTTTGCAGGATGTGAGCTTCTGCAATCTTTGGCTTCATGACCAAGCTTGTTGCATCTCTGACAACGATCTTTGTTGCACGGCCCGCTGTGATGCAAATTACATCGATTGCACTTAGGGTGGTTTTCCCTTGTATCCACCCTGACTTTGACTACCAGATGATTGCTGACTAGGGCTCTTGTAGTCGTCAGTCCTCCTCTGCTGAGACTGAGATTGAACAGAAGTCGAACCTTTGCTTGAAGCTCCATCCCATTCCCGCTTGTTGTCACTAGGAGCATCTGTAGTAGCTGTAGCACTTATACGCTTTGGTAACCTGTTCTGCTCCACCGCCTGATCAGTGAGACGATGAGCCAATTGTACAACTTGTTGGATGGTGGCGAGGTTAGCTGAAGCCACATGACTTTGAATCTCTGGCACTAAGCCCTTGAGATATAGTTCGATACGCTTAATGGGAGGGTCCACCATAGTAGGACAAAAGATGGCTAGCTCATTCGATCTTTTTGTATACGCCTCAATTTCTGACCCCGTCATCTTGAGGTTGAAGAACTCTACCTCCAGCTTATGAATGTCATCACGATTGCAATACTCCTCCTTGATCAGTTCCTTGAAGGCGTTCCATGGGGTGGCATTAGCAGCAACCAACCCCAGCATTTGGACCTGAGCGTTCCACCACGTGAGCGCTATACCTTCGAGAGTACCGGTAGCATACTTCACCCTGCGAGCCTCAGGGCATTCACACATCTCGAAAACAGATTCGATCTTTTTAAACCAGTGGAGGAGACCTACAGCTCCTTCGGTACCACTAAAGGTACTAGGTCGACAGTCCATAAAGGTCTTGAAAGTGCACACAGGTGGCTGAGCGTTCTGATCTTGTTGCGCGAGGAAGAAAAAACAGGGTTAAGCGTGAGAGTTGGGTCATGAGAGTAGGATCTAACATCCTAGGGTAGGTTCGTAATAGCAGGTTATACCTCCTGCCTGAGCGGCTGCGAGTGCTGCCGTAACTTGTTTGTTGATAAGAGCCGTCAGCTGGGCTTGAGTTAGGTTCACACGTCCATTCATGATCTTCACATCGAAGGAACACAAGTAGAAAAGGTGTCGCGAATCTGTGTAAGTGTGAAGTGACAGAAGGGAGCAAGCACGCGTTGTTGCAAACAATGGCTACTATGTTATCTAACCATATCATGAGCAATGTTCTATGTAACTAGCAAGTAGGCAATATAACATAAACCATATCACCTAGAATGTCGAGTCTTGCACGTGGAGCGAAGCGTCGTTGTGGATCGTTGAGCACTGTACAGGTTATAGTCTGGTTTCAATAAAAACTTTTCCCTTATTAAAACCAAGTTCTCTATAACCAATGGCTCTGATACCAATCTGTCACACCCCCAAAATCCACACATGGAGTATCACCGCTTGGAGGCGTGACTGACCAGGATCAAGCCACCAATCATATTGAACAAGCATGTATGTAGTAATAAAAATCCAACCAATACAATTGGTGTCCAAACAAAACATAGTTTAAGTTGCAAGCGGAAGCATAATGTCTAAAACCAAAGCATAAGTAAATAATGTTTAAGTTTATCATGAACACTCAATGTCCATGCTCCACAACGACTCTTCCCCATGCAAGCTCCTGCTAAACCTATTGACCTGTAAAGCATGTAGTAACGAGTCAACAACAATGTTGAGCGAGTTCACAGTTGGGTGTTTGTTTTAAGTTGTTTCGAAAACGGTTTCCTTTAACTGGCATCCCTGCCGTGGGGGTTACCCCATAGTTGAAAACGTGTTTTGTTTATTCCCGGTTTACTCTGGCAATCCAGCCGTGGGGGCTACCCCATGATTAGTTATCTGGCTTTTCAGCCATGGGGGCTACCCCATGTATATACTACTAGACTCGTTACCATATCGACTGCTGACTGTAGTCATGTTTATGTGCCCTGAACTGTCAATATCTATCATCATTGACGTGCCATAGTCCATTAGTTCACGCCCGTCCTCTGCGGCACGGTATGAGGTTTGTCAAACCTAAATAGCGCTATCTAACTAATGACCCGCTCGCCATTGGCCCGACGATTAAGTCGATATAAAAAGGAGGGACTTCGTGATAGAGTTTTAGTCTAGTAAAAGTTAACTGTCCATGAGGACGAGGAATTATATTCCTGAACCAGCACTGTCCTACCCAAGAAAGGACGAGGAATCCATATTCCTTAACCCATTCCCAACCCCTGGGAATCCCATGCTTTGTAGAAAGTGTGAACTCACCTTAGGTTAGCTCGGCAGATAAACGAAAGGTGTGTTTGCCGTCGAGTTTGAGAGGAGAGAAAGAGAGCTAGGGTTTGTAAACTTTGGGTGATTTGGTAAAGTGTGAGACTTATACTAACACCCTAGTGTTGTGCGAGTTGATGGAGTGGGTCGAACCCATTACGGGTTGCCTTTGTGGTTCGAGTGCAAGGTGTGTGGCCCAACAAAGGCTTGTACGATCGGGTTGTGTTGTGCGATCCGAGTTATCATATATATATACATACACACATTCATATAATTCAAACATAAAGTCTCATAACATTCATTAAATCAACGTATCAGATTATCACACAAGGTTCACATATGTTACATAAGTTCAAAACATGCTACACTTAGCACAAAGATAGGTTCTGAAATACGAGTTGTCACAGTGTTCCCCAAGGAGATGAGCTAGGTCTAATAAATCCTTTGGCTAGCAAATCATCCAGTTGAGTTCTCAACTCTTTCATCTCCGTTGGTGCCAATCTGTAAGGCGCCCTTGCAACAGGTGCCGCTCCAGGGATAATTTCAATCCTGAACTCCACTTGCCTATCTGGGGGTAACCCAGGTAGTTCTTCAGGGAATACTCCTGGATATTCAGAGATAATAGGTATGTCTTCGATCTTAGGCATAGGTTCATCAATGGTTACTTGTGCCATGTAGATAACACAACCCTTCGTCAAACACCTTGATGCCTTGAGCATGGACACTTGCTCAGGCATTCCATACTTAGTATCTCCTTGGATTGTCAAAGGCTCGCCAAGAGGAGTTCTGACAACCACTTGCTTCTTAGCACAAATGATATGGGCTTGGTTGCGAGACAACCAATCCATGCCTATTACTATATCGAAACCGGCTAGTTTCAAAGGAAGTAAGGACAATGGAAAAGAGTGGTTCCTAATGGATATAACACATCCATCTAACACGGTTGATGCGGTTTCTATGGTTCCATCAGCTAATTCCACCTCATATATCACACTTAAGGTTTTAACAGGTAAATTCAGCAATTTACAAAACTTATTATCTACGAATGACTTATCAGCGCCTGAATCAAAAAATACTCTTGCATAGACATCATTTATGAGGAAGGTACCTGTGATCACATTGTCGTCCTGGACGGCCTCCTTTGCATCCATCCGGAAGACCCTTGCATTGGTCTTCTTCCCATCCTCAGTCTTCCTTGCAAGTTTTGGGCAATTGGACTTGATATGCCCCTTTTCATTACAGTTGTAGCAGGTCGCATCCTTCAACTTTTTGCAATCCAAGGCCTTGTGTTCCTTGGACTTTCATATCCCACATGCAAAAGTCCTTGACTGTGTCTGCGAGTTCGATTCATATCTGCACTTTCCGAAGTGCTGTTTCTTGCAGATCTTACATTTGGGTTTATCACCCGACTGATGATCATCCTTCTTAGATCCAGAACTCTTTTTGTGGTCATTGTTTCCCTTGTGTTTCTTATCCGAACGCCGTGAGTTATCATCCTCACGCTTCATTTTCTCAGCATCCGTGTTCCTCAGCGATCTCTGCCTGACCGCGTCCAGTGTGAGGGACAAGGATATATCGGCTGCAGACCTGAATGTAGCTGGCCGAGAGGCTTTTACACTTGCCTTAATCTCTGGGGCTAAACCCCCAATGAAACGAGCTATTCTTTTGGGTTCCGGGGTCACAAGATAAGGAACCAACCTTGACATTGTATTAAAGCTCGTAAGGTAAGCTTGACAATCCAGGTTTTTCATCACCAATGACAGAAAATCCAACTCAATCTTTTCAACCTCATGCTGAGGGTAGTAGTTTTCCTTGATCAATGTCATAAACTGCTCCCAAGTCATGTTGTATAATGGGATTTTCCCTGTAGCTTGGATCAAAGATCTCCACCTAGCTAGTGCCTCGCCCTTGAATGACTGAGATACGAACTTCACCACATCCTTATCAGCGCACCCGCTGATATCAACCACAATGTCCATTTCGTCTAACCACGTCATGCAGTCGACAGCTCCTTTTTCCCCAGTAAAGTCTCTTGGTTTGCATGAGACAAAATACTTATATGTGCATGACTTACCACGCGGTTCGTGCTTAAGCTCGATCTTCTTTGATGGGACACTTAGCTGATTTGAAGAGTGATGATCGTCATCGTCTTTCTTTGGCTCCTATTTCTTGGAGGGTGGCTTGCTGTGAGCCTCAGATTGAGTCTTAGGCTTGGAATGCAGTGCGGATAGGGTCCTACTCCGAGTTCCACTATATTCATTATACTGCCGCTCTATTGCTTTTGTAACAGCATTGTCTATCAATGCTCGCAGTTCTGCACCCGCTATGTTAATTCGGGTATTATCATGGTCCTCCCGTGGGTGACTGTTGATCTCTTCCGAGTCAGCCATGTAGTTTGAACTGTTACATAAGATATTGACAATAATTTATTTGGGAGTTTATTATGGAATTGTCTTTTATGGCAATTCATTAACCATGGTAAATACAGACCATATTTGGTTAATTCGTTAATCATATTTATTTAGGATTTTCATTATAACGTATCCTAATTATAAAACAATAACAGTATTATTAGTGGCACAAAAGGCCTAGTCACACGGACAATTTAAATCATAAGCCATGATTTCAGAGAATCAAGGCATTAAGGTTTGAACACAGTTCATTACCTTTTCTTGACAGGGAGTTGTAGGCTACCACTGTCTTTAGTCTTATATGACAATGAGTATGGCCCGTAGGCACTACATCACTAATGGACGTTTAATAGGTGATCATCAAGTTAGGTTAGGAATCTTTTGAAGAATCCAACTATAAGAATGACGTGTGTGACTTTAACGAATCACGTCTGCCAGGAGTGTTAACATGTTTTCAGATGTTAACAGTGATTTGAATCTTTTAAACAGGTCTTACCATCTTGGCCAAGTCTTATAATAACATGCAGGCTAGGTTATACCTTTAAGATTCTTTATTTAATATTCAACAAGCAGATTATTTATAAAAGGAATGATTTTTAATTTGTTTATTTCATGTATAATATAATTATGCGTATAATGAAAAAAAATGAAATTTTTAAATTTAACATTCCATTAAACATAAAGAGAAGTACACATTGCCCTAAACGGGACTTTTAGCAGAACAACTTGCCTACGCAGAGGCTAAACTGAAATACAAGTCCACGCAGGGACCAATTACTAAAATAGATGTCCACGCAGGGACTTACAGAAAGACAAGTCCACGCAGGGACTAAGTACATAGATAAAGGTCCACGCAGGGACTGATTGAAATAAGGAAATACAACAATACATATAGGGATTTAATGATCCCTCTTCTTCTTTCCTTTTAATAAGCTTGCTAAGCCCTTGAGAAATCCTCTGTTGTTCCTACGCTCTTCCTGAAAGTCTCGTTCCACCCTGCTTAGTCTTTGGAGGATTTCCTCCTGTTCTGGTGGGGAAAACCGTGGCGGTTGCAGCTGAAACGAAGGTCAAGCAGGTATTTGATACCCATGAGTTGGGTATCCCACTCCCCGAGGGGTTCCATATGGTCCTTCAGGATGAAGGGCGTTGTAGTTTCCTGCTACTTGGTATGGGTCGGCTTCAGCATAATTATAGTTAGTGTGAGCCGGCTGCTCAAATGTATTATACGCCGTGGAACCGGCGTATGTGGGTATTGGGTTACCAAATCCCAATGGTGGCGGTGGTGGTGCAATTGGTGCAGAATTCACATCTGAAACTGGGTTTGAAGGCCCACCCATTTGTAGGTCTTCATGCAGTGGCGGATAGTGACTGCCACTTGAGTGATGGGGGGTGCTAAAGTGAAAACCCCCTTCTCGCACGGATATTCGTACGCCTGTTCTTCTACGCCTTGGTGGTTCTGGAGGCGCTTGATGAACTGGCGGCGGTGGTGGCGGTGGTGTGACTGCCACGAAACGTGAATCCTCGGAGGGATCCTGCTGCTGTTGCTGCTGTGGGTTATGAGAGGGTGTAAAATACCACTCACACTGGTTGAACCTCGCTTGATAACTGTCTGGACCACGGTAGGGTGATCCGTGGAAGGATGATCCATCAGAGATCTCGATGGGATGGTTGGGTGTCCCAGACGGTGGTTCAACTGGATCTGTGTCCTCATCCATGTCCATTGCATGGTCTCCTGAGAAATGGTCTTCAGGTCCTAGTGGGTTAAAACCCACTGGTTCTTCGATATAGTTTGCCGGGTTGAACCGGCCCTGAAAGACAGGAGTGGGGTCGCCGAAGGAACGGTGCGAAACGGACCTCTGCAACGGCAAGAAGGAATGGCGGGAGTCTTCGGGCTCGTTTTCTGAATGCGGCCCAAATGAATGGCGGTAAGGAGGCGTTGAGCTATACGAAGTAGATCGCCTAGCGGGCTCCGTATAGGTCCTCCAGGCTCCTTGCGGATCGGCACTCATAGTATTAGAAGAAGTCCGCCGGTGTGAAGGCCCGGCTTCATGATCGTTGGGGGCGTTGATCGGCCCCTTACCTCGTCCTCCTCTTCTGAATCTCGGTGGCATTTCCTGTCAAAACAAATGAAAGATACAACGAGAAAATATAAAGGACAAAGTTAGAATTAAAAACAATCTCGGTGCAATTGTGTCATTGAGATTAAACACAAAAGGCTAGTGTTTAATTCACTCAATGTTGGCTCTGATACCAACCTGTCACACCCCGATATTTCCACATATTACCGGTGGGCCTGGTGGGGAGTATCGTGACGTAGTTGATATTATCATAGTCAAACAACACAATATTTAAATGCATAGCGGAAGCAAAAGATAGATATATTTCAACCAAATATAATTGTAATATTAAGTATCACAAGATAGTTGAAAATAATCCACAGGGGATCAAATAAAAAGGAAACATTGTTCAACAGTTTTATGTCATCCAAGCTTGCGAGACTTATTGTGGATGCTAGGAGGAAGCCAGCCTATTACGAGTAGTACCTGCACTTAACCTTTTTGGGAAAAATACGTCAGTTTACACTGGTAAATACAATTAACAGACTCATTTTGAAAAGGTTTAATAAAATTGATTTGAATGCACGAGGCACAAACTTTTATAACTTGGGATAATTATTTGAATATAATCTTTTAAAAGAATTTACATGTTTCTTATGCGTTCAGTAGCCCGGTTCGTGCTGGTTTAAAGATCAATAGACACACCACATTATTATTTTAGGCACTGACGGGTGTACGCCTACACCCCGTGCTTAGGTCGTGGCCATTTCGTAAAATGATGCCAAGGATATCCGGGACATGGTCATTAACCCCCCAAAGGCTTTAAGCAAACAAAACAATTCAAACGGGTCATTTCAATAAATTAACCATCATACGATTAAAGATTCAATGCCCGACCAAGCGGTATTTTATATACCGTATCCCAAGCCCGTATAAGGGAAAATAAGTTAAAAGTATTTACCTTTGCAAGTATTTATCACAAACAGCAAATGCACGTAGCTTTTACCGGGTCTCCTATTCTGGAACGAAGGTTTATAATAACCTATTAGAATCCTAACGGGTCTTTAAATAAGCCTAAACTTAGACCAGTTAGTTTTAAAGGAATATACGTGTTGGTGCATGTTTGTGACAACAGCTTAGATTTGGTCTTTGGATATCTTGTAATTAGTTAAACGATAAACAGTTAGCGGGTTTAGCTTTGTAATAGTTAGTTATAATGTTTGGGCTAACCAAACCCAATGAATTGGGTGTGTGGGGGCGAATTGGGCCTGTCAAATTCGCAGTCCATGATGTTTAACCTTGGCCCAAGTAGTAACCTTGTGTTATATAAACAAGGTTAGGCTTTAGGGTTTAGGTTAATCAGCAAATCAGCCAAAACAGTTTTTGTAAGAGAGCAATTTCGTGAGAGCTTAGCTTGGACGAATTTGGAGTTGGTTAGGGATCTTGATTGATTGTAATCAAGTTTGATAGATAATCAATAAAGATCCAGTTTGAAAGTGAATTGCTGTTTCTGTTCTTCTACTTGTTTCTGTGATATTCTGATCAAGAGGATTCCGCACTCTTGATTGGAAAGACAATTCTGTGAAAGATCTATACGAATAGGGGACCAACAATTGGTATCAGAGCTTTAGGCTCTTGAGGCTCGGTTCAGAATTGTTGCTGCATAAACAGGAAGAATTTTCGAAATCTTGAAACCTGAAAAATTAGGGTTTCGAAATTTTTTGGCTGATTTGATAAAATTTTCGAATTTTTTTTTTTGGCTATTTGATCTTCTGGTTTGTTTGTTTGGTGGTTTGCAGGATTTCTGGAAAGATTCGGTTGATTCTGGAAAAGTTTTCGGCTGATAGACTTGAAGATTCGAAGACTGTTCTTCGTGTTCTTCGTGTTTATTCAATCAGTTCTTCATAATTTTCGGTTTTACGTTGCTGATTTGCTTGTTTTGATTTTGCAGATTCGTGTTAGAGAATCAGAAAAATCTTCAAAATTTCAATCAGATCAAGTTTCCAAACTTAACTGGCGAATTTGATTTATTTTGCTGACTGACCAGCGAAATTAACACACCAGCGAATTTGTGACTTAACTACTCGGTGACCGGCGAAGTTAAATCCAAAGGCGACTTTGGTAACCGTGAAATTTTCCACAGCGAAAATATTACGGTTTTCAGCGACTTACCAGTCGTCGTAATAGCGAACTGGTTACCCGGCGAAATTATTTTGAGCGAAATTAACAGACTTGTCAGCGAACGAGACCAGCGAACTTGACTTGTCAGCGAAGCAGACCTAGCGAAATTAACTGCATTAGAGGCCAGCGAAATTAACATCAAAACCAGCGAAATTAACAGGAAAATTAAGTGGTGGAATTCTGTTTGGCAAGCGTCGATAAAATTTCACAGTTTTGCAAATAGAAATTGATCCGTAGCTCGTTAGACAGAACCGTTTGGACCGTTGAATTCCTTGGATTTTTAGGGTAAAAAAAAAAAAAAAAAAAACGTGTTTTTGACATTATATATCATTGGACTTGTCTTTTCGAGACGATTCTAAAGGTGTAATTTGGTAACCACTGTTTTCGGAGAAATTTTGTACGGTTTTATCAGTACGGTTACGATAAAAACGTGTTTAAAGATGGTCAGAATGGACAAGGTCAGTGAGACTGTTAAACATTGGCCAAAGCTGAAAAATGTCAAAGAATATGCTGACTGGAAAGAGGAGTTTGAGGCATTTGTGAAGAGTGAAGATACTAGAATGTGGTACTGTATGATAGATGGCTATGTTGCTCCTACGCGTAGTATTGAAGGAAGGGTTTTAGTGCTGTCTTATGACAAGATGGATGAATCTGAGAGAAAGATGTATGAGGCTGAAAAGAGAGCCTTGGCTGCGATAAAGATGTCCTTACCTGATAGCATCAAGCATACCTTCACAAAGTACACTAATTCAAAGGATATGTGGGATGCATTACAAAAGCGATATCAGGGAAATGAGAGTGCCACTCAGGCATTCATGGCAGAGATAGTCTCGGTTGATGAGGCTGGAACTACTGTGAGTGATGCTGAATCTGAAGTGAAAAATGTTGAAGCTAAAGTGGAGAATGCTGAAGCTAAAGTGGATGCTGAAGTAGAGAAAGAGAGTGAAGCTGAACAGGTTATTGCTGATGAAAACTCAGAAGTTCATGAGAAAGAGGTACAATCTATTTCTGTGTGTTTGAGATGTCGTGAACTACAGGGTGAGGTTGCCAGGTTGACAACACAAAACCAAAGTCTGGTAAGTGAGATGTCTAACATAAAAGAAGCAAACTTTTTTGTTAAAAGAAATGAATCATCATACTTGAAGAAAATAAAAGGTTGTGAAGCTGAAATTGAAGCTTTAACTTGCAAACTAAATGAAAAACTTCAAGTCATAGACTTAGCTCATGACATGATGGCTGAGAAAACAAAAGAGATTTCTGATAAATGCAAAGAGCTGTCAGATGCACAACTCAAAATTGTTGAACTTGAAAAGAAATTGAGTCAATTCAGAGATTCGTCTTTTGTAATGAAACACATGATGGGTGGGTTAAAGAAGAGTAATGACAAGACAAGTGTGGGCTTCCAGGGCTTTAATGAAGTTCCACCTCCTCTTAGTCATAACTATTCATTCCTGCCTAGTGAAGATGAGCTAGCAGACTTTATGGCATCTACACCAAGTAGTTTCGGATCCACATCAAGTCAAGGTGATAGATTTGAGAGTGATGATGATAAGAAGAACAATAACAGGGAACCTTTGAAAAAGAAAAATTCACCGCCTAAGAATAAAAATCAAGCTTTTGTCAAAAAGATTAATTTTGTTCAAGGTAGTGATATGAAAAACGAAACTGCTGTTATTGAAAATGAATCGAATGTAGAGTTTGCAAAAATTAAGAGCATAGAAAAATCTGAAGTTAAGCAAACTGAACAAGGTTCATCCAAGGGATCATCACCATCTGATAAGGGATCTACCTCAGAGACTCCAGCTAAGAAGTCTTCGAAAAGGAGATCGTGCTTCAAATGTCACGTCAAGGGACATGTAGCAAGCTGCTGTCCTAACAAAAAGAGTGAAGCACAACTTAGTGAAAAACAGAGAGGGAAATTACCTGAGAAGAAAGGTGATAATGAGGAGAAAGTTGAAAGTTCTCTAAAGAAATCTGCTCCTAAGCAACCAGAAAATGTTGCTGTTGGTGTAGATAAGGCTGAAAAAGGAACTCCACAAGTTCCTCGTTTTCAAAGAAATCAACAAAGATTTCAGCCTAGATCTCCACCAGGCAGATTTGACAGACCTAGAAGCAGTTCACCAAAAGTGAACAATTTTAATGGAAATTCAAATAATTTCAGAAGTCAAGGTCAATATCAAAATCGATACCAAAATAATGGTGGTCGAAATTTTTATAACAATGGCTTTAGAAATTACAACAATAATGCTTCTTGGAATCAAAATTTAAGATTTCAAAATCAGAATTTTCAAAGGTCAAATTGTCCAAATTCATATTGGAACCCTCAGGACCAAAGACCTAGTGGAAATAAAAATCAAATTCCATCAACAGGTCTGAGATCAAAGACTCCAGTTAGGAGTAATGGATATTGGATGGATGTTCCAGTAGTTGGTGAATTTGGACGACCCAAGACCATTAAGGCTTGGGTCCCCCAATCTAACTAATTTCTTAGTTGGTGTGTGCAGGAGCTGCTAAGGAGGATTATCAACTTATGTTGATAATGGCTGCTCTAGGCACATGAAGGGGGATGTGAGATTGTTGATATATTTATATTGATTGATTTAAATTGAAGTTCAAAGTGCTGATTCGACACACTAGATAACCTGGCAGATCTTTATACTAAAGCTTTTGACAGGGCTCGCTTTGAACACTTAGTCGAACTCAACGGGATGAGGAATCCTGAATAACTGGTTTTTCATAAGAATTTTTGTAAATAGTTTACTGCTTTTCTTAAAAATCAAAAATAAAAAAATTTTAAAAAAATCAAAAACATAAAAAAATTAGAAAATCTAAAATGAGTTATCACTGCGTGAAAAAGGAGAAATGATAGTACATCAGCAAGTTAGACTGTCACACTGAAACTGAAATTAAAATGCTTAAGTGTGATAGCAGCTTCATTATATGATGTACCAGTAGGCAAGAAGCATGAAATAATCAACTTACCAATGTGATATAAACTTAAATGAATTGTGTATGAGTGGGGAACACATCAGTGGTGTATGGTTTAATGACCTTAAATCTTGCGTTGATAGATTGCCAAAATCTGAAGTTTTGGGTCTTTATACTGTTATTTCATCTGAGGATATCTTGACTGTTCTTTCTGTTCAGAACTAAGATTGTACATGACCCCAGGAAAGAAAGTCACTTGGAATTAACTCATTTCTATTTGAATGTCTGTATGTTGTCCCGATACACACAATTTTGATCTGATTCTGAAATCTTCTCTGAAAAAAGTCGTGTACCTCCTTTGCTGCATCCAGATATATGCTGACCTGGAGGTGCTAGGCAACGACAACTTCTGCTGCATCCAGATACATGCTGACCTAGCTGTACGTTGTCGCGCTATAGATCTAATACACCCGAAAGAGGCCCTCTAGTGCCCAAAAGAAACCCAATAAACCTATATCAAACTGAGAAAACTCATTTGATCTGTATATTATACCATCTCTACTAAAGATCTATTCTGTTCTCTTCTCAACCTATTCCCAGTTAAGATTTCAGAAATCTGGATTGGACTTGTGAAATATGTGGTAGGGAAGATACTTGCATGATAGAGTGTGTTGTTTATATTTCCAGGATTTGATTAGTATTTATTTGGGTGTTCATTGTTAAGCAATCAAAACATGATAAAACAGATTATATGCAGACCTAGACATTGTCAGGATATCTTAAAGGATGACATCAGTATACTCACCTACTACGATGAATTTTTGTGCATACCTTGATCGCGGGGGTATATCCTGAAGTGGGACACGCTAGTATATCAGAAATAAAATTACCTTAACGTATCATACGGTAATGGTACTTGAAATGTTCATGCATTTTGTTTAAAAGGACAAACATACTGGTAATCGTCTTGAACTGCTTTTCACGAGAAATTAAATAAAGAATTATCTAATAGTGTGAAACAGTTTGATTGTGCTGATATGATCTTCTTACCAGTGATTCTCACAAAAATAGAGTGTTTATTGCTTTTGTTATTTACTTGCTTTCAGAAAAATATAAAAATCCAAAAATAGTGTCTTTTTCTGTTTAAAATTCTTAACGTACGGAAAACTGTTATTCTTGGAGGAATTGTTACTGATAGGGGGAGATGGTGTTAGAAAGTGAGTTCAAAATTTTAAATCATGCGGGTTATAGGGTGTGTGATTAAAAAGTTTTGCGTGTTAACAAAATTGGAAATGCTTAATCTGTGATACAGTTTAAACTGTCTCTTGAAAAATAATAATTTATTAAACCTTGTTGAAAAATTCTTATGGTTTCTCGAGTTGTTTGTTTTATAGTAAACAGATTGAAGCAGTATGTTCCTGAGAAGTTGCTGTGTTGCTGAGAAGTTGCTGTGAAGAGATGAGAGTTTGATTGGATGCATGGTAGAACCTCCTTTCTATATTGCAGACAAAGTTGAAGAGTTTGAAGATTGCTATACATATGCTGAACTGGAGTTTACTCAAACGCTAAGGTTTTGAAGATTTGGTGATTGGATGCATCAGCTTAGGGGGAGTCTGTTGCTGACAGAAGCTATTGAAGCTGAAGCTATCCAAAGACCAAAGACAGTGCACGAATACATGAAGATTGCAAGATGACTGAAGACAAAGTTACTTTATGAAGCTATTGTCAAGGGGGAGTTTGTTGGTGCATGTTTGTGACAACAGCTTAGATTTGGTCTTTGGATATCTTGTAATTAGTTAAACGATAAACAGTTAGCGGGTTTAGCTTTGTAATAGTTAGTTATAATGTTTGGGCTAACCAAACCCAATGAATTGGGTGTGTGGGGGCGAATTGGGCCTGTCAAATTCGCAGTCCATGATGTTTAACCTTGGCCCAAGTAGTAACCTTGTGTTATATAAACAAGGTTAGGCTTTAGGGTTTAGGTTAATCAGCAAATCAGCCAAAACAGTTTTTGTAAGAGAGCAATTTCGTGAGAGCTTAGCTTGGACGAATTTGGAGTTGGTTAGGGATCTTGATTGATTGTAATCAAGTTTGATAGATAATCAATAAAGATCCAGTTTGAAAGTGAATTGCTGTTTCTGTTCTTCTACTTGTTTCTGTGATATTCTGATCAAGAGGATTCCGCACTCTTGATTGGAAAGACAATTCTGTGAAAGATCCATACGAATAGGGGACCAACAATACGGTTCGAACGCATGATTAAGCGAAGACCGGAATAGAATGTGATTTAGACCCGACAAGTTTGAAGACTTGTATAATATGGGTAAACTAAACACATTCTGGATTTTTAGGAAAATATGAAAAGGTTCGACCCGTTTCGGCTAATTCATGCAAACTAGTTACATAAACCGAACCGAACGCGAATAACGCATAACGGGTAACCGAAAGAGTCACTAACAGGTTCCTAAGTTAATATGAATTAAATATGTTGTGATATCAGTAGGATACCTTCCATTATGCCCAAAACGAGTTTAATCTCAATTTAAGCCCCGTAGGGGTATTTTGGTCATTTTAAAGATTATAAAAGAGATTAATTAAATTCTGAGACTCGGGTCTGAAATAATCAGTAAAACAACTTAATTTAATAGGTTATATCAGTTGGTGATAAGTCTTATATGACAAAATGGTTTTAAACCTATACTATGTGTTTAATACGCGTAAAAACCGTTTTAAGCGATTTCCGGGTTTAACAGGAAATCTGAGTTTTCTGATCAGGTTATAAAGTTCAAAATACTTCATTTATCATATAAAATCAGTGGCCAAAGGTTTGGTATCAATTGGCTAAGTAAAACTCATTTTATAAGCAAAAGGGTATAATCGGTAATAACCGAATCATGGCAATAACCTTAGGTTATGATCAGGTAAAAAAATAATAATTAAAAATCTTTAAAAATTCCAAAATATTATATTACATCAGTGGGTAAAAGGTTTGATGTGAAAAATTGGGTTTAGATAGGCTTTATGCTAATTACGCCGTTTAATTCATAAAAAGCGTTCTAATTACGCTATTAAGCATAACTCCTAATCTAGAGCTCCAACTGATGTGAAATTTTAGGGACATGTTTATAAATCAGTAACAAAGATTATTGTCCTCTCATATTTCCAAAAATCTCGTTTTATGGTTAAAAGGGCATTATGGTCAACATTGAGCAATTAACGGAAACGTGTGAATGAATCGGACAATCAATGAACCAACCACAGAGGGTTATACTATCATGCAAGCTGGTCCTAACGGAGCTCTAAGGCATTTCTAAATCCATCTAAATCGGGTCAGAACTGAAGTCAAAGCAAAAGCAAAAGTCAAAGTTTTGCGACTTTCGGTTCCGAACCGAGCCTAAACAGAAAATTGTCGGGTCGAACATGCTTAGACATGTTCTTACATTTATTGTTAAGTTATATGAGTGGTAAAACAGGTTACACGCCTTCTACATTGCTAATTACGTGTTAATTCGCAAATTAAGTTTCTGTTGACTTTTTATAATGAACTTTGACCCGACAAATGATCTAGTTAGGATGGGAATCAGAGGGTGCCCTTTTAAGGGTTTAATGCCCACATAATTACCAACTTGTAACTACCTTTACTTTGACTAATCACTGGACCATTAGCGATTAATCGTTAAGTCAAGCCTTAATTACGACGGTTTGACTTTTAAGCTATAAACTAAGTAAAACATGATTAAGGAAGGTTAAGGAAGCTTACCAAGGTCCTAATTACGACTAGAGATGCTTAGGGTCTGCACTTGTGCTCCAGAAGTCTTCAAAAGTTGAGTTATGATTGTATGATCAAAAGTTGCAACCAATGGCCTTTATATAGTGAGTTTAATCTCACTAGATTATGACAAACAAGCCTACCAATGATCATGGATGCATCCCAAGTGTCCCTATAGCCTAAAAACAAGTTTGAGCAGCCCATGGTATTGCATATAAGGCATTAGAGTCGGTTAATTGGGCTGGACAGACACCTGTCTGTGTTTTCTGCATCTGGGAGGCTGAGGCGGCCCGGGTAAGAGGTCAGCCTACTCTTACGCGGCCCGTGTGAGTGTGGCTGTCAGGTTACCAAGTTTCATTTAATTGCAGTTTTGGCCCCCTGTCCTCCTAAAAGTTGTTTTTACTTCTTGTTTTGCACAATGAGCCCTCAAAATTGATTTCCAAGGGCTTCAAGACTTATACCCACTTTGTTAAGTCCTTGGTTAACTTTTGATTACCCGAAAAGTCATAAATTTCATCGTTGACGCTTTTAACCCCTTGTATACGAATTTTATCATAACTTTCTCATATGATAACGAAACTTGGTGAAATTTTTATCATGCATTCTAGTGAGCACAATTAATCGTTACAAAGCTTCGGGTTTGCTAAGAGGTCACTCAGAGGTGTACTTTAAACATGTTGACACATTTAACCCCTGTGGTTTGTAATCTCTCACTTTCTTTTCACAATTAGCTTCGTATGATCCATGAATCATTCGTTTAAGGGTATAAACATCATGTAGGGTTCTTGTAAAGTATAATTATCCGTTGTTGACATTTTGAACCCGTATATTCACATACTTTCCTTGTTTGTCAACTTTTGTCCTTCTACAGTAATCCTTTACACGTTTAAAGTTCATGACACGTGTCGATACATTATTGGACATGAATTTTCGAGGTGTTACAAACACCTAGCCCAGCATCCAATCGTCCAATTGCTCCCTTTTTAATACACTCCACGATGCCGGATATGGCTGGTTACGCATCGTTTATCTCGAATCGTTTGAAGAATGATGTCGATCGAAAACACCAATGCCTTTCGCGCAACGCGCGTCATTGAAAAACACTAGTTACTTTAAATAATAAACAATAACAAAATAATTTTAAGGATGAAGTTTTAAAGAAATTATATTGGGTAATTAATATTAATATATTTTTAATAAAAAAAGTTTCTATTTTTGTTTACCTCTTAATGAGGCTCTTAATGGTTCAGACATCTTACTGGTTAAGCACTTAGGGGCTGTTTGGCAAGTGCTGAACCAGTAAGTTCTGAACCAGTAAGAGGTCTGAATGAGTAAGAGGCTCTGAACCAGTAAGTGCTGAACCATTAAGAGCTGTTTGGTTGTATCTCTGAATGACTGTGCAGAATGACTATTTTACCCCTCTGAACTATTATGTGCTGAATGAAATGTATCTGTTTGGCAAGAGCTCTGAATAGTGTACAGATTGATGAAAAATTGTAAAAGAAAAATACAAAACGTCATAGAAAATCCAAATTACACATCAATCCTTTAAATTCCATGGAAACATACGAAAATCCAAATACAAAATAACACAACATACGAAATCCAAATACAAATAACACAACTCTGCATACAATTTTAATTTGAATCATTTGAAAGCAACTGATTAGCAATCTGGTTACGTAAAGAAGTCATATAGTCAATACCTTGTGAACCCCACTCTATGTCTTGAACTAACAGGCCATCATTTTCCCCACTTTGCATTTCATGAAACATCGTGTTCTCATCATAGTCCATAAATAACTGATCATAAATATTGCATTTCCTTATAAAATTATGGATGACGAAACAAGCAATCACTATGTCTCTTTGTATTTGAAAAGAAAAGGGAGCCATTTGCTTTAGGATTGGGAATCTCGCCTTTAGAACACCATATGCACGTTCAATGACATTTCTGAGTTGTGCGTGAGCATGATTGAATCTTTCTTCCTTAGTTAACGAATAAACAAATCCATAAAAAAAACCAAATCAAACTTAACCACATCATAATAATGAGTAAAATGAATGAAAAATCAGTTTAATACCAAAAAAAAAAAACCAAATCAAACTTAACCACATCATAATAATGAGTAAAATAAATGAAAAATCAGTTTAATACAAAAAAAAACGATGTAAGAAAACGAACCTGGGTGGAAGAGATGGAGGAGGCGGCGCTGTTCGGTGGTGAGGAGAGGGAGGATGAGACCGGCGGCCGGCGGGAGGTGGTGAGGAGAGGGGTTGGGGGCGGAGGTGTTGGTGATGAGAGGTGAAAGGGAAAGGGTGGAAGAGAGGGAGGAGGAGGCGGCGCTGTTCGGTGGTGAGGAGAGGGAGGAGGAGGGCGGCGGCCGGCGGGAGGTGGTGACGAGAGGGGTGGGGGCGGAGGTGTTGGTGATGAGAGGTGAAAGGGGGAAAGTGGTGTGTAGGGTTTTGATACAGAGAAGAGAAGGGAAAGGGTAGCAAGGAGTCTTTTTTTCATTCAGCAACTTGTTATGTCTATATGGTACAACACTGAATGGTACCATTAAGAGGCTGGTATTTTGCCAACCAAACAAGTAAACCTCTCTCCGAATAAGAGGGGAACCTCTTACTGATTCATTAAGAGGGTTGCCAAACAGCCCCTTAATGGTTCAGACTGTTTGTTTCGCGAGCAGATGTCTGAATGGTTCAGACACTTGCCTCTGAATGGTTAAGCATTATAGTAATTCTGAATGGTTAAGAACTCTAATCTTGATTAGTCAGAAATTTGCCTCTGAATGGTTAAGCATTACACTAGTTCTTAATGGTTCAGACCTCTTACTGATTTAGCACTTAATGGTTCATACCTCTTACTGGTTCAGCACTTAACCATTCAGAAGTTGTCAAACAGCCTCTAAATGTGTACTAAATAAGGATGGGAAAAAACAACCCGAGGCCAGGGTCGTGCGGCCTAAACCGGACGCACAGCAGATTCGACTTCGTATGTAAAGAGGCCTAACATTGAACACAAATGGGCTAAAGAAAAGGGTTTTAGAAATAGAAAATTGAATTAGTTAGAATAAAGAACATAAATGAATAAATAGAAACGAGCGTTGAACATAAACGGACGTAATAAACAAACATAAATGAGTGTTCACGGACAAGGCATGTATTCATATTCTTATGTTTAACTAGTGGGAAACCCGCGCGTTGCAGCGGAGTCGACAATACGGGCCGAGAACATAATTTAAACCTAAAACGTTAAAAATCATATATACATGTGTGTTTATATAATACTTGGAATGCCCGCACGTTGCGGCGAGAAACATATCACTTAGGTTGGTGAGTTTAGGGCTATGTACAGGGATGTAGTTTCCGATGTGGCGTGCGGCGACGATGGTGGCAGTGCCGTGCCGTGAGAATATTAATCACCAGAATGGTTTTAGATTTGCAGCTATGAACAGCCAATTTTTGTTGAAGGTAATAATATAACATAAGAATGATACAACCACCATACGACCACTTCATGCATCCAATCCGCCTGTAACACCAATTCCATCAATAAATAAATTTATTTTATTCATACATAGTATAAAAAATCCATAAAAATAATTTAGTTTTGAACTTCCTGCTGGATCTTATTGAAGAGAAGCAACTCGATGGAGGGAAGCTTAAATAGTGCAGGATTCCACATTAGAACACCTTATTGCTCATAGCAATAAGCAATAATCGGCAAGTGCCAATAACTATAGTGCTTAAATATATAATATTTGAAACTATAAAACATGACAGGTTGATTGAAGCTCTGAATGGGATGTCTTATAGTTTACAAATCATAATTCTTTAATAAATCGTTAGATCAGCCAGTGCTAGTGTGCTACTCATTGTCCTTATTTCAACCAAAAGAGTTATCAGCGGTGCGACTCGTCTCAATTTCAACTAAATGACAATCAAGCATTCCATACAGGGGTGTTAATTTCTGACACGACCTGAAAACACGACACGAACCTAACATGAAATTCACGTGTTTAGGTTTAGTCTAAACGGGTTCGGGTCAGTTTCAGGTTCAACCCGCGAACCAGTTTAGGTTAACGGTTCGGGTCAACCTGATCAGGTTGGCGGGTTGACCCGTTTAACACATTTATATTATATTATATTTTTTACAATATGTTTTATGTCATAAATTAAATGGGGTATGTTTTTATTCCATAATTATTACTTAAAAAGAGAATTAATATAAGATTTTATAATTTAAATATAATTGTGTTATATACGTTTGTGTTTTTTACTTAATTTTTAATTTTAATATAGTTATTTCAGAAAAAAAATAAAAAAATTCAGGTTGAACGGGTCGTGTTCAGGTACATATGAATGATACGATTTTCGGGTTCGGGTAGGATTCGAGTTCGTGTATAATTTTCGGGTTCGGGTCGAGTTGAACCCGCGAACCCGACCCGTTTAGCACCCCTATTTCCATAGAATAGACTGTAATCAAAATGTTTTAATTACTGATATCAGCTATCAGCGATCTAATCATAAAAGCAAATTAGATCTGCAAGAAGCTCAAACAAGTATGACCATATTGCCATCCTGTTAGACATAAAAAATATCATAACTTGTGGAGATAAACAAACAGAGGATTTTTTTCATTTGTTAAAATATATTAAAAATGAAGGTTAATGGATTTTTTAACAAATGCAATCATAACTTGGCATATGCAAGTAAGACGACAATCAAGAAAGACAGTTACCTGCCTAAAGCACCAGCAATGAGAGAAGCCGAGTGACCGCCAAGATTCAGATGTGTTTCTCGAATCCACTTTTTGGTAGTTTCTATCACACCAAAGTATGTTGCACCAGTTGCAGAAGATCCAGTGGCCCTAGGTACAGCCTCTCTATAAAAATTCAACAGTGAGGTTGAGTAGGAAAAATATAGCAAAGGGATGATAGATACTTCCTGACGATTACAAAAGCACTCCTGACAATTATAAAAGCACTGCTTTAACTTCTATAAGTCACTAATACATACCTTGTTGCACAAGTATTCTATCTGTGCATACACATTGTTGTCCAGTGTTATTGAATTTAGTTGACAACTGAAATAACAGATAGAATGAACAAGAAATTACTAAGTTACTGTTTTTAAATATACGACCCGGGTTTCCAAAACGGGTCAACTGATTGTGTATATAGAGCTCGTATGTAACCCTATTATGTGGACGGACAGGTTTAACAAATAATGGATTCACTTACACCTTCACTGCCAATTCCAGGTCAGCATCATCGAAGATTATGCAAGGCGCATTACGACCAAGTTCAAGAGATACCTACAAGTTCCCTTTTTTGGTAAAACTAATGATTGCAGCATAAAACATTAATTTTACTAAAACTACCTTTTTAACAGTCTCTGCTGCACCAGCCATCAGCTTCTTTCCAACACCGGTGGAACCAGTAAATGTTATCTTCCTGGCCTAAATTTATTTTATAAAACCAACAACAGATATAAAATAATGAACACCTTGTGAGGTATCACGTATTACAATAAACCGTAACTAATGTAAATTATCTGATAAAAACAAACCTGTGTGCTCTCTAGTAGAGAAACACCAATGCTAGGAGGATCTCCCATGACCACATTCAAGACACCCTTCAGAGGACAAAAATGTAATTAGACATTATGTGATGAGTGATAAAAAAAAAGTTGTGGTTAGCGTGGGTTTACAGGCGGAATTCCCAATTGAAGGGCCAGCTCAGTTGCTCCTAAGGCGATCAATGGTGTGAGCTCAGAGGGCTTTATGACCACAGTACAGCCACAGGCAAGAGCAGGGCCAACCTTGCGAGCAATCATTGCGATGGCGAAATTCCATGGAGTGATTGCACCAACCACACTAACTGGCTGCAAGTTATTGGAATCATGAGGAGCTTATCCAAAAGCATAACGTAAAACAAATAATCACCTCTTTAAGAACAAACAAGCAGTGATTAGGCAGTGGCAATGGAATTATATCGCCATAAACACGTTTTGCCTCCTCTGCAAACAACTCAATGAATCTAGCCGCATATGCCACCTGAAAAACTTACAAATGAAGATGTATTCTTAACATTTCTTTTAAGAATATATAATGTACACAACTCCGCAATAGCTTCTCTTAGAGGTTTTCCTTGCTCCAAAGTTAAGAGTTGTCCAATCTCTTGTTTGTGTGCGATCAGTAAATTATACATATTAATTGTGAAGGTAAATGTAGTCCTTCATGGGCCCTATTGAAAACAAATCATGGTTAAAAGCATATAAATTTACATATTAATTAATACATTATTAGTAAATACACAGATAGTCTTGTGGTGAAGACCATATTACGAGTTTGGTCCTTTCTTTTCAGAAACTAAAACCATGGTCCTTTCTTTTATTGTTGTTGTAAGTCAACCAGGTTAGAAGTCTTTTTATGTAAAACGGTAACTCGACTGTACATAGGAAAAAAAAAATAATCTCTATTCACCACCAGCAAGCATCATGTCTCCTTCATTGCCCTTATACACTAATGTATGGTAACATACGAATAACTGAAGGGCTGCCGCCAAGCTTTCTAGAAAAATATACAGCCTCTGCCTTGCCTGAGAACCAATATCCTATGGCTGAGTTGACTGCAGGAGACAGTCAGTGTCATCTACATCAAGTAGAACACAAAGATATCGGTTATAGCTGCGAGCATCTGTTCGCGTTCCAACGGTTTCTCAGATCTTTCAGTCCAGACCTGTTATTATCCGAACCGTGCTGCAAAAGTCCGAGCCAAAGCATTCACACCATATACAGATGGTTGAGCTCTCGGAGACACAACCAAGATCACACGTCCCTGCATCTCATAACTATTTATACATAATCATATGTCTGGTTAATGACTTTTAAACAAATAAGCTTCATACCATTACCTGTAATCAAGAAGTCACACATGCCAATTATTAAAATTGAAATCACTCACGTAGTCAGTGTATCAGATCTGCAGAACCGTAAAAAACAACAATTGTATCAGGTTTGCAATCAATTGGACGTTATATAAAACCCAAAATTCTAATCGTTAACAAGAACAAAGCAAATTATTAAAACCACATTACAAAATCTATAAGAAAAAAATCAAGAAATGCTAAGATCAAAACTTTAATTATAGGCCAAAAGTTTGTTATGCCGAGGAACTAAATAAACCAATGTATGAAAATGACTAAAGAAATCCAATATCTCTGCATAACTAAAGTTGCAGGTTTAACATACCTTGAAATGTAGAAGATGATAGTCATAATCTGGATTCTGGAACGAAATTCAAGTATTATTGATCGAATTAGAAGGATTCCAAATACAGTATCAGGTATTGATTTAGAACCGACCACCCGATCTGCCGCCATATCACCGACCTGATTAAAAGCGCGGTTGCCAGTCACCGGAGCACCAGACGTGATTACTGATTTCAAACATCAGAACACCAATTAGAGAAGTTAGATACAAATTCGAATTTACTTAGGATATGGGGTCACTTAAATTAAAACATAAATTTGAAAAATTAGGGTTTAGGATCAATCTGTTATTCACTTACTTGATGATTGTTGTTGATGTTCTGTTCTTGCAATCGTTTGATGCGTTGAAACCATAGAAAACCCAAAATCAAACACCAAACCAAGAATTAAACAAATGCAAATAAAATTCCACAATTGTAAATCACGGATTAGAGAGGTGGCTGGCAGAGGAGACGTACCGGAAAAAGGGAAGAGGCCAAGGAGAAACAGGGGTGATCGAAACCGTAACCCGAATTCACTGTTGTCATCAAGAAAGTCCCCAAAACTGACGACAGCAACTGTTTCCGGCCATGAACCAGCGTCGGAGACCGCCGTTGATTGACCGGCTCGGCCTTTTCTCCTGCGTTCTCCCTCTCTCTCTCTCAACACTCTGCCATAAACTCTCTCTCTCTCTCTTTTAAAGCATTCATTCACGGCCGATCAGTTCTGCTCCCCATCATAAGCCGACAGTTGGGATTCTCTAGGAGGAATTCTCGTATTTACCCCCACAGCGTCTTAAAATGTCCCTCTCAAAAGGCTTTGGGTTCTTTGTATACATTGCTTCAAAATTTGTACCTATAACAAAATTACCTTTTTGTACATCACTTTTCCTTTTTAATATATATATAGATTAAGTGAATAAATATTTTTGTTCATGTTCGTTATTTTATTAAATGAATGAATATAAACGAACTTCTCGTTGGATTTCAGTTCACTAAACATTCGGTTTATTTATAGACCTTGATTTGACCCACTTTACGGAATGAGACCCTTGATTTCTCGGCCTTAATCCAATTTTCCCTTTGACTATCCAATCTCATTGGTTTTTCTTTCATTTGAAACAAACTAACACAGTTACTAGGATTTAGATCCCCAGGCCCCGATCAAGTGACAATGTGGGAGTGGGGTCGAGTGGTTGGAGAGCGGCACAGTTGATAGAGAGGCACATGCCTTTTAAAGTGGAGGTCTTAGGTTTAAACCTTTGTAAGGGGAAATAGTTTAGGATTATTACTGTGAAGAAGTGACATTAGCCATTAAATATATATACACACGTTAACCACAATATGTAACCAGAAAGAGTAAAACTTGCCTGCTCTTTAGCTCATAAAAAATTTAGGCATAACTTAAATGAGTCAGCGAGTGGGGTAACATTGGCTCGACATCAGCTCCCTTACAAACCAAGCTATTGTTGCCTGGCTCGTTTACAAATCAAACCAATTTTGTATAAGTTTCGAGTCATAAAATATTTGAACTAAGCCCAGATACATTTTCACCTCTTTTAAATGATTACCTTTTATCCTATATGTTTATTATAGATTGATTCAATTATATAACTGTAAAATGTTTAATAGACACGTAAATTAATAATCAATACTCGATTCACTATTTACATCTCCAAAATATAAAATGCCTCAAACATTTTGATTTTTAACTCAAACAACATGATAGAAAATAAAAAGAAATAATAAGAAAAGAATATAAAGATAAATATGAGATGAGATGTGAAAATTCAAACAAAATTCATAGAAAAAATATTTTTGTTAGAGATGAAGATAGTGATTTTAATGAACATGCACTTTAACTACCTAAAATCAGGTAGTAAACATATATGATTTTTCTATGAAATTCACACAAACCCACCTTGTGTAAACAAGTGCATAAACCCTCTCTTTCTAGAATCATGTTGTTAATTCATCATGGTCGGCTCAATCTTTATAGGGCTTAAATTTCATGTATGTATGTATGTATGTATGTATGTATGTATGTATGTATGTATGTATGTATGTATGTATGTATGTATGTATGTATGTATGTATGTATGTATGTATGTATGTGAAGGGGTATGGTCCCAAAAAGCCGCGCAACCCCTGCAAGGTCACGCGAGGACCATACTCCTTAATCAGCAATTTTCTTGATTGCCAACCACGCGCAGCTACACCATCTCTGTGTAACGGTGCGCGAGGTCCACATAAGAGTAAACTCCAGTTAGCAACAATTGGCATTCTAAAAAGAACATCGCGCGAGGCGACAACGTGCTCAGCAAGTATCATGCGTGGCTTCGGCGCGAGGCCCTCCCAGATAGTACACAAGGTACAAGTGGCAGCAATAAAGAGCCAATCAGGGTCCTTCCTTACCTGCGCAATCGTGCTCCACGATCGTCTGACATGCAGGAGACAAAAAGTACCGAAGGACGCCTATGTGGCACCAATCATAGGGCAGAGACAACTGCCCCACGATCTCCACTTACCTGCTGATGGCAGAAGGGCGACCAGGCCGACAACAGTGACACGTGGCTCCAATCACGTTGCGCCAACTCCATAAAGCTCCTAGAAGCCACTAACGGTCGACACCAGTGAGACAAGGAGCATATCCTCCATGTTGTCGCCTTCCGGCCCAAAGCCCATCAGCCCACACCCTCTTACACCCCTCCGGCTATAAATAGAGACCTTCACTTCACAGGTTATTCATTCCATTCCCTCTACTCTCACTTAATACTTAATTATCTCCTAAGCACAGTCGCTTATTCTCACGCCGGAGCCCGGTTAAGAGGGAAACCCCCACATTCCCCTCTTAACGAGTAACGGTGTTTTGTTTTGCAGTTAACCACGGTCATTAAGGAGCTCAGGAAACCATAAGAAGATTAACCACTATGCAAGGAACATAAACCAAACTGATTATCCTCTAATTAGTTCTGTGTTTCTTCATTGGCGCCCACCGATTTTTTCTACAAACCACTCTCATCTTCTTTCCTGAGTTTTCGTTGTTTTTCCTTCCTTCGATCATGGCTGGTCAAGGAATCATTCCAGAGTTTGTTGGTCTCGGAGCAGACCCTAACGCAGCGTTGGGGGTGGATAACCAAAACATCCAACCCCAACACGAAGAAATCGACGAAATCGAGGTAGCCAACACTGGGGGTCCGCGCGGGAGCTTCACCCGCATCACTCAAAATACCCCAGGAAACAACGGTGCTGGACCCTCGAACACAGCTCCACCTCAGAATATCTCAGCGCTATTAGGGCTACCAGAGGGCGAAACACCAGCCTCATGGTACGCCAAGCAACTCGCCACCATTAACGCGGTGTATCAATCCTTGAGCGCGCAACAAGCAGTTTTAACGGCAGAACCTTCCTTGGTTACACCAACCGGCCCAAGTCACGGGCCACGCCAGATGGCACCACCGCAAAATATCCAAGGAAGAGCAAACAGACCTCCCCCTACCCGAAGACAAAGCGTACTAGACACGCGCGACACACGGGGGGAGACAGAAAGCTACTATGACGAACCGTCAAACTTCCAACGAGGACCAGTTCATAGCCGGCTCACGCCGCGCAACATAAACGACGAGTGGGAAGAAACTGACCCGAATGATCCAACCTGGGAGAACGATGACGAATCTTCGGTTTTCAATCGTTTGCAAAGAAATCATGAGTACTACAAACCAAGGCAGCACGTTGGGTATACCGAAGAGGCAGAGCGTGACTTTCGCCTCGCCTATCGACCAGAGGAAGCTATAGAGCATTCAACGTTCATCCCAAAGATAGCACTCGCGCCGCTCAAGAGAGAGAAATTACCTCCGACTGTCGGAAAGTTTAACGGATTGAGTGATCCCGATGATCACGTCAGAGTGTTTACTAGCGTGGGCTGCATGGGAGGTTGGAACATGCCCATGTGGTGTCATTTGTTTATCCAAACATTAACGGGGGCTGCTCGCGCCTGGTTCGACAGCCTTCCTCCGGGAAAGATAAAATCATGGGTAGATTTCAGAACTCAGTTCTTGAGTCACTTCAGCCAACAAAGGCGATACCAGCGCGACACAGCGGAAGTTGAAGATATCTGGCGTAGAGATAATGAGGGTCTGGAAGATTTCATTACGCGCTTTAACAAGGAATGTTTGGAGATAGGTGGCGTGAGTGAGCAACTCATGCGCTGCCATTTCAAGAAAGCCATCCGCTGTGATAGCCTGATTAGAACCATCACTGGGAAAGATGGAATGCCAAAGGAGTGGGACAAACTCATGGAAGCCGCGAAGATAGTCGCGCAGACGGAAGAGTCACTCGCACGAAACAACAGCTATCGTTCTGAAGATAGATTTTCCAAAGGGGGTCACCCGCGCGATGACAACAGGCGTAGCAAAGGCAAAAACCCTGGGTGGAAGGCCAACCTCTCCAGCGGTTATAATGAACGACCCCGGTATGAAGAACGATCCCGCTATAAGGAAGACGCGCGTGATACCATTGACCGCATCGGTTATAGAAAGGCAGTCCGAGACGACAATCGCGAAAAGCATTGGACTCCGCTCATAAAAACACCAAAAGAGGTGCTAATGACGGAGAACCATGATTTTAAGACTCCCAGGCCCATGACGAACAAAAAGGGACAAGATCCCAATCTGTATTGTGATTTCCATAAGGATACGGGCCACTTAACAGATGATTGTTACAGCTTGCAACAAGAGATCGAGAGAGCACTAAAGAGCGGAAAGCTGAGCCACTTAGTGAAGAACGTGCGCAAAGAGACGCGACAACTCCATCGCCACGATGAAGGAAATCACAAGAAGGTTCGACGCCTGGAAACACACATGGTCAATGGACCAAGGTATAGCGCAAGAGAAAAAGGCAAGAGACCTTATGAGCCTTCATGGCAAGAACAGCAAGTTATTTTCCCGGTGGTGCGCGGGGGTCCCCGAGCCACACGACCCATCGTCATCACCGGGATCATCGGCCATTATGAAACTGAATACGTCTTCATTGACCCGGGGAGTACAGCAGACATCATCTATGAACAATGCTTTAACCAGTTCGACGAGGAAGACAAAGCGAGACTCGAACCAGTTGACTACCCACTGTCTGGGTTCTGTAATGAAATGGTATTCCCGTTAGGCCAAATTAGCTTCCCCGTCACACTCTCTGACGGGAAGCATTCGAGGACAACAAACGTCAACTTCATGGTGATGCCTGTTAAGTCAAGACATGACGTGCTGATCGGGAGAGAGACGCAAGGTGAGCTGAATATGATTACTTCCACCCCCCACTCAGCGATTGGTTTCCCAACCAAGACGGGGGTGGCAATCGTTTATGCAAAGAAAGAAGTGATGTCAACTGAAGAGATGCGCCCAACAAAAGCGGCGAAGGTTTCAGCAACCGAGCCCGAAAAATGGGTTTTAAATCGCAAATACCCGGAGCAAACGGTGACGATAGGTCACGCTATCTCACCAAATATCAGAACTCGCCTCAAGCAGCTCCTATTCAAGAACATGGATATTTTCGCCTGGACCCCGGCCGACATGACCGGAGTCCCGCGCGACATCACAGTGCACTGTTTAAACACCTACCCCTCGGTTGAGCCGAAGGTCCAAAGAAGGCGCAGCCTAGGGGCAGACAAGACAAAAGCAATGAATGAGCAAGTTTGCGAGTTACTTAAAGCCGGCATCCTGCGAGAAGTACGTTATCAGAGTTGGGTTGCGAACCCCGTAATGGTAGAGAAGTCTAGTGGCGGATGGCGAATGTGCGTAGACTATACCGATCTCAACAAGGCATGCCCTAAGGATTGTTACTCTTTGCCTGAGATCGACAAAAAGATAGACTCTCTCGCGCCATACAGATGGAAGTGCTTCTTGGATTGCTACAAGGGGTACCATCAAGTTCAAATGAAGCTCGAGGATGAAGACAAGACGGCTTTTCGCACTGATCTGGGGATTTTTTGCTATACGAAGATGCCATTCGGCCTGAAAAATGCTGGCGCAACATACCAGCGATTGATGGACAAGACCTTCGCGGATGACATCGGAAAGCATATTGAAGTTTACATCGATGATCTAGTGATTAAAAGTCCCGAGGAGGACCAAATGTTAAAGGACATCGAGAAAACGTTCAATTCACTGCGCAGCGTAAACATGAAGTTGAATCCAGCCAAATGTTCTTTTGGCATGGAAGAAGGGAAGTTTCTAGGCTTCATAGTCACCAACGGCGGCTTCAAAGTGAATCCGGAAAAAGTCCAGGCAATAGAGCGGATGCCATCGCCGCGAACAATCAAAGAAATGCAACGGTTGGCCGGCCGCCTCGCCGCGCTTAACCGCTTTTTGTCAAATCATGCCGCGAAGTCGTACCCTTTTATCAGCACACTGCGCAATTGTGTGAAGAAGCAAGAGTTCAAATGGACACCCGACGCAGAAAAGGCTTTCCAGCAAATGAAAGCATGTCTGATCGAACTTCCGACCCTGACCGCGCCGTTTGAAAAAGAGCCACTCGTATTGTACTTATCCTCTTCCGATAAGGCAGTAGGGTCGGTATTGTTGGTGGAGAGAAACGGAGTCCAAACCCCAATTTATTACGTCAGCAGGGTACTCACTGACCCGGAAACAAGATATTCCATGATGGAAAAATTGGTGCTTGCGCTGTTACACGCCTCCCGAAGGCTGCGCAGATACTTTACAGGGCATGTCATCACAGTACTTACCAATTTCCATATCGGCACGATACTTCAGAAACCAGAAACATCTGGAAGGCTCGCCAAATGGGCAATCGAGTTGGGAGGTCACAACATTCTGTACCGGCCGCGCCCAGCTATCAAGGGTCAAGTTCTAGCGGACTTCATCACAGAAGTCCCAGCTGATAAAATCAAGGATTGTGAGCTTGTTGAAACTCCAGTAAAAGACACGACAAACGAGACTTGGATGCTTTATACTGATGGGGCTTCAAACGAAGATGGCGCGGGAGCTGGATTGCGCCTTGTAAGCCCCGAAAACCACGAATTCACTTACGCTATCAAGTTGGATTTTAAAAACACCAACAACGAGGCGGAATACGAGGCATTTCTGGCAGGCTTGCGCCTCGCCATCAAAATGGGAGCTAAAAACCTGCATGCACATGTTGATTCACTCTTGGTAGCCAGCCAAGTCAACGGTATATACGATGCAAGGGGTGAGGTTATGGCCCTGTATCTAGAGCAGGCAAAAGAGTTGCTCCAACAGTTCAAGTCTCACAAGGTCATCCACATCAATCGCTCCGAAAACAAACCAGCCGACGCTTTGAGCAAGCTTGCTTCAACATCCTTCCAACATCTTGCCAAAGATGTAAGGATTGAGGTACTCAAGAACCCTTCAGTCTTGTTACATCAAGTCAATGTGATCGAGTTAGGGCAGCCATCCTGGATGACCCCTATCATTCAGTACTTGAAAGAAGGAATACTCCTAGAGAATAAAGCGGAGGCAAGAAAGATTCAGAACAAAGCTCTGCAGTACGAAATGAATGGTGGTATCTTATACCGCAAGTCCTTCTTGGGGCCACTACTGCGCTGTGTGGACCCTCAAGATGCGAACTATCTGATAAGGGAGATTCATGAAGGAATCTGCGGCATCCATGCGGGACCACGCATGGTTGTTGCGAAGATTATGAACGCCGGGTATTACTGGCCAGGGATGCACGTTGATGCCCTGAAGGAGCTGCGCAAGTGCGACTCCTGTCAGCGGCACTCTCCTAAGACCCTGCGCCCCAAGAATGACCTGATCCCCGTATCAACTGCTTGGCCTTTTCAGCAGTGGGGAATCGACATGGTAGGACCCTTCCCAGACGCTCCCGGCGCCGTCAAGTTCATAATAGTGGCCGTCGATTACTTCACAAAATGGGTGGAGGCCAAAGCCCTTGCTTCAACTACCGCCATGATGGTGCGCAAGTTCATTTGGGAACACATCATCTGCAGATTTGGGCTCCCACTCAAGATTGTAACCGACAATGGCACTAACTTCGCGTCTGAAGACCTCCAGAACTGGATGAAAGAGATGAAGATCGAACACACTTTCTCCTCCGTTGCACATCCTCAAGGCAACGGGCAGGTTGAAAGCGTAAACAAGTGTATTGTCGAAGGGATTAAGGCCCGACTGGGCACGAAGCGAAGAGGCTGGGTGGATGAACTCCCGAGTATCTTATGGGCTCACCGCACCATGCCAAAGACAAGCACCGGCGAGACCCCTTTTAGCCTAGTCTATGGCTCAGAAGCGGTTATCCCGGCAGAAGTTGGCCTGCCCTCTCCGCGTTTGACAGCAGTCAACACAATCGACAACGAGGCAGAGCGTCGTCTTGACTTGGATTTGCTGGAAGAAAGGCGCGAAATTGCGCGAATTAAAGAAGCCAAGTACAAAACACAACTGGAGAGGTACTACAACGCGCGAGTACGCATCTGTACCTTCACTCCAGGGGAATATGTCTTTCGGGACAACGAAGCCTCAAACGCTGAACGCCCTGGAAAACTAGCACCCAAATGGGAAGGCCCATACTTGGTCCACGAAGTGCTAGGAAAAGGGGCTTACAAATTGCGCACCCTGGATGGACACATCATCCCGCGCACGTGGAATGCGCAACAACTGCGCAAATGCTATATGTAACTACTATCGGCCTTGCGCCATTACCCACCCATGTTGGCCACGTGCCTTTGTAATTACTCATGTTGGCTAAGCGCCTAGTTTGCTACTTACGCAATGTATCTTGGCCTAAGCGCCTACTTAATCAATGAAAGCATACGACATGCTCTTTTATCACGACTGACTTCTTTCGTTACAAATGCATGTTAAACTTCTGATTAGCAAGAAAACACTCCAGTCATGCCTCCAAGGTCCTCCGCGAACACAGCGCGAGACCGGGCAATTGCTCACACAAGAGCCATGCTTACATTTATTCTCGCTAATTTAACCTAAGTTTCTAACAACAATGCAATAATTGTAACGAAATGGGATAAACGTCATGTTCAAACAAAATCAGAACAATTGCATAAAAGCAAACGTCATCCATTAAAAGGCGCGACCGCGCAAGAAGTTACATCAGAAACCTACAGAAATTCACAAGGCACAAAGCCATACAAAACCTATCTACTCGAAACAATCTCAGACATCATCACCATCATGCTTGTCGCCACCATCACCTTCATCATCCACAGCGGCCTCCTCATCTGATAATTCAACCGTTATAGGTGGATCAACAATGCCCTTAAGGCGCTGGCACCAGTCATCATGTTCCAAAGCCTTGGCAACTAAGTCCATCACAGGCAGTGACAAGTGGTCATAAGCATGTTCAGCGCGTGTCAGCGCGGCACTAGCCTGGTCAGTAACCGAACAATGACTGACGTCAAACTCCTGTCCAAGTTCTTCTTCAACATGTTGTGCGCATTCCAGGTACCCTCCTCGGTGACCAACAGCGCGCGCAGCATCGGTCAAAGCAGCGACAGCACGGTCCAGCTCCCCAGCATTGAGAATGGAGTTGGCAACCTACAGCGGAGTTTGCGCATTAAAAACAACTTCTAATGATACACTTTGGAAGGAAAAAAGGATAAGCATACCAGCACTACTCCACGGCCGCGCATCCACTCGGCCTCAGAAACGAGAGTGTCAACAATGCCCTGAGCCTCAGCATAATTAGTTTGTGCTACATTGAGGGCAGAAGTGCTAACATCACGCGCTTCCTCAGCACGTTGCTTGGCCTCCTCAGCAGTCGCGGCCTTAACCTTCTCAGCTTCGAGGTCGATTTCCAAGGATTCGCATTTATCAACCTGCTCTTCCAGGCGACGTTTTAGCTCAGCGATCTCGACATCCTTGGCTTGCAAGTCCTTGTCCGTAACAGACAGCTGACCCTTCACTTCAGCAAGCTCAACCTTAAAAAGGATAGGACTTAGGATATATTGCAAACAAACCATACAAGGAAAAAGTGTTAAGGTTGCACGAACCTCAAGCTGCTCCTTAGCAACCGTAGCAGCTTGCGCATCTTCGAGTTTAGCCATCAACTCCACAACCTTAGCCTCAAGGTTGACAATCTTGTTACGATCCGCAGCCGCGCGCTCGTTATCCTTCGCGCATATGCGCTTGAACTCGGCTTTCTCCTTAGCCAGTTGCTGTTCAGCAGTATGAAGTTTATTTTTCAGGGCCTCGCGCCCCCACTCCTCAGACTTTCGATCAGCCTCGAACTTCGCCTTCTGCTCATCAAACGCAGCTCTAGACTTCTCCAAGTCAGCAGCACGCCTCAGTATGCGATCGCGATACTTCTCCCAATCATCCCTCTCCCTAACCATGGTTCGCCATTCCCGGACAATTTCTTGGTTAGCGGCGCGGGTGTTGGCTTCACCAACAACATAGGCATGATAGAGCCCGCTGTGAGTCCGCGCCCGTTGACGATCCATCTCCCCGGGAGGAATCGAATTCACCAGCCAGTCATGGCAAGGCGCGAACTCGAGGAAAGTATCCTTCTGCTTCAAACCCCAAGGCGGATTGTGCGGAGCGTCACCGCGACTCTCTTCGGTGTAAGACTTGTAATAGATATCCCCCACTGTATCCCGGGGGCCTATCGGAGAGCGCGGCGGCGTGCCAGTTTTCACACCACCCCGACCAGCAGATGAACCCGCGCCTCTGGTAATAGAAATACCAACAGGCCTTTCAGCAGCAGACTTCTCCTTCTCCTTCTCCAGGGTTCTCTCCTTTCCCTTCTCCTTCTCAGCATCAGCAAGAGCCTTCTCAGCAGCTCTTCTCTCCTGCTCAGCCTTTTTCTTCTCATCATCGGCTTTCTTCCTTTCCTGCTCTGCCTTCTTCCTCTTTTCTTCAGCAGCTTTGTTCTTGCGCGCCTCTACAGCCTGGCGCTGGTCTTCATCAGCTTTCTTCTTCTCTTCGGCAGCCTTCGCCTTATCGACCTCAGCAACATGTTTGCCCTTGTCATGCTCAGCCCCAGCAGTCTCGGAAGATTTGATGGTAATCTTAGGCCTTTTTGGCTCTGGCTCCGTAAAAACAACACCCTTCTCAGGGGTCTTCTTCTTGCCCTCTACAGAAATCAAAGGGTCAAGGCAAGGAAAGCCAGAAAAAAGAACTAAAAACAAACTTTACCAGGAGAGAACTGATAGAGTGAGCGCAAATTGCTCTGTTTACCAAGCACCAGAGCTCCTCCAGCCTTCGACGCCACAGTCACACCAGCAGTCGCCCCGCTCCTGGTCCTTTTTCTGCTGATCAACTTTCCAGCAGCTTCTTCTTCTTCCTCCTCTTCTTCCTCTTCCGCATGCTCAGCAGAGGAAGGAGTAGCGCCAGCATCCGGGTTGCGAGAACCCGTGCCACCTTCACCTTTTGAGCCACCTTCTCCGTCTTTACCTTCGCCTACGCGCGACAAGCCCTCAAATGAGTCACTAATTATCACATAATCTTTTAAGTCACTCTGACGAAGTCGAAGACTACCTTTACCTGCAGCACCAGCAGCTGCGCGGCTACTCCCGCCCTTCTTGCTTGTCACTTCGGGCTCACCCGTCTTCTTCTTCTTTGGGGGTTTCTTCTTCTTCTCTTCCGGGTCGATGCCCAGGTCAAGCAGCACACCTGCAAAGATGGTAGACCAGGAACTTAACTCCCCGGTTGAAGACCCCACAGACTCTTCACTGGAAAGATAGACAATCTCTTTCCCAGCAGAAGTGATAGAGCGCAAGGGACGAGGGTTAGGTATATGCGCACCTTCAGTTGCGGTAGGCGGCGTGGCGAACGCATCAGCAACAGGGTACATAAAGTTAACCCTTATCTGGTGATACCAGTACTCTTCTCCGTCTTGAAGCGGGCGCACGCTCATGGAACCACCAAAAGTGGCGAAGGCAGCTTGGTATAAACGCGCCTCTACACGACAAATCACATAAATAAAACACAAGCTACAAAAAAAAAAAAAAAGATCAGGGACGATAAGGAAATTACTAACCCCTATCATCGATCATCAAGATAGGAACTTCCTTACTATCAGGAAGCCATTGGTCGCTCATCCGTGCCGCCACCAAGACATTCTCCCCAAACACTCGGTTGGGGGTGGGGGTAAGCTCCCGATACCAAGCCTCGGTCTTGGGAATCGCCAAGTCTTCTTTCACAATCGCCTCATTCCAAGCGCGAAACGTCATGGGTATCGGAATTACCTCCTCCCGGATATAGAAAAACTTAGGTTTCCAGTCATGGAAACTCTTGGGAGGGTTTAGAAGTACCTTCTTCGCTGCGCCTCGACTGGCGAAGGAATAAAAGCCCATGTTCCTCTGAAGTTGGTAGAAAACCCGAAATTTCTCAACAGTCGGCTCAATCCCATGAGCCCAACACAAGAATTCGAAATGTCTGACCCGGACCATCCCGGGTGGGCTCATCTGTGATATATGAAACCCATAATATTGAAGGATATGGGCCATGAAGTTCGTCGCCGGCAGCCGGAAATTACCTTGATGAAAGAAGTCTTCAAACAAGGTGATGTACCCCGGCGGCGCATCGGCAGCCGTCTGGTTCTGACCGGGATACCGAGCATCCCATTCCGGTGGAAACCGGAAACTCCTCGTGATCTGCTCAAAAAGACCCGGATCCCATCGGAGAACGGGAACAGGGCCTTCCTCTCCGGGAACGTCCTCTTGATGTTCTTCAGCCATAGTGAAAAGCAGATTCAGGTTTTTGGAAAGAACTTGAAGATATGAAGAACGATCTCGAAGATCTGCTACGAAACTCGAAGATCTGCTACTACTCTTCAAAGTTTGAAGATTTGGATGAATTTGAGAGGAAATAAAGGAATAATAGAGGAGAAAAGTGATAAAACCTCACATCTCCTCGAACATATATACTCATCGCATTTAATGCGATGGGTAATCGTGCCGAAACCGCCGCAAACAAGGCCAACCAGAAAGCGCCACGTAAGGCGTGTTTCCCGGAGTTACGGTTACCACGCGCGCGTGAGTTTCACTCTCCTGACGAAAATCTGAACCGTCAGCAACCAGTTGATGACAACCGTCAGAGGTCAACTCAGTCGTCACCAACCACGACTTTTGCACCAACCTGTCAGAATTCGAATTTCGAGATTTTTCCCGCCCAAAGTCATTAGAAACTTCGTGTTAAAGCTAACAACGTCAACAACAAGCCTGGTAGCCGCGCCGTAGTAACCAACAACTTACACGCGCGCCGTCCACCAACGCCAAAAGCATCATTTAACTTTATTTTCTTAAAAGTCCAGAGCTCCAACCACTTGCCTTGCGCGTGGTGCAGCACTGGACTGGGGGGACTTGAAGGGGTATGGTCCCAAAAAGCCGCGCAACCCCTGCAAGGTCACGCGAGGACCATACTCCTTAATCAGCAATTTTCTTGATTGCCAACCACGCGCAGCTACACCATCTCTGTGTAACGGTGCGCGAGGTCCACATAAGAGTAAACTCCAGTTAGCAACAATTGGCATTCTAAAAAGAACATCGCGCGAGGCGACAACGTGCTCAGCAAGTATCATGCGTGGCTTCGGCGCGAGGCCCTCCCAGATAGTACACAAGGTACAAGTGGCAGCAATAAAGAGCCAATCAGGGTCCTTCCTTACCTGCGCAATCGTGCTCCACGATCGTCTGACATGCAGGAGACAAAAAGTACCGAAGGACGCCTATGTGGCACCAATCATAGGGCAGAGACAACTGCCCCACGATCTCCACTTACCTGCTGATGCCAGAAGGGCGACCAGGCCGACAACAGTGACACGTGGCTCCAATCACGTTGCGCCAACTCCATAAAGCTCCTAGAAGCCACTAACGGTCGACACCAGTGAGACAAGGAGCATATCCTCCATGTTGTCGCCTTCCGGCCCAAAGCCCATCAGCCCACACCCTCTTACACCCCTCCGGCTATAAATAGAGACCTTCACTTCACAGGTTATTCATTCCATTCCCTCTACTCTCACTTAATACTTAATTATCTCCTAAGCACAGTCGCTTATTCTCACGCCGGAGCCCGGTTAAGAGGGAAACCCCCACATTCCCCTCTTAACGAGTAACGGTGTTTTGTTTTGCAGTTAACCACGGTCATTAAGGAGCTCAGGAAACCATAAGAAGATTAACCACTATGCAAGGAACATAAACCAAACTGATTATCCTCTAATTAGTTCTGTGTTTCTTCAGTATGTATGTATGTATGTATGTATGTATGTATGTATGTATGTATGTATGTATGTATGTATGTATTTGAAGCATGGTGGTTATTGTACTAGGAAACTTCTGCTTTCGTAAATCAATACTTATGGATATCGAGTAAAGAGACTAGGGGTGGGGGTTTAAGTTGTTAATATCCCACATCGAGCCTGAATAAAAAACTATTCCAATCAGGTGAGAATGAGAAACCCAAATTAGGATGGAGAGAAGGTCTGTTGATGTGTAGGAAGAGGAAGAGTAGAGAAAAAATAGAATTAACAAAGGGAATGTTTGTTTAAAGAAAAGAGAAAACGGAACTTTAATGGTTTTGCTTCAAACCTTTAAAAATAGTCATTTTCCTCCTTGATGTTTCAAGTTTTTCGCCAGTTTGCTCCCCGGCTCTAACACAGTTAAAATGATCAGTTAAAAGTAGGGATATTTGAGTAATTTTACTTGTAATTAGAAGGGTATTTTAATAATTTTATACATAAGCATTTAAGTATTTATTTTAATACTAAAACATAAATGTTTAAGTATTATGTATTATGTCATACAATATACATATACAGAGAGATGCATCAGATTGAGTTATCTTCTCTCTCACCACTAACACTGGCTGCCGCCACCAACCTCCACCACCCACCACCTCACCACCACCCGATTTCACCACTTCCCATCCCCTTGATATCACCAACATCAACCACTGCCTTATCACCACCTGACATCACCACCATCAGTCACCGCAACTAACATCTCCCAGCAACTCATCCACCTCCGCAACCATCCACCACCACAGCGACCACCCCCTTCAACCCATCCACCACCGCAACTAACATATCCCTGCAACCACCACCCCCTGCAACTCGTCCATCACCGCAACCATAATCCCTTTGCAACCCGCCACCTTTAACCATCATCACCAACCACATGTCAAACACTACCTGTGATCGGAACCTTCCCCCTCGCCTAACATCCACCGCCGTCACAACCACTACTTCCCCCTGTCGCCGCTCGTAACCCTAGAACCCCCATCACATAACATCCGCTGCCGCACCCAAATTCCAGATCTGCAACCCTATACCTTAAAACCCCGAAATCCTCCACTGCTCTTTTACCAGCCACCTTTAGTGAACAAGTCGGAAAAAAAACCTAGTCGCTCGATAAAAAAACCTGCAAATCGTACAAACCTAAACCCTACTCGCCCTAAACTGGAAACCATATCTGATCCGACTACACCTAGTGCGGCTAGGGTTTCTAATCGCGGATTTTAGCGGAGATTATATATGCAGCTACTGGTGGCGAAAAGGAGAACTCCTTGGGGTTACATTGATGGTTCTGGTCATTCGGAAGGAATGGGGTGGTGGTGGTGGCTGTGGCTGTGGTGGCGGTTGGTGGTGCTAGTGGTGGTGGGTGGTGGATGGTAGAAAGAAGGCAGAGAGAGGGAGATGGGATAGAAAGAGGGAGTGTGTGTAAATAAAAAGATAGAGATGTATATTCAAGATATTAACAATAAATTAATACTTACATTTACAAAATTACTAAAATGCCCTTTTAGTTAAAATAACAATTTGGATGGAGTTAGAGCCGAGGAGCAAACTGGCAAAAAAACTTGAAACATCAAGTAGGAAAATGGCTAATTTTAAAGGTTTGGAGCAAAACCATTAAAGTGACTAAACCACACGGAGCAAAACGGAGGTTTACTCTAAAGAAAATCATTTTTAAGGATAATGTTTGTTTATGCCTATTTCCAGGCGCTGTCCTTTATTTTCAAAATTGACGAGTTTTGTACTTTATGTTTTCAAATCATACACGTTTTGTCCTTTACGCCTAACCCAGTTAGTTTTTACAGTTAAATATAATCACACAAGGGCAATTTGGTCTTTTTACCAATTACTTTAAAAATAAGTTAATAATTAAAACAAATTTAAAAAATAATATAATATAATATATAATATAATATGTGTGTGTGTGTGTATATATATAGGGGAATGTTCAAATGAAAACCACTAGTTATTGCGAAAACTCGAAAACTAATTAAAAAAGCAAAAAAAACTTACCAATTTTTTTTTTTTTTTTGCATAACAATTTTCGCCATTTTTTATATATAAAAAAAATTTTCAATTTTTTTTTTGTAATGCACATACACATGTGTACTATAAATATTTTTTTTTTGAGAAAAAGTTTTTTTTTATATATAAAAGAGTAAATTACAAGTTTTATCCTTTATGTTTGTCCCAAATTGCAGGCGCTGTCCTTTGTCTTTAAAATTGATGAGTTTTGCCCTTAATGTTTGCAAATCTTGCACGTTATGTCCTTTAGGCCAAACCCAGTTAGATTTTCTTGTTAAATCTGGTCATGTGTCTTGCACATGAGGGTAATATTGTCATTTCATCTCTTCAGGGACTATTATGTAAAACAATTTGTTTTTTTGGGACAAGTTTGCAATAAGATGAAAAATAAAAGAAATATACTCTCTCTCTCTCTCTTAAAACTGCGAGTCCCTCTCTCTCATAATAATATCATCTGTTCATCTTCAACCTGAAGAAATTGCAGTCAGATTCACTTACAGATTGTCTATATTAAGGCCTCCAATCGATAACAACAACCAACACAGACGTTCGATTCAGTTTATTCTCACTTTTTTCCATAATCAAACCTTCATTCAACCATATCCATCCGTCCTTGCCTCAAGATCTTCACACATTTGTGGTGGTGGGTTCGGTGCGGTGGCGGCAGGTGATTTGGTTTCGACGGCGGCGCTCGTGATGGTGATGGGTGAAGGTGAAATGGTGGATGTGGTGGTGGGTTAGTTCGACGGCGGACATCGATTAAGGTTGGAACAAGTTTATAAGTCAAGATCTATTCATTTTCTGAACAAAATATATCTTTAAGTGGACTACAGAAGTTTTGGTTTGGTCAATTTTTGAAAGTTATTTTGATCCTAGGTGGTTTGCAGGTTCTTGGGGTTAGGGTTCCAGTGGGGGTGGTGGGTTTAATGGTGCTGGTTGCTGATTTTGGTTGTTGCAGGTTGGGGTTGGGGTTGGGGTTAGGGTTCCGGTGGGGTGTGTTGATGGAGGAGGTGGTGTGTTGATGGAGGAGGTGGGTGAAGGAAAGAGACAAAGAATCGATGGTGGCGGTGGGTTAATCGATGGTGGTGGTGGGTCTGCAGAGAACGGGAGAGAAGAGAGAGAGTGGGAATTTAGGGAGAGAGAAGGCAGAGGATTGGAGGGGGTTTTGTGGAAGGTGGTGATGATGTCGGTGAAGGGTGGAGGGTGGTGGTGATGGTGGCCGTGGTGACGGTGGCGATGGAGGGTGGTGGAGATGGCAGTGACGGGTTGTGGTAATTGTTAAAGATATAATAATAATAATAATAATAATAATAATATTTTTTTAAATCATTTTGTTTTATTTTTTAATAATACTAAGTAAACAGGGTAAAAAGACTAAAATACCCCTGGGTGATCAGATTTAACCAAAAAATCTAACTGGGTTTGGCCTAAAGGACATAACTTGCAAGATTTGCAAACATTAAGGACAAAACTCATCAATTTTAAAGACAAAGGACAGCGCCTGCAATTTGGGACAAACATAAAGGACAAAACTTGTAATTTACTCTATATAAAAAATAGCGATTTTTAATAAAAAAAATTGTAAAACAAAAATTTGGTGTGTTTTTTAGGCTTCTTTTAGTTAGTTTTCGAGTTTTTACAATAAAAGTGGTTTTCATTTGAACATTCCCCTATATATATATATATATCCCCAAATCATACCAATACTTTAGTCTTCCTTCTCTACCAATCTACACCAAAAACACTGATCTAATCTTTAATCCTTCACACAAACTAAGCTCCTTAGCTAATCAAATAATCATCAACCTTCAACCTCTCAACCTCTGCATTGGAACATCCCCCAAAAAGAACACGACAATTGCTTTAACGTCTCTGCATCTGGATTCTGGAACATCCCCAAAAGAACAACTTCTTGAAGGATAACTCCGGCTCCATTTGAGTCATCGTCTAAAACGCCCCGTCGGTGCCGATCGGGAGCTATTCCAGTCACTGCCCATCTTTGGTTGCGGGAGGATCCCAGCGGCCTACACCGGCCAGATCTATTTAAGATCGTGTCGGATCTGATCGATTCCGACCAAGACTTTTGCGAGATCTGTTTGGGTTTTTTTTTCATTTTGGGTTTTTTTTAAATATGGTTTTTGTTGAATTTGTAGCCTGATATGAAATTGGTTTGATTTTAAGTATTGTGTTGGTGAAAAGCTGTTTAATTTTAGTTGAGAGTGAATTTCAAATTTTGTCTTTTATAGACGGTGTCCTTTATCTTTAAAATTGATCAGTTTTGTACTTAGTGTTTCAAAATTCGACAACTTATGTCCTATAGCCCTAACCCAGTTAGATTTTTCTGTTAAAATTGATCACGTGCGTTGCACATAAGGGCATTTTCGTCAATTCAACTTTCTAAAGACTATTATGTAAATAATTAATATCAAGGGACTATTGTGTATAACAATGAAAAAGATATATATAAATAAAATAAATTATACTCTCTCTCTCTCTCTAATCTTCAGACCACCACCACCACTCGAACACCACCAAAATCATTTAAGTAATATCATTTTCAGTTGAGAAAGAATTAAATCTAATTCTTAGATGTACATTTTCAAACAACTTAATGTACATGTTATCGAACTGTGGATTCCTTTAAACATTTTTGGTAGAACCTAGATAAGAGTACACAATTACTTTTTCGAACATTTCTTGAACATAAACTAAACTTTTAGAGTGTTGCTGTTACTATACTACTTAAATGGTGTTTAAAGGAATCCACCATCCACCACCCTAACATTGCATCATCACCCCAACACATACCTCCGACAACCACCCCCCATTGCTTGTCACTCCTACTATCACAATAACCACCACCAAAGACCTGCACAACCACAGAACCCTTGCGTCATTGCCTCTTCTCACCACTCGAACCCTTGCCCTGTCGTCCTTTGCTAGTTCTATCAACAACACTGCACACTGCCACCTGTCGTCTGAAAACCATTTATCAGATCTGTTGCAGGCTCCATGGGTATTGGAAAACATAAATCTTACGATCTATTGGGATTTCAGCATAGATTCGTCTATTTCTATAGCGGTGGTGGTTGTTTAGACGACTATTAAGGGTTTTACACGGTGAATACACATGGCCAGCCCTAATTTTTTCAGGTGGTGGGCATTGGTTGTCTGGTGCATGGTGGGTGGTGACGGCAATGACTGTGGTGGTGGTGGTGATTGGGGGGGGGGGTCAAAGAATCTCTGTGTGTAATAATAATAATAACAACTAGGTTATTTGTCCGCGCGTTGCGGTGGTACGGTATCACATGCATACAATTAGTACCGATTTAGTTTGTTATAGTACAGGTACGATACATGCACTCGGTACAGAAATCAATACATGTTTTATGTCAAACGAAAACGATGAAAGCGAACACCGGTAGCGGCTCGGTGTTGTTCGAACGGTATTGATCAGTTTAATTCGTCGCAGTATTTGTATCGATATTCATTTATCGTCACAAACGAAGTTGTAAAAATAGAGAATTATCGAAATCAGTGACCATTAAAACAAATACAGTATCGGTATTGATGTTGTTCGGTACAATAAGGTAGTGATAAGCAAAAACAATAAAATAAATACAGGAAACCATAAAATGAATATAGGTAACGGTACCGATGTTGTTCAGTTTAGTTTGGTTTGGTTTGATATGGTACGGTATGATACGGTATGGTAGTAATATGGTGTCAGTTTATCGAAGGCAAAAACAATAAAAATAAATACTGGTGCCGATATAGATTTTGTTTGGTCAGTTTCGGTTCGGTTTCGTACGATAGCGGCACATTATCCATTTTCAATAAAACTTATATCGCAACATTGAAAAAAAAATAAACGTACAATGCAAGTTATTAGAAAAAAATCAAGTTAAATGATGAATCTTCCTATACTAATAATTGAAAATCTTTTTGTACACGTATCACTCTCTGATGCCTCCTCACTTTTAATAATAATATTACATATTAATTTTTTATACACAAAATATAATATAGTATAGTATAATATTAATTAATATAGTTAGAGATAAACGTATAAATTCAAATTTAATTAATAATAATATAATATAATATAATATAATATAATATAATATAATATAATATAATATAATATAATATAATATAATATAATATAATATAGTTGGAGGTCAAACATATAATTTCAAATTTAATTAATAATTATCTATAACTAATATAAATGTATCAAATAACTTTTCATATTCTGAATATGGTTAAATGTATTTTACATTGTTTTTTTTTTATATTTTACATCAATCGGATATGGTTATGTTACTTATGTATAATATAGTTGTAAAATTTGATAACGACATGTTTGATATGCACAAATTTGAATAAATTCCATATTTAACACAATGTTTGGACATATATATTTGGATTAAGAGAAAACCCCATTGAGTTGTGAAAACTTAGTGAACTCCGATTTTTCATGCGAGTTTTAATTTGAATATTTAAATGGCGAATACGAATTAAAGAGGTTGTTGTGGACAGTCAAAAATATAGTTTAAAAAACTTTCGTCCTATTTTTTTAAACTGTAACACCTCGTAAAATCGTGTCCAATAATATATCGACACGTGTCTCTAATCTTAATCGTGCCTACTTGTTGGCTAAGAGGGACTAATTTTGACAAAATTGAAAACTATGAATGTGGAGGGACTAAAAGTGTCAACATGCTTAAACTAAGCCTCTGAGTGACCTTATACGGTGTTTGTATTCTCTTAATGAGCCACTTGTTGGATAAACAAAACCGTTTGCGAAATAATTCAAAAGTTTGTGCATCGAAGGGTTAAAAGTGTCAACATGTTAATTCTTACCTCTGAGTGACCTTTTAACGAACCTGGATTTTCATGATATTCTATCATACTCTCGGGAATGCCTAATGTTGGTCGTTTAGGGCTTTTATGCTGTTAATTGTTAATACACGCAAACTAGCGAGTTAAAGGGATTAAAAGCGTCAACATGTGAATTCTCACCTCTGAGTGACCTTTAAAACGAACCGGGAACTCCTTGATGTTCGGTCGTACTCCCGGGTGTGCCTAATATTGGCCACTAAGGGCATTTGTGTCTTTATTAATATTATATAAGAGATTAGAAAATAATGTGCCAAAAGTGTCATACTTGAAAGATTAAAAGTATATAAAAGATACAGGGACTGAAACTGCCAAAACAGAAACATTGTGGGCTGGACTTATGAGGCGTCCCGGGCCGCGACCCTGTTGGGCCGGCCCCGTCACGTGGCGCGAAAGCAGCCCAGCTGCAGATTTTTTTTTTGTTGTTGTTTGTTTCTTGTTCATAACTTGCAGCCCACTCATATCAATTCAAAACCATTTGATTCAATCCAGGGGCTGTTAGTTGTTTGTAGACACCTGTAGGAACACTTGGCATCATCCTAAGAAGTTCCATAACACTTAGGTTCTGTTTGTTTTTTGGCCAGAAGTACTTCTGGCCACTTATGTCTGCGCAACGCAGACGCGCGCAGACGTTTGATGTCTGCAGCTTGTTTGTTTTCTCGCAGACCTTTCATTCAAAAAGGTCTGCGAGACCTCTTCTTGGAGCAGACATGGACCCAAGTCTTCTCCTCGCAGACGTTTACCTCTTCTTGGCACCACCTGCACCTCCGACACCACTGCTCCGCCACCACCTCCACTCCGCCACCACCTCCACCTCCGACACCCCTGCTCCGACACCACCTCCACCTCCGACACCCCTGCTCCGACACCATCATCGTCATCATCTGTTATCATCATCATCATCATCATCGATGGCAAACAAAACCCCCAAATCGATCGGAAACAAACCCCCCCAAATCGATCACATCTATTATCATCATCATCGACACCACCTCCACCTCCGAAACCCCCACCTCCGAAACCCCCACCTCCGCCGACACCCATCGACCTCCACCTCCGAAACCCTAAATCGATGGCAAACAAAACACCCCAAATCGATCAGAAACAAAACCCCCAAATCGTCATCGATCTGTTACATCATCATCATCATCGATCTGTTACATCATCATCATCATCATCGATCTGCATCATCATCATCATCGATCTGTGGTGTAGTGGTGACGGTGGTGGCTATGGTGTAGTGATGACGGTGGTGGCGTTGGTGAAGTGGTGGCGGTGGTGACGGTGGTGAAGTGGTGGCGGTGGTGAAGTGGTGGTCGCTGGAGAAGTGGAGGTGTGAAGGCGGAGGTGGTGACGGTGGTGGTGATGGTGACGGTGGTGAAGTGGTGGCGGTGGTGATGATGGCGGTGGTGCAGATTGTAGAGAGAGAGTAGAGAGAGATAATGTGTGTTGTGTGTGTGTTTTAAACCTAGAAGAGGTTTTATATAAAAAAAAACAAACCCTCTTCTCCTTGCAGACTGCAGACATTTGGTCCACCTCTTCTCCTGCAGATGCCTGCAGATGTGGTCCGCAGACTGCAGACCTTTTCCTACAGAAAAAACAAACAACACCTTAGAATCATCCTAGCACTTCCCAAAAACTATAAATAGGTGTTAAATTCATTTTTTTAAACTTGCACCTATCATTCTTTCCTTCTATCTCTCATAATTGGAGGATCCTCAACAATTGGGAAGTTCCTTTGAGTTCTATTCAGTCCCCAGGACCACTTGTAAGTGTTCCTTTCGTGACTTGTTCGTTTATTAGGCTTTTAAAAGCCGAAAGTCAAGCGTTTTCGATAAACGCTTCGACTTTCGGTTTAGACCTTAATGATCAAGCCATTGTTCGCAACGAATATGGCTACGTGATCGTAATTAGGTAGGTGTTAATCCCTCAAAAGGGCACCTTCTAAGAATCACGTTTCCTTGGTCAATTGACGAGTCAACGTATTAATGTTTTTAAAAGTTAACGGGTCAGATTTCGAAATATTCATAAAGTAAGTTTAGAAGCATTCTAAAATACGTTTTAACACTTAAACAAGTTAGTAATAATTATTAGAGCATGTGTAAACATGTTCGGCTCGTCAATTCCAGTTTTAGGGTCGGTTCGCAATCGAAAGACGCAAAGTTTGACTTCTGCTTTGACTTTCGATTACGAACCGAATTAGACTAGTATTGTCACACCCCGATATTTCCACATATTACCGGTGGGCCCGGTGGGGAGTATCGTGACGTAGTTGATATCATCATAGACAATTAACACAATATTATAGCACAGCGGAAGGCTTGGTAGATTAATTACTATTACAAACCATATTGTCCGAGAGTTCGAGATAAAAGAATATACAGACTGGTTGTAACACAGATCCACATGCGGATCATAAAACAAATACAAGAAAACTGAAATAAACAGACTTCAGGCATCTAAGGATTTGCAAGATCCTCTTATTTCACCAAGTAGCTCCAGCCTACTTAGTCTTTGGAAAATACGTTAGTTTTCACTGGTAAATACAATTAACCGACTCATTTGAAAAGAGTTTATGAAAATTTGTTTAAGTGCACGTGGCACATACTCATTTATAACTTGGGACAATATTTAATAAAATCTTGTATACAGATTTACATGTTTGTCATACAATTGGGGCCGGTCATGATTAACCGACTCACCACTTATAAAACCCACAAAGGAGTTATCCCCAACATGTGGGTTATTTAATATTTAGCATTTGCATCTGTCAGGTGTATGCCTACACCCCGTGCATAGGTCGTGGTCATTATTAACTTAAATGAGCCGATGATATCCAGGACACGGTTGTTAACCCCTAATGTTTATGTTATCAAACAAAACAGATTAAAACGGGTTATGCGGATTTATTAAATCACAATCCGACTAAATAATCCCATACCCGACCAAGCGGTAATAATTTACCGTATCCCAAGCTCGTATAGGGAAAATAAGTTAAAAGTATTTACCTGAGTTAGTTGTGTAAGGATGTTACTCAGCCGTATGTTTCCTAAAGCCTTATGAAAATACCTTCTATCGAAACTACTCAATCTGTATGGAAGGTTTATTAACCTATTGGGATACTAACGGGTCTTTATTTAAGTCAAAGACTTAGACCGGTCAGTTTGAAAGATACTTTACGGTTCGACACGCTAGATTTAGCAGAGACCGGAATGGAATGTGATTTAGACCCGACAAGATTGAATACTTGTATAATATGGGTAAACTAAACACATTCTGGATTTTGAAGTTAAAATGATAAGGTTGAACCCATTTCGGCTATTTCATGTAAACTAGTTACAAAAACCGAACCGAACGCATAAATGCATAACGGGTAACCGAATGAACCATATACAAGTCTCATATGTTATTATTCTTAAAATATATTAATACATCAGTAGGATGTTAACATATATGCCCAAAAAGTATTTAACACCAAACTAAGTCCCATAAGGGCATTTTGGTCATTTTGAGGTTTATAAAAGAAGTTTAAAAGTAAACTGATGTTCTGGTCTAAAAAATTCTGTAAAAATGTTTATTTTATGATGTTAAAACAGTAGGATATCATTCATATGTGTGGTTTACCATTTATGGCCAAACTATGCCCCGAAAGGGTATTTTGGTCATTTCACATATGCTTTTAAGGACAAAATTGGAAGTCTGAGTTCATGACTTATACCTACTGTAAAATATTAAAACTTATTTATAAAATCAGTAGATAACATGTCTTGGGTGCTAAATATTGTTTTAAACCATACTATGCACCTAATTAGCGTAAAAGTCGATAATTGACGATATTTGCAATGTTTATGAAATTCTGAGATTTTGATCAGCCCTAAGTGTTTAAAATATTTTATTTTTCATATTAAATCAGTAGAAAAAGGTTTGGCGTGTTAATCATATATAAATCTCATTTTATTAGCAAAAAGGGTATTATCGTCAATTATGAAATTTATACAAGAACTCTAAGTTATGGTTAGCATATAATCTGACCCAACATTCCAAAAATCCCTAAAAATGATATCATAACAGTAGGTAATGAGTTTATGGTAAAAATTTATGTTTGAACATGATTCGTGCATAAAAGTGTAATTTAGTCTTTATAAAAGCTAATTTTTACGATATCTTGCATAACATCATTTTGAGACCAGAAAATAATGTCAAAATAATTCAGACATGTTTATATACCAGTATCAAAGTTATTTGTATGACCATATATTCAGAAATCTCAATTTTTGACTATAAGGGCATAATGGTCAACTAAAAGCATAATAACGGAAACTTGTATATAATTCAGAATATAAAGTGACCAGGTAATATAACCTCAGAGGGTTATACTACAACATTATATGGTCCTAATGGAAGCTTAAAACATAGAAGAATTAAGCAAAAGTCAAGCTTTTGCGACTTTCGGTTGCGAACCGACCCTAAACTCAGAATTGTCGGGTTGAACATACTTAGACATGTTCTAATAATATTTACCAAGTTATTAAAGTGATAAAATATGGTTTATACCTTCTACATTATCAGATTATGTTTTTATTTAAAAATTTGACTAGTTTGACTTTTTAATTAACTACTTTGACCCGACAATTAACTAAGTAAACGTGGTAATTAAGATGTGCCCTTTTGAGAGATTAACACACACCTAATTACGATCACGTAGCCATATTCGCCTCGAACAATGACTGGACTGTTAAGGTCTAAACCGAAGGTCAAAGCCGTTTTGCGGCAACTTTGACTTTTCGGTTTTTAAATAACAAAACTGAACTAAAGGGGGGCTAAGGACACTTACAAAGGGTCCTAGCTTTAATCTTTTAACTTAGAAGGAGTCTCCTTTGATCAGGAATCTCCAAGCAAGAGTGAGAAGAGTGAAATTGAAGTGAGCAAGTAAAATGGTGCAACATAAGAGCCTATTTAGTTGAAGATCATGATTCAAGATCATCACAGGTGTTATGGAGTGTCTAGGATCATCACAGGTGTCCTAGTGGTAAATTAAAAATATCAACAAGCTCCTGGTATCAAATTTGGAGTGTTTAAGTCGGTTAAACGCAGAAACTTGCAGCTGGCAGTATTTTTCTGCGCTGGGGGTTCTCTCGCGGGCCGCGAAGGATGCAAGGGCAGGTCTACGCGCCCCGCGACATTCCTTTGTTCAGGTTAAAAATGTTTGAAACTTGGCAGTTTCATTCCCTGGCCTTTATTTACTCAATTTAACTTCATTTTAGGCACTTTTAACCCTTTTAGTTAGTTTGTAGATAATCTTGGGAGTATAATCAAACCCGTTAGCTCCGGTTTCGTTAAACGATCACCGAAAACACTAGTTTCATCTCGTTAACGCTTTTAACCCTTATTCTTGGAAGTTTGTGTAATTAACACACAACGATATCGAAACTTTGTGAATTTGTTATCACATATTCTTGGGAGTATAATCGAACGCTACGAAGCCTCGGGTTCGTTAAAAGGTCACTCAGATGTAAGAATTAACTTGTTGACACGTTTAACCCCTTTTTCTTGTAAACTTATGAATACTTTCACAAACGGCTTCTTACGTTCGAATATTTACTCGTTTAAGAATATATTCATCGTGTGTGGTCAATCAGAGGCACATGTTTGGCATGTTGACATTTTTAGTCCCTTCGCATACGTATTTTCATCGTTTGACAAGTTTAGTCCTCGTAATTCAATCTTTCACACATTTAGGGTTTAGGACACGTGCCTTCATATAATTGGACACATTTTACGAGGTGTTACATCCTCACCCCCTTAAAAGAAATATCGACCCCGAGATTTACCGAAACAAATGAGGGTACTTTTGTCGCATAGTGGACTCAACTTCCCATGTATATTCAGGGCCTGTACGGGCATCCCATTTCACTTTCACAATCGGTACATGCTTCCTTTGAAGCTTTTTAACCTGTCGATTATGAGACATCGCTATCGATTCATCAGCTAGACATTTCTTTAAATTACAAACGTGGAACACATTGTGAATTCCACTAAGCTCCTCAGGAAAGTTTAGCTTATACGCTACACTGCCGACACATTCGATGATCTCGAATGGTCCAATATACCTCGGGCTTAGCTTGCCCTTTTTACCAAAGTGCATCACACCTTTCCAGGGTGGTACCTTTAGTAAGACCTTATCACCTACCTCAAACTTTAGAGGTTTTCGCCTTTTATCTGCATAGCTTTTCTACCTATCTCTGGCAGCTTTTAGGCGGTCACGAATTTGGACAATCTTGTCCGTTGTTTCAAGGACTATCTCAGGTCCTAATAACTGAGTCTCTCCAACTTCTGCCCAACAAACAGGCCTTCTGCATTTCCTCCCATACAACGCCTCAAAAGGTGCGGCCTGTATGCTAGTATGGTAACTATTGTTATAGGAGAACTCAATCAAAGGTAGGTGGTCATCCCAGCTACCACCCAGATCAATAACACATGCACGAAGCATATCTTCCAATGTTTGAATTGTACGCTCACTTTGTCCATCAGTTTGAGGATGGTAAGCAATACTGAAATTCAAACGAGTGCCTAGAGATTGTTGGAAACTTTTCGAGAAATGAGATGTGTATCTAGTATCTCTATCGGATATAATAGATACTAGCACTCCGTGGAGAGATACAATCTCATCCACATAGAACTGAGCTAACTTGTCGGAGCTATGAGGCTCATTGATAGGTAAGAAATGAGCTGACTTAGTCAGTCTGTCAACTATGACCCATATTGTATCGTTTCCATGCCTTGTTTTAGGTAACTTGGTAATGAAATCCATGGTTACCATTTCCCATTTCCATGTGGGAAGTTCTGGCTGTTGTAGTAATGCTGACGGCTTTTGATGTTCAGCTTTAATCTGAGCACAAGTCAGACATTTAGCTACATGTGTGGCTATAGATTTCTTCAAACCTATCCACCAGTAATTGGCCTTTAAATCTTGATACATCTTGTCACCTCCAGGATGAACTGAGTATCTTGAATTGTGAGCTTCTTGGAGGATTATATCTCTAAGTCCTCCATGGATGGGAACCCAGATTTGACCACTTAATCTAAGGATTCCATCCTTGCCAGATGACAACTGATAAGCAATTACACCTAACTTCTCATTTGGAAAGTTAGTCTCTAATATAGCTTCCTTCTGAGCAGCTAACAACCTTTCATTCAAGCTGTTTTTTAAGTTCGATGCTCTTTGCATTAATCCGTATAGGTTTAATCCTTTCCTTTCTGCTCAATGCATCTGTGACCACATTCGCTTTACCAGGATGGTAGTGAATTTCGCAATCATAATCATTTAGAGTTTCCATCCAACGACGTTGCCTCATATTGAGATCTTTTTGATTGAACAAGTGTTGGAGACTTTTGTGATCTGAATAAATCACACATTTAGTTTCATACAAGTAATGCCTCCACAACTTAAGTGCAAATACAATGGCACCCAACTCCAAATTTTAGGTGGTGTAATTCTTTTCGTGCACCTTTAGTTGTCGTGATGCATAAGCAATCACCTTGCCTCTCTGCATAAGCACACAACCCATTCCAGTGGGCGAAGCATCACAGTATACAACAAATTCTTCTATCCCCTCAGGTAAGGTTAACACAGGAGCATTGCTCAACTTGTGCTTAAGAATCTCAAAAGACTCTTGTTGTTTAGAACCCCAATCAAACTTCACATTCTTGCGAGTCAGAGTAGTTAACGGTGCAGCTATCCTTGAGAAATTCTCTATGAATCTTCTGTAATAACCTGCTAATCCCAGAAAGCTGTGAATTTCTATAGGAGTCTTAGGTGCCTCCCAATTCGTGATTGCTTCTATCTTAGTGGGATCCACTTGGATACCACGCTCTCTTACCACATGTCTAAGAAACTGGACTTCGCGAAGCCAGAATTCGCACTTGGAGAATTTAGCGTAAAGCTTCTCCCGTTGAAGCAGTCCTAGAATGCACCGAAGGTGTTTCTCATGATCAGTTTGATTACGAGAATAAATAAGGATGTCATCTATAAAGACGATGACAAACTTATCTAAGTATGGTTTGCAGACTCGATTCATGAGATCCATGAATGCTGCAGGTGCATTAGTGTACCCGAAAGGCATCACTAAGAACTCATAGTGACCATATCTTGTTCTAAATGCGGTTTTAGGTACATCTTCGGTTCTAACTTTGAGTTGATGATACCCTGATCTTAAATCGATCTTCGAGAAGAAATTTTCCCCTTGGAATTGATCGAACAAGTCTTCGATCCTGGGCAATGGATAACGGTTCTTGATTGTTACTTTGTTTAGCTCACGGTAATCAATGCACAGACGCATTGAACCATCCTTCTTCTTCACAAACAGTATGGGTGCTCCCCAAGGCGATGAGCTGGGTTGTATGAAGCCCTTTTCCAATAAGTCGTCCAATTGGTTCCTAAGCTCTTTCCTTTCTGTAGGTGCTAAACGGTAAGGAGCTCGTGCAATCGGTGCTGCTCCAGGTAGAATGTCTATCCTGAATTCGACTTGCCTCTCAGGAGGTAATCCAGGTAGTTCATCAGGAAAAACATCAGGGCATTCAGAAATGATTGGGATGTCTTCAATCTTGGGTTTTGGTTCATCAACTGTCACTTGTGCCATGTAGATGACACATCCATTCTTCAGACACTATGCCTTGAGTATCGATACATTGTCGGGCAAACCATAGTGTGTATCTCCATGTATGGTGACTAATTCACCGGACGGGGTTTTGATGTTAACTAGTTTCTTATCACATGCGATTTGGGCTTGGTTACGTGACAACCGATCCATGCCTAAAACTACATCAAACCCAGCCAATTTCATTGGCAAAAGGGATAGCGGAATAGAATGATTCTTAATGAATATAAAGCATCCATCAAGAAGAGTTGAAGCGGTTTCTAAGGTACCATCTGCAAGCTCTACCTCATATTTAACGTCTAGAGTTTTAATCGGCAGATTCAACAATTTACTAAACTTATGGTCTACAAATGACTTATCAGCACCTGAATCAAATAAAACTCTAGCATAAATATCATTAATGAGGAAGGTACCTGTTATAACTTTATCATCATTCACCGCCTCCCTGGCGTTCATCTGAAACACCCTAGCATTGGTTTTCTTCGTTTCATCAGGCTTCTTAGTGTTCTTAGGGCAGTTAGTCTTAATGTTCCCCTTTTCATTACAACCATAGCAAGTTGCATCCTTCAAGTTTCGGCACTCCAAAGTTTTGTGCCCTTTCTTTTTACAGATTCCACAAGGCTTGGCTTGTGGATCCTGGTTGCATTTCCCGAAATGCCTTTTATCGCAAACCTTGCACCTGGGTTTGTCACCAGACTGACTCTTCTTAAACCCAGAACTACCCTTCTTCTTCTTGTTTGACTGATGGGACTGATCATCTTCTCGCTTTCTCTTCCCGTCCTCTGTGATCCTCCTAGACTTACTTCTTATTGCATCAAGGGTTAGAGATAGTGAAAGATCCACAACTGATCTATAAGAAGTAGGCTTAGAAGCCTTAACATTTCCCTTGATTTCAGGGGCTAAACCACCAATGAAATGCGCAATGCGTTTTGTCTCTGGAGTGACCAAATACGGGACGAGTCGAGACATCGAGTTAAAACTAGTAACATAAGATGCACAATCCAGATCTTTCATGACCAATGTGAGAAAATCAGTCTCCACCTTTTCCACTTCATGTTGTGGGCAGTAAGTGTCTTTTATAAGCTCAACAAATTCAACCCAAGAAAGGTTATATAGGGGAATCGTCCCTGTGGATTGCACTAAAGCTTTCCACCATGCCAGGGTGTCGCCTTTGAAGGACTGTGATACAAACTTTACAATGTCCTCCTTAGCACACCCACTGATATCAACCACTGTCTCCATCTCATCCAACCACTTCATGTAATTGATAGCCCCCTTTTCTCCAGTGAAATCTCTTGGTTTACAAGAGATAAAGTATTTGTAAGTACAATCCTTGTTGTACCTAGGAGTCTGATCAAGCACGATCTTTTGAGGTTCAGTTCTTTGATTGGATGAATGTTGTGAATCATCCTTTCTTGACGTATGCTGTTTTGAAAGGGTCTTTGAATGAGTTTTAGATCGAACATTACTCGGTTCTTTAAACATTTCGTTCACAGCTTGAGCGACTGCTGTGTTTATCATGGCTTGAAGTTCAGCGCCAGTAACATTTATTCTTGTATTATTATTGTCTCCCTCAACTGGGTGACTGTTAGCTTCATCGGAGCCAACCATGATTTGAATACTAAAATCAAACAACAATGATTTGTTTAAGTTATATAAAATAAATCGTCGTATTTGATGTTTAGATGGTCATGGTATTAATAAACCATATAGACCATTTTAGATAATAAATCAAAATTTATTTGGTTATGATTTGCCTAGGTTGTAAATGAACCATTATTGGCAATCAAGTAGGATATAATCCTTTATATTTATTAGACAGGAGACATAGTTACGACTGTCAATGTCATATAGACATTATATATATATATATAGCACTAAGGCTCATCTCGAAGGACATTTAGATGGCATAATAGGCCTTGTCACTTGGATAATTTAAAATATGATTATGATCTTTTAGATCGAAATGTGAGGGTCGAACACAGTTCATCGCCTTTTTGACAAGAAGTTTATAAAATAAAACTATCTTTGTCATAAATACATATTGGCCCATGGGCAGAACACCTCAAATGGATGTTTCTTGTGTATACATCATATTTGATGTTAACAGCCATGATTAATATTGATCATTCAGGCGTTGATGGTGGCTTGGAAAAATCCAAGTACTTTGAAAGCTAGTGCGGTTTCCCGAATCACACTGCCAGGAGTGTTAACATGTTTTTAGATGTTAACAAGGAATTATTGTCTTAAGAGGGTTATACCATCATAGCCATTGATATTTTGGCTAGGTTATACCTTTAAGAACATCTTTTGAAATTTCTTTGGCAGATCAATTTAAAATTGAAATGATATTTGCATAATGATGTAATAAAATACACATATAAATTTTCAAAAGAAATTCCATTAATAATACTAAACGATTACAAAAAAAGCCCTAAACGGGTCTTTGAAATAAACAAATTATCCACACAGGGACTAAAGAAAAGAAACGAGTCCTCGCAGGGACTAAGATAAAGGAATGTCCACGCAGGGACTTAATTGAAATAACAAATTAAATAAAACAAAGTCTTCAACGATCCTTCTTCTTCTTGCCTTTTATGAGGTTTGCAAGACCCTTGAGAAACTTATTATGCGTCCTACCGTGTTCCTCCACCCTTTGCTCGACTTCTTCCAACCTTTGCAAGATTTCTTGCGGTTGCGGTTGTTGAAGTGGAGGTCGAGGTTGCTGCTGATAAGGAGGGTATTGATATCCTTGCACGGGATACCCAATTGGGTATGCGGGTGGAAACGATGAGGGATAATGAGCATTAAAGTTAGCTGCCTCGATATAAGGATCATGAGCAGGAGCTTGATACTCAAACGGGTTATACCCAGACGAACCTGGGTAAGTAGGTATTGGGTTTTCATAACCCGTTGGCGGTGGCGATGGTGCGAAAGTAGCCGGTGTGGTATCAATTTCCGGCACCGCGTGAGAAGGTCCACCCATTTGTGGATGTTCGGGGATCGGAGGGTAAGTTCTTGAAGCTTGTGGGGAACTGAATATCGGTCCCCCTTGCACGGACATCCGTGCGTTCCTCCTCCGCCTTGGTGGCTCGTGAGGTGGTTGAGGTGGTTGTTGAGGTGGTTCCTCAACTGACAATGGCGGTGGGGTTACCGCCTCGAAGTGTGGCTCCTCTTGTGGCTGTTGTGGTGGGGTGTTGTGAAAAGAAGGGGTGTAGTAAAAATCCCACTGCCCAAACCACTCTTTAAAAGTATCGGGACCTTGATAGGGAGATCCCGCAAAAGATGAACCGCTTGAAATATCAATGGGATGCGTAGGCGTCCCAGATGGTGGCATTTGTGGATCTGGATCACTATCCATATCCATATCCTGCGAGAAGTGGTCCTCGGGGCCCAACGGATTATAATCCGGTGGTGCGTTGATGTAATCATTTGGGTTGAATTGACCCGGTGAGTAAGAATGGTAAGAAAGAGAATGATGGGATGAATGGTGAGAATGAAAAGAATGTGAATGCAGCGAATGCTACGAGTGGTGTGAGTGTTTGGGTTCGTCTGGTTGTAATGGCCCAAACGAATGAGGGTACGATGGTGATGTACTGAGCGAGACGGATCGTCTCCCAGGTTCCAAAGAATGCCTCCAATCTTCGTTTGAATCGGAGGTGCTAAATGACGCTGAAGGGGTGCGTCTATGTGATGGTCCAGCATGACTTGATGGTCCCCCCTCATGGGACCTTTCCCTTTTCCTCTAACTCGTGGTGGCATTATATAAATCTTGTCAAAAATAAGAAAACAACATATAAACGAAAAAGGAAAGTTAAGAACAATAGTTAAGAATAATCCTAGGTCATTGCCTAGACTCGGAAGTCTAAGGAATGTGCTATTGTGTCACTGAGATTAAACACAAAAGGCTAGTGTTTAATTCACTCAATGTTGGCTCTGATACCAACCTATCACACCCCGATATTTCCACATATTACCGGTGGGCTCGGTGGGGAGTATCGTGACGTAGTTGATATCACCATAGACAATTAACACAATATTATAGCACAGCGGAAGGCTTGATAGATTAATTACTATTACAAACCATATTGTCCGAGAGTTCGAGGTAAAAGAATATACAGACTGGTTGTAATAGAGATCCACAGGCGGATCATAAGACAAATACAAGAAAACTTAAATAAACAGACTTCAGGCATCTAAGGATTTGCAAGACCCTCTTATTTGACACCAAGTAGCTCCAGCCTAATTTCGAGAGGTACATGTCACTTAGTCTTTGGAAAATACGTCAGTTTTCACTGGTAAATACAATTAACTGACTCATTTGAAAAGAGTTTATGAAAATTTGTTTAAGTGCACGTGGCACATAATCATTTATAACTTGGGACAATCTTTAATAAAATCTTGTATACAAATTTACATGTTTGTCATACAATTGGGGCCGGTTTGGAAGCCGGTCATGATTAACCGACTCACCACTTATAAAACCCACAAAGGAGTTATCCCCAACATGTGGGTTATTTAATATTTAGCATTTGCATCTGTCAGGTGTATGCCTACACCCCGTGCATAGGTCGTGGTCATTATTAACTTAAATGAGCCGAGGATATCCAGGACACGGTCGTTAACCCCCAATGTTTATGTTATAAAAAAAAAACAGATTAAAACGGGTTATGCGGATTTATTAAATCACAATCTGACTAAATAATACCATACCCGACCAAGCGGTAATAATTTACCGTATCCCAAGCCTGTATAGGGAAAATAAGTTAAAAATATTTACCTGAGTTAGTTATGTAAGGATGTTACTCAGCCGTATGTTTCCTAAAGCCTTATGTAAATACCTTCTACCGAAGCTACTCAATCTGTATGGAAGGTTTATTAACCTATTAGGATACTAACGGGTCTTTATTTAAGTCAAAGACTTAGACCGGTCAGTTTGAAAGATACTTTACGGTTCGACACGCTAGATTTAGCGGAGACCGGAATGGAATGTGATTTAGACCCGACAAGATTGAATACTTGTATAATATGGGTAAACTAAACACATTCGGGATTTTGAAGTTAAAATGATAAGGTTGAACCCATTTCGGCTATTTCATGTAAACTAGTTACAAAAACCGAACCGAACGCATAAATGCATAACGGGTAACCGAATGAACCATATACAAGTCTCATATGTTATTATTCTTAAAATATATTAATACATCAGTAGGATGTTAACATATATGCCCAAAAAGTATTTAAGACCAAACTAAGTCCCATAAGGGTATTTTGGTCATTTTGAGGTTTATAAAAGAATTTTAAAAGTAAACTGATGTTCTGGTCTAAAACATTCTGTAAAAATATTTATTTTATGATGTTAAAACAGTAGGATATCATTCATATGTGTGGTTTACCATTTATGGCCAAACTATCCCCGAAAGGGTATTTTGGTAATTTCACATATGCTTTTAAGAACAAAATTGAAAATCTGAGTTCATGACATACACCTACTGTAAAAATATTAAAACTTATTTATAAAATCAGTAGGTAACATGTCTTGGGTGCTAAAATATGGTTTTAAACCATACTATGCACCTAATTAGCGTAAAAGTCGATAATTGACGATATTTGCGATGTTTATGAAATTCTGAGATTTTGATCAGCCCTAAGTGTTTAAAATATTTTATTTTTCATATTAAATCAGTAGAAAAAGGTTTGGCATTGTAACACCTCACAAAATCAAGTCCAATATAATAAAGACACGTGTCATGGACTTTAAACGTATAATGGATTGATCTGGAGGGACTAAAATTGTCAAACAATGTAAATGTGTAAGCGAAAGGATCCAAAGTGTCAACATGCCATTCTTGTGCCTCTGATTGACTTCACACGACGTTGGTATTCTTCAACGAAAAATTTGTTGGACATAGAAAGTCGTTTATGCTTAAATTAAGGATCTTACGAAACAAAGGGGTTAAAAGTGTCAACATGTTAAATGTTACCTCTGAGTGACCTTTTAACGACCCCGAAAGCATTGTAATAATTGTATATTTTTCTCTCAAGAATATTGGATAATAATTTTATGGAGTTTCGTTGAAAACAATACTTTTCGAGTGATCTTACATCTAACCGGGAGCTTAACAGAGTTAATATGTGACCCAAGACCCTTAATAGTTAACTATGGGGGTCATAAGTGCAATAAATGGAAGTTATTTAAACTTAAAAAGGACCAGGGACTGAAACTGTCAAAGCTGAAACAATTTTCACCTGAGCAGACGGTTGTCGCGGCCCGCGTAGACTCCCTTTGAGTCTTACGCGGCCCGTGTAAAAGGTGCCAGCGACTGAAAAGTGGACAGCTGCATGTTGCAGCCTGTTCCACCACCTTTGCATGGGTTCTGAGCAATACCTGGGGCTTGTACATGGTTTTTACTGCCCTAGGGACACCTGTGAACATCTTATAACAACATAGGGACAAATGGATTGATCTTGGAGCATCAAATTTCCTATATAAGGAGCATGCTTTGTGTTCTTCATTTGCACATTTGAGTTTTCACTTCAAAGCTCACTCTCTGAAGCCTCCTGGAGCTAAAGGAAGCTTTCTTCAGTTCTAAATTCGTGCTAAAGACTCTACTAAGTGTTCTTAGCTTCCTTAGTTAAAGTTTTATTAGCTTAATGACCGAAAGTCAAAGTTAGCGTAATTAAGCTTTGACTTGGTGATTAAACACTAACGGTCCATCCATTATTCGAATTGAAAGTGGCTATGTGTTGGTAATTATGTAGGTGTTAAACCCTTAAAAGGACACCTTCAAATTATCACGTGATCTCAGTTAATTGTCGGGTCAAACTTATTAATGAAAAGTCAAACGGGTCAGTTTTTACAAATTAATTCATAACTGATAATACAGAGGTTATGGAACATGTTTTAACACTTAAATAACTTGGTAAATAATATAAGAACATGTATAAGGCATGTTCAACCCGACAATTCTGAGTTTAGGCTCGGTTCGTAACCGAAAGTCGCAAAAGTAGACTTTTGTTTTGACTTTCAGTTTTGACCCGATTTACCTCAGTTTAGATATGCCTTAGGGTTCCTTTAGGACCATATTATATGTTAGTATAACCCTCTAAGGTTATACAACTTAGATCCATAGAAATCCTAGTTCATTGCATGTTCCCGTTAAATGCTTAAAAGTTGACCATTATGCCCTTTTGATATTAAAACGAGATTTTTGAAAATGTGAGAGGACAAAAACCTTTATTACTGATTTATAAGCATGTCCTAAAAATTTGACATCAGTTCATGGTCTAAAATAGAAGTTATACGCGATATCGTAAAATGAAAGCTTTTTATTAATTAAATGGCATTTTTAGTATAAATCATATTTAAACCCAAATTTTGGCACCAAACTTTCTACCCACTGATATAATATAATATTTAGGGATTTTTGGGAATTTTTTTCAAATTTTATACTGATTATATTATAGAGTTTTAGTGTAAATTCGGTATTGACGAAATTGCCCTTTTCTTTGATAAAATGAGTTTTACATAACATTTTGATACCAAACCTTTTCCTACTGATTTCATATGTTAAATGAAATATTTTAAGCTTTAGAGACAGATCAAAATCTCAGATTTCCTTAAATAACCCGAAAATCGTCAAATACCGACTTTTACGCTTTATAAACGCATAGTATGGGGTAAAACTATATTTGACACCTAAAACTTATTACCTACTGATATTATAAGAAAATTTTTATAGTTTAACAGTAAGTAAAAGTTTTGAACTCAGATTTCCAAATTTGACCCTTATAACATATGTGAAATGACCAAAATGCCCCTACGGTGCATAGTTTGGCCATAAATGATAAAATTCACATATGTATGATATCTTACTGATGTAACTTGTTAAAAATAAATATTTTTACTGATTATTTTAGACCAGAACCTCAGATTACTATTTAAACTCTTTTATAAACTTTAAAATGACCAAAATACCCTTTCGGGGCTTAATTTGGTTTTAAATTCGTTTTGGGCATAATGGAAGGTATCCTACTGTTATCATAACATATTTTAAGCATATTAACTTATGGAACCTGTACATGACTCATTTGGTGACCCGTTATGCATATTCGCGTTCGGTACGGTTTATGTAGCTAGTTTGCATAAATTAACCGAAACGGGTCAACCCTTATCATTTTTACTTCAAAATACAGAATGTGTTTAGTTTACCCACTTTATACAAGTCTTCATACTTGTCGGGTCTAAATCACATTCTAATCCGGTCTTCGCTTAATCTTGCGTTTTGAACCGTAAACCTTTCATTAAAACTAACCGGTCTAAGTTAAGACTTAATTAAGACCCGTTAGGAATCTAATAGGTTATTAAAACATTCGTTCCAGATTAGGAGCCCAGTAAAATCTACTTGTACTTGCTGATTTGATATACGGCTGGGAATAAAATTATATTTTAGCTCAGGTAAATACTTTTAACTTATTTTCCTTATACGGGCTTGGGATACGGTATTATAATAATACCGCTTGGTCGGGTATGAAATCATTTAATTGGAATGTGATTAATAAATAGCATAACCCATTTTAATCTGTCTTGTTTGATGCAATGCCTTTGGGGGGTTAATGACCATGTCCTGGATATCCTCGGCTCATGCATTAGAAATGGCCACGGCTTAAGCACGGGGTGTAGGCATACACCTGACAGTTGCGTATGTATAAACGGTATCTCACTCTCTTGTGGGCCTATACTTGTGGTGTGTCTATTAATCTAATCCGGCTCTTCTAACCGGGTCCTGAATGGACGACAAACATGTAAATCTGTATACAAGATTATATTTAAAATAATTGTCCCAAGTTATAAAAGAATTTATGCATTGTGCATTCCAAGCTAATTTTTATAAATGTTTTCGAAAGAGTCAGTTAATTGTATTTACCAGTGTAAACTGACGTATTTTTCAAAAAGGTTAAGTGCAGGTACTACGCGTAATAGGCTGGCTACTCCGAGTATCAAATAAAGAGCCTTGCAAGCTTATGATACATAAATCTGTTGAACAATATTTCTTTTTGTTTTAGATCCGCCCGTGGAACCACTTACAATCCGTTATGTAATATTTTATTATACTTTCGAATCGGTTTGTAATATTACTTTAAGACTTCCGATGTGCATTTAAACTGTGATTATTAACCACGATGATATCAACTACGTCACGATACTCCCCACCGGGCCCACCGGTAATACGTGGAAATATCGGGGTGTGACAAGTTGGTATCAGAGCCAACATTGAGTGAATTAAACACTAGTCATTTGTGTTTAATGTCAATGACACAGTTTGCACATTCCTCGACTTCCGAGTCTAGGCTAATGACTTAGGACTAATCCTAATCTTATTGTTTTCTTTTGTTGTTTTCTTTTGTTTGTTTTGGCAAGAACAAAGACAATGCCGCCACGTTTCAGATGTAGAGGTGGAAGAGGCAAGGCACCAATAACTGCTAGGAATGACCACGAGGCCGGGCCATCACACCGGCGTACTCATTCGACCTTTAGCTCTAGTCCCCAGGAGGATTGGAGAACTTATCTGGAGCCAGCGAGACGCTCAGTCTCCCTCAGTTCCTCCCCGTCTTATCATCACTCTTTTGGACCTCATCAAGACGAGGAGCACAACGATTCGCACCATTCCTTCATACCGCTGTAGCGGTCGAGTTCACACCATGCCTTTCAGGACCCGACCCCATACTTCCAAAGCCGGTTCAATCCGATGAACCAGATCGAAGAACCAATGGGTTATAACCCATTAGGACCAGAAGATCATTTTTCCGGCAACCAAGACATGGATATGGACGAAGATCCGGATCCTGCCGAGCCACCATCTGGGACGCCAACGCATCCCATCAAGATTTCAGAGGGATCATCCTTCCATGGTTCGCCTTACAGGGGCCCAGACAGTTTTGCAGAAAGATGGGCCACATAAAACTGGGAGTACACTCCCCCTTTCAACCCACCTCAACAACAGCAGCATGATACCTCAGAGGATCCACATTTTGAGGCGGTCACGCCACCACCACCGCCGCCGCTAGAGCAACAGCTGCCTCCAGAACCACCGAGGCGAAGAAGATCAGGTGCACGTATGTCCGTGCATGGAGGTTTCCACTTCAGCACCCCCCAACACTCCAGTGGCACCCACTACCCGCCACTGTATGAAGACCCACAAATGGGTGGGCCTTCAAACCCAATTTCTGAAGTCGACTCTGCGCCAGTCGCACCACCGCCGCACATGGGTTATGATAACCCAATTCCTTCATACGCCGGTGCAGCGGCGTATAACCCGTTTGAGCAGCCAGCTTACCCGGGTTACAATTACTACAATGCCCCTGCCGTCGACCCGTACCTTGAAGTGACAAACTACAATGCTCTTCATCCTGAAGGACCCTTCGTAGCTTCATACCCAGCTGGGTACCAAGCATATGGGTATCAATACCCACCACCTCCTCAACCTCCGCAGCAGCAGCCGCCGCAGCTACCGCAGATTCAACCACCGCAACAACAGGAAATCCTTCAACGGTTGCACGAGGTGGAGCAACAGGTGTAAGAGGAGGGTAGGAGCCGCCGAGGTCTGCTTAAGGGTTTGGCAGACCTAATAAAGGGGAAGAAGAAGAGGGATTATTGAAATTCCATAGTTAATTGTTTTGAAATTCTTATTTTCAATTAAGTCCCTGTGTGGACATTTTTATTCATGTACTTAGTCCCTACGTGGACTTGTCTTTCTTTATTTAGCCCTTGCATGGGCAAGTTATTTTTTTTAAAAGTCCCGTTTAGGGCATCTATGTACTTCTTTCAATTTATGGAATGTTTTAAATTTATAAATTTCATTTGTCATTATATGTATGAATATATCATAAATCAAAATATCGTTCCAATTTACAATTGATCTGCCATTAGTTATTAAAAGGAATCTTAAAAGGTATAACCTAGCCTATATGTCATTTTAGATATGGCCATGATGGTAAAACCTATTTAAAAGATTCAAATCCTTATTAACATCTGAAAACATGTTAGCACTCCTGGCAAATGTGATTCGATAAAATCACACTAGTCATCCTGATATTGGATTTTTCCAATTTCTTATTCCTTAATTTAAACATCCATTAGTGATGAAGTGCCTACGGGCCATTATTCATTGTCCAATAAGACAAAAGACAGTTGTAGTCTATGACTCCCTGTCAAGAAAAGGTGAAGAACTATGTTCAAACCTTAATGCCTCGATCTTATAAGATCATGGCTTATAATTTTAAAACTGTCCTTGTGACTAGGCCTTTTGTGCCACTAATAATATCCTTAATGTTTTATAACTGGGATAAATCATAATGAAAAATTTAAAATAAATATGACTATCAAAATAACCAATAGGGTTTGTATTTACCATGGTTAATGAATTGTCAAAATGACAATTCCATAATAAGACTTCTGAATAAATTATCGTCATCATTTTTATGTAGCAATCAAGCTACATGGCTGAATCAGAAGAGGTAATCATCATCATTTTAGATAATGCTGTTACTCGAGCTCTTGACAGACAGTTCAAGGAATTAAGTGGTACTCGCACTAAGACTCAATCTGTCGCTCATAGTAAGCCCCCTTCTAAAACGCACGAGTCAAAGAAAGACGATGCTCGTCACTCATCGAATCAGAGAAGTGTTCCATCCAAACAAACTGTGATTAAACAGGAGCCACGTGTTAAGGCTTGCTCATACAAATATTTCGTCTCTTGCAAGCCAAGAGACTTCACAAGAGAGAAAGGAGCCATTGACTGTGTGACATGGATAGATGAGATGGCTACCGTAGTTGACATTAGTGGTTGTGCGGAACAAGACATTGTGAAGTTTGTTTCACAATCGTTTAAAGGTGAGGCTTTGGCCTGGTGGAGGTCACTAATCCAAGCCACAGGGAAGATCCCATTGCATAACTTGCCTTGGGATCAGTTTGTAGCATTGATTAAAGAAAATTTTTGTCCCCAACACGAGGTTGAGAAAATCGAGACTGACTTCTTGACATTGGTCATGAAGAACTTGGATTGTCAGGCATATCTTACAAGCTTCAACACCATGTCCCGATTGGTTCCAAACTTGGTCACACCGGAACCGAAGCGCATAGCTCGTTTTATTGGAGGTCTAGCTCCAGAAATCAAAGGAAATGTAAAAGCATCCAGACCTACCACATTCAGGTCAGTGGTAGATCCGTCTCTATCTCTCACACTTGATGCTATCAGAAACAAGTCTGTCAAGGTTTCTAATGATGGAAAGCGAAAGTGGGAGGATGAGGGTTCTCATCGCTCCGACAAGAAACGAAAAGGGAACTCGGATCATAGGAAGAGTTCCGGGTTTAAAAAGGACAACCAGCAGTCGGGTGAGAAACCCAAATGTAAGACCTGTCAGAAATATCATTTTGGAAAATGTAGGTTGGAATCGAAATCACAATCGGAGTCGCAGTCAAAGCCTTTTGGATGTGGGATTCGCAAGTCGAAGGAGCATAAGACTTTGGATTGCAAGAAATTGAAAGATGCAACTTGTTATGGTTGCAACGAAAAGGGGCATATCAAGACTAATTGCCCAAAATTTGCAAAGAAGCCTGAGGAGGCTAAAAAGATCAATGCTCGGGCCTTTCAGATGAATGCTCAGGAGGCCATTCAGAATGACAATGTTATAATAGGTACATTCCTTATCAATGATGTTTATGCTAGAGTATTGTTTGATTCAGGTGCAGACAAGTATTTTATAGACAATAAATTTTGTAAATTGTTAAATCTGCCTGTTAAAACTCTAAGCATAAAATATGAAGTAGAATTGGCCGATGGTACTATAGAGACTGCTTCAACAATACTAGATGGATGTTTTATATCCATTAGGAATCACTCTTTTCCGCTATCCTTGCTTCCATTGAAATTGGCAGGATTCGACATAGTGATAGGCATGGATTGGTTATCTCATAACCAAGCCCAAATTGTGTGTGATAAGAAGCAAGTAGTTATCAAGACTCCTTATGATGAACCATTAACAATTCAAGGAGATACGCAGTACGGGTTACCCAAGCAAGTGTCTATGCTTAAAGCATCAAGGTGTTTGAAGAAGGGTTGTGTCATTTATATGGCACAGGTAACCATTGATGAACCAAAGCCCAAGATTGAAGACATCCCCGTTATTTCTGAATATCCAGACGTATTCCCTGAATAGCTACCTGGTTTACCTCCAGATAGGCAAGTGGAGTTCAGAATCGATATTATTACTGGAATAGCACCAGTTGCAAGAGCACCTTACCGGTTGGCACCGACTGAGATGAAAGAGTTAAGGACTCAGTTGGACGATTTGTTAGAGAAGGGATTTATTCGACCTAGCTCGTCCCCTTGGGCGGCACCCATTCTGTTTGCGAAAAAGAAGGATGGCTCGACGTGTCTGTGCATCGATTATCATAAGCTAAATAAAGTAACAATCAAGAACAGATATCCATTGCCCAGGATCGACGATTTATTCGATCAGCTTCAAGGAGCAAGTTACTTTTCAAAGATCGATCTAAGATCGGGTTATCACCAATTGAAGGTTAGAGACGAAGATGTACACAAGACCGCATTCAGAACACGATATGGCCACTATGAGTTCCTAGTGATGCCTTTTGGGCTCACTAATGCACCTGCAGCGTTCATGGATCTCATGAATCGCGTTTGCAAGCCATATTTAGACAAGTTTGTCATTGTCTTCATTGATGACATTCTTATTTACTCGAAGAGTCAAGCCGATCATGAAAATCATATCCGGTGCATCCTTAAACTTCTACAGCAAGAGAAGCTCTACGCCAAGTTTTCTAAATGTGAGTTTTGGCTTCGTGAAGTCCAATTTCTTGGACATGTAGTAAGTGAGCGTGGTATCCAGGTGGATCCCGCTAAGATTGAAGCAATTATGAATTGGCAAGAGCCTAAGACTCCTTCAAAGATTCGCAGCTTCTTGGGTCTAGCAGGATACTATAGGCGTTTTATTGAAAACTTTTCAAGGATTGCCGCACCTCTAACATCGTTAACTCGCAAGAATGTCAAGTTTGACTGGGGTTCCAAGCCGCAAGAATCCTTTGATATTCTTAAGCAGAAGTTAAGCAATGCACCTGTCTTGACATTGCCAGAAGGGATTGAAGAATTTGTTGTTTATTGCGACGCATCGCACACAGGTATGGGATGTGTGCTTATGCAGAAGGGCAAAGTTATTGCATATGCTTCCCGCCAATTAAAAGTACACGGGAAGAATTACACCACCCACGATTTGGAATTGGGTGCCGTGGTATTTGCACTAAAGCTTTGGAGGCATTATCTTTATGGGACAAAGTGCGTGATCTATTCTGATCATAAGAGCCTCCAGCACCTGTTTAATCAGAAAGACCTTAACATGAGGCAGCGTCGATGGATGGAAACACTGAACGACTATGATTGTGAAATCCGTTATCATCCAGGCAAAGCGAATGTAGTCGCTGATGCTTTGAATAGAAAGGAAAGGGTTAAACCTATTAGAATCAATGCCAAAAGCATTGAACTAAAGAACAGCTTGAATGAAAGGTTGTTAGCCGCTCAAAAGGAAGCTGTATTAGAAGCTAACTATCCGAATGAGAAGTTAGGAGTGACTGCCGATCAATTGTCATATGGCAAGGATGGAATCCTTAGGATGAATGGTCGAATCTGGGTTCCAATCTATGGAGGGCTTAGAGATGTGATTCTTCAAGAAGCTCATAGCTCCAAATAATCACATGTACCAGGATTTGAAGGCAAATTATTGGTGGATAGGTTTGAAGAAATCTATAGCCACTTATGTGGCTAAATGTCTGACGTGAGCGCAAGTTAAAGCAGAACATCAAAAGTCGTCGGGTTTGCTACAACAGCCTGAACTTCCCACTTGGAAATGGGAAATAGTAACCATGGATTTTATCACTAAGTTACCAAAGACAAAGCACGGAAATGATACTATTTGGGTTATAGTCGATAGATTGACCAAGTCAGCCCACTTCTTGCCAATTAAGGAAACGCACAGCTCCGATAAGCTAGCTAAATTGTATGTGGATGAGATAGTATCCCTCCATGGTGTGCCGGTATCTATTATCTCCGATAGGGATACAAGATACACATCGCATTTTTAGAAAAGCTTTCAACAATCTTTAGGCACTCGATTAAATTTCAGCACTGCTTATCATCCACAGACGGATGGGCAAAGCGAACGTACTATTCAAACACTCGAGGATATGCTCCGGGCTTGTGTTATTGATTTAGGATGAAGTTGGGATGACCATCTTTCGTTGATTGAATTTTCGTACAATAATAGTTATCATTCGAGCATCCAAGCCGCGCCTTTTGAGGCCTTGTACGGAAGGAAGTGCAGAACGCCAGTTTGTTGGGCGGAAGTTGGAGATGTCCAACTGTCAGGACCTGATATAGTTCTCGAGATGACAGACAAGATCGTTCAAATCCGTGACCGTTTGAAAGCTGCCAGGGATAGGCAGAAAAGCTACACGGATAAAAGGCGTAAACCCCTAAAATTTGAGGGAGGTGACAAAGTGCTACTCAAGGTATCACCATGGAAAGGGGTGATGCGTTTTGGCAAAAAGGGCAAGCTTAGCCCAAGATACATAGGACCATTTGAGATTATCGAATGTGTCGGAACTGTAGCTTACAAGCTAAATCTGCCAGAAGAGCTTAGTGGAATTCATAATGTATTCCACATCTGCAACTTAAAGAAATGTCTAGCCGATGAGTCGCTAGCAATGTCGCATACGGACGTGCATATTGATGAGAGTTTAAAGTTTGCTGAAAAACCTTTGTCGATCAAAGATCGACAGGTTAAGAAGCTTCGAAGAAAGCATGTGCCGATCGTGAAGGTAAAATGGGATGCCCGTAGAGGCCCAGAATACACGTGGGAGGTTGAATCCACAATGAAACAGAAATACCCTATTTATTCAGTAAATCTCGAGGTCGAGATTTCTTTTAAGGGGGTGAGGATGTAACACCTCGCAAAATCATGTCCAATATAATAAAGACACGTGTCATGAACTTTAAACGTATAATGGATTGATCTGGAGGGACTAAAATTTCCAAACAATGTAAATGTGTAAGAAAAAGGATCCAAAGTGTCAACATGCCATTCTTGTGCCTTTGATTGACCTCACACGACGTTCGTATTCTTTAACGAAAAATTTGTCGGACATAGAAAGTCGTTTGTGCTTAAATTAAGGATCTTACGAAACATAGGGGTTAAAAGTGTCAACATGTTAAATGTTACCTCTGAGTGACCTTTTAACGACCCCGAAAGCATTGTAATAATTGTATATTTTGCTCTCAAGAATATTGGATAGTAATTTTATGGATTTTCGTTGAAAACAAGACTTTTCGGGTGATCTTACATCTAACCGGGAGCTTAACTGAGTTAATATGTGACCCAAGACCCTTAATAGTTAACTATGGGGGTCATAAGTGCAATAAATGGAAGTTATTTAAACTTAAAAAGGACCAGGGACTGAAACTGTCAAAGCTGAAACAATTTTCACCTGAGCAGACGGTTGTCGCGGCCCGCGTAGACTCCCTTTGAGTCTTACGCGGCCCGCGTAAAAGGTGCCAGCGACTGAAAAGTGGACAGCTGCATGTTGCAGCCTGTTCCACCGCCTTTGCATGGGTTCTGAGTAATACCTGGGGCTTGTACATGGTTTTTACTGCCCTAGGGACACCTGTGAACATCTGATAACAACTTAGGGACAAATGGATTGATCTTGGAGCATCAAATTTCCTATATACGGAGCATGCTTTGTGTTCTTCATTTGCACATTTGAGTTTTTACTTCAAAGCTCACTCTCTGAAGCCTCCTGGAGCTAAAGGAATCTTTCTTCAGTTCTAAATTCGTGATAAGGACTCTAGTAAGTGTTCTTAGCTTCCTTAGTTAAAGTTTTATTAGCTTAATGACCGAAAGTCAAAGTTAGCGTAATTAAGTTTTGACTTGGTGATTAATCACTAACGGTCCAGCCATTATTCAAATTAAAAGTGGCTATGTGTTGGTAATTATGTAGGTGTTAAATCCTTAAAAGGGCACCTTCAAATTATCACGTGATCTCAGTTAATTGTTGGGTCAAACTTATTAATGAAAAGTCAAACGGGTCAGTTTTTACAAATTAATTCATAACTGATAATACACAGGTTATGGAACATGTTTTAACACTTAAATAACTTTGGAAATAATATAAGAACATGTATAAGGCATGTTCAACCCGACAATTCTGAGTTTAGGCTCGGTTCGTAACCGAAAGTCGCAAAAGTAGACTTTTGCTTTGACTTTCAGTTCTGACCCGATTTAGCTCAGTTTAGATATGCCTTAGGGTTCCTTTAGGACCATATTATATGTTAGTATAACCCTCTGAGGTTATACAACTTAGTTCCATAGAAATCCTAGTTCATTGCATGTTCCCGTTAAATGCTTAAAAGTTGACCATTATGCCCTTTTGATATTAAAACGAGATTTTTGAAAATGTGAGAGGACAAAAACCTTTATTACTGATTTATAAGCATGTCCTAAAAATTTGACATCAGTTCATGGTCTAAAATAGAAGTTATACGCGATATCGTAAAATGAAAGCTTTTTATTAATTAAATGACATTTTTAGTATAAATCATATTTAAACCCAAATTTTGGCACCAAACTTTCTACCCACTGATATAATATAATATTTAGGGATTTTTGGAAATTTTGTCAAATTTTATATTGATTATATTATAGAGTTTTAGTGTAAATTCGGTATTGACGAAATTGCCCTTTTCTTTGATAAAATGAGTTTTACATAACATTTTGATACCAAACCTTTTCCTACTGATTTCATATGTTAAATGAAATATTTTATGCTTTAGAGACGGATCAAAATCTCAGATTTCCTTAAATAACCCGAAAATCATCAAATATCGACTTTTACGCTTTTTAAACGCATAGTATGGGGTAAAACTATATTTGACACCTAAAACTTATTACCTACTGATATTATAAGCAAATTTTTATAGTTTAACAGTAAGTTAAAGGTTTTGAACTCAGATTTCCAAATTTGACCCTTATAACATATGTGAAATGACCAAAATGCCCCTATGGTGCATAGTTTGGCCATAACTGATAAAATTCACATATGTATGATATCTTACTGATGTAACTTGTTAAAAATAAATATTTTTACTGATTATTTTAGACCAGAACCTCAGATTTCTATTTAACCTCTTTTATAAACTTTAAAATGACCAAAATACCCTTTCGGGGCTTAATTTGGTTTCAAATTCGTTTTGGGCATAATGGAAGGTATCCTACTGATATCATAACATATTTTAAGCATATTAACTTATGAAACCTGTACATGACTCATTTGGTGACTCGTTATGCATATTCGCGTTCGGTACGTGTTGGGATTGAACCCTACCAAAGGAACAGATAATGAAAGCCAAAACCGGATAACAACAGTGGATCCACAATAAGCAATTGTTTACACTAAGACTTCTCCCTTGAGAGTGATTATAACAGCTGATGGTCTTACATCCACTGCCCGGATACAACTGCTGTGTTATTCAAAACTACTGATGAAGCCAGAAGACTGCTGAGAACTAAGCACTGCTGGTACAATCTACTGATGGCAAAGCACTGCCTAATCAAGGATTGATCAACCTTGAGGAAAGCACTGACATAAAGAGAGAGCAGTAGTTTAGTATATCATCTGTTTTATGTATAGTCAGTAGTTAGGTTTAGCAGTGTTTGTATTAGAACAGTAGATACAGGTTGTTAGGCTGTTAGACGTCGCTTTCATGGTGACGTCAGCTGAGATGCCTCAGTAGTTTGGATTGTCTATAAATGGAACAGTATTCTGTACTGTTACATTTGATCGTCTTGAGAGAGTTCTTCTCCTCAATTCAATCCTTTCATCTTGTGCAACCAAACCCTGGAGTATCAGGCTGAGGGGGAGTTTAGTTTGTAAGCTTGCATTATAATCTTTTGCTTTGAATTGTAATCTTTCGACTTATGATGAAGCAAATGTTTATCAACACGATTTTCTCCTTTGATTGTGTTTACAAAGTTTGTTGTTCATTTTCCGCTGCACTTAAACTCTGATCATTTCTATTTGATTTGTTCAATTTGTACAAACAAACACAATCATGAGAGCCTCCGATCCTAACAATTGGTATCAAAGCTTGGACAGTCAAATTCGATCTAACAATCAATTTGACATAACAGTTCAGCTCAAAATTCATTGATACTAAGGTTGGTTGCATTTAGTTGAAAAACAGAGTAACATATGATCACGCTTAAAGCTGTTGTTCAAATACTCTGTAAAATCAACCAAGATGTCATATGACACACAAATTTCACACAACAAGTGATATCATGCACAAGACACTCATAGTTTTTAGATCTGAAAACATATCTGTTAAACTATGGGATTATTTCTTATTTTCAAAACTGATTTCAACTGCTGTTAAGAAACTTGTGATGTCACTACACTAGATGTTAAAGTTGAACCTCAGATTAACAAAAGCCTATGTTCATAAAACATTAGTGTTTTTGCTAACATAAAAAGAGGGAAATTAAAACTTTAGTCATAAAAACTTATGTGTTGAAAACAGGTTGAGATCCTCAAAAGGAACAAATCAACTCTGCTGAAATACATTAAGAATACAGGATAGTCCGTATCATATGTAATGTGAGATTGGTAAAAATTTGTACAAATATGGCCAATCCTTTTAAAGCATTACTGCAAAATGATTCTGGATTAAGTATTCCTTCAATAAAAACCTCCCAGTAAGTATTTCATTACTTATGAATGGGAAGGACAAAAAGGGAAGAAGAAAATTCACAAAAACTCAGAAGTGTGTTTATCTCAAAACTTTTGAAGTCAGAAGAAAAGAGTATAAACATAAAACACTTAAGAGTCAAAAATTGGGGTAAAAATGGTCATCAAAGCAATTGTGTTCATTCATAGATTCTGGAAAAAGGTTCAGGTAACAATAGCATTCCCAGTGAATAAACTCACAAGAGGACTAGACAAATTTTTCAGAATCATCACATGGTAACAAAGTCTATAACAGGATTTTGAAAAACTCATGTGAACATGTGTCCTCATTTTTCTATTGACAATCAATCAACAAGAGAATGGTACCAAACAGTGGTCAAAATGTATTTAAAATTCATTACCACTGTTGTCAACCACTGACCATTCTCATAAACTTGAGTATGAGATGATTATGTGCTTTATTAATGTTTTACCAGGTTATTTTAGTACTGTTTTCAGAAAATCCTTTAATTATTTTTCCTGAAAAGGATGTTCTCAAATAAAGCAGGATATATCATTCTTCATTTTTTTTAAGAATAATATATTTTGAACTTTTACTGGTTTTTGATAGTAAAAGCTTCAATCTCCTGTCAGGATATATAACCTTTATTTTTGTTGGTTATATTATCTTCAAATGAATCAAAAGGAAATGGTACTCATGTCAAGGTCATGTCATACTCAAAGGTTGTTCTTACACTGAGCAAAAGATTGATTGATTAACATATCATAAAATACTTGGGTACTCATGTTTTAATTCAAATATTATAACAATAATGAGTAGCCTTAGTAGATAGTGTACATCATCTGGGGTACTAAACCACTGTCAAGGAGTTGTAAAAGCTTCAAAATGTGTAACTGACATGTGGCAAAACCTTGAATGAAAAATTTTCAAAACAGTTGCTGACATACTGGTCTTTCAACTCATTACCATTACCTTACCCTTAAACACTGTTTTGTTCAAACATCTGTTTCCTAAGTACTATCCACTGCTGAAAGTCAACCACTGACCTCTCATTTTCTTGGCAAGCACTGATGTTCAAAATCAGTGTCTTATCCACTGATAGTAAAAATCATCCACTGTCACATTATTACCGTTGTAACTACTGATGCTTGTTTCATCAGTGGCTTTCAAAACAACTGTCCTCCGCTATTCATCCATTTCATCAGTGTTTGACACGTGGTTAGTTTTTAGCCTTCAGATCTTTGTAACCGCTGCCACATCAGCATCCATTTGTCTTTTCCCTAAATAAAACCCTGATCAAAACCCTCAAACAGGGTTTTACACTGTCGAATTGAATTCTAAAATTCTCTTCTCAAAGCAGTTTCTAACCCTTCATCCCAAATCATTCTCTATTCCTCCGCATCAAAATGACGAAATCAAAAGCAAAATCAAAATCAAAATCACCATCATCTTCCAAAGAGGTCGCTCAAACGGCCGCTGAATCCGTTGAAATACCATACAAATCTCCTCATAACTATGTGGGTTTACTCACAAAACCCACAAACAACCACACCTTCGATTCCATCATTGACACCTTATCTGAATCAAAGTACAAAACTTTGATAACAGCAGATGCTCCCATTTACCTGCAAACCCAGAGAGAGTTCTAGAAAAATGCTACGCTTGAGAAACAAGACGATAAAGTAGTAGCCATCAACTCCTCGATACAGGGTAAAGCGATCCAAATCACTCCACAAATAATCTCAGAAGTCTTTAAACTCGATGATCAGAAAGGTAAAACTTCTTTTGATAAAGCCGAGTTAAAAACTGATTTTCTGAAAAGAGGGTATGCAGAACAATCAAAGGTAGATACCTTACAAAAAGGTTACTTCCCGTCTGCACCCAGATTTTTATTTCACACACTTTTGATGTGTGTTTCAAATAAAACAACAGCGTTTAACAAAATACCATTGAAGATTCAATGCCTGGTATGCTATTTTAAATGATAAAGATTACAACTACTCCCAGGAGATCTTTAATGACTTGGTAAAAAATGTTGATAGCAAAGCATTTTTACTTTTTCCAAGATTTTTAAGTTACTATTTTAAACAAAAATTTGAAAAAGAAAATGAAAATTTGCTCAAACAGGGTGTCTATTTTCAAATAAAAAGTTTAACAACTGAAACATTTTCTAGAATGATGGCACCAATAAAAACAAAAGCAGAGGTGCATGAGCAGAATTTAGCAGTCACTACTGCTCCTCAGACATCTGCTACTGAGCCCACTGCTCCAGGTGATCAAAGCAGCACTACCACTGCTTTGAAACCCACACCTGCCATCACCAAAAAGAACAAAAAGAAAACATCCAGAAAGCCCCCCAAACCCAAAACAAAGGCAACTCTGGAAGATGAGATCCCAGAGCAAATGCCAGTGACAATACAAATGTCACCACAAACCACTGCTGCTACTTCCTCACAGCAGTTGGTAGAAAGATCTCCACCTTTGCCTCATACTCCTCCTGCATCCTCACAAAAGGATCAGGTTGTAAGCACAGGGACCCCACAATATGAAGCTCTGGATTCAATCGGATCCATCTTCCTCAGTCCTGATCCCAAGGACATGTCTCTTTCAACTCCCATACCCTCACCAATCATACTACCACAATCCATTCTACCTTTGTTGCATGCAGTCGATATAGCTCAAACACAAACCAGTTCCTCTCAATCACTCATCAAAGAGAGTACACTCCAACAAGTGACTGGGTCTGATGCTTATACCTCTGTTATCCCAGCAACAATTGAGGAGGTTACACCCCTTGAGTTAGAAGTAACTCTCGGTGGTAGTTCAAGTGGAGCAGCAACTACAACTGATGGATCAACAGATCTTCAGTTGGACAGTTGTTTCATCAATAAGACTCCCTTGAAGGCAATTTCTTCCATAGCACCATCGGTAACCACCAGTGAGTTCATTCTAACCACTGGTACCATCAAAGGTTTATCAAGTGCTGAAGAAAGAAGTCCCCAGTACCAAGAACAAGGGGCATCAATGGGTGATTTTTGGGACTCAGTTCCTAAGTCACACATTGATACAACCACTGCAGGTGGGAATTCAGATGATCCCATTAAAGTGGGTGATGATTCAAAATACCAGGAATTGACGGGCAGAGTTGAAAAACTTGAAACATCAGTTGCTGAAATAAAGGATATGGTGCAACAGCTGTTAAAAGCTCAAAAAGCACAATCCACTGTTGTTCCACCTCAAGCACCTGCTCCACCACAAGCACTTGCTGCAAATGAGCTCTGGAATCTTTTTCAACCCTTACTAGAAAAACAAAAACAAACAGCTGATCAGCAGCATGAAATGCATGTAAAAATGCTGACAAACATGGTGGAGTCCAGATTTTAAAGATACTCAAGCAGACATCAAGGCTATAAAGGCCAGCATACAAAGGACTGCCCATGATGGAAAAGTTCCTTCCACGATCCTCTTCATGGATAAACCCCTTGCAGATAATGCCAAAAAGGGGGAGAAAATCAAACAGTTGAAGCAAAAGGGAATTGAAGATGGCCTGTATGTTGAAACAGAACAAGAAAAACAGACATCTAAATCTCACAAAGGTTCAAAACCTCAAACCACAAAATCTCATATTTCCATCCAAACAGCTGATACAACAGTGGTTTCAAAAACTGCTAGCCAAACAGCTGCCATCTCATCAACACACACAACTTCACCACACACCACCAAAACTACTGCTCTACCACCATCATCATCTACAATCATATCACCACCATTGCCTCCTGTCAAAAAACAGAAGACAGCAGATGTTACAACATCTGTTGTAATGACAACAGCAGTTGAAGCACCAGTTGTTTCAACAGTTGTTAGTCAGACACTTTCCACCATTCAAACCACTGATCCACCAACAACATCATCAGCCTCTCCTACAATAAAAAGGAGAAGGGTTTTTATTCCTGATTATGATTCACCACCACCATCACCACCATCAAAAACTACCTCACCAATTTCAACCCCTGCTCAAAAGCAGAAGACATCTACTGGCACATCAGTAGTTGTAGTAATAACAGAGGTTGAACCACCAGTTGTTTCAACAGCTGTTTGTCAACCATCTACCACTGCTCTCATCATTCCTACATCACAACCAAAATCCTCTTCATCCGTAAAGCTTCACAAAAGAAAAAGAGAAACAACTCAAGCCACTGATGAAAAATATGATCCTGTTGCCGCAAAATATCCACTGGAACTAGATGCTGTGAAAAATGAGATGAGACAATTTTACACCGAAGAAGATCCTTCAAAAAGAAGATTTCCCTCTCTCATTGGTTTCATAGTCCCAGAAGACATGGATGAATATCTCGAAATGAAAGCAAGGCAAGCAAGGATTAGAGCTAAGCTTGAATGCAAAGATGAAGGTGATGAAGCCATTGCAGAAAGAATGGTACTCTTGCTCACAAAAGTCAAGCTGATGGAAGACTATGCACAAGATCTGATCAAAGAAAAGACAGATCAACGAAAAGCAATGAGAAAATAATATCTTGCATATATAATGAAAGAAAAATTCTATCAAGCTGAAGAAAACCAATTTGAAGAGTGGCCACTGGTTGCCTTGAAGCATGAAGCAAACAGGATTAAAAGGGTTAAAAATGATCCAAGCAAGAAGGAGACAGCTCCAAATTGGAACAAGTACAAAAAGCTAATTGCTGATCTTACTTCTGAATACAAAAAGAAGAAACAGGAATTGATAGATGCTAAAGTGGATACTGCTGAAGCCATAGCAAAATGGACAAAGCAGTATACCGACGAGGCTTATGAACGGCTGAAGAAAAGAAAGATAACAGTCACAGGCATTTCTAAAAGGCCAGACTACAACAAGATGGAACAGAAGTTGGATGCTCTTAAAACACTGCTTACATCAACAGATAACCCGAGCCTTGTGATAAACCAAGAGAAAGGAAAATTGTTGACTAGTGAAGAAGAAAAAGAAAAGGAAGCTGAGTACTTCACATATGTCATCAAGAAAATGGATCTAAAAGAAGATAGCTCAGTGAAACTTCAAAACCTTTTCAAAAAGGTATTAACCAAACCTGCAGCAGATATCACAGACACTGAACTTGAACAAAGAGAAAGACAAGAGCTGATTGAACTAGAAACTGCAGAAGACATAGCTGCAGCAAATGAAGTCATAGAAGAAGCTTTCAAAAGAATGTCTGAAGTTCAGGATACTGCTTTACAATTTTTCTCAAGGCCAAAATCTCCAAGCTCATCAGAAAATAAATCTCTCCCAAGAAACCCATTGGGTTCAAAAGTACTAAAGTGGCTCTCTGATCAAAAGACCCATGTATTGACCCTGGTCAGATCCAATGGTGAGATGAAGTATATATCAAGGAAAGAAGCACTAGGCCTTAGTGTTGAAGATTTGCAGGATCTCCTTGAACTTTCATTGTGCAGGGATGAGGATGACACAAGTTCCAAAGAATTTGAAGAAGAATTTAAAAGACAAGCAAGGGAACTGCTGATGAGGAATAAAGATCCAAAATAATGAAGGGTTTTGGCATTATCTGTTCCAGGGGGAGATTGTTGGGATTGAACCCTACCAAAGGAACAGATAATGAAAGCCAAAACCGGATCACAACAGTGGATCCAGAATAAGCAATTGTTTACACTAAGACTTCTCCCTTGAGAGTGATTATAACAGCTGATGGTCTTACATCCACTGCCCGGATACAACTGCTGTGTTATTCAAAACTACTGATGAAGCCAGAAGACTGCTGAGAACTAAGCACTGCTGGTACAATCTACTGATGGCAAAGCACTGCCTAATCAAGGACTGATCAACCTTGAGGAAAGCACTGACATAAAGAGAGAGCAGTAGTTTAGTATATCATCTGTTTTATGTATAGTCAGTAGTTAGGTTTAGCAGTGTTTGTATTAGAACAGTAGATACAGGTTGTTAGGCTGTTAGACGTCGCTTTCATGGTGACGTCAGCTGAGATGCCTCAGTAGTTTGGATTGTCTATAAATGGAACAGTACTCTGTACTGTTACATTTGATCATTTTGAGAGAGTTCTTCTCCTCAATTCAATCCTTTCATCTTGTGCAACCAAACCCTGGAGTATCAGGCTGAGGGGGAGTTTAGTTTGTAAGCTTGCATTATAATCTTTTGCTTTGAATTGTAATCTTTCGACTTATGATGAAGCAAATGTTTATCAACACTATTTTCTCCTTTGATTGTGTTTACAAAGTTTGTTGTTCATTTTCCGCTGCACTTAAACTCTGATCATTTCTATTTGATTTGTTCAATTTGTACAAACAAACACAATCATGAGAGCGTCCGATCCTAACAGTACGGTTTATGTAGCTAGTTTGCATAAATTAACCGAAACGGGTCAACCCTTATCATTTTTACTTCAAAATCCAGAATGTGTTTAGTTTACCCACTTTATACAAGTCTTTATACTTGTCGGGTCTAAATCACATTCTAATCCGGTCTTCGCTTAATCTTGCGTTTTGAACCGTAAACCTTTTATTAAAACTAACCGGTCTAAGTTAAGACTTAAATAAGACCCGTTAGGAATCTAATAGGTTATTAAAACCTTCGTTCCAGATTAGGAGCCCAGTAAAATCTACGTGTACTTGCTGATTTGATATACGGCTGATAATAAAATTATATTTTAGCTCAGGTAAATACTTTTAACTTATATTCCTTATACGGGCTTGGGATACGATATTATAATAATACCTCTTGGTCGGGTATGAAATCATTTAATTGGAATGTGATTAATAAATAGCATAACCCGTTTTAACCTGTCTTGTTTGATGCAATGCCTTTGGGGGGTTAATGACCATGTCCTGGATATCCTCGGCTCATGCATTAGAAATGGCCACGGCTTAAGCACGGGGTGTAGGCATACACCTGACAGTTGCGTATGTATAAACGGTATCTCACTCTCTTGTGGGCCTATACTTGTGGTGTGTCTATTAATCTAATCCGGCTCTTCTAACCGGGTCCTGAATGGACGACAAACATGTAAATCTGTATACAAGATTATATTTAAAATAATTGTCCCAAGTTATAAAAGAATTTATGCATTGTGCATTCCAAGCTAATTTTTATAAATGTTTTCGAAAGAGTCAGTTAATTGTATTTACCAGTGTAAACTGACGTATTTTTCAAAAAGGTTAAGTGCAGGTACTACGCGTAATAGGCTGGCTACTCCGAGTATCAAATAAAGAGCCTTGCAAGCTTATGATACATAAATCTGTTGAACAATATTTCTTTTTGTTTTAGATCCGCCCGTGGAACCACTTACAATCCGTTATGTAATATTTTATTATACTTTCGAATCGGTTTGTAATATTACTTTAAGACTTCCGCTGTGCATTTAAACTGTGATTATTAACCACGATGATATCAACTACGTCACGATACTCCCCACCGGGCCCACCGGTAATACGTGGAAATATCGGGGTGTGACAAGTTGGTATCAGAGCCAACATTGAGTGAATTAAACACTAGTCATTTGTGTTTAATGTCAATGACACAGTTTGCACATTCCTCGACTTCCGAGTCTAGGCTAATGACTTAGGACTAATCCTAATCTTATTGTTTTCTTTTGTTATTTCCTTTTGTTTGTTTTGGCAGGAACAAAGACAATGCCGCCACGTTTCAGAGGTAGAGGTGGAAGAGGCAAGGCACCAATAACTGCTAGGAATGACCACGAGGCCGGGCCATCACACCGGTGTACTCCATTGGCGACCTTTAGCTCTAGTCCCCAGGAGGATTGGAGAACTTATCTGGAGCCAGCGAGACGCTCAGTCTCCCTCAGTTCCTCCCCGTCTTATCATCACTCTTTTGGTCCTCATCAAGACGAGGAGCACACCGATTCGCACCATTCCTTCATACCGCTGCAGCGGTCGAGTTCACACCATGCCTTTCAGGACCCAACCCCATACTTCCAAAGCCGGTTCAATCCGATGAAGCAGATCGAAGAACCAATGGGTTATAACCCATTAGGACCAGAAGATCATTTTTCTGGCAACCAAGACATGGATATGGACGAAGATCCGGATCCTGCCGAGCCACCATCTGGGACGCCAACGCATCCCATTGAGATTTCAGAGGGATCATCCTTCCATGGTTCGCCTTACAGGGGCCCAGACAGTTTTGCAGAAAGATGGGCCACATACAACTGGTAGTACACTCCCCCTTTCAACCCACCTCAACAACAACAGCAGGACCCTCAGAGGATCCACATTTTGAGGCGGTCACGCCACCACCACCACCGCCGCTAGAGCAACAGCTGCCTCCAGAACCACTGAGGCGAAGAAGATCAGGTGCACGTATGTCCGTGCATGGGGGTTTCCACTTCAGCACCCCCAACACTCCAGTGGCAGCCACTACCCGCCACTATATGAAGACCCACAAATGGGTGGGCCTTCAAACCCAATTTCTGAAGTCGACTCTGCGCCAGTCGCACCACCGCCGCACATGGGTTATGATAACCCAATTCCTTCATACGCCGGTGCAGCGGCGTATAACCCGTTTGAGCTGCCAGCTTACCCGGGTTACAATTACTACAATGCCCTGCCGTCGACCCGTACCTCGAAGCGGCAAACTACAATGCTCTTCATCTTGAAGGACCCTTCGCAGCTTCGTACCCAGCTGGGTACCAAACATATGGGTATCAATACCCACCACCTCCTTAACCTCCGCAGCAGCAGCCGCCGCAGCAGCCGCAGATTCAACCACCGCAACAACAGGAAATCCTTCAACGGTTGCACGAGGTGGAGCAACAGGTGCAAGAGGAGCGTAGGAGCCGCCGGGGTCTGCTTAAGGGTTTGGCAGACCTAATAAAGGGGAAGAAGAAGAGGGATTATTGAAATTCCATAGTTAATTGTTTTGAAATTCTTATTTTCAATTAAGTCCCTGTGTGGCATTTTTTATTTGTAGTCTATGACTCCCTGTCAAGAAAAGGTGAAGAACTATGTTCAAACCTTAATGCCTCGATCTTATAAGATCATGGCTTATAATTTTAAAACTGTCCTTGTGACTAGGCCTTTTGTGCCACTAATAATATCCTTAATGTTTTATAACTGGGATAAATCATAATGAAAAATTTAAAATAAATATGACTAACAAAATAACCAATATGGTTTGTATTTACCATGGTTAATGAATTGTTAAAATGACAATTCCATAATAAGACTTCTGAATAAATTATCGTCATCATTTTTATGTAGCAATCAAGCTACATGGCTGAATCAGAAGAGGTTAACAGTCACCCCAGGGAGAGAAACGATACCACCAGAGTTAATGTAGCTGGTGCAGACCTATAAGCTTTAATAGATAATGCTGTTACTTGAGCTCTTGACAGACAGTTCAAGGAATCAAGTGGTACTCGCACTAAGACTCAATCTGTGGCTCATAGTAAGCCCCCTTCTAAAAAGCACGAGTCAAAGAAAGACGATGCTCGTCACTCATCGAATCAGAGAAGTGTTCCATCCAAACAAACTGTGATTAAACAGGAGCCACGTGTTAAGGCTTGCTCATACAAATATTTCGTCTCTTGCAAGCCAAGAGACTTCACAAGAGAGAAAGGAGCCATTGACTGTGTGACATGGATTGATGAGATGGCTACCGTAGTTGACATTAGTGGTTGTGCGGAACAAGACATTGTGAAGTTTGTTTCACAATCGTTTAAAGGTGAGGCTTTGGCCTGGTGGAGGTCACTAATCCAAGCCACAGGGAAGATCCCATTGTATAACTTGCCTTGGGATCAGTTTGTAGCATTGATTAAAGAAAATTTTTGTCCCCAATACGAGGTTGAGAAAATCGAGACTGACTTCTTGACATTGGTCATGAAGAACTTGGATTGTCAGGCATATCTTACAAGCTTCAACACCATGTCCCGATTGGTTCCAAACTTGGTCACACCGGAACCGAAGCGCATAGCTCGTTTTATTGGAGGTCTAGCTCCAGAAATCAAAGGAAATGTAAAAGCATCCAGACCTACCACATTCTGGTCAGTGGTAGATCCGTCTCCATCTCTCACACTTGATGCTACCAGAAACAAGTCTGTCAAGGTTTCTGATGATGGAAAGCGAAAGCGGGAGGATGATAGTTCTCATTGCTCCGACAAGAAACGAAAAGGGAACTCGGATCATAGGAAGAGATCCGGGTTTAAAAAGGACAACCAGTAGTCGGGTGAGAAACCCAAATGTAAGACCTGTCAGAAACATCATTTTGGAAAATGTAGGTTGGAATCGAAATCACAATCGTAGTCGCAGTCAAAGCCCTTTGGATGTAGGATCTGCAAGTCCAAGGAGCATAAGACTTTGGATTGTAAGAAATTGAAAGATGCAACTTGTTATGGTTGCAACGAAAAGGGGCATATCAAGACTAATTGCCCAAAATTTGCAAAGAAGCCTGAGGAGGCTAAAAAGACCAATGATCGGGTCATTCAGATGAAGGCTCAGGAGGCCATTCAGAATGACAATGTTATAACATGTACATTCCTTATCAATGATGTTTATGCTAGAGTATTGTTTGATTCAGGTGCAGACAAGTCTTTTGTAGACAATAAATTTTGTAAATTGTTAAATCTGCCTGTTAAAACTCTAAGCATAAAATATGAAGTAGAATTGGCCGATGGTACTATAGAGACTGCTTCAACAATACTAGATGGGTGTTTTATATCCATTAGGAATCACTCTTTTCCACTATCCTTGCTTCCATTGAAATTGGCAGGATTCATAGTGATAGGCATGGATTGGTTATCTCACAACCAAGCCCAAATTGTGTGTGATAAGAAGCAAGTAGTTATCAAGACTCCTTATGGTGAACCACTAACAATTCAAGGAGATACGCAGTACGGGTTACCCAAGCAAGTGTCTATGCTTAAAGCATCAAGGTGTTTGAAGAAGGTTTGTGTCAAAAATTTCGGGTTAAACATACTTAGACATGTTCTAATAATGTTTACCAAGTTATTAAAGTGATAAAATATGATTTATACCTTCTACATTATCAGATTATGTTTTTATTTAAAAATTTGACTAGTTTGACTTTTAGTTAACTACTTTGACCCGACAATTAACTAAGTAAACTTGGTAATTAAGATGTGCCCTTTTGAGGGATTAACACACACCTAATTACGATCACGTAGCCATATTCACCTCGAACAATGGTTGTACCGTTAAGGTCTAAACCGAAGGTCAAAGCCGTTTTGCGGCAACTTTGACTTTTCGGTTTTTAAATAACAAAACTGAACTAAAGGGGGGCTAAGTACACTTACAAAGGGTCCTAGCTTTAATCTTTTAACTTAGAAGGAGTCTCCTTTGATCAGGAATCTCCAAGCAAGAGTGAGAAGAGTGAAATTGAAGTGAGCAAGTAAAATGGTGCAACATAAGAGCCTATTTATAGTTGAAGATCATGATTCAAGATCATCACAGGTGTTATGGAGTGTCTAGGATCATCACAGGTGTCCTAGTGGTAAATTAAAACCATCAACAAGCTCCTGGTATCGAATTTGGAGTGTTTAAGTCGGTTAAACGCAGAAACTTGCAGCTGGCAGTATTTTTCTGCGCTGGGGGTTCTCTCGCGGGCCACGAAGGATGCAAGGGCAGGTCTGCGAGCCCCGCGACATTCCTTTGTTCAGGTTAAAAATGTTTGAAACTTGGCAGTTTCAGTCCCTGGCCTTTATTTACTCAATTTAACTTCATTTTAGGCACTTTTAACCCTTGTAGTTAGTTTGTAGATAATCTTGGGAGTATAATCAAACCCGTTAGGTCCGGTTTCGTTAAACGATCACCGAAAACACTAGTTTCATCTCGTTAACGCTTTTAACCCGTATTCTTGGAAGTTTGCGTAATTAACACATAACGATATCGGAACTTTGTGAATTTGTTATCACATATTCTTGGGAGTATAATCGAACGCTACGAAGCCTCAGGTTCGTTAAAAGGTCACTCAGAGGTAAGAATTAACATGTTGACACGTTTAACCCCTTTTTCTTGTAAACTTATGAATACTTTCACAAACGGCTTCTTACGTTCGAATATTTACTCGTTTAAGAATATATTCATCATGCGTGGTCAATCAGATGCACATGTTTGGCATGTTGACATTTTTAGTCCCTTCGCATACGTATTTTCATCGTTTGACAACTTTAGTCCTCGTAATTCAATCTTTCACACATTTAGGGTTTAGGACACGTGCCTTCATATAATTGGATACGTTTTTACGAGGTGTTACAAGTATGCTACTGATTTTAGGTTCCGTTATGATCGTATTATGATGTAGCATAACCCTCTAAGGTTATATTACACGATCATACTAGTAATATGAGTTTTTGCGCATGTTCCGTTATTATGCCATACTTTGACTATTATACCCTTTTTGTTAAAAATAAGGTTTTAGACCCTAACGAACTTGCAAATGATATAGCTACTGATATTTTAACATGATTAAGATATTTTAATGTTACAAATCTGATCATAGACCGAGTTTTAGTATTATATCGTAAATTACGCTTTAAAGTGACCGAAATGCCCTTTTGGCGCATAGAACGGTTTTAAACGTAATTTATTATACTAAACTCATTGCCTACTGATGTAATATCATAATTAGGATATTTTGGGATATCAAGTCAGTTTACAAACTGAGTTTATGCACGAGTTCTTGAATTATGTTCGTAAATGACGATAATGCTCTAATGGCACATAAAATGGTTTTAAAGCATAATTTTCATACGAAACATTTTACTTGCTGATAAGTTATGTTAAATAACATATTTTGGTCATATAGACGTGGTCATAACTTCTGTTTTGACGCAAGATCGCAAATATCGTCATTTAACGACATAAACGCCCTTTTAGCGCGTAATATGGTTTTAAACCATATTTATCAACCAAGACTTGATACCTTCTGATTTTGTAACTTATTTAAAATGTTTTTATAGTAGATACATGTTATATACTTAGATTCCCAAATTAGTTCTCAAACTATGTGTGAAATGACCAAAATGCCCCTACGGTGCATGGTTTGGTCTTAAACTATAAAACACACATATGTTTGATTATAACATAAATAAAGTGTTTTCACAGAATGTTTATGGTCATAACATCAGATTATATGCAAGTTCCTTTTATACGTTGTAAAATGACCAAAATGCCATTTCAAGGCATAATTTGATTTTAAAACTTTAAGGGGCATATAAGTTGATATCTTACTGATATTTTAACTTGTTTAAAGTATATTGGCATATTGAAATTGTTCATGACTCATCCGGTTACTCGTTATCTCTTATACGCGTACGGTTAGACTTACGTAACTAGTTTACGTAAGTTTACCGAAACGGGTTTAACCTTATCATTTTTATCTCAAATTCCAGAATGTTAATAGTTTACCCATATTATACAAGTCTTAGTACTTGTTGGGTTTAAACTACATTCTATTCCGGTCATCGCTTAATCAAGCGTATCGTACCGTTTTTGACACTTTAAGCTAGTCGGTCTAAGTCTATGACTTGAATAAGACCTGTTAGCATTCTAATTGGTTATTTATGCCATCATTCCAGACTAGAGCCTTCCGGTAAATTGTACTTACGCTTGCTCACTTAATTGAATACGACTGAGTTATATTAGATCTTGCATTATAAGGTGAGTGCTAGCTCAGGTAAATACACTTAACCTATTTTTCCTATACGGGCTTAGGATAGGTAAAATATTTACCGCATGGTCGGGTATGGGATTCGAAGACCAATGTGTCGGAAATTAAAATAACCCATTTTAATTCGTATGGCTTGATTTAACATTGGGGGTTAATGCGACCGTGTCCTAGATATCCTCGGCTCATTTAATTGTAAGTGGCCACGACCTAAGCGCGGGGTGTAGGCATACACCTGACATATGCTAAATGGTTTATGATTTTAATACCCAATACGGGTTTTGCTCAATATGGGTATTCCTAATAAGGGAATAAGTGGTGTGTCGCTTAATCATGAACCGGCATAGTTTCCGAGGCCTATATATATTGTCAAGTGCTGTAAAACTGATAACATGAGATATAGTTTTCCTAAGTTATAAACGATTTTTCGTGCCTTGTGCACCTAAATAAATTTTGAAAATGTTTTCATAATGTGTCGGTTGATTGTATTTACCAGTGAAAACTGACGTATTTTCAAAAGACTAAGTTACAGGTGCAAATACGTAAATAGGCCGGAAGCTGCTCGGTAATGCTAGATGAGGAATTTGCAACTCCATTGCATAAGCCTATTAGTCTGATGTTCTTCTTTTGTATATAATGATTCGCCTGTGGATTATTATAGACGCTCATCTGTACTTATTACGTTGGTATTTTCAGACATTTGAGTTTGTAATAATATTTTATATTCCAAGACTTCCGCTGTGCTATTCTATGTATGTTTGACTATGACGATACCAATCTTACGTCACGATACTACCCACCGGGCTGAGCTGGAAATATCGGGGTGTGACAGGTTGGTATCTGAGCCAACGTTTGAGTGAATTAAACATAGTCTTTTGTGTTTAATCTCAAATAACACAGTAGCATATTCCTTAGACTTTCTGAGATTAGACTTGACATAGGAATGCTCCCATCCCTATTAAGTAAACATTGTTTTCGATTTTATGTATTTCAAAAATATGTCGCCAAGCAAAGAAGCCGTTGATGGAAATTCTCCACGTCCGAAGCCAAGGAATGCCAAGCTTTGTACCACGGCTAGGATAAGCATGCAACCGGTGTGGAAGAAGGACCTTTATAGACCTTATCCCAAAACCAAACCAAAGGAAACCATTAACCAGACTTTGAAGTCCATACCAGAGGTCCCTGAGGCTCAAATTTTGAAGCCTGTACCATTGGAGTCCATACCAAAGGTCCCTGAGACTCTCGTTTTGAAGATAATACCTATGGATGCTAATGATCCATGTTTCCTACCTCCAAGTTTTGGAATCCCAGACTTCGGTTATACCAGTCTAAACCCAATCCGTGATCTATATCTTTTTCTAACCATTGATCCTTGAATTCTACTTCTATAACAGATCCTTATTAGGAAGACTTACAAAAACCACTGAACGGTTCAATGATGATGCCATACGTGGTGAACCAAGAAGAGAATCATTCGGAATGAAGCAAGGAAGGCGTTAGAAAATCCTTCTTTCATTGTATTTCATTTTTCTTTAAGTCCCTGTGTGGACCTATCTCTTCTGTTAAGACCCTGTGTGGGCATTTGTTTATTATAGTCCCTTCATGGACATGTTACTTCATTATAGTCCCTTCGTGGACATGATATTTCATTATAGTCCCTTCGTGGACATGATATTTCATTATAGTCCATTCATGGACATATTGTTTCATTATAGTCCCTTCGTGGACATGTTACTTCATTATAGTCCCTTTGTGGACATGATATTTCATTTTAGTCCCTTCGTGGACATATTGTTTCATTATGGTCCCTTCGTGGACATGTTACTTCATTATAGTCCCTTCGTGGACATGTTACTTCATTATAGTCCCTTCGTGGACATGATATTTCATTATGGTCCCTTCGTGGACATGTTACTTCATTATAGTCCCTTCGTGGACATGTTACTTCATTATAGTCCCTTCGTGAACATGATATTTCATTATGGTGCCTTCGTGGACATGTTACTTCATTAAAGTCCCTTCGCGAACATGATATTTCATTATAGTCCATTCGTGGACATATTGTTTCATTATAGTCCCTTCATGGACATGTGATTTCATTATAGTCCCTATGTGGACGTATCCTCTAGTCCCTGCGTGGACTTGATTTTCTTTTAGTCCCTGCGTGGACAAGATAGTTTAAGTTATTTAAAAGTCCTGCTTAAGGCACTATTGTAATTTCCTAATGTTTAATGGAAAGAATTTTGGAGTTATTATTATGTATACATCCTTTGTTCAAGCGATCGTCTCGATTTTAATTCAAACTTTATCGACCCGCTAAATAATTCCAAAAGATCTTCTTAATGGTTTACCCCTGCCAAGTGGCAAGTCCACATTAATTAGCCAAAATGTTTGGTAGTTAAGGATGACTATCCCTTCTACCATGATAGTTAAGGACGATTAATCCTTCTATCCAGAGGTGGTGGACTATGCTCAAGCCTCCAAGCCTATATGGTCAATGCGACAATGGCTATATCGTGTAACCATTAAGGCAATTATTCTATGTTAACATTCAAGTAATGTTAACACTCCTGGCAGTGTGACTTGAGAAACCACACTAGCCGTCAAGGTATTTGGACTATGTCCAAACCTTATAGTCTATATGATCAATGTAATCATGACTAATATCATCAATATGATGATCATATTTAACATCCTTAATGATGTTTTGGGTACGGGCCATATTATATTGTCCATTTGTGACAAAGACAGTTGTGATCTCTTATGATTCCCTGTCTAAGGTGGTGAGCTATGCTCAAGCCTCATAGTCAATATGATCAATGCAATCATGACTAATATCATCAATATGATGATCATATTTAACATCCTTAGTGATGAAGTGTCTACGGGCTATACTTTATTATATTGCCAATAAGACAATGACAGATTGTAACCATTATGGTTCCCTGTCCAAGGTGGTGGGCTATGCCCAAGCCTAATAGTCAATATGATCATGACTGCTAACATAAGTGCGATGATTATAATTTTAACATCCTTTTGTGATGTCAATTGATTTGCCTACGGGCCATATTATATCACCAATTATGACAAATGACAGTTGTGGTCTACGACTCCCTGTCCAAAGGTGGTGAACTATGTTCAAGCCTTAAAGCCTCTTTGATCGAATGAGATTGCGGCTTACACATTTTTTTTAAAATGTCCTTGTGACCAGGCCTTTGTGCCATAACTATTCATCCTTAGTGACAAGGCCTTTTGTGCCATATCTTGTAATGTCCTTTGTGACAGGCCTTTTGTGCCATATCTTATAATGTCCTTTGTGACAGTCCTTTTATGCCATATCTTATAATGTCCTCTGTGACAGGCCTTTTATGCCATATCTTTAAATGTCTTTGTGATATGGCCTTTTTGTGCCATACCTATATGTCCTTTGCGACAAGGCCTTTGCGCCATATGATTATAAACGTCCTTCGTGACGAGGCTTCTATGCCATATCTTTTAATGTCCTTCATGACTAGGCTTTTATGCCGTATCCTTTTATGTCCTTTGTGACGGGCCTATGTGCCATATGTTAATGTCTTTTGAGACGGCCTTTGTGCCACATATTAATGTCCTTCGTGACAACCTTTGTGCGATATCTATATGTCCTTCGTGACAGGCCTATGTGCCATATTTTAAAGTTCTTGAGATGAGCCTTTGAGCTATACATTATTGTCAATACGACAAAGACAACTGTGACTTATGATCCCCTGTCTAAAAGGTAATGAACTCGGTCCAAACCTTAAATGCCATTGATGGTCCTTTTGTGACCTAGGCTAAATATAACTGATATACTTTCAAATAACATTCATTAGGAATGTTAAAACTTAATAGCCTATATGGTTTAATGATACCATGACTATTGTATGATAAGTCGTCAGGTTTGATGACTAACTATTACATTGCAACTAAGCAGTTGATTAAATTGGTGTTTAGTACCAAGCTTCGAGATGGCAAACTCGGATGAAGCTCACAGCAGTCGCAGCACTAGTAATGCTGCAAATGTAAATGACGCTGCAAACATAAATATCAGTGGCGCTGATCTACAGGCCATGATTGATGCAGCGGTCGGCAAGGCCGTAAATACTGTCATGGAAAATTTTAAAGAGTCGAGTACTACTCGCTCAAAGTCCCATACAAAACCACATTCATCAGCTCACAAAGAGAGCTCTGTTCACTCTTCAAATGTAAGGAGTGACCCAAAGAAGATTGTGTTCGATGAGAACTCTCGTTCCCCTACCAAAGGTTGTCGTATAAGTATTTCGTCTCTTGCAAGCCAAGAGATTTTAATGGTGAAAAAAGGGCAATCGATGCTATGATTTAGCTCGATGAGATAGAAACTGTTGTGGACATCAGCAGTTGTACTGATAAGGATGTGATGAAATTTGTTTCACAATCCTTAAAGGGCGAGGCCCTCACATGGTGGAAAGCCATGATACAGTCCACGGGGAAGATTCCCCTATACAATATGGGATGGTCCAAGTTTGTGGACCTTTTCAGGGACACTTATTGTCCATAGTATGAAGTGGAAAAGGTGGAGTTAGATTTCTTGACTCTCACGATGAAAAACCTAGACTGTCGGTAGTATGTCACCGACTTTAACTCATTATCTAGGTTAGTACCCTATTTATTTACCCCTGAGCCTAAGCGCATTGCGTAATTTATCGGTGGATTAGCACCAGAAATTAAGGGTATGGTGAAGGCTTCCAAGCCTACTACTTATAGGTCAGTTGTGGACCTATCATTATCACTCACCCTGGATGTGGTGAGACAGAAGTCGGTCAAGACTGAGAGCGATGAGAAAAGAAAGAGGGGGGAAGATAACTCCCAGAAATCTAAGAAAAAGGGCAAGACTGGGTTCAATAAGAAACAACAAGGGTCTGATGAAAAGCCTACGAGCAAGACCTGTAACAAAAGGCACTGGGGACAGTCTCGAACAGACCAAAAGCCAAAGCAGTGTGGCATATGCAAAAGAACTAGTCATCAGTCCCATGAATGTAGGGACATAAAGAATGCGGTCTGCTTCATATGTGGCGAGAAGGGCCACATCAGTACTAACTGCCCTAAAGCTGCCAAAGAAAGTATAGCTAAGCCTGGGGAGGCTAAGAAAGGAAACACCTGAACTTTCCAGATGAATGGCGGAGGCAGTAAATATCAACAATGTCATCAGGTACATTCCTTATCAATAATCAATGATTTCTTTGCTAAGAGTCATGTTTTAATTCAGGTACTAAGAAGTCTCTCATAGACAATAAGATTAGCAAACTTTTAAAAATTTACCCATAAGAACTCTAGATATTAAGTATCAGGTAGAGTTTACCAATGAAACCATAGAAATCGTTTCTTCTATTCTTGAGGGATGATCCTTATCCATAAAAATCAGAAATACTCTTTCTCCAGCTGGAATACGACAATGTTTTCTTTATTTCATTGTTCTTTTATTTTATTTCATTGATATTTTTATTTATCTCATTGATTTCTATCAAATGCGAATGCCAAACTTAGTTTGATAGAAGCGCCGTATGATAATTGGAAGTATCTTAGTGTGTCCCATAGATTGCTTTCATGCCTGATCAGTATGAAGGTTTAATGCATGGAATCACTAAGATCTCCCAACGGTCTTATCGTACTAAAATCAGTGGTATTCAAAGAGTTATACTCCATGGATTGCCTGAGTAGGTGTCTCTACTCAAGGCATGAGATATAGTTTGTCCCAAGTTATAAACGATTTTTCGTGCCTTGTGCACTTAAATCAATTTTGAAAATGTTTTCATAATGTGTCGGTTGATTGTATTTACCAGTGAAAACTGACGTATTTTCAAAAGACTAAGTTACAGGTGCAAATACGTAACTAGGCTAGAAGCTGCTCGGTAATGCTAGATGAGGAATTTGCAACTCCTTTGCATAAGCCTATTTGTCTGATATTCTTCTTTTATATCTAATGATCCGCTTGTGGATTATTATTACACACTCGTCTGTACTTATTACTTTGATATTTTCAAACATTTGAGTTTGTAATAATATTTTATATTACAAGACTTCCGCTGTGCTATTCCGTGTATGTTTGACTATGACGATACCAATCTTACGTCACGATACTCCCCACCGGGCTGAGCTGAAATATCGGGGTGTGACATGAACGTATACTTTATTACCCCATTGAGTTGTGAGAACTTAGAGAACGCCGACATTTCACGTGAGTTTTAATTTGAATATTTAAATGTCGACTACTAATTAAAGAGGTTGTTGTAGACGCTCAAAATTATAGTTTAAAAATTTTAGTCCTATTTTTTTAAACGTATACTTTATTCTTAGTATGATTTTATTTTAATATGTAATATTTTCTATACTATGATGATATTTATATCTCGTCTCATGATCCATATATCCAAAAATAGTATTTATATCAAAGTATTTATTATATAATTAATTAATATACATGGTATAATTTAACTACAATTCATTTACCATAACATCATAACTTATAATTATTTTTAAAAATACTTACAATTTTATGATCATTATTTTTTAGTTTTTAGTGTTATTTTTTAAGTCATATAATAAGATGGATTATAGTATCTCAAGAAAGAAGTGAAAACTTATAAAATCATTTTGAATAGCTGAAAATATAATTGTTCTTTTGTTTTACTATTTTATCTAATAAGTCATTTCATTAATAAGGATTGTATACAAGTTTATAATTTACATTTTTTTCGTCATTCAACCCGTGTAATACACGGGTTATTAAGCTAGTAAAATATCAATTAAAGATAAATGAATACTTAAAAATAATAAGTTAATACTCATCATTGGTCTATGTTTGGTTTGGTATGATAGCGACACGGTATTCATTTTCGACGAAACTTATATCGTAATGTTTAAATAAAAAATCTTAGTTGTGGAGTTAGATTTCTTTGAAAAATTAACGTAGACAAGTTATTAGAAAAAAAAATCAAATCAAATATAAAATATATTATTATAAAATAAAGTAAAAAAATACGTAAAAAGCTAAAATCACTATTAATGGGCTATATCAACTCAAATAAAAATAGATTTTTAATATATTATTATAAAAGAAATTAAAACAAATACATAAAAAGCTAATATCACTGTTCATGAGCACTATCAATTCATATGTATAATAATATTAATAACTAGTGAGATTACCCGCGTTACGCTGCGGGGTTTCGTTTGATATCTATTCTGGTACAATATAACAACCAACCGAAAGAAATAAACTCAAAAGAATATTGACACATTTTTTACATCGATCGAAAACCAAAAGAATAAATTTAAATTGAACAGCGAGATGGGCTGATTTTAAATTAATTGTAAATGAAAACTTAAACGGTATCTTAAATATAACTTTAATAAAAAAGGAACATAAAACTAAAACACTAAACATAAAGAGAAGTATAGAAATAGAAATAGAAATAATAAAGTCTAGAAACAATCAAGAAAGAAAAAAAAGTATATAAAAATAAGCGTAGAAACGTGTTATATAATAAAATAAGCACGTAAGAAAATAGTTACGGCGCGTTGCGGCGATGTCAAAACACAAAGTGGCTCGAATTTATACCGTCTAATGAAAACGTATTATATTTTACTCTAATGAAAGTATAAAAGAATATAAAACTATAAAAAAACTCAAAAAGATAAAAGGGAAAACAAATAAAAAAGTTAAAGCAGGAAAAAAAAATTAAAAGCAACCAATAGCCACCTGGGCAACCACTATTAATGCAATAAAAAACAAAAAAGGAAAAGAAAAAAGTCAAAAAGGAAAAAAAAATAAAACTAAATAAAAGGAAAAGACAAAAGGGGAAAAATTAAAATAATAAAAAATACTAAAACACTATTCATCCGTTTTCTTAAATGTAGTAGTTATAATATAATATAATTATAATAGTTATAATAATAATAATAATAAATAAATAATGTAGAGTAAAATGCCATTTTCTTCCCTTAGCTAACTAGGTTATAAGTTTTCTTTAACCAGTGTTAGTTTTTGGAATGGAATGATATATTTTGAGAATGTAAGGGAGGAAAATATAATGATACAATTTTAAAATTTGATCCTAAATGAAAATGTGAACAAACCACATGAACGTAAATGGTACTTAACTCATATTTTTAATAAGTTTTTATTTTATTTTTTTCCGTGTTTTTAAATATTTTAATATATTTTATGTATAAAGAAATATATTTATTAAATAAAAAAGACATAATATTATTATTTAAATAAATCATAGATTAGATTAATGAATTATTAATTGGTTAAATAAAAGTAAACGTAGGTAATAAGGTGGATAATGAGATGGAGGTTTGGAATGGTTTATTGTTGGAGAGAAAAGTAGGTTTAAAATTGTTGGGGTTTAAAATAATGTGGCAAGCTGATGTGACAGATCTTGATTTTAGACGTGGTTTATTGTTGTGAATGCTCTTAATAAATGTATTTAACTATATCATTGACTGGTAATCTGATCATATCATATTATTACATAGATAATATATGGGTTTATATCTTATATATAGGTATATATAGTATGTATATAATGTTTTGAATATAGAGAATATATATGTAACCATACCGTATCATATAATATTAATTACATATCATATATAAGGATAAGGATCATGTGAGAAGTAGTAGGCTATTTGAGAAACTTGAGAAGCATTCTGGACCACACATTTTCCGTAAGCAAAAAAATGCAAAAAAAGGTAAAAAAATGCAATTTTTTTTTTTAAATCGCAGCTTTTTCTTTAAGGATTTAATTTTTTATTATTATTTAAAAAAAATTTGGGATTTATACAGATGTGTATATTGTCAATTATACATATATGTATATACATGTTTAAAATTGAAAAATAAGTGTTATTTAGGGTTTAACATTAGTATTTAGGGTTTAGCATTAGGGTTTAGCTTTATGGTTTAGGGTTTATCTTTAGGGTTTAGCATTAGGGTTTAGCAATAGTATTTAGAGTTTAGCATTAGGGTTTAGCTTTTAGGTTTAGCATTAGGGTTTAGCTTTAACTTTTGGGTTTAGCTTTATCTTTAGGGTTTGCATTAGGGTTTAGCATTAAGGGTTTAGCTTTAGGGTTTAGTTTTAGCATTATGGTTTAGCATTAGGGTTTAGCTTTAGGGTTTAGAATTAGGGTTTAGCTTTAGGGTTTAGAATTAGAATTAGGGTTTAGCTTTAGGGTTTAGGGTTTAGCATTAAGGTTTAGCTTTAGTGTTTATGGTATAAGGTTTAGGATTTATAACATATATTTTTTCAATTTTAAATATGTATATACATATATGTATAATTGACAATATACATATATGTATAGTTAAAAGATTAACAATATACACATGTGTATAAATCCAAAAATTTTTTTTTTTAAATAAATAAATAAAAAATTTAATCCTTAAAGAAAAAGCTGCGATTTTTCCCAAAAAAAAAAATTTGCATTTTTTTTACCGTTTTTTTGCATTTTTTGCTTAGGGAAAATGTGTGGTCCAGATTGCTTCTCAAATTTCTCAAATAGGGTGGACTTCTCTTAGGATCCCTACCCTTATATATAATACTATGTATGTATGTATGTATGTATGTATGTATGTATGTATGTATATATGTATGTATGTATGTATGTATGTATGTATGTATGTATGTATGTATGTATGTATGTGTGTATATAAATATATGTATGAAACTGTTAGAAACTCATAAAACCTATCAATCTTTTTGTATAATCTGGCGAGTCATATCATGGGTTTCCAACTCACACTGTTACGATTCATTATATTTGTTGTAGGATTCTCAAACGCTAACCATCTAAACTTGTTCAACACCTTTAAATCAGTTTCCAAACCAAAAGCCAATAGCACTGCATGGGCCGTTCTGGTTGCCGGTTCAAATGGGTACGAAAACTATCGTCATCAGGTGAACATTTATTCATATTTTCTTTTGGTATTTCACGTTGTATTTGTATACATGTGGTAAAAGATTCAAGTAAAAAGAAGCTAACGTCTTGTGTTTGTAATGAATTTCAGGCAGACGTTTGTCATGTGTATCAAATCCTTAAGTATTTCGTGTGAAAAGGGTATTTCGTGTGAAGTTGATATTTCACTTGAGTTGGTATTTCGTGTGAGATTGGTTATTTCGCTTGAAAGGGTAAATTCGTACCAAAGGTATTTCGTTTGAAAGTGTCTGTTTGTGAGTTCTTGAAAACCGAAACATGGAAGAGGAATTTTATAACGCATTTGCTACTACCCCGACTACTCCGGCATCTGTTACTCAGAACTTGAACATGGAAAACGAAACGGGCACTATGCAAAAACCGCCTAAGCTCATGAATATCGAGGAGTATAAAGGATGGGAGGAACGATTTGAGAACTGGGTTCAAGCAAATTATTTGGATGCTTGGGAATGTGTTGAAACGAAATATGTTAGACCGTTGAATGATGATGAAGAGGAGATTGCTATTAAAGATCTAAGCATTGATGATAGAAAGAAATACAAAAATGAAAAGATGATGATCAGTCTATTGCATCAAGCGGTTAAAGAAGATATCTTGGTTTTATTGCAACATAATGGAAGTGCATATTCTATCTGGAAAGCATTAAAATCATAGTTTGTTGGAAGTAAAGAGATGATTAAGAACAAAAAGTCACTTTTGAAAAAAGAGTTAGATCTATTTCGTGGTTTGAGAACTGAGAGCACTAAGCAGATTATTGAAAGATATTGCAATCTGTTAGTTCAAATGAAGAGAGTGAGCATCACAAAAGAAAATGAAGAGTTGATAGAAAATTTGGCTGATGCATTGCCACATGAAACTTGGGGCACATATCTCATGATGTTGAGAAATAAGAAAGATTTTAGTAATTTGACACTGAATAAATTCATTGAAAAACTTGAAGCTCAGGAAATGGAACAAAGAAAGATCTCAAGAATGAAATATTTTGATGGAGAACAAGATATCGGTCTTTATTACAAAGGAGGCATCAGTGATAAGATCAATATGTCACCAAAGGTTGAAACTACATTCAATGCTAAGAGTTCGTCTGGAGGGTCATCTCAAGGATCAAACAGCAAAATGGGATTTTCTTCGTATTCATCATTTGTTCCAAATGTTTCAACGACCAAGAATGGCAAGAGATTACAATGCAACATTGTTTTGAATCTTGAAAATGGTGAAAAATTTTCGGAAGAGGTTGCAAAAGGTCACATGTCGTTGTTGGGAACTGTATTAGAATCATATGAAAGTTTAGTTGCAGGAAAGATCGGGAATCCAATGTTGACAAAAGAGGATTACGATCAGATTGATGCTGAGGAGATGGAATTGATGGATATAAAGTGGTGTTTGGCGAGTGTATTGAGGAGAGCCGAAAAGTTTAAACAAATTACGGGAAGAGATGATTTCCATGATGCAAATGTTTCTACTTTAGGATTTGATAAATCTAAAGTAACTTGTTTTCGTTGCAGGGAAAAAGAACACTTCAAGAGAGAATGCACAAGTCGCGAAGCAAGTGGAGCTCAAAATCCATTCAACAATAATGACTACTATCGGAAAGCAATTTATCATCAAGTTGCTCAACAACAACAAGAACCACAAACTGCACATGCTAGGAAGACAATCGAAGATTCATCAAAGAGAGCTTGTATGGTGAATCAAGATGATAAAAAGTCAAGAAAATATTTCAGTTGGGACAAATATGTTTCAGATGGTAGTAAAGCATGTCTGATAAATCAAGATGATGAAAAATTACCAGAAGGGTTTAGCTGGGAAAATTTCAGTTGGGATGACTATGATCATAACAAAACTTCAAATCAAAAAGCTTTTGTTGCTCGAGTTGCTGAAGACAGTGATAATGATGATGATTACTATGCAAGGAAAATGGAAAAGTATTTAAAATTGATGGAAGAGAGTGAAAGTGATGATGAAAAAATTAAAAAGAAAAAGAAGAAAGTTAAAAAACTCGTTAGCAGTGATGATGAAGAAGTTCGAGTGATAAGGAAAAAGGTCAAAGACATTCCAGTCTTCACAGTTGAAGCTGAAGCTGATGCACAAAAGATTCCGGTGATATGTGAAAACTGTGAAGCAGTAAAGAAGCAGAATAGTACTTTGATTCATAACATGAACAGATTGAAAGAATCTTACGATGTTTTGAATAAAGCAATGAATCAGTACAATCAGTCAAGCAGTGAACAAGCAACAGCAATGAAGACACTTCAAGGAGCTTTCATGACTAAGAAGAAAGTTGTCAACAATTACATTGAAAAATGTGCTGTGCTTGAACAGAAACTGGAAACCCAAAGGATTGAAACAGAAAGAGTAAATAGGTTGTTAAAAAGTTACTCATGTACTTCTTATGTTATTGACAGGATTTATCCAAAGGTTGAAGGCATGAAGGCATTTGATGAAGAGGAAGTATCTGAAGACAAGTGTTCTGAAAAGAAAAAGGATACTGAAGTGAAGATTTCTGGTAAGAAACAAAGTGCCTGTTATACAAAGTGTCCACCCCCGCTTGAAAATGGATATTCTCCACGAAATCCAAATTCAGAAAGAGTCAAAAAGGCAACCAACTTAGTGTGGGAATCTGAACAATCAGATAATTTTCCCGACAACATTGATGTCACTTTTACATCGTCTGATACTGATCATGAGTCAGAGTTAATAAATAAAGTGGTCGATCAGGTGTTGGATAAAGATGAAACCGAGGAGTCAAAGTCGGAGTCAAATTCAGAGTCTAAATCTGAAACGTCAAGTCCAACAGTAAAAAAGAATAAACGGGTCTACAATAAAGAGTTTGTGTTATCAAAATCTAATTTGAATGATGAACCAATCAAAGTGGCATATACTTTGAATGATTCTGACAAATTATATTCTGATGAAGAATTTCCAATAAGAGGTGTTAAAACTGAATTATAAAAAAGGTTTTCAAACTAACAGAAATTAATATTTCTGAAATAAAAGATGTAAATCTTTCTGAAAAACCTAAACCTTACACCTCAAGAGTTCAACAAAGAGAAAACAAGAAAAAAGGTTACAGTTCTGGTTCAGGTTTTCAAAAGAAACCAAACCATAACGGCAATTTCAAAAGAAAAGGTCTTGGATTTATTCCACCGAAAAATCATAAAAATGAGAAAACTTATAAACCTAAAACTGTATTTGTTTCAGGAATATTATCTGAAGAAGAAAAGGAGCATTTGTTCAGAAATCAATCAAACAAAGAATTCTTTGCTAAGAAGCAAGAGGAAATGAAGAAGGAAATTATTCAGAGAAAGGAAACAAGAACCTGTTTTCAATGTAAAACAGTTGGTCATATTGCCAGGAATTGTCCAAAGGCAATTCAAACAAAACAGGGAGTTTCTCTTAAACTGAAAGAAAAGATGGTTGAGAATGAACCACCAACTAAACAATTCAAAGTTTTTAAAAATTCGAAGTTTGAGGTTGGTGAGTGTTCAAAAAGGTTTTACAAGAGAAAAGCGAATCTTGACAATCACAAGTGGGTTGTTAAGAAATATGTTGATAGTTCTAGCAATGAATCTGATTCCACAAAGTCAGAGGAGCCATGTGTTGAGTTAAAATTGGAAACATCAGTACCGCCAATGGATGATGTCAATTTTCCACCATTGAGGGCAGAGAATTTTAAACAAAAAGTTGGTAAAGTTGAGATTTCGAATCAATTTTTCTCTGAAAAGAAAGAATTTGATATTGAAAAAGCTTTAACCCCACTGTTCAAAATATTTTTGGAAAAATGGTTGACAGAAAGGTCAAAGGGGTGAAGGAATTTTATGAGAAAAAAATGAAGAAAGCAGGTAAGGGTGAATCATCCCAGGTTTGTGACTGGGATGGAACCTATTATGATGATTGAAAAAACAGGACTTGCCGGAGCTTCCAGGTTGGTAAGAGTGGAGCAGGTATCGGCATCTTTCTTGAGAAATTTACTTTATGTGATATTTCGACTTACAAGTGGTTATTGGTTTGTTCTTACAAGTGGTAAATCAGGGACATTAAATTGTACTTGATTTTCTATAAGTGGTATTTGTGGATTGAACTTAAAACTGTTAATTTTTTTCAAGTGGTTGAAAGAACAAAATGATGAATTGATCCCCTAACCTACAAGTGGTTTGTAAAATTCAACAAAACTAATTTTCCGGAAAAACCATTTGATTAAAACAAACTTAAGTGTTTTGAAATCATAATGGGAAAATAGTTTGTTGTCAGGGGGAGTTCTGATTGTTTATGTCAAGTGGATGGCGAATTGAAGTAATTCACAACAGTTGTCACGTTACTGGTACAGTTTGTTTTCAAATTTCCTTTAAATGCTTTTGAATTTTAGGGGGAGTAAGAATTTAGAAAATCCAAAAACATTAGAAAATTTGAAAATGTCAAAAACATGATAAAACAAAATGAGGTTTGTTGTGAAAAGAGGAAATGATATTACATCAGTGGACTATCACAATACGCTAAAGAATTGGAAAGTAAAATGTTATAAACGGTCTCACTGATGATATGCTAGTAGGTTTTTACACATTTAGTAGATTGTGTCGAGATATAAACCTAAATTTCAAACTTACTTATATCGTGGGGAACATCTCTCGGATATATCGGTAACCCCCGAAATCTTGTTTGAAAGGTCCCTCTTTCTGAGATACTAGGTCTTTATACTCAGTGATATCTGGGGTATTATCCCGGGACTTCTGATTTTGTGGAAGCAATGGCCTAGTCCCCGTATAATACTTTCTACTTTCTTGAAATATAGCACACCCCTCAGTACAAAAAATGATGAAACATTGCAAAATGCTAATCATGTGCTGTTGAAGAAAAGATTCTCTAAAGGGAACACACCTAAAGTCGAAGCCATCATCTCTCTGATTTTGCGGAAGCAATAGCCTGAGCTCTCATGGCCCTCGCATTTAACCCTTTACAGATATCATCTATGGTATACCCACCTGTAAGACTGAATATTGGGATCTGGATACGGGAGTATATTCTGAGGTGGGACACGCGAATAATTTTAAGTCTCTAAAATATTAATCTCGTATCTCGAAACAGTTGAATTTTGTGTGAAAATTTAAGTGGATCAGTATACTGACAATCTAAGTGAATCGTTTAGAACTTAAAATGTATAAAGCTTAACGGTGTTAGTGATTTGTCTCAAAAACTGATATGATCCTCTTACACAAACTCGAAAAAAATATTGTATGTAAATATTTCTTTATTGCATTTTTACACACTTAAAATCTTAGAAAAATCCAAAAAGATTTTCAGAGTGTTTTAGCATAAATTTTGTAAAATTCAAAAAGATTTTCGACAACTGAACTTGAAGAGCTGAATTTCAAAATTCCGAGTGCTAAACATGACGACAACTGGGTTGGAAGAGTTTGTTTGAGATGAAAAATTGTTTGAAAAGAAACATGGTATTTTTACAAGTGGTTCATCAGAGAATAAATTTGTCAAATTTTAAATTTGTGAAATTTATTGTGAGGTAGAGATTGTGCAGGTTAGCCAGGTTCAGATCCTGAGCAAAATGTGAGCCAGGTCAAGATCTTGAATCTGTGAAAGCCAGATTGCGATCCCAATAACAACTTAAGGGGGAGTCTGATGATGTAAGAGCCAGCCACAGATCTTGGGATAGAAGATTGTAGAGCCAAGTTCAGATCATGCAAGTTGATGATGATGATGAACTTAAGGAATCAAGAGATCTGATCAAGAGAATTAGAGAGAGTTTACAGCCAGGTCGAGATTCTGGAAGATGAAAAGAGACAGAGATTGAGGATGCTTTACATTGTTAGATACTTTGGAAAAGTTCAGAAAGACTGATAAAGACTGAAGATGTTGAAGACATGTATTGAAGACTCGTCGACATCCGAGGGGGAGTCTGTTAGTGCATACGTCTGTCGACTTCATCTTGTATCGAGTCTTGTATTGTATTAGATAGATCAGGGAACGCAAAATGAGAAAGTGTGATTGTGGGTATTTTCGCATGAAATTACATAGGGTAATTTCGTATGAAATTAAGAAGTGATTTCGCACGAAATTAGATTTCGCATGAAATCTAATTCCGCTTGAGCTGGTCCGTGCGAAATTACGTTGCCTATAAATACCTGATGTGTCTGTGTCATTTGTAACGAAATTAGATTCCGGTTTGAGAGCCGAAGTGCTGCCGAAGTGTCTACTCACGGTAAAACTTTGTCAAATCAATCAAAAGACAGTTTAAAGTGATATCTAGCTGAATTGAACTTGATACGTTTGTTTCCGCCTCTCGTATCGAGCAAAAACTCTTCTGATCGACTCATTTGGGTCAGAAAACGATCCTACAGGTTAAAGGATGAAAACATAATTGTGTTTATGTACGATGATATTGCAAACGATCCAGAAAATCCTAGGCCTGGTACCATAATTAGCAGCCCCCAAGGGTCAGAAGTGTACGCTGGTGTGCCAAAGGTACAAGAACACTCTCACAAGTATTATTAGTTAAAGCTCGCCCAAAAACAATTTATTATTAAAAACGGACCTGGAGTGAGAATAATTAATCAATTAATTAATTATTATAGTTGATTTATCTAACAGTGAATATTGACATTATATTTGAGTCATTAATAATGAAATTATTTAAATTATAAAACTATGATGGTTTAAATAAATAAATAAATGGAAGAAGAAAGATGTAACTAATATGTGACCAAACAACAATGTGGATTCTGGATTTCCCCAAATTGGTATCCTTTACATGGATTTCCAGTTTCATAATGTATCAAACAACAATAGTTAATATAAAAACTCTATATTGTGTTAGGATTATACTAGAGAAAATGTGACGGCCTCGAATTTCTATGGTGTGCTTCTTGGCAATCAAACCGCGGTGAAAGGTGGAAGCGGTAAAGTTATAGCGAGCAAACCTACAGACAGGATCTTTGTGTTTTACTCTGATCATGGCAGCCCTGGCTTACTTGGTATTGCGTTACTTCTTAAATGATGATATGAAGTGTTACTTTATTTAACTGGTTACTAACTTAATTCTTATGCTAATATACTACATTAGGGATGCCAAATCCGCCTTACATTTACGCTAGTGATTTCAACCATGTATTGAAAACAAAGCACACAAGTAGAACATATGATGAGATGGTAAGATATGTTTTGCTCATGATTAATTAATTTAAGACTAATTATGAATTGTGAGATGGGAATCAATCATTTGGATGCTTAATGTAGGTGATATACTTGGAGTCATGTGAAAGTGGAAGTATTTTCGAAGGTTTGTTGCCGGAAAATCTTAACATTTATGTGACAACTGCCTCGAATGCGGACGAGAAGAGTTGGGCAACATATTGTCCAGGCACGAAAACTCCTCCGCCTGAAGAGTTTGACACTTGCTTAGGTGACTTAAATAGTGTTTCATGGATGGAAGACAGGTATTTTGCGACCATCCCTTTTCATTGGCGATGGATGTTAGCCTCTTATTATTTTTTTTTCTTGTAGTTCTTATTTTAGCTATTGATTTGTCCCATTTTTTGAATTTTGGTTCTTAGTGAATCCGAAGATTTGACGTTGGAAACCTTGCAACAACAATATTTGAAGGTTGGTATCATGATGTATTTTTTTATTTGATTAAATTATGTTTATTTATTACTAGTGTATGTTAATTGAGAAAAAAAAAATCAACCAATATATTGTTTAGGTGAAGAAGAGGACTTTGAATCATAATTCAACAGAGGGATCTCATGTAATGCAATACGGTACCTTAAGCATAAGTGAAGAGATTGTTTCAAACTATCAAGGTTCTGCTACCAGGACAATCTCTACTGATCGATTTCAAACACCTGACTCCAAGGGTGTTATCGACCAAAGAGATGCGGATCTTTATTTGATGTGGCAAAGGGTATGTATTCTCATATGTATGAAACAGTGGCAGATCTAGCGCAAAAAGTTAGGGGTATTCTATTTTTTTATCATACATTTATAATATAATGAAAACAAAAACACGATATTATATTAAGTTAAACAAATACCTAATATATTTTTCCTCATAATGAAAATACATGACACTTGAATATGATAGTGGATTAATGTTATATCTTATTATCAACAGTACAAGAAATTAACCGAAGACACACAGCTGAAGGGGGATCTACTAAAGAAAATCAATGAAATAACGGCATATAGGGCACATTTGGATAATAGTGTCGCTATGATCAAACGGTATTTATTAGGCAGTGGAGATGGACCCATGAGAGATGAAGGATCGGCCCTTGTGGATGATTGGGAGTGTCTAAAATTTATGGTGAAAGAAGCTTACAGTTTCTCATTTTATTATTGTAACATAATTTTATTTGCTGAGCTTTTCAGTGGGTTGTTAATTTATTGTAGTTGTTAATTGATTGAGATTCGAACATTTGAGACACACTGTAGATCCTTGACTCAGTATGGTATGAAACATACTCGAACATTTGCGAACATATGCAACAATGGTGCTACAAAGATGGCCATGGATGAAGCTGCAAGGAAGTCGTGTAGCTCGTTTAAATTGGGGCAATGGGATCCTCTGATCGTCGGTTTTAGCTCTTGATCAGAAAATGACAAAACCATTGGTAGATTAGAGAAGGAACAAGCTGTGTTCTGCTTTGTTAAATTTAATAAATTCTCATTTGCAATAATAAATGGTAGGGGGAGGATCAAATGAGAAAAAATTGTTGAAAGAAGAAAAAGAAGAAAAGATATATTGGTAAAATACCAATTCATTTATAACTCGCCTCATTAATTTTTCTATCTTTAATTAATTAGTCAACTAATCATTAATTATCCTACATATAATCTACAAAACCTACACATATCAAAATTTTCCTACATATACCTTGCACATAATAGAATTTTATCCTACACACGTCGAAATTTATCCTACACACCTCGAAATATATCCCATACAACTCGTAATTTATACTACATACCTTTTAATTTATTCTACTGTCACACCCCTTTCTAAGGCGGAAGCACGAGGTGTGATCATGAAAGGTTCTCATTGCATACGAATGGTAAACATACTACATGCTCGTAAAAATAACTTCAAATACCAATAACATTACGTAACTGAAAACATAGGTTAAGTGTTTACATCACAAGACAGCATAAGACATTGTCTGAAAAGTTTACAACTTTATTTAAAAGATGAACATAAACAACATCCAAGAGCAAGAGTAAGACCGCGCGCACATCCACTTTAGTTACCTGAAATACATGTGAGTTTTTGGAAAATCGTCAACATAATGTTGGTGTGAATTCATGCAGTTTTTGTATTGAACGTTTGTATACTTTGTATGAAAACATGGTATGTAATTTGTGTAAATCAAGTATTTCTGTAAGTATCGAGATTGTTAATGGGTTGCAAGGCCATTAACATGTGACACGACATAGGAAGCATCCAAACCATAGGCATTTTTCTAGTAGTCGATTCACGACTGAGACACAAAAGCACTGCTTGGTACTAGTTATCACCAAGAGTGTGGATGCCCGAAAACCCATTAGATCTAACCTTTTGTTCTGCGGTCTTAGTATGTACACGATTAATGGTGCTTCTGGTACCATATTCGTGACACGATTTAAAGTATCATTCCTTGTTTTTGTATCCATCATACCATAACACATGTATTTTCCCCAAGTTTAAAAAGTATGTAAAAGTTTAAAAGTGGGGACATGAACTCACAACTTTGCGTTTCTGGCGCCGTAAACTTCACCGGGTTTGCTTATATAGCGTCGTGACCTATACGTGTTTTATTAACGTTAGTCACTAGACTTGTATCGCACAAGTACAAGTCACCATCTTTTATGTATTTGTTCTTTGTTGTTAAAAATAATTTATATTTTTAACTATGTATCTTACTTATATTATTTTCTCAAAAATAAATATAAGTATCTTGTATTTTTCACCCGAGTTATATATTTTCGTCCAAAACTTCATTTTAAGTTCGTAACTTGTCCGAGTTACATAATCTATTAAGAAATATATTTTCATGAATATATTTTCTTGTATTTGTCTAAGCATATTGTATGTGTATTTTTGTATTTTCACTCCTTAGGAGTATTTAGTGTATTTTCAAGTCCTAATACACTATTACATATAATACATACTACATACACTTAGCACAAAATTTGGTGATCAATAAATATATATATTTTCCTCAAAAATATACATACTTAATATCAATTTTTATCTTGAAGAAATCATCATTTCTTAACTTGAAGTTTACATAAAAATTAGGGAAACCTTGGTAAATATTTTTGGGTGAATTTTTAGGGAATAAGTTTCACCAAAACTTATATTTTTCTAAGTGTCAAAATTTTATAGAAATTTTGACCTAGTTTCCCCTAACAATGGAGGTTTCCCATGTTTTCAAAACATGTGGTTATTTTCTTTTAAAATCATCACAAACAATCATCAACACAATCAAGACTTACCACAAGCCAAGATCATGTAATTCACACTACATCATGAACTTGAAGTTTTTGTAAAAACTTGTAGTAACTTACCATGTTATTTAGTAGGTTTAGTTACCCTTTAAAACATATTTATTTGTTTGTAAATCACATTATTAAAAGATTTGGTCATTTACAACTTGTAAGATGATTTTTCTAAAAATATTTCTCTTGTATTTTTCTTGTTACAAACATGTTTCTAGTCTTGTTTAAACACTAAAAATATGATTCGTTTACTTAGAAACCATGACTTTGTAAATCTTATAAATAAACTTGGTTTCTTGGGAAAATTATTTTTGTAATCATCTATTTACAAGATTTGTATTTTGTTTAAATCATCTTTACATATGAAAACCAATTTCATCATTCAAGTTCATGAAGACATAAAGCATGATGATCTTGGTCTTTCACAAGATCACCACTTTAACTTACTAGATCATGTGTTTAATCATAATCTAGTAGGTTTCTTATGATGTCTAACATCACTAACACAAATCATCATTCATCAAGAAGCAACTCATCATCATTTACATGTATTCTTATGTATTTAAGCTTATGTTAAAGTATCATGATCATGTTCTTTTGTGTTCTTCAAGATTAACAATGTATATCATCTTTTAACCAACTAAATATGAAATAACAAGGGATTATAAGGGTCTTACTACTAGCACAAGGCTAGGGAAGAACACTTGATGTTGAAGATGATAAATGGGTTGGATAAAAGCAAATGAAGAAGGTCCTTCAAGATCCACAAGCTCCGTGCTTCCTTAATCACCTTCTTACACCTTAGGATAAGCTTGGAATTGGATGAAGATTGGATGAAAGTGGTGGTGGTGTGGGGACTAGGATCGGCCGAGAATGGAGGGTAAGGGAGGAAGTGGAGTGGTGTGAAGAAGATGAATTGTGCTTATGTCTTCTTATAGTACATGCAAGATCTAAATCCAATCTTTCAAGATCATATGCAATCTAAATCATATCTAAGTGTATCAAAGTGAATCAAAGTGAATCCAAGTGAGATTATGCAAGATCAAGAAGGATATTTGTGGGGGCCACTCCATGACCGGCCACTATGTAGGGGGGGTAAAGTGTAAGTTTCAATGGTAAGTTATGTATTCTAATTAAATTTCAAGATATTTAGTTAGTGTTTAAGTATATGATGTGTTATGTAGCGTGTTAGGGTGTTCGGGGATCATAACTAGCTCAGAAACATTAAAACAATGCTTCTAGTATAATTTTGGTGTTTCGGGTAATGTCCGGTTGTTCGATTAGATACCGGTTCGTTAAAGTGCTAAATTGCACCGTTTAATGTCCTTTAGGTACCCTTTTGTGACGCTTTCATTTCCCGACACTTAGGAAAGCATTCAGGACTAGTTAGTCATATTTTTACATGTTACTAACTCGTTACAATGCTGAATTTTGCTGAAATGTATGAAATTCAGCATTTAAAGTGTGTTTCGGGTGCTTTTCAGTGCGTATTTTAGCTTCCGGAAAGTCTATATATTAACCCTTGTATATACTCTTGGGTTTCAATGTATTTTAGACTTTGGACCTACTCCTAGGCCCCAATTCTATTGTCTGACTGCTTTCTGCAGAATTGTTGACACAATGTGTCTTACCGGTGAGTTTACTAGTCTTTCTGACGCAACGCTATCATTAATGCATAAAGCAATATTTGTAGTATAAAATGTGCATGAATTCACAAGTATAGCATGTAATCAGACAATGTTGACATTTACGCACATAATTGCAGTTATCAAGTATTAATTAAATTGTACGGAAATTACCGGTTTCGTGACAGTTGTCACAGTCTCCCCCCGTTAAAAGAATTTCGTCCCGAAATTCAGGCTGAGCTAACTCTCGCAGGAGTTTTCTTGAACAGGTGGGGGTACTTTTCTTTAAACTGGTCTTCACGTTCCCACGTGTACTCGGGTCCGTGCTTAGAGTTCCAACGTACTTTAACGAGTTTGACACTACTCCTTCGGGTCTTGTTGGCTTTCCAGTCTGTAACCTCAATGGGTTGTTCTGTAAATCGGAGGGTGTCGTCAATATGCACTTCATCCGCAGGGATGATCACTGTTTCTTGGGTTGGACTCTTCTTGAGGTTGGATACATGAAACGTATCATGTACTCCGTTAAGTTCTTCCGGTAATTCCAACTTGTATGCCACAGTACCAATTCTTTCCAAGATCTTGAATGGTCCGATGTATCGTGGATTCAGCTTTCCACGTTCTCCGAATCTTACTACGCCCTTCCACGGTGAGACCTTTAACAAAACTTTGTCTCCCACCTCGAATTCTAATGGTTTTCGTCTACGATCAGCGTAGCTCTTTTGTCGATCTCGAGCCGCTTTAATGCGCTCTCGGATCTGCATAATCTTGTCGGTTGTCTCTTGTACAAGTTCAGGACCAACCATACGTTTGTCTCCAGCGTCTGCCCAACATAATTGCGAGCGGCACTTGCGGCCATATAGAGCTTCGAACGGTGCGGCTTTTATGCTTGTATGGTAACTGTTATTGTAGGAAAACTCAACTAAAGGTAGGTGAGTATCCCAGCTGCCGCCTAGGTCCATAACACATGCGCAAAGCATATCTTCCAGCGTTTGTATGGTCCGTTCGCTCTGGCCGTCTGTTTGCGGATAGAAGGTCGTGCTTAGATCTAGTTGAGATCCAAAGGCCTCCTGGAAGGATTGCCAGATCCTTGAGATAAAAAGTCCATCTCTGTCTGAAATAATTGAGATAGGCACTCCATGACGTGCCATGATTTCTTTCAAGTACAACTCAGCAAGCTTTCCAGTGCTATCCTTCTCTCGGATCGGTAGGAAATGCGCATATTTCGTCAATCGATCAACTATCACCCATATCATATCGTGCCCCCTAGGGGTCCTGGGTAATTTCGTTATGAAGTCCATCGAGATTTGCTCCCACTTCCACATGGGTATCTCGGGTTGTTGCAGTAGGCCAGACGGTTTTTGATATTCAGCCTTAACCTTAGCACAGGTTAGGCACTTTCCAACATAGATAGCAACATCGCTTTTAAGTCTCGGCCACCAACAGTAATCCTTCAAGTCTTGATACATTTTGTCCGATCCTGGATGGATCGAGTATCTCGACTTATGAGCTTCATTAAGGACGACTTCTCGAATACCGCCATAGAGCGGAACCCAAATACGCCACTTAAAGTCCAAGGTACCCTCTTTTTTTGGCACCAAATTCTTCAGCATACCTCGGAGGTATTCAGCTCTACGATTCTCCATCTTAAGGGCTTCTTGTTGTGCGTCACGAATGCATGCAGTGAGGTTCGTTTGAATAGTCATTTCCAATGCTCGAACCCTTAGGGTCTTAACCCTTTCTTTTCGGCTTAACGCATCTGCTACAACGTTTTCCTTTCCATGATGGTACTTAATCTCACAGTCATAATCGTTCAGCAGCTCGACCCATCGTCGCTGACGCATGTTCAATTCCTTCTGATCAAATATGTGTTGTAGGCTTTTGTGATCTGTGAAGATTGTACATCAAGTACCATATAAATAGTGTCGCCAGATCTTCAAGGCGAATACCACCGTGCCCAGCTCCAAGTCGTGCGTGGTATAATTCCTTTCATGTACCTTCAACTGTCTTGAAGCGTAAGCGATGACTTTTTGGCGTTGCATGAGCACGCAACCCAAAACTTGACGCGAAGCGTCGCAGTATACCACGAAGTCTTCTGTGCCTTCGGGTAAGGATAGTATCGGTGCATCGCATAGCTTATTTTTGAGGAGTTGGAAGGCTTCTTCCTGCTTATTACCCCAGTCGTACTGCTTGTCTTTCTGTGTAAGGGTTGTCAGCGGTTGAGCTATCTTTGAGAAATTTTCGATAAATTGTCGGTAATAGCCTGCTAAGCCCAAAAATTGTCGAACTTCAGTCAGGGTTTTGGGGGCTTCCTAATTCTTTATTTCTTCAATCTTGGATGGGTCTACATGAATGCCCTTCTCGTTCACAACGTGACCAAGAAACTATACTTCGCGAATCCAGAATTCACACTTTGAAAACTTTGCATAAAGTTTCTCTTTCTTCAGTAGTTCCAGAATGGTTCTGAGATGTTGCTCGTGCTCTTCTCTCGTTCGTGAGTAAATCAGGATATCATCGATAAATACAATCACGAATTTATCAAGATATGGTTTGCATACGCGGTTCATCAGATCCATAAATACCGCTGGCGCGTTCGTCAGTCCGAATGGCATCACAAGGAACTCGTAATGCCCATAACGCGTTCGGAATGCAGTCTTTGGTACGCTTTCCTCTTGAATCCTTAACTGATGGTACCCAGATCGAAGGTCGATCTTGGAATAGTAGCTCGATCCTTGCAATTGATCGAATAAGTCATCAATCCTCGGTAGTGGGTACCGATTCTTGATTGTGAGCTTGTTCAGTTCTCTGTAATCGATACACATCCGCAGTGTTCCATCCTTCTTCTTCACGAACAATACTGGAGCTCCCCAAGGTGAGAAGCTTGGCCTTATGAATCCTTTATCCAACAACTCCTGGAGTTGTGTAGATAATTCTTGCATCTCGGATGGTGCAAGCCGATAGGGAGCCTTGGCTACAGGAGCGGCTCCTGGGACCAAGTCTATATGGAATTCGACTTGTCGTTGAGGAGGTAGTCCTGGCAGATCTTCGGGAAAAACATCAGGGAATTCCTTCACCACAGGAATGTCTTCGAGTTTCGGCTCCTCAGCCTTCTTATCTACAACGTGCGCCAGGAAGGCAACACATCCCTTCCTTAAGCACTTCTACCCTTCATACAACTGATGATTCGCAGAGGCGCGTCTCATTTTTATCCATGCACGATGAGAGTTTCACCATTCGTTAGAGGGATGCGAATGATTTTCTCGTGACAAACAACTTCAGCTTTGTTCTTGGACAACTAGTCCATTCCGACCACTACATCGAAGCTACCCAATTGAATAGGTAAGAGGTCGATGCTAAATCTTTGCTCACCAAGTTCTAAAGTGCAACCCCTAATAACTTCGCTCGTTTCAACAAGTTTACCATTGGCTAGTTCTATGGAATAAGGAATATCTAATCTACTCGATTCTATTCCAAGCATACGTTTAAATTCCACAGACATGAAGCTATAATCGACACCAGTGTCAAATAGTATGGATGCAAAGTGATTGTTAACGAGAAACATACCGGTGACCACATTAGGGTCCTCGCGTGCATTCCTTGCTCCAATCACAAATGCTCGAGCCTGAGCATTGTTCCCCCTTGGGCAATCTTTTATGAAATGATCCTTGCTTCCACAACCAAAGCATCCTTGGTTCTGCCCAGCTCCATTACCATTCCTGTTACCATTTCCATTTCCATTTCCACCATTGTTTCTATTACCAGCACCGTTGAGGTTTCCATTCCCGTTCCTTCCTTTTCCCCAACAGTCCTCAGTGTGGTGACCTAGTGTTCCACACTTGTCACATTTTGGAATGCGACAAACTCCTTCGTGATGACGCTTGCACTGGTTGCAGATGGGCAGAGTGCCCATGTATCTTTTGGTAGGAGCGTCATTCATGGTTGCAAGAGTTTTCGCCTCCTGGGGCGGGTTGGGGTCACGCTTCTTGTTGTTGGAACCCTTGTTGTTGCGTGTTGCTTGATTCAGGTTCGCATACTTCCTTTTCTTATCACCAAAGGACTCAGCATGTGTCTCGGTCTTTTCAGTTGGGTTCAGCGATAACTTCTTCATACGAACAGCATCTTCAGTAAGGCTGACAGCCAGAGTTACAGCCTGTGTGATCGTTTCAGGTTTGGGCGAAGTTACCATGCTGCAAAACTCCGGAGCCAATCCCCAGATGTAGCGTTCAACGCGCTTAAATTCAGGAGTCACCATGTAGGGGATCACTCTCGACAAATCGTGGAACCTTCGGGTATAACCAGTAATGTCAGCACCTTCCATGGTCAAGTGCCAGAACTCAGTCTCCAACCTTTGGAGTTCAGCACGTGAGCAATACTTTTCTCTCATACGTTCCTTTAGCTCATCCCACGTCATGCCGTACGCAGCATCATCACCCAGAGTCTGGACTTGCAAATTCCACCAAGTTAAAGCTTCATCAACAAACAACCCCGTAGCAAAAGTGACTTGCTGATCCGCGGAACACTTGCTCATACGGATAGTGGCATCAGTCTTCTCCGTCCAGCGTACAAAAGCCACTGCACCTCCAGTGCCGTCATAGTTCAGCAGCTTGCAGTCGAGAAACTGCTTGAAAGTGCAGCCTTGAGCTGTGTTTCCTCCGGATGTATCTCCCTGCCCATTGCGTCTAGCATTGCTTGGTCCTCCACTTTGTTTGGTGTGGTTCGCCTCGTATTGAGCGATAGCTGCGGAGATCCTTTCTTCCAGTAGGGCGTTCAGTTCCTCAGCGGTCCTCGGCAGAAGAGGAGGAGGGGGTTGATCGGAATCCTGATTGTTCACAGCTCTCCTAGGTGCCATGTTCTGAAAGAACACAACACAACAGGGTTAGACATTTGTTTGATATCGTCATACGAGACAGTAGTATATATACACAGACATATACCCACACAAGTGACATCAAACAATCCGCCCAACGTATAAATCAATTCATACAGCAACAAGCATGTATAAACAGATAAATACTGGCGTGTCATAAGATATTCACCGAATCTTTACACATATCAGAACAACTTGTTACATCATTGTTTGCGAATTAAACAAAATGCATAAAGGTTACATCTCCCCAAAGTACAAGTTTATTATATGTAAAGGACAAAATATCTTACTTCACATTGGCGGTTCTTGTCTTTATACCCTAAATTATTACTCCAACAGAGTATTTAATAGGCTGGGGGAAGGGTGTCCACGTTTGACCTTCTCTTGTATTTGAAGGAATCTCTTATGATACGTGACAAGACTTACTGTAGTTTCTGTGCACTGAATTCCATAATTATGTATGCATCCATAATTACGTAACTCCTTGCACAGTCCGCACAGTTCGTTTCATCCTCGTATCACTTCCTTCAGATAGGCCATTGTTTTCAGACGAAGTCACGTATACCTGTGATATGCTACTTCTAGTATATGTATATATCAATTATCACACATAGTTGCAAATAATTTCTAGTCAAAGACAAGTGCTACTCCAGTGCACCCTAAGTTTCGTAGTGTCCTTACTTGACTCTTTGAAAACAGTTTCAGGTAGTGGATGTTGCGGAAAGTTTTATGCAATGAAAACTCTTTGAAAAAAAAAATTTATTTTCGTGAAAGGATCCCAAAGATTGTAGTCTAGACTCGAGAAGGAATCCCGGTTCACTACAATCGCAGCTCTGATACCAATCTGTCACACCCCTTTCTAAGGCGAAAGCACGAGGTGTGATCATGAAAGGTTCTCATTGCACACGAATGGTAAACATACTACATGCTCGTAAAAATAACTTCAAATACCAATAACATTACGTAACTGAAAACATAGGTTAAGTGTTTACATCACAAGACAGCATAAGACATTGTCTGAAAAGTTTACAACTTTATTTAAAAGATGAACATAAACAACATCCAAGAGCAAGAGTAAGACCGCGCGCACATCCACTTTAGTTACCTGAAATACATGTGAGTTTTTGGAAAATCGTCAACATAATGTTGGTGTGAATTCATGCAGTTTTTGTATTGAACGTTTGTATACTTTGTATGAAAACATGGTATGTAATTTGTGTAAATCAAGTATTTCTGTAAGTATCGAGATTGTTAATGGGTTGCAAGGCCATTAACATGTGACACGACATAGGAAGCATCCAAACCATAGGCATTTTTCTAGTAGTCGATTCACGACTGAGACACAAAAACACTGCTTGGTACTAGTTATCACCAAGAGTGTGGCTGCCCGAAAACCCATTAGATCTAACATTTTGTTCTGCGGTCTTAGAATGTACACGATTAATGGTGCTTCTGGTACCCTATTCGTGACACGATTTAAAGTATCATTCCTTTTTTTGTATCCATCATACCATAACACATGTATTTTCCCCAAGTTTAAAAAGTATGTAAAAGTTTAAAAGTGGGGACATGAACTCACAACTTTGCGTTTCTTGCGCTGTAAACTTCACCGGGTTTGCTTATATAGCGTCGTGACCTATACGTGTTTTATTAACGTTAGTCACTAGACTTGTATCGCACAAGTACAAGTCACCATCTTTTATGTATTTGTTCTTTGTTGTTAAAAATAATTTATATTTTTAACTATGTATCTTACTTATATTATTTTCTCAAAAATAAATATAAGTATCTTGTATTTTTCACCCGAGTTATATATTTTCGTCCAAAACTTCATTTTAAGTTCGTAACTTGTCCGAGTTACATAATCTATTAAGAAATATATTTTCATGAATATATTTTCTTGTATTTGTCTAAGCATATTGTATGTGTATTTTTGTATTTTCCCTCCTTAGGAGTATTTAGTGTATTTTCAAGTCCTAATACACTATTACATATAATACATACTACATACACTTAGCACAAAATTTGGTGATCAATAAATATATATATTTTCCTCAAAAATATACATACTTAATATCAATTTTTATCTTGAAGAAATCATCATTTCTTAACTTGAAGTTTACATAAAAATTAGGGAAACCTTGGTAAATATTTTTGGGTGAATTTTTAGGGAATAAGTTTCACCAAAACTTATATTTTTCTAAGTGTCAAAATTTTATAGAAATTTTGACATAGTTTCCCCTAAAAATGGAGGTTTCCCATGTTTTCAAAACATGTGTTTATTTTCTTTTAAAATCATCACAAACAATCATCAACACAATCAAGACTTACCATAAGCCAAGATCATGTAATTCACACTACATCATGAACTTGAAGTTTTTGTAAAAACTTGTAGTAACTTACCATGTTATTTAGTAGGTTTAGTTACCCTTTAAAACATATTTATTTGTTTGTAAATCACATTATTAAAAGATTTGGTCATTTACAACTTGTAAGATGATTTTTCTAAAAATATTTCTCTTGTATTTTTCTTGTTACAAACATGTTTCTAGTCTTGTTTAAACACTAAAAATATGATTAGTTTACTTAGAAACCATGACTTTGTAAATCTTATAAATAAACTTGGTTTATTGGGAAAATTATTTTTGTAATCATCTATTTACAAGATTTGTATTTTGTTTAAATCATCTTTACATATGAAAACCAATTTCATCATTCAAGTTCATGAAGACATAAAGCATGATGATCTTGGTCTTTCAGAAGATCACCACTTTAACTTACTAGATCATGTGTTTAATCACAATCTAATAGGTTTCTTATGATGTCTAACATCACTAACACAAATCATCATTCATCAAGAAGCAACTCATCATCATTTACATGTATTCTTATGTATTTAAGCTTATGTTAAAGTATCATGATCATGTTCTTTTGTGTTCTTCAAGATTAACAATGTATATCATCTTTTAACCAACTAAATATGAAATAACAAGGGATTATAAGGGTCTTACTACTAGCACAAGGCTAGGGAAGAACACTTGATGTTGAAGATGATAAATGGGTTGGATAAAAGCAAATGAAGAAGGTCCTTCAAGATCCACAAGCTCCGTGCTTCCTTAATCACCTTCTTACACCTTAGGATAAGCTTGGAATTGGATGAAGATTGGATGAAAGTAGTGGTGGTGTGGGGACTAGGATCTGCCGAGAATGGAGGGTAAGGGAGGAGGTGGAGTGTTGTGAAGAAGATGAAGTGTGCTTATGTCTTCTTATAGTACATGCAAGATCTAAATCCAATCTTTCAAGATCATATGCAATCTAAATCATATCTAAGTGTATCAAAGTGAATCCAAGTGAGATTATGCAAGATCAAGAAGGATATTTGTGGGGGCCACTCCATGGCCGTCCACTATATAGGGGGGGGGGTAAAGTGTAAGTTTCAATGGTAAGTTATGTATTCTAATTAAATTTCAAGAGATTTAGTTAGTGTTTAAGTATATGATGTGTTATGTAGCGTGTTAGGGTGTTCGGGAATCATAACTAGTTCAGAAACATTAAAACTATGCTTCTAGTATAATTTTGGTGTTTCGGGTAATGTCCGGTTGTTCGATTAGATACCGGTTCGTTAAAGTGCTAAATTGCACCGTTTAATGTCCTTTAGGTACCCTTTTGTGACGCTTTCAATTCCCGATACTTAGGAAAACATTCAGGACTAGTTAGTCATATTTTTACATGTTACTAACTCGTTACAATGCTGAATTTTGCTGAAATGTATGAAATTCAGCATTTAAAGTGTGTTTCGGGTGCTTTTCAGTGCGTATTTTAGCTTCCGGAAAGCCTATATGTTAACCCTTGTATATACTCTTGGGTTTCAATGTATTTTAGACTTTGGACCTACTCCTAGGCCCCAATTCTATTGTCTGACTGCTTTCTGTAGAATTGCTGACACAATGTATCTTACCGGTGAGTTTACTAGTCTTTCTGACGCAACGCTATCATTAATGCATAAAGCAATATTTGTAGTATAAAATGTGCATGAATTCACAAGTATAGCATGTAATCAGACAATGTTGACATTTAAGCACATAATTGCAGTTATCAAGTATTAATTAAATTGTACGGAAATTACCGGTTTCGTGCCAGTTGTCACATCTACACTTTAAATTAAGTTGTTTTTTTTTATTTGAAAAAAAATATATATTTTGAAAAGGAATTACAAATTTAATTTAGTTAGTTATTAAAGGGGGAGATTACAAATTAATGATCTATGTAAGTTTACCAATTAAATGAAGTAAAATTAAGCATTATTATTGATTGAAACTTTTTCTTTCTTCTTCTTACAAAAAAATTCTTCTCGTTTGAAGTCTCCACTAAATGGTAGTGTTATGAAATTAAATGACCAGAAATTTTAAAAATCTAAATAATACATAAAATATATATGTATCAGCACAACAAAATATTGTTGGTAATAACTTTATAAAAAGAAGATTTTATAAAAATAAACTGTAATAAGTTTATATTTTTAAATAAATTTAGAAACTCTAAGAAAACACTCGGTTTGGTTTTGGACTAAAAGCGAATTTATAACATATATTTCAGTTTTTACATTGTATCGTTTGATTGGGTTATTGAAAAAGTCAGTCTGGTTAAACATCGATTAACATGCGTCTTTTGAACATTGGTAGATTTAGGGGCTGTTTGACAACTTCTGAATGGTTAGGTGCTGAACCAGTAAGAGGTATGAATCACTAAGTGCTGAACCAGTAAGAGGTCTGAATCACTAAGTGCTGAACCAGTAAGAGGTCTGAACCGTTAAGATGCAGTATAATGCTTAACCCTTCAGAGGCAAATGTCTGACCAATTCAGATTAGATGTCTTAACCATTCAGACTTTGTATAAAACTTAACCATTCAGAGACAAATGTCTGAACCATTCAGACATTTGCTCACGAAACAAACAGTCTGAACCATTAAGTGCTGAACCAGTAAGAGGTCTGAACCATTAAGAGCCTCATTAAGAGGTAAACAAACATCCCCTTAACATTGGTAGATTTAAGATACTTTCAATTAATCTTATTAAATAAAAAAAGAAATAATATTATTATTTAAATAAATCATAGATTAGATAAATAAATTATTAATAGGTTAAATAAAAGTAAACTTAGGTAATAAGGTGGATAATGAGATGGATGTTTGGAATGATTTATTGTTGGAGAGAAAAGTAGGTTTAAAATTGTTGGGGTTTAAAATGATGTGGCAAGCTGATGTGGCAGATCTGAATTTTAGACGTGATTTATTGTTGTGGATGCTCTAACTGAATGTATTTAATTTGTAATCTGATCATATCATATTACATAGATAATAGGGGAAAGTGAATACGGTACTGTTAGACGTATAACCTTACGCGCCAAACCCATCAAAACTACGTAGTTTTGATTAAAATCTTTAAAAAGATAAAATAAATCTTTTATTTTTCAAATCCCTAAATAACAAAACTAAAAAGATCGAACGTGGTTCTGTTTCTGGTTCATCCCCAAATCCAAATTCCCAAGCCGGCCATGGATTGCTAGAAAGTTTATTTATTTATTTATATATCTAGCTACACCAGCGGCCAATACCACATATAGTATTTAATCACCTAGCTACTCTCTAGCTACACCAGCGGCCAGTTAACCTCAAATTACAAAAACAAATTCAACTTTCTAGCAATCCATGGACAGCTTGGGAATTTGGATTTGGGATGAACCAGAACCAGAACCACGTTCTTTTTGGTTTTGTTATTTAGGGATTTGAAAAATAAAAGATTTATTTTATCTTTTTAAAGATTTTAATCAAAACTACGTAGTTTTGATAGGTTTGGCGCGTAAGGTTATACGTCTAACAGCACCGTATTCACTTTCCCCATATATAATATGTATATAATGTTTTGAATATAGAGAATATATGTGTAACCATATTGTATCATATAATATTAATTACATATCATATATAATACTATGTATGTATGTGTGTATATAAATATATGTATGAAACTGTTAGAAACTCATAAAACCTATCAGTCTTTTGTTTAATATGGCGAGTCATATCATGGGTTTCCAACTCACATTGTTACTATTCATTGTGTTTGTTATAGGATTCTCAAACGCTAACCATCTAAACTTGTTCAACACCTTTAAATCAGTTTTCAAACCAAAAGCCAATAGCACGACATGGGCCGTTCTGGTTGCCGGTTCAAATGGATACGAAAACTATCGTCATCAGGTGAACATTTACACATATTTTCTTTTGGCATTTCAAGCTGTATTTGTATACATGTAGTAAAAGATTCAAGTAAATAGAAGCTAACGTCTTGTGTTTGTAATGAATATTTCAGGCAGACGTTTGTCATGCATATCAAATCCTTAAAAAAGGCGGGTTAAAGGATGAAAACATAATTTTGTTTATGTATGATGATATTGCAAATGATCCAGAAAATCCTAGGTCTGGTACGATAATTAACAGTCCCCAAGGGTCAGATGTGTACGCTGGTGTGCCAAAGGTACAAGAACACTCTCACAAGTATTATTGTTAAAGCTCGCCCAAAAACAATTTATTATTAAAAACGGACCTGAAGTGAGAATAATTAATTAATTAATTAATTAAAAACGGGAGTAAGAATAATTAATTAATCAATTAATTAATTCATTATAGTTGATTTATCTAAAAGTGAATATTGACATTTATTAGAGCATTAATAATGAAAGTATTTAAATTATAAAACTATGATGCTTTAAATAAATAAATGGAAGAAGGAAGATGTAACTAATATGTGACAAACAACAATGTGGATTGTGGATTTCCAGTTTCATAATGTATCAAACAACAATATCTAATATAAAAACTCTATATTGTGTTAGGATTATACAGGAGAAAGTGTGACAGCCTCGAATTTCTATGCTGTGCTTCTTGGCAATAAAACTGCGGTGAAAGGTGGAAGCGGTAAAGTTGTAGCGAGCCAACCTACAGACAGGATCTTTGTGTTTTACTCTGATCATGGTGGCCCTGGCTTACTTGGTATTGCGTTACTTCTTAAACGATGATATGAAGTGTTACTTTGTTTAACTGGTTACTAACTTAATTCTTATGCTAATATACTACATTAGGGATGCCAAATCCGCCTTACATTTACGCTAGTGATTTCAACCATGTATTGAAAACAAAGCACGCGAGTGGAACATATGATGAGATGGTAAGATATGTTTTGCTTATGATTAATTAATTTAAGACTAATTATGAATTGTGAGATGGGAAACAATCATTTGGATGCTTAATGTAGGTGATATACTTGGAGGCATGTGAAAGTGGAAGTATTTTCGAAGGTTTGTTGCCGAAAAATCTTAACATTTATGTGACAACTGCCTCGAATGCGAACGAGAATAGTTGGGCAACATATTGTCCAGGCACGAAAACTCCTCCGCCTGAAGAGTTTGACACTTGTTTAGGTGACTTATATAGTGTTTCATGGATGGAAGACAGGTATTTTGCGACCATCCCTTTTCATCGGCGATGGATGTTAGCATCTTATTATTTTTTTTTCTTGTAGTTCTTATTTAAGCTATTGATTTGGTCCCATTTTTTGAATTTTGGTCCTTAGTGAATCGGAAGATTTGACGCTGGAAACCTTGCAACAACAATACTTGAAGGTTGGTATCGTGTTGTATTTTTTTTATTTAATTAAATTATGTTTATTTATTACTAGTGTATGTTAATTGAGAAAAAAATCAACCAATATATTGTTTAGGTGAAGAAGAGGACTTTGAATCATAATTCAACAGAGGGATCTCATGTAATGCAATATGGTACCTTAAGCATGAGTGAAGAGATTGTTTCAAACTATCAAGGTTCTGCTACCAGGACAATCTCTACGGATCGATTTCAAACACCTGACTCCATGGGTGTTATCGACCAAAGAGATGCGGATCTTTATTTGATGTGGCAAAGGGTATGTTATTCTCATATATATGAAAACAGTGGCAGATCTAGCCTAAAAAGTCAAGGATATCCCTTTTTTTTTTATGAAAAAAAAACACGATAATAAGTTAAGTTAAACAAATACCTAATAGATGTGTCCTCATAATGAAAATACATGACACTTGAATATGATAGTGGATTAATGTTATATCTTATTATCAACAGTACAAGAAATTAACCGAAGACACACAACAGAAGGGAGATCTACTAAAGAAAATCAATGAAATAACGGCATATAGGGCACATTTGGATAACAGTGTCGCTATGATCAAACGGTATTTATTAGGCAGTGGAGATGGACTCGTGAGAGATGAAGGATCGGCCCTTGTGGATGATTGGGACTGTCTTAAATTTATGGTGAAAGAAGCTTACAGTTTCTCATTTAATTATTGTAACATAATTTTATTTGCCGAGCTTTTTAGCGGGTTGTTAATTTATTGAAGTTGTTAATTGATTCAGGTTCGAACATTTGAGACCCACTGTGGATCCTTGACTCAGTATGGTATGAAACATACTCGAACATTTGCGAACATATGCAACAATGGTGCTACAAAGAAGGCCATGGATGAAGCTGCAAGGAAGTCGTGTAGCTCGTTTAAATTGGGGCAATGGGATCCTGCGATCGTCGGTTTTAGCTCTTGATCAGAAAATGACAAAACCATTGCTAGATTAGAGAAGGAACAAGTGGTCTACTTTGTTAAACTTGATAAATTCTCATTTGCAATAATAATGGTAGTGTTATGAAATTAAATGACCAGAAATTTTAAAAATCTAAATAATACATACAATAAGAATCACTGATGAACTCGGTATTTAAATATATGTATCAGCACAACAAAATACTGTTGGTAATATCTTTATAAAAAGAAGATTTTATAAAAATAAACTGTAATAAGTTTATATTTTTAAATAAATTTAGAAAACTCTAAGAAAACATTCGGTTTGGTTTTGGACTAAAAGGGAATTTAAAACATATATTTCAGTTTTTACATTTTCATAACTAATCAATTTCAATTATAAACATCGATTAACATGCGTCTTTGAACATTGGTAGATTTAAGATACTTTCAATTAATAAACAATATTATTTTGATAGGTGTGGCTAAATGCACCTCCACTTTTACTATTTATACCTCCATTTCCAAAAATATCAGTTTTATAATTTTTTAAGTTCCACCCTTATATTTTCTATTTTTTGAAAATAAATCATTATATTCTTTGTTCAATCCCTTTAAATAATATTTTAGATATTCAACTAATAATCAATTAACTTTATTATACCTCATATACCATATAATCAGAATTAACAAGCCTCATGCCAGGGAACTCACAAGAAGGAGCCTGTCTCATTGTTAACCTTAGAAACTTATCGATGTTCCCAATGCTATATTTACAACCTGATGGCGTGTTCATGGCGAAATATTGGGCTTATGATAGTAACGGTACTAACTTCTGAAGAAATTCACACAGTACGAAATCTTTTTGTTAGAGTACGAAAGCTTTTGATGAAATTTTTAAAAAGATTATGAAGACTTTTAGTTAGAATAAATATCAAGAACAACTATAATGAAAATCAAAGTTGAAAAAAATTGTATCTTCAAGCTCTCTCTTAATCTCCTTCTTTCAATCAGTGCAAGTTTTTTTTTCTTCCATAGAATTGTAGGTATATACCTAAATATTCAAACTATGGCAACTAGATAAACCCCTAGAAAAAATAGGGATATTTCTTAATACAAATTTTCAAAAATTAGAAAATACAAGGGTTGATTGTATTTATTTACAAACTTCAGGGGGGGAGTGCAACCAGTAAAATTAAAAAAAATGGGAGTGCATTTAGCAACACCCATATTTGTAAAAAAATAAAAAAAATTGTAAAAACTTAATTCTCGTTTGGTATTACTTCGGTTATATATACACATATACAACCATATGGTTGCTGCTAAATGCACCCCTTTTTTATACTGAACGTACCCCTTTCCCTCAGATTTTACATTAATACAAGTTAAACCTTTTTGTTTTGTTTTGTTTTTTTTTTTTGTCATTTGTATCCTTTATTTTATGTATTGTAATTTCACCATACTTATGTGTAGATGAGACTATGATTTCATTACAATAGATTGTCTTTAATTGGGACAAAATCAGTTTATACATTGTCTTTTACAATCCAAATAAAATAAGTTTGTGAACCTAAGTTTTTTTTTAATATTGATTGAGGTTGTGTATTGTGCGTTTTGAAGTAGTGCCTCCTTTTTTTCTAATAAAACAAGAGTCTTGTTAAAAAAAAACTTAAGATTTTAACTTTAAGGGTGAGCATTGAGATACCTTTATGTTGCCAATCGATCTGCCTCTATACGACATATTATTTTTTGTTATTTCTGTAAAATGGGTACATAAATATTGAAAAATGAAGTATCAATCTTAAATACAATAAACTTACGTTAGGATGTGGTTGAGTTTGTTTGTTTTTTTTCATTTTCTTGTCCCTTTCTATCCTTTTCCTGTATTTTTTTTAATGGCTAATGTTACTCTCCCAAACTCCTATATTTACAAATAAATCACCTTTGTTTGGAATTGAACCCAAGACCTTCCACTAAAAGCTAAGACCCTCTACCAAATGAGCTAGTCCCACTTTTTTTCCTGTATATGTTTCCAGCATCTAGTTAGTGGGCTTTTGCCCTTTTAATGCCATTGTTGTTCTAAAAGAAACTTACGTTAGTTGTGACTTCACCTTTTATATGAATTTTTATTTTTCTTATTTAATGGTGTTGATGTTATAGCGCGATACATTTATATGAGGTGTATTTAGCCAACCCCTTAACCGGCTGACATAGTGACATGATTGTTGAATGGAAAAGGGCAGAGTTGAAAAAAAAAACGGTTTTACAAAACCAGTTATTCATGTTTAGGTTAGAAAAAAAACTGTAGGTTAGGTAAACCGGTTATCACATTTTTTAAAGATTTTCAAACCACTTTTACACAAGTTTTTAGTGTTTTTACCATTTTGCCCTCATACACACATGTAAGTGATTTTTATTGTTTTTTTAACAAAACTGAGGTATTATTAATTCTAAAAATTTAAAAATAAATAAAAACGAAGTTTATTGAGCACATATCATATATTTTAGCATACTTTTAATTTTTTTGAATTTTGTACATATTAGAAATAAAAAATATTATAGGTTAACCAGTTCTTTTTAACCTAACCGGTTTATATAGGTCATAGGTTTGGAACATGTAAAACCGGTTAAAAACCTAACCTGTTAATTTTTTACATCGATTTGTGCACCTCGGGTTACCGAAGGTTACGAAGAGCAGCGGCCGTATAGAAGGAAGGAAGAGAAGAGGCATCAGCCGCAGCTTGGCTGCTTAAGTTGTTGTGCATATCTGCCATTTTAGCCGGTCATTATCACTATCGATTAACCATTTGGCCTAGTAGGCCTATCTTGTTTGGGCTGTAACAAGATGAATAAACAATATAATAGATTATTGAAAGTTACTATAAATTATCTAAAACTTTCTCCCCAAGTTTAAGAAAACAAATTTCATTGAACGCTTTATGAGTTCGGTACCGTATTCGTACAAAAATACCGAAACCAAAACTTGGGAAAAAACAATAACCGAAATTGTCATTTCGGTATCTAGGATAGGTTACTGCTTTAGTGTTTTTTTGCTTTTCGTTTGACCTAAGGTGAATAGCAGAAGTTTGATCCAAACTTCAGGTTTCATTCACCTTTTCTTAGTGCATGACGTTTCAAGATTTAGCACTTTTAATCCAAAAAAAAAAAAAAAATCCCTCAACCCAAAAAAAAAAAAAAAAAAAAATCCAATTTACTTACTTTTTAAAATTTTTTTCGTTAACTTTTGTCAAATGATGAAAATACCCTTGTTATATAAAAGAATATATAATTATGGTGGTCCTTGGAACACCCACAACCATTCTCACCCTCATCATCTTCTTCCTCACTCCATCACCTGCGACACCACCACTGACGATCCTACCCTGCAAACCATGATAATTTCTTCCAAAAAGTCATGAATGACAATGATAATCATTTCGCTAAAATTATAAATGTATAATCAACCACTACATGAACATTTGTCATAGTTCTCTTACCAAAATCAACAAACCATTCATGTTTTACAAACATTTAGGCAGAGCCGGCCCTGAAGGAGGGCGGGGAGGACAACCGAACAGGGCCCGTGATTTCGTAGGGCACATAATTTTTAAAAAAAATCCGATATTATATATGTAAAAAAAAATTTTAATAGGGTATAACCAAAAAAATATTAACATAGGCCCACTAAAAAAAACATATTGTTTAAACTATTTAGCCCGTTAGGTTAGTGAGCCCAATACCCAAATATTTTCTAAAAACTAATAAAAAAGAGAATTCTGGGCGGCAATACAGGAACAGAAACGTCGAACAGGAATACACAGGAATAGAAACGTCGCACACTCGCACTGCAGGCCTTCGATCGATTCGATCATCATTCATCATCATTCTGCCATTTTTTAGGTGTTGTTCGATCAGAGACACAGCCAGCAGGCCTTCGATTTCAGTATTTCACAGTCACAGCAGTACAGCAATTGTCGGATCAGTTCACAGGTAAACAACTAAAAATCAATTGTCGAATTCAGTTGAGTTTACTTATGTCGAAATCACTTAACTTATGATTTAGGATTGATAAGTAAAGCTGAATGCATGAAATCATGATTTACAGTTGATATCACTTGTAACTTTGTTATCAAATTCATCAATAATCTGTTTATTTTGGATGTATAAGTAAATTATGATTTAGGATTGATTTTCGATTTCAGTTATTATGTCGAATTCATTTATTCAGTTATTATGTCGAATTCATTTATTCAGTAAATTATGATTTAGGATTGATTGTCGAACATTATTTAGGCGTTAACTTAATTTGATACAAATTTTGTTGATGCAAGGAGAGCTTCACGAATCATTCGTTAACTATTAGCTTATTAGTTTTTACGGTATGTCATTCATTCGAATACTATATTTTGTATTTTGTTAATTGCATTGTTTATCGAATGCTACATTTTTGTCAACAGTTCAAAGTTGTATGAAAAAACTAGTTTAAATTTTTTATTTAGTTAAGACCTAAGGGCACGTTTTTTCGAGGTCGAACATGGTACATGAATTCTTAAGGCCAGCCCTGCATTTAGGGTCCGTTTGATTCATGAAGTTCAAGAGAATTAGGACAGGAATTGAAAACATTCCCACCAAAATTGTGATTGGTCGGTAAGAGAAAAAAATTGAAAACGGAAAAGATTCACCCACTTAATGGAATTCAACTTTCCTTCCTACAATACATGGAATTAAGTACATTCCATGGAATGTTCAAAGATTACCAAAAATCCCCTGAAAGCTTCATTTGTATAAGTGGGGTAGGGGTGGTCCTCACTCATCACCCATCACTCATTCACAACTTTCAATCAAGTTCCGCCATGTTATCAACCATTATTCCATCACAAGTGATGGATTTTAGTGGAAATGGTCATCACTTGTGATGGAATTCCATCACTCACAACTTTTTTTATTTTTTATTTTTAATTATAAATTAACAATAAAATACTAAAATTATAAATTATAAATTTCATTTAAATAAAACCTAAATTACATACTAAAAAAAACTAAACACAGCAAATAAAAAAAACATAAAAAATCTAAGGCATCTCCCACCCCCACATTTCACATATCTTGCGTTTTTGTTGAATTACGACCGACTTAAACGGTTCGACGAGATTGTGTACGGCTCAAACAAGATTTTTAAATCATTATGTTTTTCTTTTGCGTTCAAGTGTCGAATATACACCTCCGCGCGTTGAAGTTTTGCCGTCACAAGTTTTTCTCTTCTATCAGTGGCTTTGGTTATTTCCACCAATTTAGCCTCTTTGATTTCGGAGATCGACTCCGCCACCGATTCCTTTCTTTTATTTGACGAATCACCGCTTTTCTTGCGGCGCGACCTTGTAGGTGTATCTTCTTGAATGGGTTCGTCAACGGGTTGATTGGGTTCGTCAACGGGGTCGTCGTTCAAATTCATTTGGGCAAGTTATCCGACGCGCAAGTTGTGTAGTTCCCCGAGTCGGAGGTCTTTGATCTTTTGGGACGTCCTCTTTTTTGGGAGCCGTCGGCCCACCCATGTCGACCAAATCAACCGGTACCCACTTTGGGTGATGTCTTGTAACCTCCCATGCCGCCACGTGACTCCTCTTTTTGCATACTCACCAATACTCGTTGGTGGCGGTTTGCATGATAGTTGCCTCGCTCGCTCCACTTTGTGGATTTCGGTTCTACAAAAAATAAAAATAAAATTATTTAAAACTGTTTTTCTGTTTTTTTAAAAACAGTTTTCTGTTTTTAACAAAAACTGTTTTTTTGGTTTTTTTTATAAAAACTGTCTTCTGTCCGGATGACCATTGCTTGACACGTTGACACGCCGTCTCCGTTAACTCAAAACTTTTACTTAGAAAATTTTACGAAAAACATCAACTACTGATCATCTCGTTCGAATGGCCATCCGTTCGGATGACCATCCGACCGGATGACCTGTCCCTTATAGCTTCCATTATTTCAACACTTTTAACGAGACTTCGAATTTTCAACGAGTTACAGACACCACACACCCTCACTCGAATGGCCATCCGAACGAATGGCCATCCGTCCGGATGACCATCCGCTCAGATGACCTGACATTTATACTATTTGTTACTTAAACGCATCTTAACTAAACTCCGAATTTTAACGATTTCGCAAACTATCATATCTCATTCGAATGGCCATCCGTTCGGATGGCCATCCGCTCGGATGACCATCCGTCCGGATGACCATCCGCTCGGATGGATTATACTCATCTGTTCGAATCACCAGTCGAACACTTCAACCATTCAACACGCTGCTCAACGACTTATGCTACTGTTTCCGTACACAGGCTAACTCAACGCGTTCCCTTCAATCCAATCCAGATTGTGTTTAGTTGCTAAACACACACTGTGAGTATACTCAAACCCATTTTCGTTTAACGCACTTTTGGGTGTAACATACGTTCTCTATCAAAAACACAACACTTAAACGCATTACAAACGCTAACCGCACTCGCATGTTATACGTGATTAGTTGAATTATTTGTTGCTATGCTCATACAGTGTTACACTAGACCGCCTCTAGCAACAATAGTACTATAGTTTGGACTCAGCACCTGTCGTGGACAAGGGTTGCTAGGGATCACATCACTTTATTTCACGTGTTCGCTGAACATGTGTCGCGCATACTCTCCATCACAGTCTCGTGGTTAGGATGTATCATTGTTGATAGCTCACTTGATTCGCTTATTATGTGTTACATGCTGGTTATGCGTAAACGCTTTCTATACTATATCTATGCAAACTTGTATACTCACCAATACTTTTTGTATTGACTTTATTTTAACGAATGTTGCAGGTTAATCGCAGATTATCTCGAATCAAGCTTAGGAAGGCTAGAAACTCACTTAAAATCTAGGTTATCGGATTTGTATTGTTTGAGAGACATGAAATTTGTATGACTATTTGTTGAAATATTGTTTATTAGTATGGGATAATAAACGCATTAAATATTGTCACTAAAATAGTTGTTATGGATTCTCTTGAGCAATCTGATTCGCCTAGTGTCGCACCCCGATGATTCCGCCATCGGTTGGGGTGTGATAGATTGGTATCAGAGCCATAACTATAGGGAATTAGGTCGAGTCGTGTTAAACAGACCTAGTCTATAGTCTAAGTACCAACAGACCCATTGTACGAACCCACTTGGGGTATCGTACGAACCTACATGCTGTTATACTCTTGCTCGAATTTACAATATTATGCTACACCTTCGTACGAACCCGCGTACTATAGCTTCGTACAAAGACGACCTTTCCTAAGGCTGGAAACTGACTTTTGCCTTTCCCAAGGCTAACACAACACACACGTTTGAAGATACTCGCATAACACCAACGAGTGATTTTGTCAAGATTAGGTGTGAAAACCAAGAACTCTCGATCAGATCGCTCACTCAGCGCATCATTCGTAGCACGGGGACCTTTCGTTGAGTAAGGAGTGATATCCACATCTTAACGGAAATCTCCATTTCTATCTTGGAGCGAAGTTGTTAAGTTAGGGGTGAAACCCGCATCTTAATGACCCGTTCCACTCCCTAAAATGGTTTTCAAAAGCTCTCACCAAAGTCTCGACTGTACCAACGACTCGAGCCGCATAGTAACTGGAAGGACGAATGTCGTAGCCGCATCCCGGTGAGGGCATAGTCTATTAGGCTAAAGCTTGAGCTCGAACTTGTTGGGAGTAGTTGAACCACTTTGGGCAGTCGATGTCTAACACCCAAGACACTCTATCTATTTTCTAGCCTGCAATCACCGATTTTACGCAATTTATTTCGTTTATGTGTTTGCAATTGAAAACTTTACGCTTTATCGATTTCTCGATTTACCGATTTTTGCTTCCCCGCTTTATGAATGCACAACTCGCACAGCCATCGCAATCTAAAACAAGAGCCGAATGTTCACAACAAAACTAAAGTCTAACAACTCTCCTTCTTAAACGCGTCCTCGCGCTATCTATACAAGTATATAAGTATACACATATCTAATGTACGATCGCATACGCTTATGTGAATACGTGAAAATCTAGGAATTTCGTGTCTCCTATGTGGCTCCTATGTGAATACGTATTACTATATCAACTATGACAAGTTTTAGAGCACTCAATCGCATCGCAATCCTCAAAATTATTATGATCGAATCTCACTCCAAATCTCTCTCTTTGTCTAGATGTCGTCGAACGCTTCCAACTCGCGATGTCAAGCCCGAAAAACGCCGATAAGAGGATCGCCTCACTCATGGCCAAGGAAATGGCCAAGGTTATTCCTCAAATCGTCTCGCAGATCCCATCCCTCAACGACTCTCAAACATCCGAAGACTCTAAGACCAGCACGCCAAAGTCTACAATCTCCTACAAACAATTCAAAGCTTGTGACCCGATGGTCTTCACAGACGAAGGAGATGTATCTCAGTTATTTCAGTGGTTTGATGCCATCGAGGTTACCCTTCGTCAGAGTGGGTGCCCCCGAGCATTTTCATACCACGTGCGCTACAGGAATATTTCAATCAAGAGTCCTCGACTGGTGGACAGCTGAACGTAACAAACGCGGGAACGAGGCAGCCTACGCGCTCTCCTGGAACGAGCTGAAGAAGCTCATGAAGGAAGAGTACTACCCTCCCCATGAATTCCAGAAGCTAGAAAATGAATTTTGGAAAATCAAGCAAGTTGAAGGTGACAACGCCGGCCTCACAGTAAGGTTCAAACAGCTTAGCATCATCTGCCCAAGCCAAGTTGACACTCCCGAAAAGGCTATCAAGAAGTAAATACGTGCTTTGCCTGAGTGTGTGGGCGTTTTTGTCGAAGCTGCAAAACCTGCTACCATTGAAGAAACCTATCTTTTGGCCGCGGAAATCAATGACAAGCGAGTCTTGGCTGGATTCTTCTCCAAGGGTCCCACCAAGAAGGCTAACCAAGCAATCATCATCGAATCCACCGACAATTCCTCCAACGAATCCTCAGATGAATCCGACGACGACGACACGCCGCTACAAGACACCGCCAAAACCAACCGCAAGCGAAAGAGATCGAGCCTGAACTATTCAGCAACTACACCGCCTAAACCCGAACCTCTTCGAGTAGTTCCACTTTTACCAAAGCGCGCCTACACTGGAACTCTCCCCCTGTGCCCGAAGTGTACTTATCATCACCAATCAGGAGCTAATTATCGCTATTGCACAAACTGCAACTGTTTTGGTCACTTCCCCCATCACTGTCGCACAGGGCCACAACATCAAGTCATGTTGGCACTCCCAGCACCAGACGCAACAACAACCGCAGCACAAGCAGCAAAAGCTACAACAACAACCACGGCTCCAGCAAGAGTCTTCAACATCAACGCCAACTAGACGGAGAACAATGTTGTTGATGGTACGATTCTCAACGTTAATTTTATACGTATACTTGTTCTATTGCTCGTTGACACACACACATACACACACTCTCTCTCTCTCTCTCTCTTCCTCGTCCTCGCACCTAGTCTAAGATCACACACATATTATATTACTATCAATATATAGCATATCACGATATAATGTGTTTTTACCCTAACTACGCATCCTTGGAATAAGTAACGATAAACGTGCAAGGATCGGACTAATCACGGCTGGACACGCGATTATTTTGGTAAGTCCACGAAGATCGTAGTAAGTTCAAATGATGCCATAACGTTAAAAGCATGGTTAAGCGTGGTGGATACGCCGCTGGTACTTCCAATATATAAGCGTCTTAACCATGTCGACAAAGCGTGACATCTATTCATGGGACGGAAGTGGTGTGGTCTGTCACAACCCCCGATCCCTATCTCCAGGGAGCGGGAGCCGCGAGCCAGTTTCGGTGGTATCGGTGTTTATTAATTTGGCAGCGGAAATTTCATCAGGACCGTAGTTAGGAAATATTTTATCAGAGTAAAACCACCATGTTTTTATAAGTATAATATACCACATTTTTATAAATAACACATGGGAAAAACCCATGTTTTTCATTACAATCTGTTTATAGGGATAAACCCTATTGAATATAAAGCATCGTCTTCTAATTGGCTTTTACATTTTGTTACCTGAAACGCGTTTTAAAAAACATTTGTCAGTGGGAAATACTGGTGAGTGAATCCCAGTTTAATCAAGAAGAGTTTTATCAAGTAACACAGTATTGAGAGCTATCACATTGTTTATTTCTACACAATTACTCATTTAGTATTGTCAATCCTGACTGGTGGGTCATATTATATATTGGCTAACTCGTTGTCCAATGGTAACGTGTTCCATATTTTGTATACAAAACCCCAACATACCGGCAGTAATTGAAGAACTACAAAGACTCAATCACTGCTTAATAGCATTATAAAACATTTAAGGTTTTGTAAAAACAATTTACAAAAAGGAGATTACTCACATTGCTATTTTAGGTAATTTCATGTGGCTTCCTGGCTATAATCTATAAATTTTAAATAATGCACACGCGTTAGTATAATAACCCAAATTTACATTAGTTATACCCTCCCCGAGACAGAACTCCAACGACTACGTCGGGCAGAGCCACGACAGCCGTTACGGAGCACTAGATCAATCGGGTAGCGTATCTAATACGTAACCGGGGGTTATAATACTTATATCGAGGCAGAGCTTCGCTAATTAGGGGGGGGGGGCATTATGCCCGAGTAGAATTTCTACTATATAGAAATTGAGAGACAAAATCGTGGAATGAACGACGAACAAATGAAGCTTGGTGCCGCTTTTTATAGGGATGGTCGACCAGTCCGTCGCGCCCCGCGATGCCCAAGAGCTCATCCGCCGCGAGCCAAGAAGGCGGCGGTAGCCTTGGTGAGTCACCAGCCTAGCTTCGCCACGTGTCAGCCACATGGCACAATGCAGTATCGCCCAAGTAAAGGCCGTCGCGCCCCGCGAAGGATTATCCTTCGTCTGCCGCGGTCCGCGAGCGCCACAAGGATTTTGTTTTATTTGATTTTTGATGAAATAAAGGTATTACGATGCCGTTTTTCGTATACGGGGTGTATTTTAGGATATATAGGGGTGTCAGGGGTGTTTTAGGAGGCTTGGTATATTATTTAATAAAATATGTAATGCACTCGCATTAAGTATAGTAACCCAATTCAACTTTATCCCTACGTCGCGAGACAGAACCCAAACGAGGTTAGTCGGGCAGAGCCTTGACATTCGTTACGGGGCCCTACGTCAATCGGACAGGGTATCAGTGATCAAGGGTTAAAACACTTAAAACGGGGCAGGGTTTTATTATTATTATAGGTTAAAAATAAAATAGAATTTAAAGAGGGAGAGGAGGGCCGAGAGAGAGGCTGTGCACTTCTGATTGTTGGAATGCAGTTCATATATATACTACATTGGTGACTTAGGGGGGACGGGGTGGCACGTTATTTTATCGTGATAAACTCTATCACGCGTTAGCACACTGCCGCCGCCCTAAGTATCACTCGTTAAAAAAAAACGAGTTGAAAACTTAACGAGTGAAACTTGAATGTATCAATTGTTTGTATGTTGACACCTATGCTCTGGACCATTGCATGTCCTGTTGACCACCTTTTTTTGACACGTGCAACACCCACTGCATTCTAATTGGACCTTTACTTCACAAATTTCAATATGCTATCACTTAAATGGAATTTAAAATAAAAAATTAAAAAAATTGGGAGTGATAGAATCCCATCACTAGTGATACCACCCCCCTACATTTCTATCACTAGTGATAGAATATTGGTTGTACACATGGCATGACTTGATTGGATAGTGGGAGTGATAGAATCTATCACTAGTGAACCACCCCGTCCCCCCTTAGGGAGCAAGTTGACATTAATTGCATCTTCCACGTATGTAGACTTCAAATTGGGTATTGATTTTATTTATTATTTTATTAAAAAATTCGACCACTTTATGTAGACTTCAAATTTGATTTTATTTATTATTTTATTCAAAAAAAAATCGACCACTTTACTAAATGATATTTTTGATTATTATTATTATTTGTTAATTTATATATTATAATTAATTTAACCTTCACTCATTTAGCGCTTATAACTTCTAAAATATGGGGTTTTATAAAATGATGAATATGCCATTAGAACGAGAATATTTTTATCTATATTTTGGCCTAAGTTTCATTAAAAACGGGGTAAGGTTAATTATAACTTATTTTTATTATTAAACGATTCCTACATTTGCCAAAATACTTTAGATTTCTATCGGTCAACTTAACCATGATCTATTCGTTTAATAACTTTATTTTAAATTTAAAAATTTTGGGAGTGTTATATCCTCCCCACCTTGTTTTAAATCTCGTCCTCGAGATTCACCGAAATATGAATGAATACTAATCCTAATTCTTAAGTATATTCTGGCTTTTTGTTTTGAACTTCACTTTACTTTGACCAGAACTATTCTCTATGCTTTGAGACTCTTATCTTCTCAAGAGTTTTTAATGAAGGTAAAATTACTATTATTTGTGTAAGTTGTTAGATGTTTTGTGTCTTAGCACAACTTTTAGTTACAGGTTTCCCAATGCGTCAATAATCTAAGGTAATGTAAGGGGAATTCTTATAATATCGATGGCGTCTCAATTTAAAGGGTTCCCGTCATTCATCTTTCGCACGAGTTACGAGATGGATGATCAAACGAAATAATGTTTGATATCGGAATTATAGATGTATACGAGAGATTCCTGATACATAAATCTAAAATTATCATTGACACACCTATTCGTGATTTATCCCTAATGGTCAATCATTATGGTCTTTGGATTTCCTCATAGATATACATATCTATATAATCATATATTTTATATATTGTAATATACACACTATTCATAAGGTCAATGTATTTAACAGGTTTATATTTCCAAAAACAGATCAGACACTAGGTCATGGTATTATTTAGGGAATTCCATTAACATAACATATACCCCATCTTACCCGGTCTCGCCGGAGAGGTACCCCCATCTTACCTGGACAAGCTGGAGAGTCTACTACACCATACCCAGTCTTGCCGGAGAGGTAGTTATCATTGTATTTCTCATAAATAGATTTTCTCAAATCACGATTTTAAAGGTACATCGTTTATTATGGTTTGCATCAAGAAACAAGGAAATCAGTATTCTCATGATGGATCATATTCTAGAACCGAGTAGTACCAATAAACAAGAAATAACAGTGGCCAAGTGTTATTGCTTATTTATCATACTTGCATTGTTCTAGTCATCATCCTCATGTCATACCAACATCCATCACTCTTTATCTACACAAGTAATTAACTTATCTCGAAGCTTATACTAAGGCATTTTCCTTAGGTTCAAGTCTAGATACTCTCCTGGGTGTTTACCAGTAATTATCAAAATCCTAACTCTTTTATTTATGCATAGGTATTTATTATGGTTGTAACTTTCTTTTGTTTAGAAAATGGAGTTTTGACAAAAATATAATTGTCTCCATTGATACTATGGCTAGGTTCGATGTGATGAATATACTTACAGCTAACTCTATTTATGCATATATATAACCTTAGATTTCGTTGCAAGGAATATTTTATTGAGACATATGGTATTTTTAAAACATAACACGTTTTTATGATTTATTTTTATATGCCTTCATGTTTTCATATGAATCACCAGTGATATTTTCTCTTATGTTTATCTTCAGAATATATTTGATTATTATATTGTGTATACTATCAAGAGATTCTATTATGTATATGCATATATAGGTATATTTGTTATTTTAGAAACAAACAAAATTTTCAAATCTCTAGTTTAATATTTATACTTATGTAATATATATATATATATATATATATACACACACATATATATATATAATACTAAATTATTTTGTAATATCTTTAAATTATATATCCGATGGTACATATCGTCAAGCTTATTTCCACAACTTTATTTATCCTTTTATAAAAGTAGTATATTGAAATAAATTTCTGTTAAATTTATCGAATATAATATTTTGGAATTTAAGGATGGATAAATAAAAGTTTAAAGAAATAAATTAATCAAAATATAAACTTTCTAGACTCATAGGAATAAATTCATTTTTATCTAGTGGGTTGAATCATATGGGTTTAAAATATTAAAACTTAACTCTCAACTTATTGTATATTATATTATTTATTCAAAGAAGTATTATAGTAAGTAATACAAGATTTGATGTTTCAAAAGTTGATTCTAAATATATTGAGTAATTAAGTAAATACAGGTATATGCATATATATCTCAAACAATAATAACAGTAATTTATTTAAAGATATTATAATATTAATACTATAATTTGATCTTTAAATAAACTATATAAATGATAAGTGTATTAAACACATTTGAGTCAATTAGCTTTATGTAGGACATCCATTGTTTGAAAATGATACAATACAAGAACGGTTAGGGAAATTTTAATGTGCCAAGAAAAATATAAATAAAGTACTAAATTATTAATTAAGTCAAGTAAGAGAAGATGTTTTCATTTTGTAATATCTTTACTTCTAAAAACTAATTGTTTACTTTCTTTTATATGTACCGATTGTACACACCATCAGACCCTTTTTTTTCATCATTACTTAAACAATTCCATTTACAAAACTAGTCAGAGTAATATTTTAAAAGATTATAATCTAAATTATCACTACGAGAATTTATTGGATTCAATATATTTTAAAATTTTAAATTCTAAGGTAAAGGTAAAGTGTTTTAGGTTAAAATACTTAAAACAGACCTTTATTGATTTTAAGAACAACTTCCGTCTTTTTCAACCATAGTAGAGCAACCGAGTCTTCTTTACTTATTATAATATTTTTTGTTACGACATCATTATATAAGACGAACAATGTAATTAAACAATATAACACGTATTTAGATGAGGTATAAGATATAATTAATATTGACTATTATAAGTTATATTATAATCGTCAATATAGTACTGGGGTTTATATTTCAACTAGAGTTAATAAATATAATAATAATAAATGTACCAAATATCTTGTTATACATAAATCTGTAACATATGAACTTAGTCAATTGGTTAAAACATTTATTTCATAACGACCCTTTATTAATTAGTTTATATAATATTTATAAATTTGTAAATAACCAATACTGATAACACAGAACCATTTTATTAAATAAACTAGTTTTAAGTAATGTAGATAAAACATTAAACTTGTAATTAAAACTGTGAGTACGGTAATTTTAAAGAAGTAAAATGATACCGACAAAATTTATGTCGCGATATACGTAGTGTCTTTACTAGTTTTATATAAATTTTGACACCTTTTAACAATTTAACTCAACATATTCTTTATAGCAAATTTTTCATAATATCATTTCATAGACACCTTGTGGCATATCACCTATCTACAATCTTTCTATAAAACCTTTAAATCATAGATATATTTATTTATTAAATATAATAATACTGTCAACTTTTGCAACGAGAAAAAAAATCAAAACTTTGATTGGCTATAGAAAAGTAACTTAAACCAAAATAAGAATACATAATTATATCAAATATAAATAAATTTTTGGATTTTATTAGAAGCTTGATGACGACTAACTTCTTATGATAACACGTTTTCTATATAGAAATTTTGGGTGGGTGTCACTTTGTTTATTTGTTACGAACTTTTCATGTTAGCGATTATTTGATATGTAATATATCATAAAAATTTATATTAATAAAACATAACATCATTAATATATCATTGTTATATATAATGTCAAACATAATATAACTGTAAGCATCGGCGGAACTACAGAAGGCTACGGAGGTCACCGAACCCTCCAATCGGCCAAACTCTCTTATTTTGCACTTCATATATACATTGTAACAAATATACATGTATATATTTCCTAAATTAATGTATATATGTAGTTTATATATTATTTTACCTTAATGGTAGCTAACTTCTACTTAAATATATAATACTTCAATTTTATATACTCAATGTATTGATAATTTGTCCATCTTAATTTAATCGGCTAACTTAATAATAGCAAACATATATGTTTAGTTGTGGATATAAATATAAATATACATATAACCAGAGCTATACATATAAATATGGCATATATATATGGCATTACGCTCATAACTATATACATCATATTTACATACGTAAGAATACATATATGTTTATTTATTGTTGTAAACTATTATTATATAGTTAATTTATCTCAATTTCGTATCTATCTCTTGTAACTGGTACATTTATTTATTTATGAAGGGATATAACTCAAGGTGGTACCCTAAGTTACTAATTGTATAAGAGTGCAATATAATACATTTGGCTAGGTAGCCTATGGGTACATTTAATTATATTGATCACTCATATTGTGAACTCAAAACATAAAAATCATAATATAAATATTAAGATTTATCTACATAGGATAACACATAAATTATTATATTAATTTCCTAACATAATGTTTAAGTTTTACGGAGCACTAGATCAATCGGGTAGCGTATCTAATACGTAACCGGGGGTTATGATACTTACATCGAGGCAGAGCTTCGCTAATTAGGGGGGGCATTATGCCCGAGTAGAATTTCTACTATATAGAAATTGAGAGAGAAAATCGTGGAATGAACGACGAACAAATGAAGCTTGATGCCGCTATTTATAGGGTTGGTCGACCAGTCCGTCGCGCCCCGCGATGCCCAAGAGCTCATCCGCCGCGGGCCGCGAGAGCCAAGAAGGCGGCGGTAGCCTTGGTGAGTCACCAGCCTAGCTTCGCCACGTGTCTGCCACGTGGCACAATGCAGTATCGCCCAAGTAAAGTTCGTCGCGCCCCGCGAAGGATTATCCTTCGTCTGCCGCGGGCCGCGAGCGACACAAGGATTTTGTTTATTTGATTTTTGATGAAATAAAGGTATTACGAGGCCGTTTTTCGTATACGGGGTGTATTTTAGGATATATAGGAGTGTCAGGGGTGTTTTAGGAGGTTTGGTATATTATTTAATAAAATATGTAATGCACTCGCATAAAGTATAGTAACCTAATTCAACTTTATCCCTACGTCGCGAGACAGAACCCCAACGAGGTTAGTCGGGCAGAGCCTTGACATTCGTTACGGGCCCTACGTCAATCAGACAGGGTATCAGTGATCAAGGGTTAAAACACTTAAAATGGGGTAAGGCTTTATTATTATTATAGGTTAAAAATAAAAATAAAATAGAATTTAAAGAGGGAGAGGAGGGCCGAGAGAGAGGTTGTGCACTTCTGATTGTTGGAATGCAGTTCATATATATACTACATTGGTGACTTAGGGAGCAAGTTGGCATTAATTGCATCTTCCATGTATGTAGACTTCAAATTGGGTATTGATTTTATTTATTATTTTATTAAAAAATTCGACCACTTTTTGTAGACTTCAAATTTGATTTTATTTATTATTTTATTAAAAAAAATCGACCACTTTACTAAATGATATTTTTTATTATTATTATTATTTATTAATTTATATATTATAATTAATTTAACTGCTTCACTCATTTGGCGCTTATAACTTCTAAAATATGGGGTTTTATAAAATGATGAATATGCCATTAGAACGATAATATTTTTATCTACATTTTGGCCTAAGTTTCATTAAAAACGGGGTAAAGTTAATTATAACTTATTTTTATTATTAAACGATTCTTACGTTTGGCAAAATACTTTAGATTTCTATCGGTCAACTTAACCATGATCTATTCGTTTAATAACTTTGTTTTAAATTTAAAAATTTTGGGAGTGTTATATGGTCGAAGCATGGTGTATACGACACTGGTACTTCCTAGATATAAGTGCTTTTCCATGCTAACAAACTTCCGTGAAGAAAATACCATATGGAGTTGAACGTTATTAGACCTCGTATACTATTGAGACTATTTTCAACACGCTAAACTTCTTTGCAAGGCGTAACATCTCATCGCATCTCAAACGCGTCAACGCTAGACTTTTTGTAAGTCTACACGAACGCAATCGCACCTTCGCAGAAATCTAACTTGCTTCGCTAACGCTTTACCTCTCAACGCTTCAACGCTTAAACGCTTATCGCACGTGTCAATCTCAACGCTTCTATACTCGCATCGCTTCTCCCTCTCGACGCCTATCGCCTATCGCTTATCGAGTATCGCATATCGCTCACCGCTTACCGCGTATCGCTTATCGCTTATTGCTTATCGCTTACCGCTTATCGCTTATTGCTTATCGCTTACCGCTTACCGCTTATCACACTCAACACTCACGCTGCCTCGATGCTCCAATCGCTGAACCATTCGCGCACACTCGTATCGCTAAACTGAGTTCGTAAACAACCTCATCGTTCAGTTTACTCAATCTCCCTCTCGAACTTGGTCCAACCACTAATCGCTTGGACCGAGGACGCAAAGTCTATCCGTACCATATCGACACACATGACCTTGCTCCACGGGACAGAGGCAATATGGCTAAAACATGGTGGATACGCCGCTGATACTTCCTATATATAAGTGTTTTAATCATATTAACAAACTTTCGTGGAAAGGTGCCATGCGAGGCTCGACGCTAATTAAAACTTTTTGTACTGTTAAAACCTTTTGTAAAAACGAAAATTTTCTTACAAACTTTTTAGAATAAATGGAAACCTTTCTGGAAATTTTTAATTAAAACCCTTTTAGACAAACAAAACTTTCTTGTACCGTTGGTTTAACAATCGACTCAGGTTAACACCACGTGATGCGTGTGAAGTGTTATATATATTAGGTGTATATTTTAAGCCCCTTTAACACTTATTTTTAGCCAAGTTTTAAATTTATAAAACACGATATTTTACTAACACTAAACACACATATGGGCAAGTGTACCCATCGTGAGCGTAGTATAGTGTTGGCAAGATACCGAGGTCGTCCAAGGACACAAGAGCTTTTAGTACCGGTTTATCCTCAACGTCTAATCAAAATAAAAAGTTTAGAAAAAGGTTTTTAAACTAAGAAAAATAAAAACTAACTAAAATGCTGAAAATAAAAATAAAAGAAAAACAGATAGACAAGATGAATCACTTGGTTCCGACTCGTATCTAGTGTAACCTTTGATTATTTCCGCACTTTTGCACATATTTAAGAGATTATCTTAGTTATTGTAGTAGGCCCCTCTTTTGAAGGTGACGTTACCCTCACCCCAGTAGTTTGAGTCAGCAAGGATACAATCCTAAAATGGTGGATTATTGGAAGATAATTAATTAAGTTATTAATGCAAATTATGGTAGGCCCCTCTTTTGGAGGTGACGTTACCCTCGACTAAGTAGTCTGAGTCAGCAGGGATACAGTCCTAAATAGCCGGGTTATAGTATTTGTCACACCCCGACCACGTGGAACATACAAAACGTGGCGGAAACGTCGGGGAGTGTTGTAACAGAATTAATTGTTTCAAATCCATGGCAATTAAAGTTTCGTTTTACTAATCAAAAGTGTTACAATGTCTTAACAAACAAGAAGTACAACATAATTAACTAGTCTTGTCTCGTTTTAAGTCACTAAGGCATAGGTCCGCCTAAGTATGTCTTGATAAGTCCTATGCATCATCTCCTGAAAACACATGTGAAAATAGGTACGTCAGCATAAAAATGCCTGTGAGATACATAGATTTTTTGTGAAAATAGGATTCATGACTTATGTTTGAGAAAATGTTTAGTCATGAACCTTGTAATTTGCTTTGTCTTGTAAATCATTTGAAAAACGATAAGATCAGATGATATGTATAAGTAAGTGAATAATGTATGGTTAACTGAATAACCATGTAAAATGAGTTTGTATAAGATAGTTGTTTGTAAATCAATGTCTTGTGAAAAGTATGTTATTTGTATAAAATGTTCTATGTATCAAACTGAAATGATTCAAATAACGCTACAATATGTAATACCATACAAACACTTATATATAGGAAGTACCAGCGGCGTATCCACCATGCTTGTATCATATTACACACGCCTCGTTACTTAATCACTTACTCAAATCAAACCACCGATATAGAATGTTTATGTTTAACAATCGTAGAAATGTTTATGTATTGTAAGTAATGTAAGGTTAAACGAATAACCTTATAGTAGCATATCAAAAGTATACTTTGGATTTGTAAGTAACATATTAAACTATGTTTTGGTTTCATAAGTAACATATCAAAATATGCCTTGGATGTGATAAATAACATATTAAACTATGTTTTGGTTTTGTAAATAACATATCAAAATATGCTTTGGATGTTTAATCAAAATATATGTTGGTTTTGTACAATACCACACATGAGAGTATATCAAACTATACTTTAATAGTGTGATTTAAGAATTCATTCAGACCTGGTGCATCAAAATACACCTTTGAGACTATAGAAATACCACAAAGGCAATCCCTATTTGGATGGAGCAACAAATTGGTTTCAGACATTCCATGACAACAGGAATGGGGTGTCAAATCCTATAGCGCTATATCATACTAACAATCGGTCTGGTGAACATAAAATAAGTACAATTCAACAATTTATTTTATGTTCTTTTGAGAAATCAATGTTTAAACCATAGATAGTCATTTAGTTTGTCAAATGATAAGTAATAACATGTATAAACAAATGTCAAAATGTAAGCATGTGATGAAATCAGCTGTACTAAGTAATGCACACAATGGGCACACGTAGCATGAAATGTAATGTAAAACGATGTACTAAGTACGCACTCAGTGGGCATACATAGCATAAATGGTAATAAAATCATGTACTATAATGTACTAACGAACATAGCAGGTATATGATGTGAAAACATGGAAAGCATGAAAGTAACAAGTAGGCACATGTGTTTCACCCCAAAACAGTTTGGAAAACAGTAAAAGAGGGGTCTATGTACTCACTTGAGATTGCTCAGTAGTCCTTGAGTAACAACCAAACAATGCTAGAGATCACGGATATCAAACGGCACCTAATATAGGTAACTATGTTAATAAACCGGACCTAAATCGGAAGATCGGATAGAATGAGGTTTCGTAAACCAAACGAATATAGAGACTCGTGTCATATGGTTTAACAAAGCCTACATACTAAATGAAACCTTAACATAAGTGCTCACGACCCATCACGACCCGTTTAGGTAGCTTATGCTACTTTAACGCGTCGTTCGCGTGTAACGCGTTCGGACCGCCTAACTAGCCCTATGACAAGTGTTATATGCCTAAACATGTTACATAATCAGTTATGTGACAAAAGTTTAGGTTACATATGCTTAATTACCAATTATACATCAAAAGGGTATTCTGGTAATTTACCTAAGGCATATAAACTACCTATCATACAACTACTTAAACGATGTGACCATAAGGTATAACCTCGGAAGGTTATTCCCTATATACTATGGTCACCTAATGTATTTGGTCGGATCCTAATGATCGACCAAATGGGTCAGGTTCGAGGTATAAGCGATTTATTAGATCGCTTACCCTACGACCCTAGACAACGTGGTAATCAGTAGGCATAGTCCCAAAGGACTATAACCAACGTGATTACACTCACGTTGCGAAGTTCAAACGAACTTCGCATTGACCATAACTGGTCAACGCAGAAAGTCAAACAAAAGTTTGACTTTCAGACTCAAAAAGACTCGAAAAGCAATAAAAGAACGAAAGAATACTTACGAAGGGTCCCCGAATGCTAATCCCGATCCAAGAACTCAGGTATGAAACAATGGTTTCAACTTAGAGCTCTCAAATCAGAATTCTAGTGATTTTTGAAGTAATGGGGGTGGGGTATTTATAGTATTCGGGTAACCGTTAAGATCGTTTGTCGAATATCGTGCCTTAATCCAAGCCGTACATTTGTCGTAAAGTTGTGGTGCCTAAAATTGGCCCTTATCAGCTGAAAATGCAAGTGGGAAAGGTGTGGTTGAGGTTAAAACAGTTGGAACATGCTGACTGTTCGATCCGATCTGATCAGGGAGTCGGACGCGGCCCGCGTCAGGATGTGAAGAAACTCAGGCGGGCCGCCTGAGAGTTGCAGATCAGAAACTTGTTTCCATTTTGACAGTTTCAGTCCCTGTTGTGTTTTAAGCCCATTTCCGACACTTCTAATGCCCGTAAAGCCAACTTTAAGGCCCTAAAATGATGCCTAAACATTGGGGACATGAAACATGCTCAAAAATATGTCGGATGATGGTTCGTTTGGTCGTACGAACGCGATGTTCGCTTAATTACGACGGAATTCGCATAGGCGCGAAAAACGATCCAAATGGCGTGACGAATGGATTTTTCTTATGCCAAACACTAAAATAAAATGTTTTAGTGCTTACATAAATTTTTGGATGTCCGGATGTATTCAGAACGTAAGATATGCGCGAAAATGCAAACTTGTGCACTTTCTGACACTTTTAGTCCCTGAATGACCCAAAAGTTTATTTAACACACCGAACCCCTCAAAGCCTATTTCTAAGCTATGTGAAGGATATTTATGGTATGTTTAACTTATGGTCATGTTCCGGAATGTCTGTTCCAGTATGAATCATCATACTTTCGCAGTTTGTCAAGTTTAGTCCCTGTAAGCGAATTAACTTGTTTTTGCCATACCAAAGCCTTCAAAACTTATTCCTAAGTTATGTAAAGGTTATTTAAGGTATGTTAAGTATATTTCACTATTCCGGAGTGTTCGTTGGATTAAACTGGTTATATTTACGCATCAGAGCGCGTATAACCCTCCAGAAAGCGATTTAAAGCTTAATATCGAACAAGAGTTGATATGTGCAAATGATACACATATTTTTACAAATCCCAAGTATGAAATACAATATTTCATTGGTTTGGCATTTGTTTGATGGTTGAAGTGACACAGGTTTTACAGTCTCCCCTACTTTAGGAAATTTCGTCCCGAAATTTAGTTTTAGAGGAAACTTGTGAAGACAGCTGTGACGGTTTCGCCTTCTAATAGATCCATTGAACCCTTAAGTAAAACTCTGGGCCATGTTAGGATTCTTAGCGAATTTGTTAACCCTCAAAGTGAATTCCTTGTAATAGTAAAACATGGAATTTTGAACTACCGACAGAATAACGTTTCTTATGAAGACTTATCATAGGAAACTTGTGAGTGCTTGAAATCAGAATTGGGGAGTGTGAGAATAAATGACATTGGTTAAGGTCCAAGACTTCTCCCGTATCATTATTCTCGTCACTATAGGTCTTAACACATGACAAAACTTCTTGTGGTTTCTGTGCACTAAATTTCCATAATTATGTAGGCCTCCATAATTACGTAATCCCTTGCACAGTCCGCACAGTTCATTTCATAATGCGTGTAGAAAAGTCAATTGAATAAACATGAAGCGACCTAACTAGACCACCAAAGGATCTTTTCAATTAGATCAACGAACAGTCTTTTTAACTAGATCAACACATGACCTTCTTAACTAGACCGTCGTACGATCTCCTTAAATAGACCACTTAAGTGATCTTTTCAATTATATCATCACATGATATTTCTAACCAGATTTTCAAATCAATCTGTTTAACTAGACCACCCAAGGGGTCCAATTATAGAATAGTACTTTAAAACCCAAGGGACTTGACTACAACGTAGAAGTCCATTAAGGATTTAAGATAGTAACTTTGGATATCCTATTATGAATCCCTCATATGAGATATGACAGATTTTACGAGGATTTGGATGGATCATATACAACCACAAAACATGTAAGAAAACACATAAGAACAAAATTAGTTAACTTGATTCTTTAATTTGTTATCTTTAGGTATGGACATTTAAAGCACACTAGGAATCCAATCCATGGATTTCATTTGGCACTTTAAACATAAGAATCTAACTATGGAGATAGAAAGATCTTTAATAGCAATTCGGATTTGTCCTTATTGAATCGTAATTTACGTATTAAGGCATACGAATAATTCAAGTAAGGGCTCCGATTTGATTGATAATCATCCATAAAGATCTAATTATGAAGATAAAAAGATCCTATATGAATTTTGGAATTTGTGTAACGAGAGGTGTTTCGACACCTTGCACTAGGCGTGCTTAAGTCGATACACAAGGTAGAAAGTTCATGAGGTTGAGGTGCTAGATATGTCAAGGCGACATATGAAGTAGAAATTGAAGGTTGAGCAGCAGCAGGATTTACAACAGCTTTGCTTTGGATTGCAAGGCGGCACATGTTAACCAAATGTCTCCATCGTCCACCGTGGTTACACTTGAAGCAGGGTATTTGATTCGGATGATGACAGTGGTATTGATTTTACCAAGGAGCAGTTCCCTTATACGGCTTCATCCCAGAAGCGAGTCATGGTGATATCTAAATCAACTGTCTTCTGGTAGTACGACGCCTAATTGATGGATAATTGCAGCACCTGGGTCGGACATTGTTGTTGCGATGAAGAGACACCATGAAGAAAATAGAAGACATAGGAGGGAAGAAGTGAAAGATAATAGAAAGAAAATGACAACGCATGAAGATTGTGACCATTTGTTTGTTACCAAAGGCAAACAAATGAGACAGTGACTAATCAAAGTAAGCGGGTCAATATAATGTATTGCGAAGACATGCTCGCCTATAAGTGAACACTCATCCCAAGAATTCCCAGGTAAGCACAACTGGTCTCGCGTCTGATGAGATATATACGAAGTGCTTGCCTAGCCAGAAAACCCAGAATACAGGCATTCACCCTTCTAGTTTGCACGTGTTCACATTATTTAAAACCCAAAACCTTGACGAGATTTTGAAAACTCAAAGGGGTTCAAAACCATATAACAGAGGGTTCAAAACCTAGTAATCAATCATCCTAGAACAGATGATTAGTTTTCAAAGCGGTTTCGAAATTTAAGTTCTTGTTGTGATCGTCGCCTAAGGATAGGTGACGGTATTGTTTTATGACTAAACGCAAGTAAACTCGCGTTAGGGTCCTAGAAAGGTTATAGACTAGGTCAAAGCATTACTAATAACCTAATTCCCTATAACCATTGGCTCTGATACCATCTTTTCTGTCACACCCCGACCACGTGGAACATACAAAACGTGGCGGAAACGTCGGGGAGTGTTGTAACAGAATTAATTGTTTCAAATCCATGGCAATTAAAGTTTCGTTTTACTAATCAAAAGTGTTACAATGTCTTAACAAACAAGAAGTACAACATAATTAACTAGTCTTGTCTCGTTTTAAGTCACTAAGGCATAGGTCCGCCTAAGTATGTCTTGATAAGTCCTATGCATCATCTCCTGAAAACACATGTGAAAATAGGTACGTCAGCATAAAAATGCCTGTGAGATACATAGGTTTTGTGAAAATAGGATTCATGACTTATGTTTGAGAAAATGTTTAGTCATGAACCTTGTAATTTGCTTTGTCTTGTAAATCATTTGAAAAACGATAAGATCAGATGATATGTATAAGTAAGTGAATAATGTATGGTTAACTGAATAACCATGTAAAATGAGTTTGTATAAGATAGTTGTTTGTAAATCAATGTCTTGTGAAAAGTATGTTATTTGTATAAAATGTTCTATGTCTCAAACTGAAATGATTCAAATAATGCTACAATATGTAATACCATACAAACACTTATATATAGGAAGTACCAGCGGCGTATCCACCATGCTTGTATCATATTACACACGCCTCGTTACTTAATCACTTACTCAAATCAAACCACCGATATAGAATGTTTATGTTTAACAATCGTAGAAATGTTTATGTATTGTAAGTAATGTAAGGTTAAACGAATAACCTTATAGTAGCATATCAAAAGTATACTTTGGATTTGTAAGTAACATATTAAACTATGTTTTGGTTTCATAAGTAACATATCAAAATATGCCTTGGATGTGATAAATAACATATTAAACTATGTTTTGGTTTTGTAAATAACATATCAAAATATGCTTTGGATGTTTAATCAAAATATATGTTGGTTTTGTACAATACCACACATGAGAGTATATCAAACTATACTTTAATAGTGTGATTTAAGAATTCATTCAGACCTGGTGCATCAAAATACACCTTTGAGACTATAGAAATACCACAAAGGCAATCCCTATTTGGATGGAGCAACAAATTGGTTTCAGACATTCCATGACAACAGGAATGGGGTGTCAAATCCTATAGCGCTATATCATACTAACAATCGGTCTGGTGAACATAAAATAAGTACAATTCAACAATTTATTTTATGTTCTTTTGAGAAATCAATGTTTAAAACATAGATAGTCATTTAGTTTGTCAAATGATAAGTAATAACATGTATAAACAAATGTCAAAATGTAAGCATGTGATGAAATCAGCTGTACTAAGTAATGCACACAATGGGCACACGTAGCATGAAATGTAATGTAAAACGATGTACTAAGTACGCACTCAGTGGGCATATATAGCATACATGGTAATAAAATCATGTACTATAATGTACTAACGAACATAGCAGGTATATGATGTGAAAACATGGAAAGCATGAAAGTAACAAGTAGGCACATGTGTTTCTCCCCAAAACAGTTTGGAAAACAGTAAAAGAGGGGTCTATGTACTCACTTGAGATTGCTCAGTAGTCCTTGAGTAACAACCAAACAATGCTAGAGATCACGGATATCAAACGGCACCTAATATAGGTAACTATGTTAATAAACCGGACCTAAATCGGAAGATCGGATAGAATGAGGTTTCGTAAACCAAACGAGTATAGAGACTCGTGTCATATGGTTTAACAAAGCCTACATACTAAATGAAACCTTAACATAAGTGCTCACGACCCATCACGACCCGTTTAGGTAGCTTATGCTACTTTAACGCGTCGTTCGCGTGTAACGCGTTCGGACCGCCTAACTAGCCCTATGACAAGTGTTATATGCCTAAACATGTTACATAATCAGTTATGTGACAAAAGTTTAGGTTACATATGCTTAATTACCAATTATACATCAAAAGGGTATTCTGGTAATTTACCTAAGGCATATAAACTACCTATCATACAACTACTTAAACGATGTGACCATAAGGTATAACCTCGGAAGGTTATTCCCTATATACTATGGTCACCTAATGTATTTGGTCGGATCCTAATGATCGACCAAATGGGTCAGGTTCGAGGTATAAGCGATTTATTAGATCGCTTACCCTACGACCCTAGACAACGTGGTAATCAGTAGGCATAGTCCCAAAGGACTATAACCAACGTGATTACACTCACGTTGCGAAGTTCAAACGAACTTCGCATTAACCATAACTGGTCAACGCAGAAAGTCAAACAAAGTTTGACTTTCAGACTCGAAAAGACTCGAAAAGCAATAAAAGAACGAAAGAATACTTACGAAGGGTCCCCGAATGCTAATCCCGATCCAAGAACTCAGGTATGAAACAATGGTTTCAACTTAGAGCTCTCAAATCAGAATTCTAGTGATTTTTGAAGTAATGGGGGTGGGGTATTTATAGTATTCGGGTAACCATTAAGATCGTTTGTCGAATATCGTGCCTTAATCCAAGCCGTACATTTGTCGTAAAGTTGTGGTGCCTAAAATTGGCCCTTATCAGCTGAAAATGCAAGTGGGAAAGGTGTGGTTGAGGTTAAAACAGCTGGAACATGCTGACTGTTCGATCCGATCTGATTAGGGAGTCGGACGCGGCCCGCGTCAGGATGTGAAGAAACTCAGGCGGGCCGCCTGAGAGTTGCAGATCAGAAACTTGTTTCCATTTTGACAGTTTCAGTCCCTGTTGTGTTTTAAGCCCATTTCCGACACTTCTAATGCCCGTAAAGCCAACTTTAAGGCCCTAAAATGATGCCTAAACATTGGGGACATGAAACATGCTCAAAAATATGTCGGATGATGGTTCGTTTGGTCGTACGAACGCGATGTTCGCTTAATTACGACGGAATTCGCATAGGCGCGAAAAACGATCCAAATGGCGTGACGAATGGATTTTTCTTATGCCAAACACTAAAATAAAATGTTTTAGTGCTTACATAAATTTTTGGATGTCCGGATGTATTCAGAACGTAAGATATGCGCGAAAATGCAAACTTGTGCACTTTCTGACACTTTTAGTCCCTGAATGACCCAAAAGTTTATTTTAGCACACCGAACCCCTCAAAGCCTATTTCTAAGCTATGTGAAGGATATTTATGGTATGTTTAACTTATGGTCATGTTCCGGAATGTCTGTTCCAGTATGAATCATCATACTTTCGCAGTTTGTCAAGTTTAGTCCCTGTAAGCGAATTAACTTGTTTTTGCCATACCAAAGCCTTCAAAACTTATTCCTAAGTTATGTAAAGGTTATTTAAGGTATGTTAAGTATATTTCACTATTCCGGAGTGTTCGTTGGATTAAACTGGTTATATTTACGCATCAGAGCGCGTATAACCCTCTAGAAAGCGATTTAAAGCTTAATATCGAACAAGAGTTGATATGTGCAAACGATACACATATTTTTACAAATCCCAAGTATGAAATACAATATTTCACTGGTTTGGCATTTGTTTGATGGTTGAAGTGATACAGGTGTTACAGTATTAATAGTAGTTAACTTATGAGGGGATCAAAGAGTTTGGACCCCCGCCATCCAATACCGTTAAGTATTGAAGGAGGTCCTACTAAATTTGACCCAGGTCCATTGCAGGACCTCTAAACGCTGAACAATGGCAAGACCTTTACCAAACCGTTCCCTTAACCCCCGACCAGGTAGCCAACATACCTCCATATAGACCGTGGAGATATGAATGGTGAAAATCTTTTATTTTATATAGACAGTAAAATAATGCCAAGACACCACGGACAAACGATAAGGAAAGATCACCTTCAACATAAGCAACTAGTTATTAAAGTCATTAATACAAAACCAAATAAAAAGTGCAAAAGATTAGAAATAAAAAGTATTACACTAGACACTTTGTCTTCACCAAGTGATGTAAGAGACTTAGGCAAACATGGCCTTGATTGTCAAGAACTCTTACGATCAATCTTGGATCCCGAGACGACTCACACACTCTACGATGGACAATGGATGATGGTGGTGGATGATGGTGTTATGGTGGTGGTGGGTGGTGGGTGAAGTGTGAGAGAGGTGGTGTGCCAAGGGATGGTTTGAGCTTGAGCCAAGCATTTCTATTTATAGGCTGAACAGAAGCTCGGGCACGGCCCCGTGTCCAGTGGGCACAGCCCCGTGTCCACATCCTCTCTTTCTTCATTAAATGCAGCTTTGTCTTATTAGTTGACCACGCCCCCGTGTCCGCTGAGCACGACCCCGTGTGCAGAAGAATCTTTGTACTATGAAGATTTGCCTGGATTGTGCGAATCTTATAGTTGACCATGGCCCCGTGTCCGAGAGCACGGCCCCGTGGTGGGCAATAGAAGCTTCTACCACTTTGTCTTTTCTGCTGACACTTGGGCACGCCCCCATGCTGGCTGAGCACGGGGCGTGTTCAGGCTTCTGATCTCTTGTTTTGCTTGGGAAGATGCTATTGTGGGGTCGGGCATGTCACGTCTTGTCCGTTTTCTTGTATTTATGTTAGATTTTGATGTCTTTTTGCTTCTTTTGTCAATTTGAGCTCATTTAATCCTGAAAATACAAAAGGAAGACAAAAGCACACTTTTTCCAACATTAGTACTAAAAAAGGGTTAGTTTTATGCCTCATTTGATGAAATTTATATGTTAATATTTGAACACATCAAATACCCCCACACTTGAATCTTTGCTTGTCCTCAAGGAAAACTCTTTAATATGTGGCTATTTACACTCCCAAATGGAATGGGTAGAAAAGAAGGTTTTTGGGCTTGTCGTAGAGTGTCGGGATTTCCAAGATTCTTTATTCAATTTTATTTTTATTTATTTACAATCCTATTCATCATGATTTATTTAAAACTTTTCATAAGATAAATTACTTATTAGGGCATAACATGCCTTTGTAAAATTCTATTTATATACAAGTTCACATACCTCACGGGGATCACTCAACACTCGGCCGAAAATGTATTTTTGTGGATCACTCGAGAGCGGCATGGAACTTACTCCTACCATAGGCTTGCTAAGCAATCAATCCTCCTCCTTTTTAACTTATATACCTTTGTAAATATCAAGAGGACTTTGTGGGTTAAGGGTTAGGCTTGGGTTAAAGGTAGGTGGTTGGGTTGGTGGTTAGTAGAAAAAGGGTTAAAAAGCGTTACAAGTGTCGGTTTTCGTAGGACTTTTTATTTTTTTGTAACTTTTATTTTGATGAAGCTATTTTTTCAAACAAAGTTATTTTTGATGAACTTGTTTGTTTATTTTCTTTTGCTTCATCATCAACACAAATATATTTTTTTTTTGAAAAGTCATATGAAGAACCGAACTTGTTACTAAAACAAAGGGTTAAAAATGGAAAAGGTTTTGGTGGGTAAAAAGGGTGTTTGGTTTGGGTTATGAAATGAAAAGGTTTAGGCTCAAAGGGGCTAACTAGGGGGATTTTGGGTCGGTGGTAAAAAAAAAAGAAAAATAATGGTGTAGAAATAAAAAGGGGTTAGTCCTAATGCCTCCATCATTTACTTACTCGGGTTTAAGTTGGTAAGGACCGGGAATGTATCGTCACGGCAAGTTCTAGAGTCGTAAGAACCAAGCGGCTATTCTCACAAGAAACGAAAATGAGCATTTAGTCAAATGATATGTAAGTGTTTGCTCAATAAAGGCTCAAAACTCACTTTTGTGGGAATGGGTTTTTATGTGATCTAGTATATATAATCAAATTTTTAACTAAGCTTGTCATGCCTTTTCATAACTTTCTTATGTTGGTTCTTTTTATCACGACGCTATCGGTTGTAAATTTGTAAAAATATAACCTTTTTAGAACTTGAATTTCCCGAGTTAAACCTAGACAAGTAAAAAAATGAAAATTTTTGAAAAAATTTGGGGTGATTAGCGGTTCCAATAGAGTTTTGTGTAAGGCTTGTGTTTAGGACTTGCAAGATTCAAGGTTTTAGCCACCCCCCCACACTTAAATTACACATTGTCCTCAATGTGTCCCAAAAATAAGTTTTTAGGTTGATTGAATGTGTAAAAAGGTGTAAAAAGCAAAAATTTTGTGTTACTGGGCGCTGAACACGGCCCCGTGTGATCCGGGCACGGCCCCGTGTTCAAGTGCCAGTAACAAAATTAAAACAAGAGAAACAGAAGCCTGGACACGGGGGCGTGTTGGGTGAACACGGCCCGTGTCCAGTTACCTGAACTGGGTCTTTTTCTGCAGACTATGCAGCACGGGGCCGTGTTGGGTGGACACGGCCCGTGCCGAACTTATTGTAAACGAAGAAATTTGTCGGACGGTTGTGTTTTCCCGCATAGAGTGCTGGTTCAAGTTTCCCTTGCATCCTTTGCCATCTCAAGTGTGTTTTATTCATTTCAACACCATCCAAAACACCAATTTTACTAAAACCATCATTCATTAATCATAGAGAGAATTACATAATAGTCCTAAAAATGAAAAATAAAGAAGAAAATAAAAGTTAAAAGTCCTAATATTAAATAGGTCAAGTGATCCGTAAAATCTTCCTAAGGAGTTCTACTTCTACAATAAGAACCAAAATTCCGGAAATAGATTTCCGGTTTAAAAGCCTTGTAGAGCTCCAAGCCGAACGGTGTTCCTTAGATGTTGCTAGAGCCATTCTTCTATCTCCCTCGGGAGAAGGGAAGCGGCTTCATGTTCCTCGACATCTTGAGGAGGAGGAGCGACACCAATCGGAACCCCTTGTAGTATGTCTCGAGGAGGTTCCGGACGTAGGGCGTACCATTCGGCCGGAATGATGACTTCCGGCACCACATTCCATGCCCTTTGGGTGATAATCGGTACCAAAGGGGGAGAGGCGAGGATGTTCAACCTTTGGTGCAAAAGGTTGACCTCCCGGAGACATCCTTCTAGTCCCACCGTCAAATGATTAATGCGGTCGACCAAAGCTTCTTCCACACTTGTTACTTCATCAAGGGCTTCTCTTAAGGTGTAAACATAGTTTACAAGAGAATCCTCAACCGTAGATGATCTTCTCCCCTGCCGGTTGTTCCTGGAATGCGACGAAGAGTTTCAACTTGTTCTGCTTGCCATTCTGAGAAAACATGCCGAAAAGCGTTCAATTCTATGGGTCCAGTACTTCGGACACGGCCCCGTGTTCAGTGAACACGGCCCCGTGTTCAGGTATCTGCAGGATTTATGGACAAGGAATCTTGGGGTTTCAAATTGTTTTTATGATCTTTGAAGCATTTTTGAACTTAAACAACTTAAAACATTGTTATAGAACTTATTTTTATCAAGATTCCATGAACAAAAATCTAACAAACATCTCAATAAGGCTTGAAACTATAGAAGGTTCAAGCTTTAATGGAAGTATGAAGAAAATTGAAGAAGATGAAAGTGGATAAAAGAGGAAAGGATAAGAAGATAGTTGAGAAACTTCTTTTAGAGAATACCTAGGATGGTATGTGAGAATATTCCTCAAATCTCTGTCCCTGGAATGGTTCAAATGTGCAGGATTCTTGGCTGCATTTATAGAAAACGACAGTACGTTGCGCACGGCCTCGTGTCTACTGGACACGGCCCCGTGTGCAGATGGAATCCTGACACATTTTTGTCCGCATTCTGACAAAATCAGAATGGAATCTTTTGGGTGGACACGGGGGCGTGCTGACCTGGACACGGCCCCGTGTCTAGAAGCTGTCTTAAGGATTTCTTCAAATTTCAAGGAATTTTCCCGGATCGGGTGGTTCCTTACTGGATGGAATAACCCCAAAGTGCCTAAGATACCTTAATTGATCTAGATTAAGACGAGAACGCAAGAGGTTGTCGGTGAGGGTGATTCCTATGCTATATGTAGGTGGACAAGTCCAACCCTTTTCCGGGCTCTCGTTAAAGAAGGTGTATGTCGAATCGCTCAGGTCTATGTATGCATTGAACGAAGTCGATGGGGAGTCCTTCACGGCACAATCGACACAGGGACGACTATCGCTCAAGTCCTCACTAGAGTTAGAAGTATCATTGGAAACAATGAAGTTGTTTGAATGCGTTTCAAACCTTTCTTCTTGGTTATCATCTTGGAGAAGATATTTGAGGTCTCCCCTAAGTTCTTCTAACCAATTAAAAATTAGATCTTCTAGTTGAAATAATTCATCGAGAAGCATTTCTCCTAGAATATCTGGTTGGGCGCATTCGAGGGAGCGATAGGGATTATTTTTACTTTCGCCCCTCTTAAGGATACTAGGAAATGATGGGTCTATATAGTGGGGTTTATAATTTAGAAAAAAGCATTCTAATTCTTTATGGTTACCACCACATAATTGACACCACATAGTACCATAAGAGTGCCGAAAGTAAAAAGTATCAGTATCACTCATGTTTGTGTCAGAAATTACCAACCGTCGGGATCTTACGGTTCTGTTTTCAGTAACTGAAACTTGGGCACGGGGGCGTGTTTAGTGGGCACGGCCCCGTGTTCAGCTTACTGTCTGACTTAAAACAGGATTGCCAGTTCCAATGATTGGGCACGGGGCGTGTTCAGCGGGCACGGCCCGTGCTGAGTTCTGCAGAAGCTGAAAAACTAAAAAAAATCCTAAAAAAAATGAAAAATAAGAAAAATGATTAGGCCGTTGATTCCTAACTTTCTTAAAATCCTGGTGTCCCCGGCAACGGCGCCAAAAACTTGATGCGTGTGAAGTGTTATATATATTAGGTGTATATTTTAAGCCCCTTTAACACTTATTTTTAGCCAAGTTTTAAATTTATAAAACACGATATTTTACTAACACTAAACACACATATGGGCAAGTGCACCCATCGTGAGCGTAGTATAGTGTTGGCAAGATACCGAGGTCGTCCAAGGACACAAGAGCTTTTAGTACCGGTTTATCCTCAACGTCTAATCAAAATAAAAAGTTTAGAAAAAGGTTTTTAAACTAAGAAAAATAAAAACTAACTAAAATGCTGAAAATAAAAATAAAAGAAAAACAGATAGACAAGATGAATCACTTGGTTCCGACTCGTATCTAGTGTAACCTTTGATTATTTCCGCATTTTTGCACATATTTAAGAGATTATCTTAGTTATTGTAGTAGGCCCCTCTTTTGAAGGTGACGTTACCCTCACCCCAGTAGTTTGAGTCAGCAAGGATACAATCCTAAAAGGGTGGATTATTGGAAGATAATTAATAAAGTTATTAATGCAAATTATGGTAGGCCCCTCTTTTGGAGGTGACGTTACCCTCGACTAAGTAGTCTGAGTCAGCAGGGATACAGTCCTAAATAGCCGGGTTATAGTATTAATAGTAGTTAACTTATGAGGGGATCAAAGAGTTTGGACCCCCGCCATCCAATACTGTTAAGTATTGAAGGAGGTCCTACTAAATTTGACCCAGGTCCATTGCAGGACCTCTAAACGCTGAACAATGGCAAGACCTTTACCAAATCGTTCCCTTAACCCCCGACCAGGTAGCCAACATACCTCCATATAGACCGTGGAGATATGAATGGTGAAAATCTTTTATTTTATATAGACAGTAAAATAATGCCAAGACACCACGGACAAACGATAAGGAAAGATCACCTTCAACATAAGCAACTAGTTATTAAAGTCATTAATACAAAACCAAATAAAAATTGCAAAAGATTAGAAATAAAAAGTATTACACTAGACACTTTGTCTTCACCAAGTGATGTAAGAGACTTAGGCAAACATGGCCTTGATTGTCAAGAACTCTTACGATCAATCTTGGATCCCGAGACGACTCACACACTCTACGATGGACAATGGATGATGGTGGTGGATGATGGTGTTATGGTGGTGGTGGGTGGTGGGTGAAGTGTGAGAGAGGTGGTGTGCCAAGGGATGGTTTGAGCTTGAGCCAAGCATTTCTATTTATAGGCTGAACAGAAGCTCGGGCACGGCCCCGTGTCCAGTGGGCACGGACCTGTGTCCACATCCTCTCTTTCTTCATTAAATGCAGCTTTGTCTTATTAGTTGACCACGCCCCCGTGTCCGCTGAGCACGACCCCGTGTGCAGAAGAATCTTTGTACTATGAAAATTTGCCTGGATTGTGCGAATCTTATAGTTGACCACGGCCCCGTGTCCGCTGAGCACGGCCCCGTGGTGGGCAATAGAAGCTTCTACCACTTTGTCTTTTCTGCTGACACTTGGGCACGCCCCCGTGCTGGCTGAGCACGGGGCGTGTTCAGGCTTCTGATCTCTTGTTTTGCTTGGGAAGATGCTATTGTGGGGTCGGGCATGTCACGTCTTGTCCCTTTTCTTATATTTATGTTAGATTTTGATGTCTTTTTGCTTCTTTTGTCAATTTGAGCTCATTTAATCCTGAAAATACAAAAGGAAGACAAAAGCACACTTTTTCCAACATTAGTACTAAAAAAGGGTTAGTTTTATGCCTCATTTGATGAAATTTATATGTTAATATTTGAACACATCACCACGTCATAAGGAACTTTTCGTAAATCAAGTTTTCCTTCAGATCTTTTGATAACGTAACAAAAACTTTTTCTACAGCGCTGGTGTGAACATCGACTCAGTTCAACGCCACACCATACGAAAATTTTCCTAAACCAAGTTTTTCCTCAAAATCTTCTTGCAATAAAACTTTTCGAGAACTTAAAACATTTTTGGATCGCTAACTCATGAATTACCATCCTTTAGTCAAACGAATCGCCTCACTCCTCGCATTCCCTATTTCGCCAAGACGCTCTCACTCATCAATCCTCGATCGATCGCTCGTTCATCCTCCGCGTACGCGTACGCTAACGCTTATTCGCTACTTGCTTACGTCAATCCTCACAGTCCTCCTTGTGAATAAATTTTGGGATGAAATTTCCTAAAGCAGGGGAGACTGTAATAACCCACACATTCGCGTTTGTTACTCTCGCTACACTAGTTACGCCTAGCACCAGAGATTCGGATCATAATGTAAACTATAACGCTTACTACGCTACTACACATATTTTCGCAAACACATCGCTTATTACAACGGGCTATAACGCTAACGCTTACATTTTAATTCACATATACTATTACGCTATTGCTACGCTACTCGCAAACGCAAACGCAAACTCGAAACGCAGTTACTGATGGTATAACCTATTATAATATTACTAGTCATATATAGACATCTGAGTACTAATACTTGTTTCAACGCGCACACGCTGGCACGCGCAACTCAACTCATCGCACTGAGGCACAACATAACATGATACTACTAAAACGCTTAAAGTACCCACAATGGTTAACGCAACAAAATGCACCAAAAGTTGGCAACGAACTCACACATGCTCCGCCGTCCGAATGGACAGCCGCCCGGATGACCATCCGCCTGGATGACCATCCGACCGGATGGCCATTCGACCGGACGAAGCCTTCCGATCACAGCCCATTCGATCGCACCGCCGTATCTTCCACCCTCACCTATAAATAGGGCCATTGTGTCTCATTTCAACACTTTGGTTCCCTCAGACGCTCCCAAGCTTTCAGACACGAATCAAGGCCATTTTGTAAGCTTCTTACCCTGAATCTTCGTTAATCTTCATCTCTAATCACTTCTACTTCATCTTCTTCATCAAAACCATGCACGAACACTAACTTTTCTTCGAAACTGACTGATTTGGACACCTTATGGTGGTTTCCGCTCGGTTCGCTTATGCAAACTGCTGAGGAGCACCATTTAACCAAGATTAGTTCCAGATCTAAAGGATTTTCACACTTTTCAACTCAATCACGAAAGATTTCAACACTTTTTCATCTATTTTCGACTTTTCTTCAATTTTCTACGCAAAACTGATGGAATCTGGACTCAATCAGACTCTCGACTCGTTCCTTAGTCGAGAGCCGGCTTGAAAACGGATTTCCACAGGAGAAATTGACCGATTTACGGGTCAAACATGAATCTTCATCAAGAACAGCGTATTTGACCGAATGGGTTGAGACCATCCGACCGAATGCACTAGACTTGGTATCTTTCCGTTGCTTGACACGTTAACACGCCGTCTCTGTTAACTCAAAACTTTTACTTAGAAAATTTTATGAAAAACATCAACTACAGATCATCTTGTTCGAATGGCCATCGGTTCGGATGACCATCCGACTGGATGACCTGTCCCTTATAGCTTCCATTATTTCAACACTTTTAACGAGACTTCGAACTTTCAACGAGTTACAAACACCACACACCCTCACTCGAAGGCCATCCGAACGAATGGCCATCCGTCCGGATGACCATCCACTCAGATGACCTGACATTTATACTATTTGTTACTTAAACGCATCTTAACTAAACTCCGAATTTTAACGATTTCGCAAACTATCATATCTCATTCGAATGGCCATCCGTCCGGATGGCCATCCGTTCGAATCACTAGTCGAACACTTAAACCATTCAACATGTTGCTCAACGACTTATGCTACTGTTTCCATACACAGGCTAACTCAACGCGCTCCCTTCAATCCAATCCAGATTGTGTTTACTTGCTAAACACACACTGTGAGTATACTCGAACCCATTTTCATTTAATGCACTTTTGGGTGTAACATACGTTCTCTATCAAAACCACAACACTTATACGCATTACTAACGCTAACCGCACTCGCATGTTATACGTGATTAGTTGAATTATTTGTTGCTATCCTCATACAGTGTTACACTAGACCGCCTCTAGCAACGATAATACTATAGTTTGGACTCAGCACCTATCGTGGACAGGGGTTGCTAGGGATCACATCACTTTGCTTTACGTGTTCGCTGAACATGTGTCGCGCATACTCTCCATCGCAGTCTCGTGGTTAGGATGTATCATTGTTGATAGCTCACTTGATTCGCTTATTATGTGTTACATGCTGGTTATGCGTAAACACTTTCTATACTATATCTATGCAAACTTGTATACTCGCCAATATTTTTGTATTGACTTTATTTTAACGTATGTTGCAGGTTAATCGTAGATTATCTTGAATCAAGCTTAGGAAGTCTAGAAACTCACTTAAAATATAGGTTGTTGGATTTGTATTGTTTGAGAGACATGAAATCTGTATGACTATTTGTTGAAATATTGTTTATTAGTATGGGATAATGAACGCATTAAATATTGCCACTAAAATAGTTGTTATGGATTTTCTTGAGCAATCTGATACGCCTAGTGTCGCGCCCAGATGATACCGCCGTCGGTTGGGGTGTGACAGATTGGTATCAGAGCTATAACTATAGGAAATTAGGTCGAGTCGTGTTAAACAGACCTAGTCTATAGTCTAAGTACCAACAGACCCATCGTACGAACCCACTTGGGGTATCGTACGAACCTACATGTTGTTATACTCTTGCTCGAATTTACAATATTATGCTACACCTTCGTACAAACCGCGTACTATAGCTTCGTACGAAGACAACCTTTCCTAAGGCTGGAAACTTACTTTTGCCTTTCTGATATTCGCTAATTTACACATATTTTAGTCCCCCATTTTATCCCCATTTTATGCGTTTTCGGCCGTAAAACCATCATTCGGATACTTAATAATGTATACTTTTGTTTACAGGCCTAAAACAGCATACCAGACAAGATGATAGCGAAAACGAGGACTTTCCGAACAAAACGACGAAGCTGCGAACATTCTGTGAGAATTCTGACCTGGGCATGTGGAACGGTCGTGCGGTCTGAGGAACGACCGTGCATATCCGACATAACAAGACCAGCCCGGCAATGAACGACAGTGCAACCCGCCGTGCAAGCCAATCCCGGTGATGCACGGGCGTTCATATGATTGCACCCCGTGCGGATTCGATGATCAGCCAAAGCCCGGTAATGCACCACCAGTGCAGCAGTCCATGCAACAAGAACCCGGAAAAGAACGGTCGTGCCTCAGAAAGAACGGTCGTGCGAGACCGAAGACCGGTCAAGATCTGTGACGTCATGCAGTATGGTGCACCGGAAGTATTTTCTATGTTAATCTTTCAAGCATTTAGATTAATGTTTATGTATTATTGTAGCCTTTGGGCAAAAACACAACAATCCCTTGCTTGATTATAGCCATTAGTATGTTAATCTTTGTTTGTAATGACACTTGGAAGTATTTTCTATGTTAATCTTTGATGATTAGTTTGCAACCTTGTTATTGATATTGATTTCTTGATTATAAGTAATTTTGTTGGATGATTGGTATTTGGTTAGTTAAGATAGTTGAAAAATGAAGCTTAATTAATCTTGTATTAGTAAACTTTAAACTTGGTTAACTAGTTTAGCTTGGTTAAAATGTGTGCACCATGATACTAGAAATGGTTAGTGGTTTAATAAAATGTAATTATTGTTAATCAAGAAAGCTTGCCATCACGTAAGGACCTTAACGGGTTAAATGGTGTCGTTATAAATTCTTGCCATGATTTGTTAGCTTAGTTAGTAGTTTAGGCCAAAATTGCTATCTTGGTGAATTTATGTGCAAGATTTGTAAAATGAACTCGGTTGTGGTTTAATCTAGTTTATGCTTGTCTCGGTGGTTGCATTGTGTTTATCGGTGTCTCTTTCCTTGTTTAAGTGAGGTTAGAAAACTCCTAACGGATGACTAACTTATTTTTAAGAGATTTTCATAGACATTTATCAATTGCGCGTTAAAGAACAATTTTAGGTGGTTAAAGTGTGTTTATCGTTTTAACATTCCGAATGATTGTCATGTTAGGATTCCCGAAACGGATACTAATTGTCTCAAGATTGGAGAATTGATCAAATGCTTCTAGTGCCAATTCCGACTTAGTTGACATGCTTTGGTTGTGTATTAAGCAATGCTATTTATCTATTTTCATATTTGAAATCTATTATGTTTTTATAAGTAGTTGTTTATGCTTACTTTAGTTTATAAAAAAATCAAACAACTTATGTTTTTACCGGTAGTTTAGTGACAGAGGTCTAGTATTATTCCTCCGCCCATTTCCTTGGATCGATACTTGGTTCTTACCGATACTTTACTACATATATGACGGGGTACACTTGCCTCTTTCGTGTGTGTTTTGATGTTAAAGTAATAATCACTTTTATAAATTTAAAACCGAATCGTGTGTAATTTCATTGCAATATTATGTATATATACGCACACGTCAAGTTTTTGGCGCCGTTGCCGGGGAATTGGCGAGCTTTAGGAACGACCCAAGTCATTGTCTTATCGGTGTATATACTTGTTAATATTTGTGAATACTTTCTTGATTATTTGTTTGTTTATTTATTTGTTAATATTTCTTGCTTTTAATTCGATTTATTCGTTTTCGTGATTCTTTTGTACACTTGTAAATTTTTGTTCCATTTATTTATTTAATCCGGATTTATTATTTATTAATTCTTTGAGTTTTCGGATCCTAAAAATCATTTTTATACTAGCCGATTCAATTTTTTTTATTGTGTTGATTTTTATAAAATTTTGGGCCCATTTTCGGATTTTTATAAAATTTTCAGCCCATTTTAAATAATATTCTGTTTCTTTTCAGCAAAAAAAAAAAAAAGAAGAAACAACATTATTATATTAATAAAATATTCATTGTGTCAATATTTCATTTGCAGGTTGATGTTCTCGACCCCCGCTCCAGAAGTTGTTGAACCGTCAGACAAACCCGAGCGTGATCTGAGGAGGCGTCTTCGTGCGAGATCTCGTGCGGTTGGGCTGCTGCTCGCAGCTGGTGAGCAGGAACAGGTGGTACCCGCTGAAGCCGAGGGCTCAGGGGACGGAGGAAACGCAATCATGGCAGACGACGAGCAACCTTTGAATGAATCAAATCAGCCTGGAGCGATAGGCCTGGAGCCGAGTATCCTTCAGCCTACTATAGATGCACCTACATTTGAAATTAGATCTAGTATTATTAACATGGTGCAGAATTCAGTACAGTTTGATGGGCGTGAGCATGAGGATCCCGGGAGACATATCGCTGCTTTTCTCGCTATTTGTTCGACATTTAGAATCACGGGTGTGTCGGAGGATGCAATTCGGTTGAGGTTGTTTCCTTTCTCGTTGCGTGACAAAGCTAGAGCTTGGCTTATGTCACTGCCAGCTGGGTCCATCAGGACCTGGAATGGGTTGGCGGAGCAGTTTATGAAAAAATATTTTCCACCCGAGAAAACAACCAAGCTACGGAACCGGATTGTTTCTTTTCACCAAGACGAGGGAGAGTCGTTGCACGCGGCCTGGGAGAGATTTAAAGATTTGTTGATTGATGTTCCACATCATGGCTTCTCCAAGAGACAGCTGGTCTTGACTTTCTATCAAGGTCTTAGTTACAACACACAGGAGCGATTAGACGTGAATGCAGGAGGCGATCTAGGAACGAAGACGCCGAATGAAGCGTATGATATCATTGAAAAAGCTGCATTGAAGTCTAGCTCGCGTCGCGAAGGAGATAGAGGCCGGGCAACATCATCATCAGCACCTCGAGCAGGAGTTCACGCGGTGGACGATTACACGGCCATTACTGCACAAATCTCGGCTCTTGCAACGAAATTCGATAAATCCCAGATGATCGCACAAGCTGGTTCAGGCTGCGACCAGTGCGGGGTTGCGCACGCGCCAGGTACGTGTGAGCAGGGTGTTATGTTTGCAGGACACGAGGAGGTGAACTACACGGGCAATCAAATCAGGCCCCAAAATAACCCCTATAGCAACACGTACAATCCAGGGTGGAAGAATCACCCAAACTTTGGGTGGAAATCTGGTTCTGGGAACCAAAACGCACACGGATATGCTCAACATGCTCCCATGCCACAACAATCTCAAGGTCAATCCTTTCAGCCACAGTATTATAATCAAGGCTCAGGAAGCAGCTCCCAGCCACACGCCTCTCAAAGCAACGCAAAGCTAGAGGAAATGATGGCACAACTGCTGAACAACTCCAACAATGCTAATCAAATTTCTGAGAAACGATATCAGCAGCATGAGGAGCGGTTCTTGGTCAACGAAGGAGAAATGCGGAGTCAAAAGGCTTCCATTCAGACCATCGAGAATCAAGTGGGCCAATTGGACAAAATGATGTCGGAGAGACCCCCAGGTGGTCTTCCGGGAAATACTGAGCAGAATCCGAAGGGGCGTGGTAATGGCCCGCACATGTAACAAGTGTGGGGACATGAGTCTTGCTATCGACTCGCCGACAAAAATTTAGCATGAGTCTACGCTACTGACTCGCGGATTAAAAATGTAGCAGGAGCGTCTTTGGCGCTATAAGGGTAAAATAGTCCACTTTTATGTTTTTGTAGTTTTAGCATAATTTAGATGTGTTTGGTAGTTTACGTTAGTTTGTACAATTTTTAGACGTACCGGGCGAAGGTTCCATGTTGCGATATTGATTAAACAGTTTGCGTGTTGAAAAAATGGCGAAAAACGGCCAAAACAGTTGCTGGAAATGGCTTCTGCAGAAAAAACTGATCTGCAGCTGTTGCACGACCGTGCCTTGAGTCGCACGACCGTGCGTTTGTGAGCTGGCTTGCACGTCGAGTCGCACCCTCGGTGCATCTCCGAGAACAGCGTGCTGGGTTTGAGCGATGTCGGTGACGCACGACCGTGCGATAGGTCGAACGACCATGCGTCAGGCTGAGGGTAGTTTTGTCATTTGGTAGTATAAATACCCTCATCTGCAGCCCCCTTTCACAATTCATGAAAACCCTAGTCGCACCAGCCGTTCCAGACCGTTTTTGCCTCAAATCGCACAGTTTCTTCGCACGTTTCACACACTTCTTCGCACGGTACGTTCCTTCTTGTAGATTTTCTGTTTCTTCACTTTCTAGGTTAGATTCATCTGATTCTTCAAGGCTTTTTAGGGTTCTCTTCATAAATACAAACGAAACCCTAACCCTTGTTTGAATCGTGCATATCGTGAACACCCGGTTGACTTTCCGATCCCTGTTGGCCCAAAACTTGTTGAAATTTTGCAAAAATCAGGCTATTCAAGTTCCGGGGTCGGATTCTGCAAAAACATGGTCGAACGGTCGTTCCTCGTATGGAACGGTCGTTCCTTGCCGGCTGTTCACGTTGGATTTCAGGTTGGTCCGGTGATGCACGGTAGTGCGATTGACTGCACGCCGTGCAGATGCGACAAATTCCAGCCATCCTTGCTTGTTCTCGGCGACGCACGACCGTGCGTCTCGTCGCATGTCCATGCGACAGGCCCAGATCAGAATGACAGTATCTTCATAAGTTGGTGTTCTGCTGTTTTTGATTGAAATTTTTCCTGTTCCCGCTTTTCTAACGACATTCCTCTTACAGATGGACCATCCTTTCTTGCAATTTAACCCCGATGATGAGTGAGAAGCTCTTTGTATTCCAAGACGTGACGCCTTATGGAGAAGGCGAGGGCAATTCGGCGTCCCGCGGAGGCTGGATTGGGAAGTCATGAGGGAGCTAAATCAGTATGATAGACTTGAAAACATGCTCACTATCCCACTTGCGCGCTTGGTATCTATCAACCGCCCCATCTATCGTGAACTAACGATAGAGTTCTTCTCTACATATGCCTACGAAAAACCAATTGCTCATAGAAGGCCAAAATTCCGCTACAAGGAGCGGATAACTTTCAGGTTGGGTGGACAATGGCACACTTGGTCAGTGGGTCGATTGGGTAGGAGGCTTGGAATTTATACAAGAGAAGACATGGATTCCTAATTCTTCACGGAGCAGTTTACCTTTCCAACTGATGAAGCACGGAACGCGTTTTGGGCTGAAAATGCAATTGGTGGCCCTTACGACCCGAGAATGTCTAAGGCTTCACGGTTGAAAGACCCTTTGGTTCGAGTGATGCATCATGTATTTAGCCACACCATTTGCGGCCGCATGGACAGTTTGGGGAACTGTCCAACACCGGATTTGATTTTTCTATACGCGCTGGTTGATGGAGTACATATCAACCTAGCCGCAAGGATGGCTGAATACTTTGTGAAGAGCTCAGGGAGGACGCCCAACAGTCAGATTCACGGCGGTCATTATGTGACCGAAATTGCTTACAATTTGGGCCTGATGACTGATGAGGTGCTTGAGAGTCTCACTCTGGTGACCGAAGGGGTATATGTTGATATTCGGTCACTGAAAGCAATCGGGTTGATTGTTGAGTTGGATCGGGGGGATAGATTGAGGGGTCTAAACAACGAGGTCTGGGACCCGTTGCCCCCAGCTGAGGAGGAACACGAGGATGAAGAGATGCATGATCAGGTGCATCAGGAGCAGCACGGACCACCGACACCACCACATGATCAGCCGCCACCCACACCACCACACCAGCACCAAGAGTGGCCCGAGGGCATTCCCTCTTACCCTGAGTTTTACCAGCAGTTCCAACAAATGCAGGTTAACCAGGAGCAGCAGTTCCAACAGATCCGGGCAAACCAGGAAAGCTTGCACCAGGGGGTGAGTGCTGGGTTCTCATACCTGTTCGGGGAGATGCATCATGCCTATCCCGACTACTTTCAGCATCCTCCGCAGTTCCCACCCTGGAACCCACCTGGTCATGGAGATGCGGGCCCGTCCTTCACAAGAGATGATGATGGTGATGACGATTAGGAGGCGGTGAAATCGATTGTTGGTGGTTTTTATTATTTCAGTACCTTATATTTCGGGTGTTCATTTTGATTGTTATTTCAAACACCCTCGGTTATGTACTATTTATTTTCAGACACTTTACTTTATGTCGTGTCTTTGTTTGGATTTTATTACTTAGATTTATGTACATTATGGTTTATTTGGATTTATTTTGTTTCTGTTATGTTTTGCTGTACCATATGACATACTTGCAGATCTTGGCTATCAAGTCTTTGACCGGAGTACACGACAGATACAGCTTGGAAGTCTCGTTTCATCAGAAATCATCTTGAGGGGAGTACTATTATCCTTTTTCTCTATATTTCGGGTTTCGCATTGGGGACAATGCGAAGTTCAAGTGTGGGGAGGGGGTTAACTTTGTTAACTTTGTTTGTCCTCTATAAAAAAAATCAAAATCAGAAAAATCATTCAAAAATATCTATTTTCTGTATTTATTTTAGTAAATAAACCGGTTAGTTGTGTTTTAGAAAGCTTCGGACTTGATAAAAACTCGACAAGCAAATTAATTTTGAAAAGAAAACCGGAAAGCGTGACAAACAAAGAAAGACTTGCATGATAGTTTTCACACTTTTCCCATTTCCTTCCGTTACGTGAGCATGTTTGAGCCTTGATATTGTTATATATTTGTTCATTTCGGATAGGAGTGAGCCGGATGTCATGTGTAATTTAGAACTTGTCACTAGTATGCTTGTTAAGACCATGAACTTGCGGAATTATGTAGAAGTGATAGAGGCACTTAGATTACCCATTTGTTGTTAACCTTGTTCCTTGTGTTGTGTTTCCCGTAAACCTTACATTACCCTTTAGGATTAACTATGTCGAGCCTTCCCGTTTACCTTTGTCTACCCAATATTATCGCCCACTTAGCCATATTTAGCCTTTTTATGTTTTAAACCTTTTAGTGTTGAAACTCGGTCAAAATAATCGTTTAACTAGCGCTTGTTATTGTTTATGTTTCATTGTATAAATCCATTAGTTTGATGCTTAAAAAAAACAGAAAATAAAACACCCTAAAATAGGGTGAAGTAGACAAAATTCGAGCAATTTTGATTGATAAAATGATGAAATCTTGTTTATGAGCTCGTTGTCGCGTAAGTAGCCTTTTAAGGCGTTTGTATGTATAGTTTTGTTGTATTGCGCTTGTTAAACGTAGCTACCGAGTTTTAACCATTTCGCCACTTTATATATCCATTTCCATACCCTTCGCCCAAGCCTAACGTTACAACCCGTAAAGACCTCTTGATTTACATTTTTTTTTCTTGTTAGTTGGTGGAGACGAGATCTTATGACAAGCTTATGATATTACACATTTCATTGACGAGGCATTGAGTGTTTGCACATACACATTTTAAGTATGTTTCATAAATAAAACCGAGTGTGTGTGAACATTGTGAGTTGTGTGAAGATTAACATGTTAAGTCAATTGAAAGTGAGTCACGGCTTTTTGGTTATCACCATATATTTGCATATACTTGTTTGGGTTTGATTCATTTGATGTTGTCTTTCGAAAAACCGGCTTACCGTTTGTAGTTATTTCAATAAAATAGTGTGTAAATTATCGTTCTTGTTTGATTCCTTCTTTTATTGCATTTTAGTTTAGCTTGCTTGAGGACAAGCAAGGTTCAAGTGTGGGGAGATTTGATATTCGCTAATTTACACATATTTTAGTCCCCCATTTTATCCCCATTTTATGCGTTTTCGGCTGTAAAACCATCATTCGGATACTTAATAATGTATACTTTTGTTTACAGGCCTAAAACAGCATACCAGACAAGATGATAGCGAAAACGAGGACTTTCCGGACAAAACGACGAAGCTGCGAACATTCTGTGAGAATTCTGACCTGGGCATGTGGAACGGTCGTGCGGTCTGAGGAACGACCGAGCATATCCGACATAACAAGACCAGCCCGGCAATGAACGACAGTGCAACCCGGCGTGCAAGCCAATCCCGGTGATGCACGGGCGTTCATATGATTGAACCCCGTGCGGATTCGATGATCAGCCAAAGCCCGGTAATGCACCACCAGTGCAGCAGTCCGTGCAACAAGAACCCGGAAAAGAACGGTCGTGCCTCAGAAAGAACGGTCGTGCGAGACCGAAGACCGGTCAAGATCTGTGACGTCATGCAGTATGCTGCACCATACCTCCAATAATTCATAAAGTGAACGGTCGTGCAACAGGACGCACGACCGTGCGAGATCAAAATTATATAAAAACTTGCAGAAACATTCTGCTCGTAACTCTAGACATTTTGGAAGCGATTCTGGTGATTTTCAGGCTCCGGAGGCTTCTGCTTTCACCCGGATTCAAGCCACATTGTGCCGATTAGCTTCGTTATCTTCCAGATTCTTAATCTTATGCTTGTTTATGGTTTGGTTTTCTAATCTTTCCATGATTTTGTTAATCTTTCAAGCATTTAGATTAATGTTTATGTATTATTGTAGCCTTTGGGAAAAAACACAACAATCCCTTGCTTGATTATAGCCATTAGTATGTTAATCTTTGTTTGTACTGACACTTGGAAGTATTTTCTATGTTAATCTTTGATGATTAGTTTGCAACCTTGTTATTGATATTGATTTCTTGATTATAAGTAATTTTGTTGGATGATTGGTATTTGGTTAGTTAAGATAGTTGAAAAATGAAGCTTAATTAATCTTGTATTAGTAAACTTTAAACTTGGTTAACTAGTTTAGCTTGGTTAAAATGTGTGCACCATGATACTAGAAATGGTTAGTGGTTTAATAAAATGTAATTATTGTTAATCAAGAAAGCTTGCCGTCACGTATGGACCTTAACGGGTTAAATGGTGTCGTTATATTTTTGCCATGATTTGTTAGCTTAGTTAGTAGTTTAGGCCAAAATTGCTATCTTGGTGAATTTATGTGCAAGATTTGTAAAATGAACTCGGTTGTGGTTTAATCTAGTTTATGCTTGTCTCGGTGGTTGCATTGTGTTTATCGGTGTCTCTTTCCTTGTTTAAGTGAGGTTAGAAAACTCCTAACGGATGACTAACTTATTTTTAAGAGATTTTCATAGACATTTATCAATTGCGCGTTAAAGAACAATTTTAGGTAGTTAAAGTGTGTTTATCGTTTTAACTTTCCGAATGATTGTCATGTTAGGATTCCCGAAAGGGATACTAATTGTCTCAAGATTTGAGAATTGATCAAATGCTTCTAGTGCCAATTCCGACTTAGTTGACATGCTTTGGTTGTGTATTAAGCAAGGCTATTTATCTATTTTCATATTTGAAATCTATTATGTTTTTATAAGTAGTTGTTTATGCTTACTTTAGTTTATAAAAAAATCAAACAACTTATGTTTTTACCGGTAGTTTAGTGACAAAGGTCTAGTATTATTCCTCCGCCCATTTCCTTGGATCGATACTTGGTTCTTACCGATACTTTACTACATATATGACGGGGTACACTTGCCTCTTTCGTGTGTGTTTTGATGTTAAAGTAATAATCACTTTTATAAATTTAAAACCGAATCGTGTGTAATTTCATTGCAATATTATGTATATATACGCACACGTCACTTTCCCAAGGCTAACACAATACACACGTTTGAAGATACTCGCATAACACCAACGAGTGATTTTGTCGAGATTAGGTGTGAAAACCAAGAACTCTCGATCAGATCTCTCACTCAGTGGATCATTCTTAGCACGAGGACCTTTCGTTGAGTAAGGAGTGATATCCACATCTCAACGGAAATCTTCATTTCTATCTAGTGGAACTCCCGAATTGATTCAGTTAGCACAACCACAGCTAGGAGCGAAGTTGTTAAGTTATGAAACCCGCATCTTAATGACCCGTTCCACTCCCTAAAATGGTTTTCAAAAGCTCTCACCAAAGTCTCGACTGTACCAACGACTCGAGCCGCGTAGTAACTGGAAGGACGAATGCCGTAGCAGCATCCCGGTGAGGGCATAGTCTATTATGCCAAAGCGTGAGCTCGAACTTGTTGGGAGTAGTTGAACCACTTCTAACACCCAAGGCACTCTATCTATTTTCTAGCCTGCAATCGCCGATTTTACGCAATTTATTTCGTTTATGTGTTTGCAATTGAAAACTTTACGCTTTATCTATTTCTCGATTTACCTATTTTCACTTCTCCGCTTTACGAATGCACAACTCGCACAACCATCGCAATCTAAAACAAGAGCCGAATGTTCACAACAAAACTAAAGTCTAACAACTCTCCTTCTTATACGCGTCCTCACGTTATCTATACAAGTATATAAGTATACACGTATCTAATGTACGATGTACGGTCGCATACGCTTATGTGAATACGTGAAAATCTAGGAATTTCGTGTCACCTATGTGGCTCCTATGTGAATACGTATTATTATATCAACTATGACAAGTTTTAGCGCACTCAATCGCATCACAATCCTCAAAATTATTATGATCGAATCTCACTCCAAATCTCTCTCTTTGTCTAGATGTCGTCGAACGCTTCCAGCTCGCGACGTCAAGCCCGAAGAAACGCCGATAAGAGGATCGCCTCACTCGCGGACAAGGAAATGGCCAAGGTTATTCCTTAATTCGTCTCGCAGATCCCATCCCTCAATGACTCTCAAACATCAGAAGACTCTAAGACCAACACGCCAAAGTCTACATTCTCCTACAAACAATTCAAAGCTTGTGACCCGATGGTCTACACAGGCGAAAGAGATGAATCTCAGCTATTTCAGTGGTTTGATGCCATCAAGGTTACTCTTTGTCAAAGTAGGTGCCCCGGGCATTTTCGTGCCACGTGCGCTACAGGAATATTTCAATCAAGAACCCTCAACTGGTGGACAACCGAACATAACAAACGTGGGAACGAGGCAGCCTACGAGCTCTCCTGGAACGAGCTAAAGAAGCTCATGAAGGAAGAGTACTGCCCTCCCCATGAAGTCCAGAAGCTAGAAAATGAATTTTGGAAAATCAAGCAAGTTGAAGGTGACAACGCCGTCCTCACAGTAAGGTTCAAACAGCTTAGCATTATCTGCCCAAGCCAAGTTCACACTCCCAAAAAGGCTATCAAGAAGTACATCCGTGCTTTTCCTGAGTGTGTGGGCGATTTTGTCGAAGCTGCAAAACCTGCTACCATCGAAGAAACCTATCTTTTGGCCGCAGAAATCAATGACAAGCGAGTCTTGGCTGGATTCTTCTCCAAGGGTCCCACCAAGAAGGCTAACCAAGCAATCATCATCGAATCCACCGACGATTCCGATGACGAATCCTCAGATGAATCCTCCGACGACGACACGCCGCTACAAGACACCGCCAAAACCAACCGCAAGCGAAAGAGATCGAGCCTGAACTATTCAGCAACTGCACCGCCTAAACCCGAACCTCTTCGAGCAGTTCCACTTTTACCAAAGCACGCCTACACTGGATGTAACGCCCTGCATTTTTATACTTTCTATTTTTGGAAACCCTTGCTTGAACTTCTATTTTTGGAAACCTTGTAACCTTGTAATCGTTCCTTCATGGTAATCGTTGTAATATCCGAGACCTGGATCATAAATAAAACTCGTATTTTTTAAATTCATGATGTACTTACTTTATACACGCTCATACATTCAATTTCGTGAAACAATTGATACATATTCAGAATTCTTGGAAATTATGTGCCAACCTTGCAAATATGTGAAACTTATGCATAATACGTCTTTTGATCGAATACAAAACTTGAATACGACATTTATATGCTTATTCATACTTGTATTATGTTCATGATACATGATTAATCCTTACAATATGCTTTAATTACATAACGCACCCTTGAAATACATTAAAACCCTCAAAATAAACTACAGGGGGCTGTTTTGCCAAAAATCAAACTTAAAATCCGGAACCTGGACCCGTAGCATCGCGCGACGGATATGGATGGATACTCTCGCATGTGGCGACGCCCCTTATCTGACAGAATGTTGTTTCAGCTTTGATTATTGGCCAATTTTGTGTTTGTTAAGTGTGTTTCTTGCACTTAATGCCCAACTAACCTCACCTAATCACCTCCTATAAAACCCAACTCTTCTCCACACTTCATACACTTTACAAACTCACAAATTCACTCTCAAAACACCTCTCAATCTGCTGGAAATGAAGAACTTGGACAGATTCGTATCAAGTTGCTAAAACAAGCATATCTCACTCATTTCTTGTCCGTTTTCATCGATTCTTCTTCTCACTTGCTTGGATTGACCTAAGGAACATTTCCATAGGTTTTACCTGGAAAACCAAGGCCTGGAATGTCCCCGAAAAGGCTCCAAAGTGGCCTGATGTTTCTGTTTTAAATCAAACTTTGTTAAAACTTGTTCAAACTTGAGTCTAACTCATCTCAAACCTATGTCCTTATGCTTATAACCACTTCTATGGTTAGTTAGGCTTAAAAACAAGGTTGAGACATTCAAAATCAGAGGATTAATCCTCACAAACTTTCTGTTTTGTTCAAGGGTTTAACCCACAAGTGATGTTCAAGTTCAAGACTTGATGTAAGTGTGATTTAGGATTAACTTGGGTTGTCCTACATAAAATCCACACAGTGCTTGATGATTTCTTATAGATTAGTGTTTAGTATTCTTGTATTACTTGTAGTTCATGACCCTCTGTCACACCCTAACCGATGGCGGAATCATTGGGGCGCGGCACTGAGCGAAACAGATTGTCCAGAAGTTTCCATAACAACTATAATTACCAATTATTTAAAGCAACATTTCCCATACCATGTCATAAAAGATATCATAATTATTACAGACAAGATCTAGTCAAATTGTTCTATTCCGACAACTCAGATTTCAAAATACAGACAATTGTTTATTTGTTTCTAGACCTTTCTTAGCCTCGATTTCACAGCAAGCCAAGCATATAAACATCCTAAACACCTGTCACATACGTTAAAGTAAAAGTCAATACACATAGTGTAAAGTTGAGCATACAAGTTTAATAGATATAATAGAGTTCGAAATCGTTACGCATAACCAGCACGTACACAGTGTAAAATGAGGCATGTTAGTTATCAACATGAACCTATCGATACCAATGACTGCGGGTTGACTGCCCAAGGCAGTTCGTAATACACACTCACCACTGTGAGCCATGTAACAAATTGTCCTCAACAACCCCTGAGTAAACATGTGCTGAGTCCAAACAAATAGTACTATCATTGCTAAGACAGGTAGACAGCATTCCATGTGTAAACATAACAAACAAGCATTCATTAAGTCACGTATAACATGCGGTAACGGTTAGCGTTAAAGTATTGCGTAGTGTGTTCGATGTGATTTAATATAAGTAACGTATGTAACACCCAAAAGTGCGTAAAGCAAAAAGGGTTCGAGTATACTCACAGCGATTGATGGATTGAAGGGAGCGCTAGAGAGAAAGGTTAGCCTGATCAGAACGATTGCACAACGATAAGCGACGCATAAATCGAAGCAAAGTGTCAGTGGGTCGGACATCAATCTGATCGGATGGCAATCCGATCGGGTAGCCGGTCGATCGGGTGACAATCCGCTCGGATGGTCATCCGATCGGGTGACCTTTCGAGTGGATTGTTACTTCGTTTGGGAAAGATGTATTTGTATATGATGACTTGTCTTTTGAAGTTTTCGTTGTAGCATTTTAAAATGGAGAAGTATCTCTACTTTTCAGGTCGGTCGATCGGACGGCAGTCCGATCGGACAGCAATCCGATTAGCGAGGCTTCTCAGATTTGAGAACAAATTCACAGCAGGACGGTCACTCAATCGGATGGCTATCCGATCGGGTGGCAATCCATTCGGAGTGAACATGTTTGAAAATCATTAAGTGTTGAAGTCAGAACATCTCATGGTCGAGTGGTAATCCGATCGGGTGGTAATCCGATCGGACAATATTCCGTTCAATGTTCAACCTCAAAAGTTTGAAAACAAAAGTTGAGTGTGGGGCCAAGGTGTAAGCAGATCGGGTGGCAACCCGATCGGGCGACAATCCGATCGGACAGCAGTCCGATCGGGCGGCACTCCGTCCTGGTCGGCCTGATCGTCTTACACTTGGTTGTTTTCGATGGTTTGTAGTTTTATCAAGACGGTGTGACAACGTGCTAATCAACAGAACCCAATCTTGACACAAGTGACCCGATCGAACAGGAATCACCCAAGTTCAACCAGTTAACCGGTTCAAGACGGTTGTTCTTGGTTAACCCGAAATCGGTTGTCTCGTTGGTAGAACTCAGATCTTGAACCAACACATCACCAAGAAGGAGTAGAAGGTTAGAACAAGTTCTGATCCTATCGGTTTGAGTGCATTGAGTGTAAAAGAGTTGAAAGAAAGTTAGAAACCATCTTTCAATCCTTTTTCACCATGAATATGTTTAGATCTATGCAAGATCTTTGTTTATTTGTGTGGAAATCGTTCAGATCTAAGTTGTTCTTGGTGGATTGAAGTCAAAACACGACGTTCATAAGAACACCATGATGACATCATCCTAGAACACCTCAAATCTAGTGATTTCACGGTTAAAAGTTAAGATTCAAAAGATAGAAAGGTGTAGGAGTGCGTGTAGATCAAGAAAGTACAAGATTTAGATGGAAAACTTACAAGAATCGCGAGAAATCTAAAGAAAAGTGGGCAAGAAGCGTTGGTCGGACGAGAGAGTGCAAAAGGCGCAGTTATGATGTTGACAGGGGGTATTTATAGGGTTTCCATAAATGGAAAGGGGAGGGGAGGGCTGGTCGATCGGGTGGTAACCCGATCGGGTGACTGCTCGATTGAGTGGCACCTCGATCGGGTGGCAGCCCGATCGGGTGGCAGCTCGATTGGCTGGCCACTCGATTGGAGGGTACGGCGTGATGAGTTTTGCGATTCCGATTCACGTGTCGAGCGCTGCGATGCGATAGAGTTTACTATTCAAGTTACTTTTAATCCCAACTACTATATCAACATACAATCATCCTTAACTAACTTGCGTTTAGCGTTTGCGATTTGATTGCGATTGCGTTTCGATTAATCACCACATCAAAACATAAATAAACATGCACAAGTAACACATAAGGCACACACACACGTAAAACAATATCCAGAACGCGTAATTCGAGTTGCGAGAGCGATTGCGATAGCGATAAAGCGATAAAACATGCGATAAATATCAATTAAACCTCGATTATTAATAAGTATTCCACATAATACAACTAACGTAAAGCATAAATAGACTAACTACAAGTCAAAGAAGTCAAAACAGGAATTGAGCAAGGCGTGACAGATCGCAATTAGCAATCTTGTCTCCCTTTGACTTCAATCTTGACTTTGACTTTGACTTTCGAAACACGGGGTGTTACAGCGCTATCCGATTGGGTGGCAATCCGTTCGGAGTGAACATGTTTGAAAATCATTAAGTGTTGAAGTCAGAACATCTCATGGTCGAGCGGTAATCTGATCGGGTGGTAATCCGATCGGACAGCATTCCGTTCAATGTTCAACCTCAAAAGTTTGAAAACAAAAGTTGAGTGTGGGGCCAAGGTGTAAGCCGATCGGGTGGCAACCCGATCGGGTGACAATCTGATCGGACTTCTCCGTCCTGGTCGGCCTGATCGTCTTACACTTGGTTGTTTTCGATGGTTTGTAGTTTTATAGAGAAGGTGTGACAACGTGCTAATCAACAGAACCCAATCTTGACACAAGTGACCCGATCGAACAGGAATCACCCATGTTCAACCAGTTAACCGGTTCAAGACGGTTGTTCTTGCTTAACCCGAAATCGGTTGTCTCGTTGGTAGAACTCAGATCTTGACCAACACATCACGAAGAAGGAATAGAAGGTTAGAACAAGGTCTGATCCTATCGGTTTGAGTGCATTGAGTGTAAAAGAGTTGAAAGAAAGTTAGAAACCATCTTTCAATCCTTTTTCACCATGAATATGTTTAGATCTATGCAAGATCTTTGTTTATTTGTGTGGAAATCGTTCAGATCTAAATTGTTCTTGGTGGATTGAAGTCAAAACATGAAGTTCATAAGAAAACCATGATGACATCATCCTAGAACACCTCAAATCTAGTGATTTCACGGTTAAAAGTTAAGATTCAAAAGATAGAAAGGTGTAGGAGTGCGTGTAGATCAAGAAAGTACCAGATTTAGATGGAAAACTTACAAGAATCGCGAGAAATCTGAAGAAAAGTGGGCAAGAAGCGCTGGTCGGACGAGAGAGTGCAAAAGGTGCAGTTATGATGTTGACAGGGGGTATTTATAGGGCTTCCATAAATGGAAAGGGGAGGAGAGGGCTGGTCGATCGGGTGGTAACCTGATCGGGTGACTGCTCGATCGAGTGGCACCTCGATCGGGTGGCAGCCCGATCGGGTGGCAGCTCGATAGGCTGGCCACTCGATTGGAGGGCACGGCGCGATGAGTTTTGCGATTCCGATTCACGTGTCGTGCGCTGCGATGCGATAGAGTTTCCTATTCAAATTACTTTTAATCCCAACTACTATATCAACATACAATCATCCTTAACTAACTTGCGTTTAGCGTTTGCGATTTGATTGCGATTGCGATTGCATTTCGATTAATCACCACATCATAACATAAATAAACATGCACAAGTAAAACATAAGGCACACACACACGTAAACAATATCCAGAACGCGTAATTCGAGTTACGAGTGCGATTGCGATAGCGATAAAGCGATAAAACATGCGATAAATATCAATTAAACCTCGATTATTAATAAGTATTCCACATAATACAACTATCATAAAGCATAAATAGACTAACTACAAGTCAAAGAATTCAAAACAGGAATTGAGCAAGGAGTGACAGATCGCAATTAGCAATCTTGTCTCCGTTTGACTTCAATCTTGACTTTGACTTTGACTTTCGAAACACGGGGTGTTACAGCGTTATCTGATCGGGTGGCAATCTGTTCGGAGTGAACATGTTTGAAAATCATTAAGTGTTGAAGTCATAACATCTCATGGTCGAGTGGTAATCCGATCAGGTGGTAATCCGATCGGACAGCATTCCGTTCAATGTTCAACCTCAAAAGTTTGAAAACAAAAGCTGAGTGTGGGGCCAAGGTGTAATCCGATCGGGTGGCAACCCGATCAGGTGACAATCCGATCGGACAGCAGTCCGATCGGGCGGAACTCCGTCCTGGTCGGCCTGATCGTCTTACACTTGGTTGTTTTCGATGGTTTGTAGTTTTATCGAGACGGTGTGACAACATGCTAATCAACAGAACCCAATCTTGACACAAGTGACCCGATCGAACAGGAATCACCCAAGTACAACCAGTTAACCGGTTCAAGACGGTTGTTCTTGCTTAACCCGAAATCGGTTGTCTCTTTGGTAGAACTCAGATCTTGAACCAACACATCACCAAGAAGGAGTAGAAGGTTAAAACAAGGTCTGATCCTATCGGTTTGAGTGCATTGAGTGTAAAAGAGTTGAAAGAAAGTTAGAAACCATCTTTCAATCCTTTTTCACCATGAATATGTTTAGATCTATGCAAGATCATTGTTTATTTGTGTGGAAATCATTCAGATCTAAGTTGTTCTTGGTGGATTGAAGTCAAAACATGAAGTTCATAAGAACACCATGATGACATCATCCTAGAACACCTCAAATTTAGTGATTTCACGATTAAAAGTTAAGATTCAAAAGATAGAAAGGTGTAGGAGTGCGTGTAGATCAAGAAAGTACAAGATTTAGATGGAAAACTTACAAGAATCGTGAGAAATCTGAAGAATAGTGGGCAAGAAGCTTTGGTCGGACGAGAGAGTGCAAAAGGTGCAGTTATGATGTTGACAGGGGGTATTTATAGGGTTTCCATAAATGGAAAGGGGAGGAGAGGGCTGGTCGATCGGGTGGTAACCCTATCGGGTGACTGCTCGATCGAGTGGCACCTCGATCAGGTGGCAGCCCAATCGGGTGGCAGCTCGATCGGCTGGCCACTCGATTGGAGGGCACGGCGCGATGAGTTTTGCGATTCCGATTCACGCGTCGAGCTCTGCGATGCGATAGAGTTTCCTATTCAAATTACTTTTAATCCCAACTACTATATCAACATACAATCATCCTTAACTAACTTGCGTTTAGCGTTTGCGATTATGTTTCGATTAATCACCACATCATCACATAAATAAACATGCACAAGTAACACATAAGGCACACACACACGTAAAACAATATCCAGAATGCGTAATTCGAGTTGCGAGTGCGATTGCGATAGCGATAAAGCGATAAAACATGCGATAAATATCAATTAAACCTCAATTATTAATAAGTATTCCACATAATACAACTAACGTAAAGCATAAATAGACTAACTACAAGTCAAAGAAGTCAAAACAGGAATTGTGCAAGGAGTGACAGATCGCAATTAGCAATCTTGTCTCCCTTTGACTTCAATCTTGACTTTGACTTTGACTTTCGAAACACGGGGTGTTACAGCCTCCCCTAGTTAAGGGAATTTCGTCCCGAAATTAGACCGAAGCCGTAACAAACAATTGCGGATACTTTGCCTTCATGTCGCTTTCGAGTTCCCAAGTGAACTTTGCGCCTCGTTTGCCTTCCCATCGGACTTTCACAATAGGAATGCGCGAGCGTCTGAGCTGCTTGGTTTGGCGATCCATGATTTCGACAGGCTTCTCCACGAATTGTAGTGTTTCGTTTACTTGGAGATCATCAAGGGGTACAATTAAATCATGCTCAGCCAGGCACTTTCGATGGTTCGAAACGTGGAAAGTCGGGTGAACGTTGCTAAGTTCCTCCGGTAGTTCGAGTCTGTAGGCGACTTTTCCGATCCTTTCCAGAATCTTAAAAGGTCCAACATATCGAGGCGCTAGTTTCCCATTCTTGCCGAATCTGAACACACCCTTCCAAGGTGATACCTTTAGGAGTACGTAGTCGCCAACGTCAAATTCAAGGGGCTTGTCGTCTATCGGCGTAAATTTTCTGTCGACTCCGAGCTTTCAGCAGATTGTCTCGAATTTGAAGGACTTTGTCAGTCGTTTCTTGCAATAGCTCAGGACCGGTTAATTGTGAGTGCCCGATCTCGTGCCATACAATAGGTGATCGACATTTTCTTCCGTATAAAGCCTCAAACGGTGCCATTTGAATGCTGGAATGATAACTGTTATTATACGAGAATTCGACTAACGGCAGGCAAGCATCCCAATTACCACCAAAATCTATGACACACGAATGGAGCATGTCTTCAAGGGTACGAATCGTTCTCTCAGTCTGACCGTCGGTTTAAGGGTGGAATGCGGTACTTAGATTAAGCGTAGTACCGAGAGCCGCTTGAAACGTTTCCCACAGACGCGAGGTAAACCGAGCATCACGGTCAGAGATGATGTCGCGAGGCATCCCATGTCGACAAATGATCTCATCGGTGTAGATTCGGGCTAATCTTTCTACCTTGTAGTCTTCCCGTATTGGCAAAAAGTGAGCCGATTTGGTCAACCGGTCAACAACAACCCAGATGCTGTCGTGACTTGATGGCGTGCGCTGAAGTTTCGTTATGAAGTCCATAGCTATACTCTCCCACTTCCACATAGGGATCGGGGGTTGTTCGAGTAAGCCAGAGGGTCTTTGGTGTTCAGCCTTGACTTTCGAGCAAGTCAGGCACTTCCAAACGTAGAGAGCGATATCCCTCTTCATGCCCGGCCACCAGTACTTGTAGCGAAGGTCCTGGTACATTTTGTCGACACCGGGATGAATAGAGTACCGAGATTTATGGGCTTCGTCCATCAATATCTGTCGTAAATTGGTCCGCTTAGGGATCCAAATTCGGTCCAGAAAGTGGAATATCCCATTCGACTTATTCACAAGCTGGGCTCCATCGTGGTAGATTCTTTCCTTCTTCAGAGTGCGCTCATTAAAACAGGCATGCTGGGCTTCACAGATGAGGGTTTTGAGATCGTATTGGACTTGGATATTTCAAATGCTGAGCAGATAGCTCCGTCTGCTGAGGGCGTCGGCAATGACATTTGCTTTGCCTGGGTGATAACAGATCTCACAGTCGTAATCGTTGAGAAGTTCTACCCATCGGCGTTGACGCATATTAAGTTCCTTCTGGTCAAAGATATGTTGTAGGCTCCTATGATCGGTGAAGATCGTACACTTGGTACCATACATGTAGTGTCGCCAAATCTTTAACGCAAAAACAACGGCGCCTAGCTCGAGATCATGGGTTGCATGAGGACCTTGTCCCGTTGCATGAGGACACAACCAAGACCGAGGTTCGAGGCATCACAATAGACAATAAAGTCGTCGTTTCCATCGGGTAAAGTGAGAACGGGAGGATTGCAAAGCATGTGCTTGAGGGTTTGGAAAGCAGACTCTTGTTCAGTTCCCCAAACAAAAGGCTTGTCTTTATGTGTGAGAGCGGTAAGCGGCACAACAATTTTTGAGAACCCTTCGATAAATCGACGATAATAGCCAGCTAGTCCGAGGAAAGAAGGGACTTCAGACGAGTTCTTAGGTGTAATCCAACTCTTAACTGCTTCAATCTTCGCAGGATCGACGTGAATACCTTGACTATTGACAATGTGACCGAGGAATTGAACCTCGTCCAGCCAGAATTCGCACTTGGAGAACTTGGCATAGAGTCAATTTCCCTGGAGTAGCTCGAGAACCAAATGTAGATGTTGCACGTGTTCGACTTTTGACTTGGAATAGATCAAAACATCATCGATGAACATGATGACGAAGCGGTCGAGATAAGGTTTACACACGCGATTCATCAGATCCATGAAAACCGCGGGTGCGTTGGTTAAACCAAAAGGCATAACAACGAACTCATAGTGCCCGTATCGGGTGCGAAAAGCGGTATTGGGTATATCTTCCTCTTGAATGCGTAACTGGTGATAGCCTGAGCGTAGATCGATCTTGGAAAAAACATGTAGCACCTTGTAGCTGATTAAACAAATCGTCAATTCGAGGTAGGGGATAGCGATTCTTGATTGTCAACTTATTCAATTCCCGATAGTCGATGCACATCCGAAAAGACCCATCCTTCTTTTTGACGAAAAGGACTGGTGCGCCCCATGGAGAGGTGCTCGGGCGAATGAAGACTTTATCAAGTAGTTCCTGGATCTGACTCGCGAGTTCACGCATTTCGGACAAAGCGAGTCGGTAAGGAGCTCTAGCAATAGGGTTTGCTCCAGGAAGGAGGTCGATACGAAAGTCGATATCACGACTTGGCGGTAAACCAGGAAGATCCTCAGGAAATACATTAGGAAATTCACGAACCACAGGAACATCTTTCACTTCTGTCTTTCCTTTCTTTTCCTTCTCCGCTACTACAATCTTAGCCAAGAAAGCTCTGTATTCCTTGCGGAGATACTTGCTAGCTTGGACACACGACATGAGCTTGAGACCTTTCGAAGCAGTTTCACCGTAAACACACAATACATCACCATTAGCGAGCGCAAATCGAATCATCTTATCAAAGCACACAACTTCAGCATGGTTTTCATGAAGAAAGTCCATGCCTACTATGATGTCAAAACTTCCGAGCTGCATCGGGATGAGATCAATTGGGAAGATGTGATTGTTGAGCTCAAGAGTATAATCACGGAGAACAGAATTGATGGCGACGGTTCTTCCGGTGGCGACTTCGACATCGAACGTCTAGGGTAGATGGGAGCGCTTACGATTAAGGAGCTTCTCCAATTCGAACGACACAAAACAGTTATCGGCTCCAGTATCAAACAAACACGAAGCATAAATACCATTCACAAGGAACGTACCATTAACCACATTGTTGTCAGCCTGGGCTTGGCGCGCATTGATGTTGAAGGTTCTGGCGCGAGCGGCTTGTTGCTGTTGCTGTTGAGGCTGTTGTTGTTGCTGCTGCTGAGGCTGCTTCAGCTGGGGCTCTTGTTTCACAACCCTGTTCGGGCACATGTTCACGAAGTGGTTGGGGTCACCACACGCGAAGCAGACTCTGACGTTGACCGCGGGTGCCTGAGCCGCTTGTTGGCCTTGAGGAGCTGGAAGCAGAGCTTGATGGGCAGTGGCTTGAGCTGGTGCTTGGCGGGGACCAGTACGGCAGTTAGCAGTGAAGTGGCCGTACATATTGCAGTGTACGCAAAATTGGCAGGCGATACCCACCGGGTGATGATAAGTACATGTTGGGCAGGCAGGGTGGGGGCCTGTGTATGCACGCTTAGCAGGCGGTGCATAGGTGATTGGTGCTGGGGTTGCTGCTGACCCGGTACAGCTTGGAGTGAAGCAGCAGTGGTTGTGACATCACAGTTCTTGTTGCTGGAGCTGCTGTTGTTGTTCTTCCTCTTGCGAAGAGAGGACTTGGATGATTAAGATACGGTGGCTGTGTCGGCGGTTGGTGCGGCGGTAGCTTGGTGCAGGTTCTTTGAAGTTTTATCCTAAAAACCAGCTTTTACTCGCTTGTCATTGATTTCAGCGGCAAGCAAGTAAGTGTCTTCGATCGTTGCTGGCTTTGAAGCATGCACAAAATCGACAACACAATCCGGCAGAGCGCGGATGTATTTCTTGATCGTCATGTCAGTAGTCTTCACTTGATCGGAGCAGATGATACTGAGCTGCTTGAAGCGAGCAGTCAGGCAGCGTTGTCACCATCTTTCTGCTTCAGATGCCAAAATTCATCCTCCAGCTTTTGGCGCTCATGGGGAGGGCAGAACTCTTCGAGCATAACGTTCTTCAACTCATCCCATGACAGACCATAGGTTGCATCGTTTCCGCGCTTGTTCCTCTCGGCCATCCACCAGTCTAGTGCGCGGGACTGGAAAACGCCGGTAGCATTCAGTGTGCGAAGATTGTCAGGACATCCGCTCTATCGCAGGGTGACTTTGATTGAGTCGAACCATTAAAACAAGTCCGTGGGGCCATCTTCGCCAGTGAACTCTTTCGGTCCGCATGCCTTGAACTGTTTGAAGCTGAAAGCAGCTTTGGGTGTAGCTTTAGGAGCTTCGGTCCTGGATTCTTCAGACGATTTGCTCACATTCTTGTACAGTTCACTCACGATCTAAGGAACTACATTTGCCACTTGCTTAGCGACGAGAGCAGCAAGGCGTTTGTCCCTCTGTTCTTGACGAGTAACTCGTGGGTGACAGGGTCCAGATGAAGGTCCAGATGACGACATTGTCTGCAATAGACATCACCATAGGGCTCAAACTCAATAAAATCAAATCTCACCTCACACGCCTAATACTACTAAAGCTCAGGAACACGTATAATTACGTAACCACATAGGCACATAATCACAGATTCACATAAGCACAGAAGCACATAAGCACATAAGGCACAGAATCACAGAAGCACATAAGCATGTAATCACAAGATGCAGTCAGAATACAGAAACCTATCATTCAATGTCCGCGAGCGTTCGAAAATAGCGATCGCGAATATCATAGTGATTAGTATAGGTTAAGCGAATAGTATAGCAAGCAACATTGCGCAAAGTCGTTCCTCATGTAGTAGCGATCTGTTAGCGGTTTGAGGTAAGTGATCAGTGCGAGTCGTGTGTGTCAATTAAGAATAGCGAAACTCGAATAAATCATCAAAAATTAAAACATATAAACAGGCAAATACACACATAAACACATAAAATCGGCGAGTATCAGAGTCAGCAGTTTGCGGGCTCAGAATCGAAACACATAAAAATTGAGAATAGATTGTCTGCGGCTGTTTAGACATCGACTAACCAAGGTGGTTAGACTATTCACAAGGACTTTTTGTACACACTTTGACCTTCAGGACTGTGCTCTCGCCTCGAATTTGGGCGATCGGCACGCATCCTTCCAGTCATATCGTGACTTCAAGTCGTTGGAGTCCGTCGAGACTTTGGTGAGAGTTTTGTAAAACCAAGTAGAGGTCGGAACAAGTCGTCAAGGTTCGGGTTTCACCCCTGACTTAACAACTTCGTTCCTGTTTTGATAAAATAAAGGAGAATTATGCGTCAAAGTATGGATTTCACTCCTGATTCAACGCAAATTCTCGTGTTTATAGATAAAATGCGGGTCGAACAAGCAATTTAGTCGAGAGTTTACGGTGTTCACACCTAATCTCGGCCTAATCGCTCGTTCATTTTTTTGAAAACTAAAGTGCAGTGATAGTGTAGTATAAGCGAGAATAGCGAGAAATAGCAGTAAGCTCGTGCATGATCCCTACATGATACGTACAAGTCGGTCTGTTGGTTCCTAACTATAGACTAGGTCATTTCTAAGACATCGACCCGGACTAGGTCGAGTCTTGCCTAATTCCCTATAGTTATGGCTCTGATACCAATCTGTCACACCCCAACCGATGGCGGAATCATCGGGGCGCAGCACTGAGCGAAATAGATTGTCCAGAAGTTTCCATAACAACTATAATTACCAATTATTTAAAGCAACATGTCCCATACCATGTCATAAAAGATATCATAATTATTACAGACAAGATCTAGTCAAATTGTTCTGTTCCGACAACTCAGATTTCAAAATACAGACAATTGTTTATTTGTTTCTAGACCTTTCCTAGCCTCGATTTCACAGCAGGCCAACCATATAAACATCCTAAACACATGTCACATACGTTAAAGTAAAAGTCAATACACATAGTGTAAAGGTGAGCATACAAGTTTAATAGATATAATAGAGTTCGAAATCGTTACGCATAACCAGCACGTACACAGTGTAAAATGAGGCATGTTAGTTATCGATATGAACCTATCGATACCAATGACTGCGGGTTGACTGCCCAAGGCAGTTCGTAATACATACTCACCACTGTGAGCCATGTAACAAATTATCCTTAACAACCCCTGAGTAAACAAGTGCTGAGTCCAAACAAATAGTACTATCATTGCTAAGGCAGGTAGACAGCATTCCATGTGTAAACATAACAAACAAGCATTCATTAAGTCACGTATAACATGCGGTAACGGTTAGCGTTAAAGTATTGCGTAGTGTGTTCGATGTGATTTAATATAAGTAACGTATGTGATAGGTGCTTAGGATGTTTATATGCTTGGCTTGCTGTGAAATCGAGGCTAGGAAAGGTCTAGAAACAAATAAACAATTGTCTGTATTTGAAATCTGAGTTGTCGGAACAGAACAATTTGACTAGATCTTGTCTGTAATAATTATGTTATCTTTTAAGACATGGTATGGGACATGTTGCTTTAAATAATTGGTAATTATAGTTGTTATGGAAACTTCTGGACAATCTGTTTCGCTCAGTGCCGCGTCCCGATGATTCCGCCATCGGTTGGGGTGTGACACCCTCCTTGTATGTTCAAAACATCAAGTGTAGTGGTGAACACTTAGAGCTGCCTAAATGGAAGACTTTTCTTCCTACCTCCTACATGATTTCTATGACACTTAAAGAGGTACCTAAATGGAGGATTCATCCTCCTACCTCATGCTTGAAATATTGAACTATTGGACTTGTTAAAGTATAATACATAATTTATATAATACTTACATATACTATCCAACATTCGAACCTTTGATGGTGAAATTGTGTTCATTCGTCAAAGTACTAGATTAACATCATCTAAGACCTAAAACTTGTTATGATTCTAATGGGTACACTACTCATGAAAACATTATAACCCTTGGGGTTTTATAGTGTCAAACAAGTATTTTGTGTTAAAAAGATGATTACTTTCATATGTTATATTCTTATGTTTTAAATTCCGAATCTCGAATCTAAACATACCTTGAACTTTAACCCTTATACATTCGATCTCCTAATCTCATTGCTCGTCAACAATTGGATAATCGAAAAGCATATGCAATTTTGTGAGTACACTTGACCCATTTTCCTTTTAATACACTTTGGGTGCAATATGTTTTACTTGTTAAAATGCACGATTCACAAACATGCTTTATTCAATCAATCCTTATACATGCTTTGTTATGCTTAAGTTCATGCTAGAATTCATACTACTTGTTAACCCGCCTTAACAATTATAGCGCTATAGGAGTAGCACACCACCCGACGGGGTTTTTGTTAAGTTATATTCATTACGGTCTCGATATTGATATATCGAGGGATGCTATTATTCATACTTTACGGTCTCGATATTGCTATATCGAGGGATGGTATTATTCTTGTGGACACTTGGGTTTGACTTATAGTTTGACCTTATATACCAAATTGCTATGTTGGATTGAAAATACTTTTATACACATAACACGAGTCTAAAACTTGTGTACTCGCCAATACCTTTGTATTGAACTATGCTTTTAAAACATGTTGCAGGTTTAGCGATGATGTTGGTGATGCATGGAATCTAGTAGGATGATTAGATACACACTTTAAATTTTGTATTCCTATTGTATTGTATTTCATTATTCATGTTGTTGTATTTGCTTCAAATCCTTGTAATTGATTCTTTAGAAATGGAATGAAATTTATTATTTAAATACTTGTCACAATTATTAGTGTTATGATGTCTCGAGCAATCTATTTCGTCTTACTCTGATGTTTCTGCCATCGGTTGGGGTATGACACTGGAACTCTCCCCCTGTGCCCGAAGTGTACTTATCATCACCAATCAGGAGCTAACTGTCGCTATTGCGCAAACTGCAACTGTTTTGGTCACTTCACCCATCATTGCCGCACAGGGCCACGACATCAAGTCATGTTGGCACTCCCAGCACCAGACGCAACAACAACCGCAACATAAGCTACAGCAACAACCACGGCTCCAGCAAGAGTCTTCAACATCAACGCCAACCAGACGCAGAACAACGCTGTTGATGGTACGATTCTCAACGTTAATTTTATACGTATACTCATTCTATTGCTCGTTGACACTCTCTCTCGCTCTCTCTCTTCCTCTTCCTCGTCCTCGCACCTAGTCTAAGATCACACACATATTATATTACTATCACTATATAGCATATCACGATATAATGTGTTTTTACCCTAACTACGCGTCCTTGGAATAAGTTACGATAAACGTGCAAGGATCGGACTAATCACGGGTACACACGGGATTATTTTGGTAAGTGCACGGAGATCGTAGTAAGTTCCAATGATGCCATAACGTTAAAAGCATGGTTAAGCGTGGTGGATACCCCGTACACCCTTATGAATACGAAGGAGAAGCAAAAGAGGGTTTGGATGTAGATGGGACAAGATGAACAGTTGAAGGAGGATTTATTAAGGGTGGTTATGTAATTTTAACTTTTTACGTACCAATTCCCTTTTACAAATTTACCAACCAAACATCATAAAATTTTTCAAAGGAATCAATTGAATTTCCCACAAATTCCAATTCTTTTGAAACATTTCATTTCCTTGTTAAAATTTTGTGAACCAAAAGCACCCTTAGTTTTATGAACAAAAATAAGGGAAAATGTATATGAATTTACAAGTATTATGCCATTAATTACATATTAATAGCAACAGAGCTCAATGTGGGGTAGCTCACTCGGTAGAGACACTTGCCTCATAGTTAAGAGTATTTTGTACTATTTGGTGTAAATTAGAGTAGTGTAACATTAGCCGTTAAAAAAATAGCAATAGAAAAGTGTTGACTGGTCCTTTTTATATAATCAATATAATATAATTATATCGTTGAGTGGTCATCTGTATATGATCATATCATCTTATAATATGATGACATTCTATGTGATATTACATTACATATGTATTAATTACCAACTTTTTTATGCATTAATTATTGTACCTTGTAGTTTGTTACTATTTTTTATGTTTTTTTTATTTGTTTTACTTTTAACTCCTATATTTTTATCTTTTACAAATTTGTTACAAATTATATTTATATGATATTAATTTGTAAGGGTTGTCCATGGTGTTGTACCTCATGCTTTATTACTATGTTGAGCTTTAGTTAGTTGTAACATATTCTTGATGGGTATTATATTTGGTAATGGGCTTTGTCACCGTTTTAAAACACATGGGCTTGTTGTTTTCTACACACCAGTGTTTCTTTGGGGTTTTCGGTTAAAGCTTTGTGACGTTTTGCTTTAGACAGTTGTTGATTTTTTTTTTTTTTTTTTTTTGGTATGTTGCTTTTATCTCTAGTTTGTTTTCTAATGTAACGGCCGACCATTGGCATTTAGATGTTTTCGTAGTGGCGTATGGTTTCCCAGCATGCATTTGTTTTCTGTTTTTAGTTTTAAAAGGTCGATGGCGATGATATTGGTCTTATCCGAGATGTTAACCTCTTTATTTAACGCCGGATAAATTACACGTTTTGTCCTTTATCTTATACCCTTTTTACAGGCGGTGTCCTTTTTAACGAATTTTGACAGGTTTTGCCCTTTATAGAGAATTTTGTTGCAAGTTACGTCATTTGAGCCTAACCCAGTTAAATTTTTCTGTTAAATTTTATTACACATGGGTAATTTAGTCTTTTTACATATTTAAGGACAAAACTTGTAATTTATTCTTTAAAAAATATTCCAAAAAAAAATTATATACATATATATGTGTGTATAACAATGAACACAGAGATTTATCCCCGCTCCCCCTCCCTCTCTCTCCCTCCACCAGTTCACCTACCACCACCACCATATGTTGCCACCACCACCACCACCGTCTTCATCAACACCACCATATGCCGCCGCCACCAACGTCTTCGCCACCACCTCCTCAATTCATCCCCAAATCTCCTCAATTCATGTGTGTCATACCGATTAGCAAAACATGCATATCCAAACACCAGCAAATTTACATACTCAGAAAACACCGGCACTCCACCACCATATCCGCCGAAGGCAGGCCCTTTTCCGTGTTCGCTGGAGCATTATTCCGGTGAAAACTATCTTTTTCCGATGTGGTTTTTTTTTAGAAAAGAACGAATTGCAACAACCCATGAGATTTGGGGATGAATTGAGGAGGTGGGGGTGAAGACGATAGCGGCGAAGACGGTGGTGGATTTGAGATGAATTGAAACAGGGGCCCAATTTCTCTAAACTTCAAGTGAGGTAAAAAAAACAGTCAAAATTTCTCAAATGAACACAAAATATTCAACAAAATCACAACCAATTTAACTTTATAAGGAGTACTTATTCCTCTGTTTCACATATTACTAGAAACAGTTCCTCATCGAGCTTGAACCCGGACGATACGAGATGATTGCGGGTGATTCGAGATGATGGGGCGGGTTCAAAGAGGGTGAAGACGGTGATGGCGGCGGTTGAACAGCAATAAATCCAGCCGGTTGAACAGATTTGGTTATCAGCGAACAGATTTGGTTGGGGGTGGGGCGGCGATGGAGGTGGAGAACATTTGAATGGGTGTTTAATTGGGGGTGGGGAGGCGATGGAGGTCTGTGGTACACAGGGGCGGCGGCAGATGACTGTGGTGGGAGGTGGTGGTGGATGACGGTTGAGAAGGGTGGCGGATGGTGGGAGGTGGGAGATGGTGGTGGTAGATAAAGGTGAGAGAGAAAGAGAGAGAGAGAACTGTGTGTTTTTGTAGAGAGAGAGATATTCTAATATTTATAAAGATATTGGATTTTTAAATTCTTTTTGTTTTATATATTAAAAAGATTTATAAATAAATGGGTATAAAGACTAAACTACCCCTGTTTGATCAGACTTAACAAAAAAAACTAACTGTGTTAGGGCCAAAGGACATAACGTGTAACAATTTTTCCTATAAAGGGCAAAACTTGTCAAAATTCGTTAAAAATGACACCGCCTGTAAAAAGGGTATAAGATAAAGGACAAAACGTGTAATTTATCCTTTAACGCCTTTGATTTCCGGTGTTTGGTGGCTTGATGTTGTGTATGTCATGTATGTTAAGCCAACACGTCTCTATTGTCAGTTTTTTGTTTTGAAAAGTCGATTGGGTCATCCGAGATGTTATTATGTTTGTTTGGCGATTTTCATTTTCGCTATGAATATATGACACAATATCTGATGTGTTTTTGGTAATGACTTATGGTTTTGAAATCTTATATTTGACATTTTTCTGAGACTCTTCACTAATGAGGATGAATACAAGTTCATCCGAGACCTCATTGGGCGGTTGAAATTTGACCTGAAATGACAATGTGGACAAACCACAGGGACATAGCACTCAACTAATCTTTTTAATAAGTTTTTATTTTATTTTTTTTCGTATTTTTAATTATTTTAATATATTTTATGTATAAAGAAATATAACCTATTAAATAAAAAAAGAAATATTATTATTATTTAAATAAATCATAGATTAGATAAATAAATTATTAATAGGTTAAATAAAAGTAAACATAGGTAATAAGGTGGATGTTTGGAACGAACTGTTGTTGGAGAGAAAAGTAGGTTTAAAATTGTTGGGGTTTAAAACGATGTGGCAAGCTGATGTGACAGATCTGGATTTTAGACGTGATTTATTGTTGTGGATGCTCTAAATAAATGTATTTGATTATTTAAGTGACTCTTAATCGGATCATATCATATTACATAGATAATATATCGGTTTATATCTTATATATGGATTTATATCTTATATATTGGTATATATAATATGTATATAATGTTTTGAACATAGAGAATATATATGTAGCCATATTGTATCATATTCATATAATATTAATTACATATCATATATAATAATATGTATGCATGTGTATATAAATATATGTATGAAACTGTTAGAAACTCATAAAACCTATTAATCTTTTTGTATAATATGGCGAGTCATATCATGGGTTTCCAACTCACATTGTTATTATTCATTGTGTTTGTTGTAGGATTCTCAAACGCTAACCATCTAAACTTGTTCAACACCCTTAAATCAGTTTTCAAACCAAAAGCCAATAGCACGACATGGGCCGTTCTGGTTGCCGGTTCAAATGGATACGAAAACTATCGTCATCAGGTGAACATTTACTCATATTTCCGTTTGTCATTTCACGGTGTATTTGTATAAAAGATTCAAGTAAATAGAAGCTATTGTCTTATGTTTGTTATGAATTTTTCAGGCAGACGTTTGTCATGCGTATCAAATCCTTAAAAAAGGCGGGTTAAAAGATGAAAACATAATTGTGTTTATGTATGATGATATTGCAAACCATCCAGAAAATCCTAGGCGTGGTACCATAATTAACAACCCCCAAGGTTCAGATGTGTACGCTGGTGTGCCAAAGGTACAAGAACACTGTCACAAGTATTATTAGTTATAGTTGAATGAGAATTGCTAATTAATTAGGTAAGTAGCGTTTGATATGAAGGAACACGAAATGGAATGAATCATTCTACTGGAATAAAAAGAAACATGTTTGGTTATCATGTGGTAATAGAATAGAGCATTCCACAAAGAATGTAACTACTTTCAAATATAACAATTTTCATTATTTGGTAAGGGAGTGAATTTTTTCATTCATTCAAGAAATGGAAAGAAATATATTATTATTATAAATATTATTATTGTTAATGATATTAATTATTAATATTAATATTAATATCAATATTTTTATTATTAATTTTTTACCATTAATATATTATGATTATTATGATTATTGTTAATTTTTTGCAATTAATATATTATGATTATTATTATTATTATTAAAATTATTAGACAATTATGTTTTTGTGGTTTTTAATAAATTGTGTTTCGTTATATCGTCTTTTTGTTTGTTTATCATACTGTACAAATTAATTATTCATTCTATTGACATATATGAGTAACCAAACATCACAATGCAATGGAATGATTCATTTCATTCCATTGTCCATTACGTTACTTTATTCATCGCATTACCTTATATTGGAGTCATTCGTGATGTGTCAAATGAGCGTGTTATACTATCCTTTTTAAGGAATTTTGAAAAAAAAGTTATATTATTATCCAATATTTAGAGGCCGGTTATTGTATAAATTGTATGCTGCGTACGATATGCAGTATCAACATGCGATTTTTTTTAACATGCGATTTTGTTTTTTTTTTCAGCAACATGTGATTTTTTTAACATGCAAATTTTTTTGTAAACATGGGATTTTTTTAACATGTGAGATTTCCTTTACAAATAGACACCCGCCCATGGCTTTATAGCCTGGTAGCATCTTGTGGGTGTGATAAGGCTTTGAGACCAATAGGTCTTGAGTTCGATTCTCACACGAGAGTTTTTCCATATTTATTGGGTTTCCTCCTCAATTGGTGTATGTCCGTCAGTGATCCAAATTTGTCGTTCAAAAAAAAAAAAAAAACAAATAGACACCCAGATATTGATGGGCATAAATAATTTAGGGTGGTAGTTTAGATATTCTAGGCTCAAACATGTCAGTCGTTACTTATGCGAATGTTCTCTGTATCATTTCAATTGAATTGGATTTCCCAAATTAAAGTGGTATCCTCTACATGTTTACATCAATTTCAAGTTTAATAAATGTTTCAAAGGTCCCTAAGTTAATTGAAATAGTTTTCTAGCGTTCTAGTATGGCTGGCAAACTTTTTTTTGACGGTCTCTCACTTTGTACTTCTAGCCTCTTGTTAGGAATAATGTTTAATATAAAAAAACTTTATATATATTGTGTTAGGATTATACAGGAAAAAGTGTGACCACCTCGAATTTCTATGCTGTGCTTCTTGGCAACAAAACAGCGGTGAAAGGTGGAAGCGGGAAAGTGCTGGCTAGCAAACCTAAAGACAGGATCTTTGTGTTTTACGCCGATCATGGCGGCCCTGGAGTACTTGGTATTGTGTTTCCATGCTTTGTTATTTTCGAGCAAGATCAACATTGTGAATTTAATTTGTTCATATCCTTAATTACATACTAATTAACGCAATTCTTATGTTAATTTCATTAGGGATGCCGAACATGCCTAATATCTACGCTAATGATTTCATCAACGTTTTGAAAACAAAGCATGCGAGCGGAACATATGATGAGATGGTGAGTGAGACACATTTGCTCTTGATTAACTTATAGCTAATTATCAGTTGTGGGAATCGATACAATCATTTGGATGGTCATCGTAGGTGATATATGTGGAAGCATGTGAAAGTGGAAGTATTTTTCAAGGTTTGTTACCAAAAAATCTGAACATTTATGTGACAACTGCCGCGAATCCGTACGAGAATAGTTGGGCCACATATTGTCCTGATATAGGAGAACCTACACCTCCAGAGTTTTACACTTGCTTAGGTGACTTATACAGTGTTTCATGGATGGAAGACAGGTATATTGTCTAGCAGTTTGTTAACATCATTTCCTTGTACATCTTATTCAAGTTATTGATTTGGCCCTATTTTTTGACTTTTGGTTCTTAGTGACTTGGAAGATTTGAGGCTTGAAACCTTGGAACAACAATACTTGAATGTTGGTATTGTAGTTTAGTTTTGTTGATTTAAATTTAGTAGTATTAATTGAAAAAAATATCCCACAATATTTTTAGGTAAAGAAGAGGATTGCGATTGACAAGGTGACAGGCTTCGGATCTCATGCAATGCAATACGGTACCCTAAACATAAGCAAAGAGACTATATCAAATTATCAAGGTTCCGCTCCTAGGACAATCTCTACGGATCGATTTCAAACACGTGACTCCATGGGTGTTATCGACCAAAGAGATGCGGATCTTTATTCGATGTGGCAAAGGGTATGTATTCTCATATATAGGAAAATAGTTGACATTTGAATATGATAGTGGATAATGTTATCTCTTATTATCTACAGTACAAGAAATCAGCAGAAGAAACACAACAGAAGGAAAACCTACTCCAGAAAATCAAGGAAATAACGGCATATAGGGCACATTTGGATAGCAGTGTGGATATGATCAAACGGTATTTATTAGGCAGTGGAGATGGACCAGTGAGAGGTGACGGATCGGCCCTTGTGGATGATTGGGATTGTTTGAAATTTATGGTGAAGATAACTTACAATTTCTCATTTATTAATTTATTGTACAATAATCTTATTTGTTGAGTCTTTTAGTGGGTTGTTAATTTCTTGAAGTTGTTACAATCTTCAGGTTCGAACATTTGAGACACACTGTGGATCCTTGACTCAGTATGGCTTGAAACATACTCGAACATTTGCAAACATATGCAACAGTGGTGTTACAAAGAAGGCCATGGATGAAGCTTCAAAGAAGTCGTGTAGCTCGATTAAAATGGGGCAATGGGATCCTTTGATCGTCGGTTATAGCTCTTGATCCAAAAATGAGAAAACCCGTGGTAGATTTGAGGAATAAAGAAATGGCTGTTTAATTAAACTTATGACCTTTACATTTGCAATATTAATGGTAATGTTATATAAAACCCAGAAAATTTAAAATCTTAATAACAAATATGAGGTCATGGATAATTTTCTCGTAATAAAATATTTAGCAAGCCCAAAAAACAATATGGGTATAAATAATATAAATTTTTAACCCATTTAATTTTTTAATATTATTTCATATTTCATTTATTTTTATTTTTTAACAGCTTTTCGTCTTTAACTATTTAAATTTTTTAAATACACAGTTATGTTTAACCTTTTTTTTTCTTAACATTCCAATATAAATTTGATTGAAACAGAGTTGTGTATAAAATAAAGCTTTTCTTGGTATCATAAACGAGTTTTGTAGGTACTTTGGTAGATCCGATTGTAGATACACATATATAAAATTCCCAATGTATTGCGCGGTATAAATTTTGTTGAAAACGGAGTTGTATTCAAAATAAATTATTTTTAGGTATCGTAAACGGTTTTTGCACGTGCTTTGAAAGTTTCGATTATAGATATATATGTACAAAATTCTCGCACATACCAACTAGTTTAATTACAACTACAAGTAGATAACTAAAAGCCTAAACTAACAAAAATCCATGTGTGTTTTTACAGTTACAGATTGCAAACAAATCACAAAAATAGAGGAACTAATTTGAACCGCAGGTAACCCACCTCTATTTGTCCAAACGTGTGCCCCCTTTAGACATTTTTGTCCATATATGTGTTATGAGCCCATAACTTCAACTGTAGTGAAAACTATGGTGACTTTACTTGTGTCATTTCCTAGCCCACTTGCTTCTATCTAATTTGTTCAGTAGTGTCAATTTTTGGTGCATCTTGTGCCACTCTTGAATACAAGGGGGTTGATTGTACATATTGTTTTTTTTAACGGCCAACAGAATCAATCCCGAGCACTCTCGGGGCACCCACTGGACCAAACAGAGTACTCCGAGAGTAACCCGAGTCCACCACCAATTCCGGGGACAACCCGGTAACCCACCCGCTCGTAGGCACGACGATGAAGTTACCGGTAAAACCCGTTTGGCTCAAGGATCCAACCCAGGTTTCCCTGTGTCTCCTATCATTGCCCACCAATGCCTCACTCTGCACCAAGTGAGAGTTGAACTTGCATCTTCCAAGAGAAATGGAAGTCTTCCACCACTTAATTTAGAGATCATTGTACATTAATTGTTTTTTTTTTTAACTTACAGTTAATAAGTTGAGAAAAATTGATTGATTTGCCCAAAAAATTATGATGCTTAATTACGTTTTTCATTTAATACCTCTTTAAAACAATTTTATAAAATCTCTTTAAAAATTAGCTGGTAAACAAGCAAAAAATAACGAAATCGAAAACCCAAAGATAAACTGAAAAAGGTATCCGTTTTTTGTTTTGCTTTAGGCCTCTAAAATGGTTGAGCCGGCCCTGATGCCGACTAAATTCGATAAAAGAGCAAGCTAGTTACCTCTTCTTTATGGCATAATCTCTGGTTCTAAACCAACTATTAGAACTAATAAACTCGATTATATCATATTTCGTATACTGTTATATGTTTGTATGTTTATTACTTTTAATAAGTATGTAATTATCGAATATTATCGAAGGGGTGTGTCACTACAAGACACACCGGTTTTGAATGGTGGTTATTGGCGTCAAAAGTAACCGCCGGAATAAACTACCCTTCTCATATGTATATAAACGAATTACCGGTATGTTAACCGGTACCAAGATATTAACATTAATATCCTCTCTTTCGAATTCTCTTTTTCACAAGTGTTGTGTGTGTATTATTCGATTGATTCATCATGAAATCAAAACATGTTTGTGATGAATCGAGTTCCAGTTATGGTGATGATCTGCATAAAAAACTTCCGCTGCCAACAAGTGGTATCAGAGCCACACCAGATTATAAGGGAGACAGAATATACGAGTCTGCATCGGTGCTTCCATGTAAACACTGTTCTGATGAACAAAGAGAAAGATCGATGGCCAAGGTCATACAGAAACGGTGCTATTACTGCAATCTGCCGGGACATCAAATAGCATTCTGCAAGGAAAAAGAAAGCGATGAAGCAACTCTGTTGATCAGGCAAGCCATAGACACCGGTACACAAATTCAAGAAGAATACAACGTTAGAGACTCAGAATTCATCATCACTGGTACCGATGGTGGTCTTTGGTCAGAAATATGGTATGTGAGTACAAAACTCAAACGTCATTTTTCCGGCAATTTAGATTCTTTCAAAAGAATTAAAAACATTTATGGTGTTGAGACAAACACCGGGGATAATCAACTTTTCTTTATACGGGGCATAGGGGCTGTGGATGTTATATCCGGGAGTGAAAAATTTAGAATCCAAAGTGTGTATTACACACCGGAATTGGATAGAAATATCCTCAGCCTTGATCAACTCATAATACAAGGAATCACAGTACAGTTTAAGGGTGAAAGATGTAAATTGTTTCCTACATTTAGTGCACCACTTCTGAATAAGAAAAACAGTTTAACGGGATTAACAAGGGAGGATGAAATCGGTGCAAGGGAAAAACAGTTTATAATTGAAAAGGAATCTGATCATGAAACATTCAAGTCCAATTACTTGAATGATTATTTCGAAAAGTTAAACTTATCTTCCAACGAACCTGATTGGAATGTGATGATTCTGCAATTCATGAAATTCAATGAATTTCAGGATTGCAAGGCCTTGTTAGATATGTTAGATGATGGTGAATATGTGATGAAATATAAGTATGATATAGAAGGGAAATTTGAAGAGATGATCGACTGGTTTTTACGTATAAAAATGGGAATTAATTCAAGACCGATACTGGTTTACATGGGTAATAATAAGAGGGTGAATCTGCTAGAACTCTATATGATAGTTAAAAGGGAAGGTGGTCATCGTACTGTAACTTCAAATAACTTATGGGCAATGGTCTCTAAAGATATGGGCCATGATTATGAAGATGGAGAGTACATGAGGATAGTTTATGCCATGTACCTGGATATTCTTATATACTATTATAAGTTCAAATCAATTCAAGACAATGTAAGAAATGAACAAACTCAAGGAGCAGTAAGAACTGAAGACACGGCTGGAGATGGAGGAAGAAGAACAGTAAGCACTGGAGGTATACCGGATGATGATAGAGAACACTATGCTCTTTTCGCTGGGAATGATTGGAGAGGAATGAAGAAGGTACAGAAACGGCGAAGATTTGACTTCCGGCAGGCTAAGAAGGCTGTGAATGAAGCCAACCAAAGTGTTTTAATGAATTCCCATGGATATAATGTCACGGCCCCAGCCCCGGTTTGACCCGGTCAGGAGCCGCGAGACAGGAACCCGTGGTACCGATGATGCGACAGCGGAAGATTTTCAACAGGATCTTTTAAAACTCAAAATGCCCAATTATTTTATTCCATAATTTTGGGATAAACCCCGTAATTTACAATAGAGGAATTTAACTAGGAAATTCCCTGATTTATTAAAACATGTTTATTCATTTTAACTGAGCCACCTCTTCAAGCTTGTTAGTGCTCCATAGCACGTTTCCTTGATTTACAGCAGGTCGCCTGAAACATGTGTTAAAAATATTTTATCAGCGGGGAAATGCTGGCGAGTCACTCAAATTTGATAAAACGACACATAGTTATCAATTACAGCATAAGAGCGATTACAATGGCTTCTATATTATTTTTATCTGGCGCCGTGTCACACTGTGTGACGATGGTCATACCACTATTGGGTCCTGTCACCCAAGTAGTGATGATTATCCCTGTTAGGTCAATGAACCTAACCGGGAGAAAATTAGTAATGTGCACAATATCCCACTAACCAGTGATTCAAGATATCCACGACTTACTCCCTGTAATTATAACTTTTGAAAATAATTTGAGGTATTGTAAAACAGTTGATAAAAAGAGAATGACTCACTTTGCAGATTTATACGGGCAGAGTTTAGCCTACCGATTAGCCTTTTAACCTAAATTTAAACAACATGCACACGAACTAGGTCAGTAACTAATACAACATTTACGATAACTCACGAGATTAAACCCTCATAACGAATGACAAAGTGCGATACTTAAACATCCATCGAATTCACGACGAATGACAAAGCATAACCCTAATGTGGGCAGCACTTAAACATCCATTGGATAGTTTTAATCGATCGGACATTGAATCGTAGTAGCGATTGAGTTAATACCCTGTTGTTGCGGCAGCGTTTCATGCTGTGTGTGTGTTTCTGTAGTATTTGGACTATAACTCAGTGTACGAATTGAGTTTTAATGTCGTTCCAACGCCAGAATGCAAGTCCCAAACCCCTCTATTTATACTGAAAATTTGACCCCCTCGCGTGACGCGAGGGGTCTACGTGGGTGCGTCGCGTGACGCGAGGGGTCACATCCTATCATAGGGTAGCCACGTCCCTAACTAGCTTAGCTGAGTTGGTCATTCGTTCAATTTCAATTTTGACAACGATTTATTAGGATAATCGTCAATAGGGAATACCCCCCCTTGAGTTTTAGGGCCCTGATCCTGATTCTGATTGTTCTGCAAATTTTAGGGTTTGTGCAGAATCACTTGGGGGTCTCAATTAGGGTTTTCTATTGGACAATAAAATTATAAGAAACAGTAATTTTTAATGAGGGTTGTTACATCCTCCCTACCTTAATAAAAATCTCGTCCTCGAGATTTACTGGAATAAGTGCGGATGCTTTCGCTTCATTTCCGATTCCAGCTCCCAAGTGTATTCGGGTCCTCTCTTGGAATTCCACTTGACTTTAACAAGTACTAACCGTTTGTGTTTGAGAAATTTGACTTTACGGTCTTCTATTTGAAGAGGTTTCTCAACAAATTTTAACTTTTCGTTTACCTTTATATCTTGAAGAGGTACTACCAAAGATTCGTCAGATAGACATTTCTTGAGGTTGGATACATGGAATACATCATGTACTCCAGCCAATTCTTCTGGTAGTTGTAAACGATAAGCAATTGGTCCTATACGTTGGATCACTGAGAATGGTCCTACGTATCTTGGACTTAGCTTTCCTTTCTTACCGAATCGAACTACTCCTTTCCAAGGAGAAACTTTCAAAAGTACCTGGTCTCCAACTTGAAACTCGAGTGGCTTGCGTCGATTGTCGGCATAGCTTTTCTGGCGATCTCGAGCCGTCTTTAGTCTTTCCTTGATTTGAGTAATCTTGTCAGTAGTTTCTTGTACTATTTCAGGACCTGACAATTGACTTTCTCCTATTTCTGCCCAACAAACGGGAGTTCTACATTTTCGCCCGTACAGCACTTCAAATGGGGCAGCTTCAATGCTTGAATGATAACTATTGTTATAGGATAATTCAATTAAGGGTAAATGGTTGTCCCAATTTCCACCAAAATCTATCATACATGCCCTAAGCATGTCTTCCAAGGTTTGGATCGTCCTTTCACTTTGTCCGTCTGTTTGAGGATGATATGCAGTACTTAAATTTAGCCGGGTTCCTATTGCTTCCTGGAAACTTTTCCAGAAATGGGAAGTGAAACGACTATCTCTATCCGATACAATGGAGAGTGGGACTCCATGTAAGGATACTACTTCATCCACATATAACTTTGCCAACCTTTCCATGCTAAAGGTTTCTTTCATGGGTAGAAAATGAGCTGATTTGGTTAATCGATCCACAATTACCCAAATCGCATCATTACCTTTTCTGGTTTTGGGTAACTTAGTAACAAAGTCCATTGTTATGAGTTCCCATTTCCATACAGGCATTTCTAGTTGTTGTAGTAGACCTGAGGGTTTCTGGTGTTCTGCCTTAACTTGCGAACAAGTAAGACATTTAGAAACGTATTTAGCTATGTCCTTTGTCATTCCTATCCACCAGAACTTATTCCTTAAATCTTGGTATATTTTATTGTTACCAGGATGCATGGTATATCTAGATTTATGGGCTTCTTCTAAAATCTTATTCCTTAATTCTCCCTGTTTAGGTACCCAAATTCGTTTCTTGTGGAATCTCCAAATTCCATCACTTCCTTGTTCTAATTCTTTTATTCTTCCTTTCATTCCTTCAGCATCATCTTTGATTGCTGTTTCTTGAATGCTTTTCAGTTGGTCCATTAAGTCTAATTGTAAACTTAATCTAATAGCACGAACTCGTCGTTGTTTCTCATGATACTTACGACTTAAGGCATCAGCAACTACGTTTGTTTTTCCTTCGTGATATTGAATATCACAATCGTAATCACTTAGGATTTCCATCCATCTCCTTTGCCTCATGTTTAACTCTTTTTGCCCAAATATATATCTTAAACTCTTATGATCTGTATAGACAGTAAACTTAATTCCGTACAGATAATGTCTCCAAATCTTAAGGGCAAAAATTATGGCTCCTAACTCTAAATCATGAGTCGTATAATTTTCCTCGTGCTTTTTTTAATTGTCTTGATGCATACGCAATTACCTTTTTGCGTTGCATTAGCACACATCCTAATCCTAGCTTTGAAGCATCACAATATACTTCAAAATCTTCTGTTCCTTCTGGTAAGGCTAGAATTGGAGCATTGGTTAACCTTTGCTTTAAAATCTTAAAAGTTTCTTCTTGTCTAGGTCCGCACTCAAACTTAACTGTTTTACAGGTTAGCTTAGTTAATGGTATAGCTATCTTGGAAAAATCCCTAATAAACCGTCTATAATATCCGGCTAACCCTATAAAACTTCTAATTTCCATTGCTGATTGCGGAACCTTCCATTTGGTGATCACTTCTATCTTAGCAGGATCTACGTGAATGCCTTCGTGATTCACCATGTGTCCTAGGAATTGCACTTCTTGCAGCCAAAATTCACATTTTGAGAATTTGGCGTAAAGTTTTTCCTTTCTTAACAAAGTTAAGAGTAGGTGCAGATGTTCACAATGTTCCTCCTGACTTTTGGAATAAATAAGTATATCGTCGATGAAGACAATTACAAATTTATCCAAATACGGTTTACAGATTCTATTCATCATGTCCATAAATGCTGCAGGTGCATTTGTTAACCCAAAGGGCATGACTGTAAACTCGTAGTGACCATACCTAGTTCTGAAAGCCGTTTTAGGTATGTCTTCTTCTTGTACCTTCAACTGATGATATCCGGAGCGTAAGTCGATCTTAGAAAAATATCTAGCTCCCTGAAGTTGATAAAAAAGATCATCAATCCTAGGTAATGGGTATCGATTCTTAATTGTAACCTTATTCAATTCCCTATAATCGATACACATTCGCATCGAACCATCCTTTTTCTTTACAAACAACACTGGAGCTCCCCACGGGGATGAACTAGGTTGTATGAATCCTTTGCTTAGTAATTCATCTAACTGCTTTTTCAATTCTAGCATTTCGGTGGGTGCTAACGATAAGGTGCCTTAGCTATTGGTGTAGTTCCAGGAATTAGATGAATTCTAAATTCAACTTCTCTATCAGGTGGTAATCCAGGTAGTTCTTCCGGGAATACCTCTGGATATTCCGATACTACTGGAATTTCTTTGAGTTCCTTACTCTTAGTGTTAATGATTATTGAAATCATATACACCATTTCTTGTTTTCTGGAATAACTAGCCACTTTCATTTCTGAAATGAATTTCAGTGGCTTTCGTGGCTTATCTCCTGTAATCACCACTAATTCTCCCGTGGGTGTATGAATTTCTATGGAATTCTATGGAATTCTTATCACAAATAATTCGAGCATGGTTGGCTACTAACCAATCCATTCCTAACACAACATCGAATCCAGCTAATTTCATAGGTAATAGGTTTGCAGAAAAATTATATCCAAAGAGTTCTATCTTTCCTTCTTGCAAAACCTTATCTATATTAACAGAATTTCCGTCTGCCGTTTCAACTGTAAAAATCTGCCTAAGTTGGGTTAAGGGTAAATTAAGTGCTTGGCAGAATGAAGTATTTATAAAACTTTGGTTTGCACCAGAGTCAAATAATACTTTTGCATAAACGTTGTGAACTAGGAACGTACCAGCTATCACATCAGGAATCAGTTCGGCTTCCTGAGTCGTCAGTTGAAAGGCTATTACGTTCTTCTTATTAGTTCCTTCTGCAGGTTTAGCTTTGTTGTCAGCTGGTTTAACCAATTTAGGGCAGTCTGGCCTAATATGTCCAGCTTCTCCACAGTTGTAGCAAACTGTGAATTTCTTTTTCCTGCAGTCTTCTTCTTGATGCCCCAGAATTTTGCAAAAATTGCAATATCCCTTGCATCTTCCAAAATGCTTCCTTTTGCAAGAATTGAAAAATGGACCAGTGGAAGATTGCCCAGTTCCTTTTCTCTTAAAATTGCTACGGTTACCCATTCGGAATCCCTGGGTAAGCTTTTGGGACACTTCCTTCTTTCTATTTTCTTCTCGCGTCCGTACCAGTTCGTCAGTCAGAGTATTGTCTAAATCCACCGCATCATCAATCGTGCGGGGTTTCGCAGCCTTGACGATATTACGGATTTCGCCAATCAATCCCCAAATATAGCGGGAAATAAGTACTGGTTCTGGCGAAGCCAGAGTTGGTACTACTCTCGCATACTCGAAGAATGTCGAAGTATACCCTCGACAGTCTACATCCACCATCCGATGTGTCAGGAACTTATTTGTCATTTGTTCCTTTTCATACTCGGGACTGAATTTTCTTTCTACAAGATTCTTAAATTCTTCCCAGTTCATAGCATACGCCACCGTCCTTCCTTTTGCTTGTAAAACCGTATTCCACCATTCTAGTGCCCCTTCTTTAAAAAGATTCAACGCATACATGACCTGGTCTTCTTCAGCACATTTACTTATGGTAATTACTGCCTCGGTTTTCTCTAACCAACGTAGTGCTGTAGTTGCCCCTTCGTTACCTGCAAACTCAGCTGGTTTACAGGCAAGAAATTCTTTGTAAGTGCAACCAGGCGTTGCAGCTTTCATTTTCTTGAGAATCGGGGCTTGCAGAACATTATCGTTATTGTTATTGTTACCGCCTCCGTTTACACTATTACTGAAGTTGTCCTCTTGCGTACGTTTACTAGGAATAATTTGAGGTTCAACTGGAATTCGAGCAGCAGCAAGTATTGCTGGAATAGCATTGGCTATTCCTTGAGCAACGATATCCTCGATATCTTGCCTATCAGCAATTGCTCTTACTGATTTTGCTCAGATTGATTTACTTCATTAACTTGTTCATTACCAACGTTTGCCATCTGGTAATTAATTTATATATAAGTAATTAGTATAAAATAAGAAACAACCAAATATAACAAATAATCGCACATAATCACATAAACAAATATATATCCAAAATTGTCAATTTCTCGACTTCCATTTTTATATATTATATTATGCATCAGTACACACTGTTATCTTACAACCGTTTTATTTTTAGATTATTACACATACTTATATCTTGATTACTATTATTACTATTATACAAACACAGATTCACAACCCCACTTCTCCCTTGTCAACTAGCATTTTAAAAGCGATGTTCCCTCTCATCGTATTTCCAGGAGATTTGTTCGCCTATCTCCCGGATCCTACTCCCTGCATCCATCAACTCCTTGCCAAAATGGCGGAGTTCAGCTAAGTTTTCATTACTCATTGGTGGATTTGGTGCAGGTTCTGGGTCGAACTGAGGGAAAAAGGTATAAGGATTATTTAGGAGGTTTTGAAACTCCCAATCATTGGTCCACCATTCGTCCATTTCTCCTTGAGGTTGTGTGTGAATTAAAGGTTTTGGGATAGCCGGTTCCAGGTTTATTGGAAGTTGAGTTTCAGCAGGATAAGGGAAAAGATTTGTATTGATAGGCCTAAGGATATCACAGCTTGCCAGTATTTGATCCAGTTCCTCCTGGAATGGCAATTCCTCAACTCGCCTAGAACTTTCCCCAATTTCCATCTCTGCTTGCCTCGAATCTCCCTCAATCTCGATCCCTTTTCCTTTATCCATGGGATTCTCTATCTTGGGAATTCTCCTAGTTGCTGGTTTCCTTCTGCGTACACGTCTCCAGCCTACAAATCTTCTTCTTTTCTTAGGTTTTGATTTCTCCAGAGGTGGAGCTTGAAATTCCATAGGTTTTTCCACATCAGCAAAGTAACCAGTAAAATCTTTGGAAACTTCTATTTTCACAGGGTAGAGGTTGAGATTCTCTAGGGCTTCAGATAATTCATTCATGCTGTTTTAGCATTTATGAAGAAACACACAAAATTCTAAGTTAAAATTTTGTAAATCACAAAATCACAAAATGGTAATTTAGAAAACTTTAAAATTTATTTAAAACAAACTATCGCCAGATTACAACTGAACTTTCGAATTATACTAGCGGTTTATTTAATAGTTTAACGTTTCTAGTTTGTAAGTGTCGCAGGTGCTAAGACTGGTTTTGTGTTTTAACTTATAAGTTAGCATTTACTGCTACAGTAGCTAACATGTAGAGATTTGCCCATTTTTCATCTAATTCATCTTCCCAAGGTGGGTTACTGCCTATTTCTGGGTTTCCTGTTACTTCTTCATTTTCTCTTGACTTTTTTTCTAAGAATCCAGCTTCTTTTATTAGGGGTAAGTGGATTTTCAAACTGTGCTTTACGGACAAATATTCTCTCCTCAGTATCTGCTGAGTATCTTGAGGAATTTGCTTGGGATGAAGTCCCCTTATTTTTCGGTGAACTATCTAATTTATGATAGATGTCCGAAAGTCTTTGCTTACCCATACTGTAATTAACAGATAGTCAAATAGAAAATCTCATAATCACAAAATGACAATTAGGAGAATTAAGTATTTTTAAATACTTAATAGACTTTAAATCAGTGGCTCGATCAGTAGCTCTGATACCACCTTTTCCTGTCACGACCCCAGCCCCGGTTTGACCCGGTCAGGAGCCGCGGGACAGGAACCCGTGGTACCGATGATGCGACAGCGGAAGATTTTCAACAGGATCTTTTAAAACTCAAAATGCCCAATTATTTTATTCCATAATTTTGGGATAAACCCCGTAATTTACAATAGAGGAATTTAACTAGGAAATTCCCTGATTTATTAAAACATGTTTATTCATTTTAACTGAGCCACCTCTTCAAGCTTGTTAGTGCTCCATAGCACGTTTCCTTGATTTACAGCAGGTCGCCTGAAACATGTTTTAAAAATATTTTATCAGCGGGGAAATGCTGGCGAGTCACTCAAATTTGATAAAACGACACATAGTTATCAATTACAGCATAAGAGCGATTACAATGGCTTCTATCTTATTTTTATCTGGCGCCGTGTCACACTGTGTGACGATGGTCATACCACTATTGGGTCCTGTCACCCAAGTAGTGATGGTTATCCCTGTTAGGTCAATGAACCTAACCGGGAGAAAATTAGTAATGTGCACAATACCCCACTAGCCAGTGATTCAAGATATCCACGACTTACTCCCTATAATTATAACTTTTGAAAATAATTTGAGGTATTGTAAAACAGTTGATAAAAAGAGAATGACTCACTTTGCAGATTTATACGGGCAGAGTTTAGCCTACTGATTAGCCTTTTAACCTAAATTTAAACAACATGCACACGAACTAGGTCAGTAACTAATACAGCATTTACGATAACTCACGAGATTAAACCCTCACAACGAATGACAAAGTGCGATACTTAAACATCCATCGAATTCACGATGAATGACAAAGCATAACCCTAATGTGGGCAGCACTTAAACATCCATTGGATAGTTTTAATCGATCGGACATTGAATCGTAGTAGCGATTGAGTTAATACCCTGTTGTTGCGGCAGCGTTTCGTGCTGTGTGTGTGTTTCTGTAGTATTTGGACTATAACTCAGTGTACGAATTGAGTTTTAATGTCGTTCCAACGCCAAAATGCAAGTCCCAAACCCCTCTATTTATACTGAAAATTTGACCCCCTCGCGTGACGCGAGGGGTCTACGTGGGTGCGTCGCGTGACGCGAGGGGTCACATCCTATCATAGGGTAGCCACGTCCCTAACTAGCTTAGCTGAGTTGGTTATTCGTTCAATTTCAATTTTGACAACGAGTTATTAGGATAATCGTCAATAGGGAATACCCCCCCCCCCCTTGAGTTTTAGGGCCCTGATCCTGATTCTGATTGTTCTGAAAATTTTAGGGTTTGTACAGAATCACTTAGGGGTCTCAATTAGGGTTTTCTGTTGGACAATAAATTATAAGAAATAGTAATTTTTAATGAGGGTTGTTACATATAATCCAGTTTAAGGGGGAGTATTAGAACTAATAAACTCGATTATATCATATTTCGTATACTGTTATATGTTTGTATGTTTATTACTTTTAATAAGTATGTAATTATCGAATATTATCGAAGGGGTGTGTCACTACAAGACACACCGGTTTTGAATGGTGGTTATTGGCGCCAAAAGTGTTGGTATCATCGTCATCGGAAACCCAGGACCATTCGGAACGGATGGTATTGTGACCACAAACACAATCGGTTTTGAACAATCCACAACATTCACAAGTGTTCATGATGAATTGAAACGAAACTGATTTGCAAAACAAACTAACCGAATTGAACTTGAATATGATAACTGAATGTAAACACACGTTCTTGATTACAAACTGACTGACCTTACCGAACAAGGGTGATGGCAGCGGTTTTATAGGAATGAAAGGGTATGTCTCCAAAAGTCACGTTGTTTCAAATTGAAAAGAGATGTCGTTTCATGAATAACCGCCCATTCGGTTATTTCTTGGAGACACACCGGTTCGCTAACCTTGGCCCAACTTCCTTGTTCATAACCGCTAACTAATGGACTGGACATAAGACTTCTGTTCGACCCATACATGTGGCCTGCGGCCCAAATAATAAACATAACATAAACATTGTTTGACCCATAATAAACTAGACTAAAACAAATAAACATAAACCGGCCCGAGAGGCCCATTGGTTGTAACTCGGATGGACTTGGTTTACCATTACGTTCTTCATTCTCCCCCTTAAACAAGAACATCCGAGTCCTTCGATCACGATCACTCCTTACGGTTGTTGGTGACCTCGATCTTGACCACCACGTCATCGTCGCTTGAATCGTCAAGCCATCCGCAATTGCTTGAGCTTTCGGCCATGCCAACTTTCTCTCTTGCACGCTCCTTCTTGATGTAATCGAAATACCATTCGACCAACTCTAGATAATAAATGTAGGCGACCTTCATCTCGTAAGCGTCATCCGCGTCGTAGCCATACTTCACCGATATATCGCCCCACGTGTCTTTCTTCATTATCTCATCGAACCCACCGTTGTGCTTCACGATGCGATGTAGTAGTATGAGACTGAGATCACGTCCATCAATTAACTCTGGCGGCATTGCTTTCTCACAAACAATCCCTAGAAAATCCGTAATGAACCAAACCAAAATTTCTTCGAACGGTGCGTCGAAGAATCTTGGGTGTTTCTTGATTTCTTCGTGTAGTGTGATAAGATCCCCTGGTTCAACGCAACTTTCCATGATCAAATCTCTTTCAACGACGTCTTCCTCGATTTGAGAGAGAGTTATTGCCCGTTCCCGAAGCATTTGCCTTGATTGGCGTGGATTATCCTTCTCGCCTTCAATGTAGATCAATAAAGCCTTCTTTGCTTTCTTGGAGTACACAACCTTCCTAGCGTTTGGACGTTCACCGTACACTTTCTTTTTATTTTTCGACTTCTCGAATTCTCATTCATAATAATCCCCCAAACACTCTTGGAATTCCTCTTTCTCTTTCTTGTAGCCATTATCAACCCCAAGATTATCGTAGAAAGCATTAAGATAATCTTGTTCCAAGTCGGTTTCCGACTTGTCTTCGTATATGTCGAACCCCTTTGATCGACAACCAAACATTTTCTTCAAAACACACTTCTCACCCATAGTAACCGTCTCAATCCCTTGAAACAAGAGTTGTTCTAAACTTAGAACATTCCTGTCAAGTTTTGGTGCGTAACTTACGCACGGGATTGTCTTATCCTTGCCGTCCACCGGCACTCTCACTTCACCAATTCCATGTACAAACGAAACGTCTTTCTTACTTTCGTTCGTTACAACCCCGAAGTGTCTCTTGAAACACTTAAACAAATTACGGTTTCCCGTCATATGCGTTTTAAACGTGGGATCCACAACCCAGATTGAATCCCATTTACCCCCGCAAGTATCCTTCACAATATAATCACACTCTATTGGCAATGGTGATAATATAATATACTTACTAGGGCAAATTGACGCGATGTGGCCGAACTTCTTGCACTTGAAACACCGAACCCCCGGTTTTCTCGGCCTACCCACTGGTGCATTAGGTTTCTTCCCGGACTTCTTCACGAAACCCCTTTGAAACACTTTCTTTGGAAACTTTTTCATTGGTGATACCCCGGTCCGCATGGTTGGCTTCCCCTGCGCGTACTCATCCGCTTCCGCCGCCCGGCCGCACTCTCCACTACGAACAAAAACATCTTCACCATAATCGGTAACCACCGATTTCCCTTTGTTTCCACGAACCCGGTTTTCTTCTTGATCACAATCCCTTCCGCTTCCTGTTAAACCTTTGGCTCTGATACCAATGTTGGTATCATCGTCATCGGAAACCCAGGACCATTCGGAACGGATGGTATTGTGACCACAAACACAATCGGTTTTGAACAATCCACAACATTCACAAGTGTTCATGATGAATTGAAACGAAACTGATTTGCAAAACAAACTAACCGAATTGAACTTGAATATGATAACTGAATGTAAACACACGTTCTTGATTACAAACTGACTGACCTTACCGAACAAGGATGATGGCAGCGGTTTTATAGGAATGAAAGGGTATGTCTCCAAAAGTCACGTTGTTTCAAATTGAAAAGAGATGTCGTTTCATGAATAACCGCCCATTCGGTTATTTCTTGGAGACACACCGGTTCGCTAACCTTGGCCCAACTTCCTTGTTCATAACCGCTAACTAATGGACTGGACATAAGACTTCTGTTCGACCCATACATGTGGCCTGCGGCCCAAATAATAAACATAACATAAACATTGTTTGACCCATAATAAACTAGACTAAAACAAATAAACATAAACCGGCCCGAGAGGCCCATTGGTTGTAACTCGGATGGACTTGGTTTACCATTACGTTTTTCAAAAAGTAACCGCCGGAATAAACTACCCTTCTCATATGTATATAAACGAATTACCGGTATGTTAACCGGTACCAAGATATTAACATTAATATCCTCTCTTTCGAATTCTCTTTTTCACAAGTGTTGTGTGTGTATTATTCGATTGATTCATCATGAAATCAAAACATGTTTGTGATGAATCGAGTTCCAGTTATGGTGATGATCTGCATAAAAAACTTCCGCTGCCAACACCAACAAGATGGACTTTGTCAATTCCTCATGTAAGTTATTGTTAAGAGTTTGGCTGATTCAACTGATTCAAATCGCTAACCAGTCCTAATCCAATATAGAGTGGGTGATTCATATAGAAATATGCTGTGTTTAGGAAGGTGAAATACCCTGATTTTCAAGGTGTGAAATATAATCAATTTCAAATACATTATTAAACAGATGTCATATATAGCTGATTATTGATAGAATTAGTGCTGGGTCCTAAAAAACATATGAATAATAAAAATGTCGTTGAAATTCAGGATTGGTTTGTTATATGTGAATAGATTGATACCCTTTTTTAATAAATCAATGTGAATGGAATTTCATTATGGGGCAGACACATTAGAAGTAATACTCATGCCCACACCTTAATAAGATCTCTTTGTGGGACAGTATATAAAGTCATTGCACGTCATGTATAGACCTTTCAGACAATCTTTCATGTTCGAACTAATTAAAAGGTTCCATTTGGAAGAGCTTAGGTGCATGTAAACCCCACCCCCAACCCAATGGAACTCTTGAGAGAAAACATGGCACAGTTGGCTAGTTTTCCATAAGTATGTGCTTGCTATTAATTGGACAAACTAAAGCGCTACTCAATTTTTTGCTTTCTAGAGCTAAAACAGTGAGTAGAATACATACTTCACTAAGTGGACTTTTTAACTAACTAAAGTTAAAGTGCATGTAGATGTCACGTATAAACTCAGCATAGTTTACAGCTTAACTTTATTATTATACGTTCTAGAAACATAATAATGAAGATGATTATATATCAGATTTTACCAAATTTCCATTGTTTAAAAAACTGGCTCGATATTTGTATAAACTTTTCTTGTGAATCATCACCGATTTCATTGTGAAGTCGAGTATTTGTAGGTTTTATAGTTTGTAAATACGTGAATATCTTTTAGAATTGTGTATGTATCACTGTTATCTTTGATCGGAAAACTCTTATAGAAAGCAAGAACGAGTATCATAAAACATGTTTTTTTAATTACCAAAGACCTTCCTTATATAGATAGGGATTCATCACAACATTTTGTTGAACCGTCATAGCTTTACATGAATGTGTATGTCAGTTCGCGGTTAAGCTATAATCAGCTATATATTCGTTTACATCATCAAGAAATTGCTAGTATAAAGTTGGTTACTTTTGATCACCAAAGTTATTGTTGATAACCATTTACCACTTATCACAATGGTTATTGCTCATAGAAACTTGGTTACTTTTAAAGATATTTGTTTGAGCCTGCAGGCGCTACCTCAAACAAAAGGCTATTGTTAAGAATTTTCAGGTCCTCTTCTTGTGTGTAACTGTGAATAAGGTGACAGAGGAGATAATAACTCATTCTTTATTTGGATAAAGAATAGGACCCTGGTAGGGATGAAAGTGAGACGAGATTTGAATGGGCATATATCCCGGTCCCATATTGTGCCCGATACTTGTTGGGTACATGCAGGGGTTACTCGTCAAGTATCATGCATACCTGCAGAGATTAGGTATATGCCCATTAGTTTGTTAAAATCTGTAGGACTAGGTTCACCTTTTAATAAAATATATTACAAAATATATAATAACGAGACTCTCGTTATTTGTGGGAAATTCTTCTGGTAGAATACCGGTTACAAAAATTAAATAAACGAATATAAAATACAATATAATTGTACCAATCTTGATTCAAGCCAGCGTCTTTGGAAGAACTTCAACCGCACCATCTTGTACGAACCTCCGCTGCAAGAATGAACAAACTGTCGTTGACGGTTTTGGATGAGGATCGTGTTAGACATGGGGCCCTTAAAACAGATTCCGCGCCTCCTCTCAGACGGTCTGTTTCCAGGATACAACAACCGAAGCAGTAGTTGTACTGCCGGAGATGGCTCTCGCGCCCGAGATTACACCGGGTATAATTTGGTGTTGTGGAAAATAATGAAAAGAAGTTGTATATATACACATTCACAAAATTGAAACAATCCTTGCCTTTAATTCTCTAATTAACGAGGCAATAAATCTTGTAATAAACAAGACTTAATTAAATTAAATGGAATTTAAATGGTCAACGAAACTGTCATATTCATACATGACAAAATTAAACAAGTTGAAACAGCTAGTTCGACCAAGTCCAACCAGCTGTTTTGTTTCCGCTGCAAACATGTGTGTGTGCTTGAAGTAGCTCTTCAGTCCGTGCGCCACACTGTATGGAACCTGCGTATGCGCCTGTTATGCAGACTAGTGCGCCTGCGCGCGCTTGAACTGTCGCGTGCCTAAGAGGCCTGCGCCACATCATCCGCCTACGTCACCCACTGGTGTTCCATAAGCGGACCCGCCATGTATCTGACCACACGCTCATGGGCAAAAATACAGAGGCGGTGTGCGAAGTTCAAAGTGCACCACATTTGGCCTATAACCCATGTTATGCGCGCATATGAGATGTGGAGTCGCGCGCCACACGGATGCCACTGCGCATACCAGGACGCCACCTGGTCATGCGCCATCCATACTCGCGCGCATATGTGCGGGTGCGGCGCACCCTTTGGTCCCCACTAGTGTTTGCCTTTAAGGAAACAATTACAAGGAGTGCTCCTCCTTATATACCACTTTGAGTTTTGTCGTCCCACCTATGTAGGACAAGTTGACAAAACTAATCCATTTTATTCATCTTTGTTTGTTCCAAACATACAACTTCAAGCTTCGATATCTCATTCATCTTAGCTCTATTTGGACATAGTTTGAACACAACCCATAAATAATTATTTATACAACACATATATAAATATTATTGATGTCCAAAATATTTAGTGAAAAACTCATTTTCACTAAAATTTCCAACAATCCCCCACATGAATGGAGATCGATTAAAACACACAAAATTCCCCGATGAAAACTCGACAGTCGAGTATTGCAGGATAAGTAGGCGTAGCCTTTGAACCTTCCTTTATGAAGCATACTTAGCCTACTTGGGTTTTGTAGACGTGATGTCCTTGAACATCCCCCATTTGTGTAAACGACAATATACATTCACACAATACTTTCCCTAGCCGGGCCATCTCCTCATTTTCGTCTCCAATAATTGTCATGGAGCACTTTCCTGGTTCTGCGGGAGCTCTAGGAATTATGCCCTAATTCCATTCGAAGCGACCACACTTCTCTCCAACATAGGTGATTTCCCTTTAAATCATTAAAAACATTATGGTTTACTATGATTTACACAAATCATAAAACCACATATTATGCTTAACCTCACAACAATGTCACTGAATATTATAGGAATGGACTAGGATGTAATTAAACACCCTTTTATAGTTTAGGGGAATATACAAATATATATACTAGCTCATATATAAACATATATATTAGCTTTGCCCCCACAGTGACTACCCTTCGGTTCATGATTAAGTTGGCCTATTGAACCTAGATCTTGGAATCTCCAGTCAACTAGGTTGGGTTTCCCTCATGTCCCTTTTTCCATGGCTTTAGTCCCATTCCACAACCTGATCTGTTATCAACCCACTGGTTGTTGGATCCAAAAATTATCTTTGACTTCGCTAAGTCACCAACGATAATTTAAATTGCGATCAGTTGTTCTAACGTGTTCTTGACTCGCTAGTCACTTTTGCCTTTTAGTCGATTCATAAGACTTATAACTCGTGATCTCAACCTGGATCCAGTTATGTACCTTGTCTTAGAATGACATGAAACTCAATTCATGACTAGACACGTTTTCACCATGCCTTTGGTGTGTCATGACTGACCTCCAATTGGCATTCGAGTCCAATCTACTCGATTGACTCCATATAACCATTGTGTACTCCACTTGGTCATGCGTTTGCAATATATGCAAGTCACCCCCACATTTAAGTGTAATTTGATAGCATCCAAATGGGGTGATGAAAGGTTCTCCCTTTCATTTCGAGTTTGAGAAAACTTCTCAACTACCATTTCCACATTCAAATGCAAGTCACCCCCACATTTAAGTGTAATTGGATAGCATCCAAATAGGGTGATGAAAGGTTCTCCCTTTCATTTTGAGTTTGAGAAAACTTCTCAACTACCATTTCCACATACCCTAAAGGGTTTGTTTCTTAAATGGCTTCCTCCCCCCACATTGCTTGCATTTTAATGAAGTTATATTTATAGTTTTGTTTAGCACAAAATTCGTTCTTGTGTCATCACATATTTTAAATGTTTTAAAGTTAATTTAATCTCCGTCGAGCATATAAATTAACAAGTATTAGTCTAGCATGCTTTAGACCACAATACTCTAGCATGTGAACAGAAGATGCATCATTCTGATTCTTCACAGCCTTACGAGATAACACACTATCTCTTCCGAACATTCGTTTCTTAGTTTAGACACAATAATGAAAATTTATTTCACCATTCCAAAACCATCGGTTTTAGGAAGGTCTCAAAACCATAGTTAACTCCATCCATTAGGATCATAACTCGTTTGCCTTTTTATCTCCAAGGCTTCACCATTGACTTCCTAAGGACTTAAACATAAGTCTTAATCCAAGTCACTTTGATGAACGATCTTTGTATAAAATCACTCCAGTCTTCAGATATAGTCAATTAAATTGACTCTCAACAACAAGACATTCACATATGCCTATAGTGATATATACATTTACATTGTTGTTTCATTAATACCATGTATTGGGATACTCTCCCAAATTGAGGACCAAGCCTCCACATAGTTTAAACAACATTGATGGTGGTAGAAGCATCTACAAGTCCATCACTATTGTAAATTTCCGTTAATAAATTTTCTAAATTTATTAAAATCATTTATAATAATAACATATATTTCTTTCATATGTTATATTCTTTGAAAACTTACATGTGCATTTCCATGTTGATGCTCTCAACATTAGATGACATATCTTGTTTTCGTGCATTTCATCTCAAACCATGCACCACGTTTCTCACAAACTCGTTATATGTTTGATGTTTGATTTGTGACTTATTACATAAGTCATGATCACAACCCGCTCGTTGTGTCCGTGTAAATTAGTTTTTACACTTTGTATCAAAATGTATATATCCTTTTGACAACTTATTAGTAGTCCAAAATAACGGATACACCAATGATATCTAAACATCAAATCCCAAAGTGTTATTATTTTCAACACTTTCGACCGAAATAATCGCAATTATATCGTTCTATCATGTTTTGAGGTACTCCCTCAATGGAACACATATAACTTGTTTTGTCTTGAAACGCTAAACTTGAATAATCACAAGTTTTCCAAAAAAATATAAAGTTGTTTACAATTAACTACTCGCAAGTAGTTGAGCAACTTATTATATTTATAACAACATCGAGTTGTTTTTCACAAAATAGTCTTTCTAAGACTATTATATGGTTCAAGACGTTATACTTCTCGTGGAAGAATCGAATCACTTATAATTCGCAAACACATGTTTTATTCGTTCAAAACATTTCTCGTTTTTGCAAGTGTTTTAAAAATAAACTATATATTTTTATGTTTTGATTACAAATCAATACAATAAACCTTATAATAGTTTATTTAATAAAACAGTTTCAAAGTCGCTCATTATAAAAATAAAACGAATACGCATCGTTTTAATAGTTGGTTTATCATATTCAAACCATTTCTAACCGTTGTTAGATAATAATGATTACCAATGGTTAAAAAGAGTGGTTTGTATGATAACCAATTCTAATATGCTAAATAGAATTTAAATGTTTAACAAACATTCAAAATATTCGGTTTTATAAAGTAAACCGCTTCTAACACGCTCGTTAGAAATAAAACGAATACATTTATTCGCTTTTGGTTTATTTAAATGAACGTTTTCTAACACGCTCGTTATAAATGAACACAAATCTTTTCTAACACGCTCGTTAGAAAATATATAAAACGATTACAAATCATCTTAAATAATTTATCATAATTAACCTGGTTCTAACCCGCTCGTTAGAAATTAACGATTGCAAATCGTTAAAATAGTTGGTTATAAGATAAACTAATTCTAATACGCTCATTAGAAAATTAGACGATCATTTATTGCCATAAGCCGTTTTTGGTTTATATAAAATAAACGTTTTCTAACCCGCTTGTTAGAAATAAACAATTGACAAAGTTGTTTAATCGTTTCTAACACGCTCGTTAGAAAATAAACAACTATCAAACTCTTTAAATTGTTTCTAACACGCTCATTAGAAGTAATCGATTACAAAATTTGTTTCGAAGTTTATAAAAAAATATAAACCATTTCTAATACGCTCATTAGAAATAAACAAATAAAAATCGTTTAAACGTATGTGGAAAAAATCCGTTTCTAACTCGCTCGTTAGAAATTTAATAGTTTAGACAAAACCGTTACAAGGTTTATTATCCAAAATAATTGTCTCCAACATGCTCGTGGGTAATTATTTTGAAATAATAATCTTTTCTAACATGCTCGTTAGAAAATCTAAACGTATATTTTCTAACACGCTCGTTAGAAAATCTAGTCGTCTTTTACAAGTTAGTTTTACACAATCATCGTATCTAACACGCTCATTAGATATAAAAGATGATATTAAAACTTGTTATTCTATAAAATTCTAACACGCTCGTTAGAGATAAAAAGTTGCAATCTTGTTATTCTTTCAACAACAACGTTTCTAACACGCTCGTTAGAAAATATTAAAACTTGTTATTTTATAAAATAATTACTTTCTAATATGCATATTAGAAAATATAAATATTTCAAGACTTTTAAAAACCAACATTAATATATCAATTAATGGTTACTAAAAGCTTGTTATAAAGAAAATAACCGTTACAAACACTTTGTAAGGGGTTACAAAATAAAATTTTCTAATACGCTCATTAGAAAATTTAGTATTTCAAAACTTATTGAAATACATATTATTTTGTGTATTGTTCGGTTTATCTAAACACGAACAAAAGCCATGAAACTCCAAAACTTGAATCAAAACGTTCGTCTTTGTAACACGGTATTCGGATTAAAGATTGTACTCCAATCATAAAATTAATCCGACTCATTTGTACTACACATGTAATTTCCCCAAAAAAAAATATTTACAAGATTTTAACAAAAATCCATTAAATATTTTAACTTTCGTGAACCTAAATCCTCAAAGAGAAGGGATTTAAGATTGTAGCAACAATCTTCACGAAAGTCTGTTTTAAGATTGTAGGACTAGGTTTACCTTTTAATAAAATATATTACAAAATATATAATAACGAGACTCTCGTTATTTGTGGGAAATTCTTCTGGTACAATACCGGTTACAAAAATTAAATAAACGAAAATAAAATACAATATAATTGTACCAATCTTGATTCAAGCCAGCATCTTTGGAACAACTTCAACCGCACCATCTTGTACGAACCTCCGCTACAAGAATGAACAAACTATCGTTGACGGTTTTGGTTGAGGATCGTGTTAGACACGGGGCCCTTAAAACAGATTCTGCGCCTCCTCTCAGATGGTCTGTTTCCAGGATACAACAACCGAAGCAGTAGTTGTACTGCCGGAGATGGCTCTCGCGCCCGAGATTACACCGGGTATAAGTTGGTGTTGTGGAAAATAATGAAAAGAAGTTGTATATATTTTAGAGTACTCCTCTAAAATATGTTGTGAATGTTTCTAATAGTTTTTACGAGATCCTCTCATCTCATATCTCCAAACTATGAACCCAAGGTTCATATATATACACATTCACAAAATTGAAACAATCCTTGCCTTTAATTCTCTAATTAACGAGGCAATAAATCTTGTAATAAACAAGACTTAATTAATTTAAATGGTCAACGAAACTGTCATATTTATACATGACAGAATTAAACAAGTTGAAACAGCTAGTTCGACCAAGTCCAACAAGCTGTTTTGTTTCCGCTGCAAACATGTGTGTGTGCCTGAAGTGGCTCTTCAGTCCGTGCGGCACACTGTATGGAACCTGCGTATGCGCCTGGTATGCCGACCAGTGCGCCTGCGCGCGCTTGAACTGTCGCGTGCCTAAGAGCCCTGCGCCACATCATCCGCCTACGTCACCCACTGGTGTGCCATAAGCGGGCCCGCCATGTATCTGACCACACGCTCATAGGCAAAAATACAGAGGCGGTGTGCGAAGTTCAAAGTGCACCACATTTGGCCTATAACCCATGTTATGCGCGCATATGAGATGTGGAGTCGCGCGCCACACGGATGCCACTACGCATACCAGGACACCACTTTGTCATGCGCCATCCATACTCGCGCGCATATGTGCGGGTGCGGCGCACCCTTTGGTCCCCACTAGTGTTTGCCTTTAAGGAAACAATTACAAGGAGTGCTCCTCCTTATATACCACTTTGAATTTTGTCATCCCACCTATGTAGGACAAGTTGACAAAATTAATCCATTTTATTCATCTTTGTTTGTTCCAAACATACAACTTCAAGCTTCGATATCTCATTCATCTTAGCTCTATTTAGACATAGTTTGAACACAAACCATAAATAATTATTTATACAACACATATATAAATATTATTGATGTTCAAAATATTTAGTGAAAAACTCATTTTCACTAAAATTTCCAACAAAATCTACCCGTGAGAATTTCTAGATTCATTGTTTTTTCTAACATTATAGTTTTCATATAATTTAAAGTTTTGTAAGAACTACAAAATCTGAAATAAGATAAATCTATATCTATTTCTACTTTCTATAAAAGGCGAAATCCCAATGACATAAGAAAAGCTTATGTGTCAGCCAAAGAGTCTGTCCAACAAGGCTTTTCTTATGTCATTATTACATCATAAGGCCTAATATAAAATATCATTTAAAATTTTGTCTAAACATCTGCTCTCAAACTTCAACCTATGTTATAAATTCAAACCTCTGTAATCAAAACCACTGCCCATTCAAAATTTAAAATCCTGGCTCCAAATTCAAAATTCAAACTACATATGAATCTGGCTCCCTATAAATAACATGTATGAGTTTGTTGCTCCACATTCAAATTTCAATATCATTGTTCCAGTATCATTGTATGCGAGCGTATCTCTCTCTCTCTCAAATGCATAGCTCTCATGATTGAGCCTGTTAAATTCCGATTATCCTTCCAATATCATTGTTCCAGTATCATTGTTGCAATACCGTTGTTCCAACATCGTTGTTTCATTGAAGCTCTGTTTCACACATCTTTCAGCCTAATCTGAGTTGTTTAAAATTGAAACAATCAGTTTGTGCATTCTTTTAAACTGTTGATATATGTTGATAATATTTATTTTAAGGTGTTGATAAATTTCAGCTTTGTTTTTTCCGAGTGAGCAGTGGGGAGTTTTTCTGCACTGTTTTTGAAGTCTGAAGTGCAGAAAGTGGAGTACTTCATGAAGCGCCGATGCTGTTCCAGGTTTTCTTGTATTTATTATCACTGATGATGTCCATTTTATGTATTAGTTCTTCAATCAGCCTAATCATCGGCCTTTTATAGATGGTGCGGTGAAATTAAGTCTGACCTTTGGGCTGTTAGCTATTTCACTATATAGTATGATTGTCAGTTCAGAAGCTTTTCATCACGTTTTACTACCATTATATCCTTCTTTTACATGAGACTTGAAGAAATATATGTCATCATACTATTCTGTAGGTTCTTATGATTTAAAGTATCGCTTTATCAAGAAAGTTGAGGATCAAGTATATGAGGATAGGGCTACTGTTCAATAGCTGAAGAGGTGTTTTTGATGGACTGCATCTTGGTCTGTTTACGAGAGACCAAGTGTCCAGAAACCTGATGGTGATGTCTTTCTGCACTTCAGACTTCAAAAACATTGCAGAAGCTTTTCATCACGTTTTACTACCATTATATCCTTCTTTTATATCAGACTTGAAGAAATATACAAGTTAAAAATGTTATCATACGCTTCTGTAGGTTCTTATGATTTAAAGTATCGCTTTATCAAGCAAGTTGAGGATCAAGTATATGAGGATAGGGCTACTGTTCAAGAGCTGAAGATTATTAAATTTCGTTGTTCAGTTCTCAATGTATTTGTTGATCTATTATCATATGTGATATGTAAATTTTACTTCTATTAATCTTTGTAGAGCATTTTATTTTTACTAATTTGAGCATCAACAGTTGTTAGAGTTGATACATGCTATTGTCAACTATTAACACAATAGAAGTTCTGAACATTCTTAAAAATTAAATATTTTGAAAAAATTTGCCAAAAATCTTTAATAGTCTGTTGAAGACAGCTGTTTTTAAAACATCTGTTTGGAAAAAGATTCATCCACTGTTTAAAGGTATTGTCTGTTCTCATAATTTCTGTTTTTGTAACAACTGTTGAGTTGCTACTGTTGCCAACATCTGTTATTCCCAACAGCAGTTTGCACAGAATTGTTAACCATTAACACAATAGAAGTTCTGAACATTCTTAAAAATAGGTATTTTGAAAAATATTGGAAATATTGGAAAACTCCATCAACAATGCTTTTTTTAGGTTAAAATTTGTCCTTTCAGTTTCTTGATATTTCATTTTATAGTTTTCCGATGAAAATTTATTTTTTAAATATTTTGCATTAAAAGTCTGTTGAAAACAACTGTTTTCCAAACCTGTGTTTGACTAAGGATTGCTGACTTACTATTGTTGCATAAGATCTGTTGTTGGCCAACAGTGGTTTCTAAACACTGCTAAAGGGTATTGTCTGTTCTCATAGGTTCTGTTTAATCTAAGGACTGCTGAGTTACTAATGTTGCCTAACATCTGTTATTGGTCAACAGTGGTTTCCAAACACTGCTGAAGGGTATTGTCTGTTCTCATAGGTTCTGTTTAATCTAAGGACTGCTAAGTTACTAATGTTGCCTAACATCTGTTGTTGGTTAACAGTGGTTTTCAAACAACTGTCATCCATTATCAGAGCAGAGGTTCTGACGTGGACAGATGTTAGTCATCAGATCTTTGTAACTTCTGACATGTCAGCATTCACTTTTTCAATTTATAAACACCTGTTTAATCCCCAAACAGAGGTTTTACTTTCGTCTCGAGTTTAAAATTCATCAGAGCGGTTTAAACCTTCTTCTTCAACACTTCTTCGTCAACCTCTCGCAACTTTCAATTCCGATCATGACTTTGATGATGAAAAATTCGCATAACTACCTGGTTATTTTTGAGAAAACCGAGAACAATACTCTCTATCATTCAATGATTGATGTTCTTATATCATCAAAATATAAGGTCATTCTTACCGCCGACGCACCCATTTACCAAGAGACGCTTCGCGATTTTTGGGCAAATGCGAATATTGAAGAACAAAACAATGTGGCCGTAAGTATAACTTCAAAAGTTGGAGGTGAATCGGTTGCTATTACCCCCAGTACCATATCAACAACATTTGAGGTAAACGACTTGGCAGGTAAGACCTCTTTGCCAAAAAATGAGATTCAAACATACTTGATTGGGAGGGGATATGATGGACAGTTGAATCAGGCAACTATGTTTAAACGTAATTTTGCACCACCAATGAAATTCCTGTTCCATACTCTCATATGCTGTCTCTCAAACAAAAGTACTTCTTTTAATGAAATACCTATGAAAATTCCGTCATTGGGGTATGCAATTTTGACAAATACTGATTTTAACTAATCCCAGGCACTCTTTGTTGATTTGGTTGCAAATTTAAAAAACATTAAAAAGGGGAAAACTGCTGGTTTTCTCATGTTTCCTAGACTATTAAGCTACTACCTGCAAAAACATGTTTCTCAAAAAGCTTTTGAAAAAGGTAAAGCTATTAAAATGAATAGTCTAACATCTGAAACATTTACTCGCCTTATGGCTAAAGAGTCAGATGTTTCCAAAACTGAAGCAGAGGGGAATGAGGAAATTTTAGATGAGTCCACAACTGCTCCTCAAACCTCTGTTGCTGAGCCCACTGCTCTTGGTGATCACAGCACTACAACCACTACTGTGAAACCCCCACCAACAAAATTCAAAAAGACCAAAACAAAATCCAAAAAGCCCACCGAAACTAGCAAAACGGGTCCTCTGGAAGATGAGATCCCAGAGGTTAACCCTGTGACAACACAAATGTCACTACAAACCACTGTTGCTACTTTCTCACAACATGTGGAAAGATCTCAACCCATAAACCAAACTCCTCATGATTCCTCACAAAAGGAACATGTTGTATTCACAGGGACACCACAATATGATGTCATACCCTCATATGAGAGTATACTTAGAAGCCCATCTCCCGGGGCAATGTCTCTTTCGACAGCAATCCCTTCATCTTCTATTCCACCAAAGTTTGTAACACTGCTTCAAGCTATTGACCCTCAGACTCATAGCAGTCCCTCTCATGAACACATTACTGAGAGTTTAACTTCAACAATGGCTGTGTCTGAACCTGTTCAATTAGATAACCCAGAAACAGTTGAGGAGGCTACACCTCTTGAATTTCAGCAAATTCTTGATGGTATTTCAATTGGAGCAGCTACTACAAATGTCAAATCCACTGATTTACATTTGGACAGTAGTTTCATTAGTCAGACTCCCTTGAAGGCAACCACTGCTGTGTCTACAAAGATATCTACTGGTGAGTTGAAGTTAACCACTGGTGAGATCACTAAGGTAACCACTGATGCAGAGGGAAGTCCCTAGAACCAAGAACAAGGGGCATCTGCTAATGAAAATTTGGAGATACCTCCTCTTTTAAAAGAAGATACAACCACCTCTGGTGGGAATTCAGATGATCCTATTAAGTTAGGTGATGGATTAAAATACCAGAATTTGACGGAGAGGATATCCAATTTGGAAACAACTGTTGCTGATATGAAAGATCAATTGAAGCAGTTGGTGGATGCTTTCAAAAGTCGACCTTCTCATCAGTAGTTATGCCAAGAGCTTTGGAATTCGGTACAACCCATTCTTGCAGCTCAAAGGGAACTGGCTGAGATTCAACTTAATTACCACATGAAGCTAATTAGAGTTATGGTTGAAGCAAGATACAAAGACACACAGTCTGACATCAAGGGCATAAAAGAATGCATTGCAAAGTTAATTGGTACTACCCCTGCACCTGTGTTTGAAAAAGATGATGAAGATGATGCTGAAAAGAGGGAAAAGGATTCCATGAAAAACTTTGGCAAACCAACACCAAGGAATCAGCCAAAACAAAATCCAAAGCCTGCCAAGCAAACTTCTGCAAAATCTCCTGGAAAATCTGATACTGGTAAGAAAAATGGAATTGATGATACCGTTAACAAACAAACAGACAGATAAGAAGATTGAACGAAAGCAGAAGAGGAAGCATACAAAAGAGGAAGATGAAGTGCTCAACATTGGAACGTCAAATAGAAGAAAATCACACAAACACAACGAATCTCCTATTGTCATGTTTCCTAAACCAATATCACCACCAGAAAAACCAACCACTATTGCGAAACTTAAAAGCACTGTTGAACCAGTGGATTGACTAACAACTGTTGCACAAGAAAGAGAAAATTCATGGTGCATGAAGAAGAGAAGGAAGAAAAAGATATACCCGCACCAATTCCGTTATCAGCTACTCCATTCATTCAAACTTCACCCAAACCATTCGTCCCACCTCCATCAACAAAGATCAATCCATTGGCAGTAACTTTCCCTCTGGAACTGCTTGTAGTTCAAGATGAAATGACTCAATTTTACACAGAGGATGATCCATCCAAAAGAACCTTCCCATCTCTTCATGGATTCGAAACTCCAAAGAATATTTATGAATATCTGAAGCTAAAGGGAAAACAAGCAGAAGATAAGGCAAATGAAGAGTGTAAAGGGCTAGGAGACAGTAAGTTATCAGCTCGCATGCAACATTGGCTTGGTGAAGTCATGAAGTTGGAAGATTTTGCTAGAGACCTGAGTAAGAATATGTCAAATCTGTCACCAAATGCTGAGCTACAAAAGACATTAAGGAATGATTTCTTGAACACTATCATGGATACCAAGCCCTACGAAGCCTACAGGTCTGATTTCAAAGACTGGCCCCTTGAAGCTCTTAATGAGGAAGTTAATAGAATTGAAAAGATGAATAAAGATCCTCAAATGCAAAAATCTGCTCCCAACTGGAAACAATACAAAAAGATTGAAGTGGATGAAGTGTTGAAGTACAAGAGAATGAAGGCAGAACTTGTAGCAGCTAAGTTTGGGACTGCAAGACAAATTGGAAAATGGTCTAGGCAGTATATTGATCAAGCTTACAATAAGTTAGAAGACCGAAGAAACACTACAAGAAATTAGGGTGTTTACCCACACATAATTTACCTACACATGTAAATGTGTGGGTATTTACCTACACATGTTTGTATATGTTTAAAAATGACGTGGCAAATTAAATGCCTACACATGTTTAAATGTACAATATGTGTAGATATTAGATATATATAAAATAAGTAAATATGTATTTTTTGATGACGTGGCAAAACAAATATCTACACATATTTAGAAATGTACAATATGTGTAGATATTGAATGCATAAAAAATACATATTTAAATCTTTTTTATAAGGTGATGTGGCAAAACAAATACCTACACATATTTAGAAATATACAATATGTATAGATATTGGATACATATAAAATAACTTATGAGGGCTCCAAGCTACATCTAAAGCTCAAGCTTGGTTTGTTGGTAATTTTTCAAGCTAGGCTCCGACTTGGCTCCTATTTGATTTATTAATTTATATTAATTATAATTATATATTTTCAAACCACACATATAAATGCCTTTTAGCCACACATATATGTGTAGGTATAACTTGCTATATACCTACACATAACTTATGTGTGGGTAATGGCATATATCCACAGTCACGAGTCTACACATCATTACACTTAATTTATGTGTAGGTAAAGACAACTACCAACACACTATATGCTTTTTCCCACACATACTTTGTGTTGGTAAAGCACCAAATTTCTTGTAGTGAAAGACATATCCATCCCTTCCTAAAAAGCCAGTATACAAAGATGAAACCACTGTTAGACGTCGGCAGACCATTACTTCTAAAAAGCTGTTCTCATCAGCAGATGTATCCATCGCTGCCTTAAACCAAAGAAAAAAGACAACAACCGATGGATGAGGAAGATGAAAATAGGTATGCTGAGTACAGAAAAGAGTCTATCAGAAATCAGTTACGATATGGATTGGATGATGCTTCGTTGCAATTACAAGCTCAAGTTGGTCAAGCACTTCAGAAGTTGGCAAGCAGGCCTCATGTAACGCCCTGCTTCTTCATACGTTCCATAATTAGAAAGTCTTGCTTGTATTTCTATTTTTGGAAACCTTGTGTTCTTGTAATCGTTCTTTCTTTGTAACCGTTGTAAAATCCGAGACTTGGATCATGAATAAAACTCGTATTTTGTTACATTCATGTTATACATACTTTATACATGCTCATACATTCAATTTCGTGAAACAATTGATGCTTATTAGTAATTCTTGGAAACTATGTGCTAAACTTGCAAATATTTGAAACTTATGCATAAAACGTGTTTTGATCGTAAACGATACTTAAATACGACCTTCATACACTTAATTGTATTTGTTTTATGTTCTCCATACTTTATTTTGCCTTAAACTATGCTTATATTGTCACACCCCCAAAATCCACCTGCGGAATACCACCGCTTGGAAGCGTGACTGACCAGGATCCAGCCACCAATCATATTGAACAAGCATGTAAGTGATTATAAAAATCCAACCAATACAATTGGTGTCCAAACAAAACATAGTTTAAGTTGCAAGCGGAAGCATAACGTTTAAAACCAAAACATAAGTTTAATTGTTTCAAAGTTTAACATGGCACACAGTTGTCCATGTCCCACAACGACTCTTCTCCATGCAAGCTCCAGCTAAGTACCTATTGACCTGCAAAGCATGTAGTATCGAGTCAACAAGAATGTTGAGCGAGTTTACAGTTGGGTATTCGTTTTAAGTTGTTTCGAAAACAGTTTCCTTTATCTGGCATCCTGCCGTGGGGGTTACCCCATAATTGAAAACGTGATTCGTTTAACCCATTTACTCTGGCAATCCAGCCGTGGGGGCTACCCCATGTTTAGTTATCTGGCTTTTCGGCCGTGGGGGCTATCCCATGTATATGCTACTAGACTCGTTACCATATCGACTGCTGACTGTAGTCATGTTTATGTGCCCTGAACTGTCAATGTCTATCATCATTGACGTGCCCAGATCCATTAGTTCACGCCCGTCCTCTGCGGCACGGTGTGAGGTTTGTCAAACCTAAATAGCGCTATCTAACTAATGACCCGCTCGCCATTGGCCCGGCGATTAAGTCGATATAAAAAGGAGGGACTTCGTGATAGAGTTTTGGTCTAGTGAAATGTAAACTGTCCAAGAGGACGAGGAATTAAATTCCTGAACCCGTACTGTCCTACCCAAGAAAGGACGAGGAATCCATATTCCTTAACCCATTCCCAACCCCTGGGAATCCCATGCTTTGTTGAAAGTGTGAACTCACCTTAGGTTAGCTCGGCAGATAAACGAAGGGTCAAATCGAGCTAATTGTGGTCAACCACGTCCTAGTATGGTTACCACACAAGTCAGATACAAACCAAGTAATGCACGTATATTTTCTACACGTATACTAGCACGTTGCAAACAAGTGTTATTCATGGCAGTCCAATCAACAGTGCACAACATACACATTCAACAGTAACACATAAAGTCCATATATTCGGCCCAAATACTTAGGCCTGTAACCGTGCAAGTCCATACAGAATATATAATCAGGTGGTCTCGAGTCGGGACCTGAGATCTCGAGTCGAGACGGTGCTGTCTCGGTTTATAGCCTTCATCACTCGAGACCTGGTGGTCTCGAGTCAGGTCTCGAGTCGCAACAAAACCGCAACCTGGTTTCGAGTCATGTTGTTTGTGTGCTGGTAATGTGTGGTCTCGAGTCGAGACTAGGGGTTCTCGACTCGTAACCTGTGTCGCAACCGCGGTCTCGAGTTGTCACATATATGGTCTCGAGTCAAGACCGAGGGTCTCGACCTGCATACCTAGTAACCGAGTCCTTCTAGAACCTCTGATGTACTATCCAATATTGTTGCATTTTCATGAGATTGTGTACTATCCAGTAGAATTCCATAAACATGTTTTCTTGTCTAATACATAATCAAAACAGATCAAAACACAACATTTCAAATATTTTTAATAACCTTCATGTTGTTCTTCACGTATTCAAACTATTCATCATGAACATTCATCCGAATCCGACCCGAAACATGCTATACTAGATCTATTCTTGCCATTTTCGAAGCATTTTCAGCAACTATTTACCATTACTATTTCATAAATCATGTTTGCATCATGTAACACACTAGTCATGTACTAAACCTCAATAAACAACCTTAACTCATCATTTTATTCTCATATCATTATGAAGTAACATTTTATTCGCTTAAATCAAGCAAAACACACTACTCATATCATCAAGCAAACACCTTCATCATGGATAAACAACAATCTTAATATCAACTATTCAAGAAAGATATATCCAATATGCATAAAACTTAACAAGCAAACATATATGATATTTCCATCCCTATATTGCAAGGAACCACTAACCGGTTAGGTTTCAAGGTGTGAGGATATGAAGAAATCGATGAATAAGCTTCCAAATGAGATCCTAAGCTTGAACCGAGAGTGTCACACCCTGATTTCCACGTGTCACCGGTGGGCCCGGTGGGGAGTATCGTGACGTCATGGTTGGCAACATAATAGTCAAACAACACAATATTATCAAGCACAGCGGAAGCAATTGAAAATATAATACAACCGAATTTATTATTGTAATATCAAATGTCACAATATTCGGAAGTTTATCCACAGAAGGATCGAACATAAAATGGAAACAATAGTTCAACAGACTTTTAGGCATCTTAAGCTTGCGAGACTTCTATTGATGCTAAGGAGAAATATCCAGCCAATTTCGTATAGTACCTGCATTTAGCCTTTTTGGAAAATACGTCAGTTTACACTGGTAAATACATTCAACTGACTCATTTTGGAAAAAGAGTTTGAAAAGTGATTCGAGTGCAAACGGCACAAAATATCTTGACACATTGATTAGAATGCACAGAGGCAAAATTAATCTTTTTAACTTGGGAGAATTATTTAATATTATAATCTTGTGAACGAATTACATGTTACTTATGCGTTCAGTAGCCCGGATCTAGTCCGGGTTAAAGATCAATAGACACACCACGTTATTGAGTTATACACTGCCAGGTGTACGCCTACACCCCGTGCTCTGGTCGTGGCCAATCTCGTAAGATGATGCCAAGGATATCCGGGACATGGTCATTAACCCCCCAAAGGCTGTAAAGTAAACAAGACTGTTTAAACGAGCCGATCAAATTATTCAACTACCCACTAAGTGTGGAGATTTGATGCTCGATCAAGCGGTACGCTATGTACCGTAACCCAAGCCCGTATAGGGAAAATAAGTTAAAAGTATTTACCTGAGCTAAATATAAATTCAATCCCAGCTGTATATCAATTCAGCAAGTACAGATAGCTTTTACTGGGCTCCTAATCTGGAACGAAGGTTTTTAATAACCTATTAGAATCCTAACGGGTCTTTTATTAAGCTTAAGCTTAGACCGGCTAGTTTCAAAGATACGGTTCGTACGCACGATTAAGCGAAGACCGGATAGAATGTGACTTAGACCCGACAAGTTCAGAGACTTGTTTAATATGGGTCCTTTATGCACATTCTGGATTTTGAGATAAAACCGATAAGGTTTGACCCGTTTCGGCTAATTTATGTAAACTTGTTACATAAACCGAACCGAACGCGTAAAAAGCGTAACGGGTATCCGTAAGAGCCATATACAGGTTTCCTAAGTTAATATGCTTCAAATATGTTGTGACATCAGTAGGATGTCTTTCGTTATGCCCCGAACTAATTTAAACACAAACTATGCCCCGTAGGGGTAGTTTGGTCATTTTAAAGTTTGTAAAAGCGTTTAGATGTTTAACTGAGTTACAGGTCTGATGTAAACAGCAAACATACTCAATTTGATGAGTTATAACAGTAGACTAAAGCATATATGTGAAATTTATCATCTTTAACCAAACTATGCCCCGTAGGGGTATTTTGGTAATTTCACATAAGCCGAAAAGCTCAAAAACGAAGTCTGAGTTAATCAACCTTTGCTTACTGTTAATATATCATAATTTGCCTCATATATCAGTAGGTATCAACCCGGGTATGTTCAATATAATTTTAAAACATACTATGCGTTAAAAACGCTAAATAAGGCGATTAAAGGCCACTTCCGGGTCTGATACTTAAATCTGATATTTTTATATTTCCAGAAGGCTTAAAATAAATTATTTATCATATGTGGTCAGTATCAAAAGGTTTGGAGTCGTTTAGATAAGTAAAACTCATTTTATGGCCCGTAAGGGCAAAACCGACAATTACCGGATTAAGCCTACGACTACTAGTTATGCTCAGCCTAAAATTAATTAAAAATCTTTAAAAATCCCAAAATAATATATTACATCAGTGGGTATTAAGTTTGATACCAAAAAGTAGGCTTAACTAGGCTATACGCTAATTACGCCGTTTTATTAACATAAAGCGTTAAATTTACGATATTGAGCATAACTCTTAATCTATAAGTCAAACTGATGTCAAAATTTGCATCCAAGTTTATATATCAGTAACTAAGGTTTCTACACTTTTACATTTTCATAAATCACGTTTTAAGGTAGTAAGGGCATAACGGTCAACATATGAGCAATTAACGGAAACGTGCATATTAATTGGATAACTAATGAACCAAGGTGTATAATCACAGAGGGTTGTTCTAACATGTATCCTAATCCAATTAAAGCTCTGAGGCATTTCTAAAACATGCCTAAACGGGTCAGAACTGAAAGTCAAAGTGAAAGTCAAACTATGTGACTTTCGGTTCCGAACCGGGTCTAAACATGAAATAGTCGGGTTGAACATGTTTGGACATGTTCTTACACTTATTACTAAGTTATAATAATGATCAAACAGGTTATATGTGTTCTAGATAGCTAATTATGCATAAATGACATTTTAAGCATCCTGTTGACTTTTTAATTATAAGTTTGACCCGACTTTTGACCTGGTTAGAGTGGTGATCAGGGGAAACCCTTTTGAGGTCTTATTACCCACATAAATACCAACTCATAACTACTTTTAATTCGAGATATGACTGAGCCATTATAGACTAATCTCGAAGTCAAACCGTAATTACGACGGTTTGACTTTTAGCTAAATAAACAAGCTAAACTCAATTAAAGAAGGACTAGTAGACTTACAAGAGTCCTATGCACCACTTAAGATCAGTTGGACCTGCTTGAGAGCTCCAGGAATGATCAAATTATGCAAATGAAGGTGTGAGGAGTTGTGTTGCATAAGGTGGCCTTTTATAGTGAATTACACACCACAATTGGGTGACACTTGGGTCTACAACTGACCACAATCCTTCAACACATGTCCCTAAGTGTTTAGGGGGTGCCTAGGGGCCAAGAAGAATGAGGAAAATTGGTTAAAATCGCGTCTAAGAGCAAGGGCAGCCAAGAAAACGAATTCAGGAACTGGCACCCCCTCGCGTGGCGCGAGGGGCTCCTCGCGTGGCGCGAGGCCTACCTGCAGCATATCTTATTTTTTTGATTTTTGCGCATTGGTCCTTGGCTCTTCAAATTTCGAATAGGCACTTGTTTATTGCATTATGAACCCTCACAATTGATCTATAAGGGCTTTAAAACATATACCCACTTTGTTAGGTCCCCGGTTAACTTAATTGTTACCCGAAAAGTCCTAACTTTCAACGTTTACGCTTTAACCCCTCGTACACGAATTTGATCATAACTTTCTCATACGATAACGAAACTTTATGAAATTTTAATCGTGCATTCTAGTGAGCATAATTAACCGTTACAAAGCTTCGAGTTTGCCAAAAGGTCACTCAGAGGTATAACTTAAACTTGTTGACACATTTAGCCCCTGTAGTTTGTAATCTCTCACTTTTTGCTTCGTATGATCCATGATTTATTCGTTTGAAGGTATGAGCACCATGTAGGGTTAATGTACATTATATTTATTCACAGTTGACACTTAGAATACGTATATTCACATACTTTCCATGTTTGTCAACTTTAGTCCTTCTATAATATTTCTTTCACACGTTTAAACATTTGACACGTGTCTACACATTATAGGACGTGAATTTTCGAGGTGTTACATCCTCACCCCCTTAAAATAAATCTCGACCCGAGATTTACTGAAATAAGTAAGGGTACTTTTCTTTCATCGTGGATTCAACCTCCCACGTGAATTCGGGACCTCTACGGGCATCCCATTTGACCTTTACAATAGGTACACGCTTCCTTCGAAACTTCTTTACCTGTCGATCTTCAATCGACAAAGGTTTTTCCACAATTTTTTTTTTTTTTTTTTTTTTTTTTTAAGCTCTCATCTATATGCACATCTGTATACGGTATAACCAGTGATTCGTCAGCGAAGCACTTCTTCAGATTGCAGATGTGGAACACATTGTGAATTCCACTGAGCTCTTCTGGTAAGTTTAACTTATAGGCAACTGACCCGACACGTTCGATAACCTCGAAAGGTCCTATGTATCTCGGACTTAGTTTGCCTTTCTTACCAAATCGCATCACTCCCTTCCAGGGTGACACTTTAAGTAGGACTTTGTCACCTACTTCGAAGTGAAAATCCTTACGCTTAGGATCAGCGTAACTCTTCTGCCTATCACGGGCAGCTTTGAGACGGTCACGAATCTGGACAATCTTGTCCGTCGTTTCGAACACAATCTCTGGTCCTGATAACTGGACATCTCCAACTTCCGCCCAACAAACTGGCGTTCTACACTTTCTACCGTATAATGCCTCGAAAGGCGCAGCCTTAATGCTGGTATGGTAGCTATTGTTGTAGGAGAATTCGATTAATGGTAGGTTCTTATCCCAACTACCACCCAAATCGATCGCATATGCACGTAGCATGTCTTCCCACGTTTGAATAGTACGCTCACTCTGACCGTCAGTCTGAGGATGATAAGCCGTACTAAAATTCAAACGTGTGCCCAAAGATTGTTGGAAACTCTTCCAAAAATGTGACGTGTACCTAGTATCCCTGTCAGAGATAATAGCTACAGGTCTGTCATGTAGGGCTACAATCTTATCAACGTATAACTGGGCTAGCATATCGGAGCTATAAATCTCCTTGATGGGTAGGAAATGTGCTGACTTAGTCGGTCTGTCAACTACAACTCATAACGTATCATTTCCTTTCCTTTTCTTGGGTAACTTGGTATAAAATCCATAGTTACCATTTCCCTACTTCCACGTAGGAAGTTCAGGCTGTTGTAGCAAGCCTGACGGCTTTTGATGCTCGGCTTTGACTTGCGCACATGTCAAGCATTTAGCTACATGGGTGGCTACAGACTTTTCAAGCCTATCCACCAATAATTTGCCCTTAGATCCTGGGTAGCTGATGGCAAATTTCTTAATCGTTGCCTAATTAGGGTTGCGGCATTTAATACGTAAGTAATATGAACCGTCTTTCTTATTTAACAATATAAAACCCTCAGAAGATTGAGTCAGGCTATATGTGCCTATGTCTTAAAACCTACTAAATCAAGGTTTCGATTTTTCCATAATCGATATGGAGTTTTCATAATACTCCAGCCCACAGCGGGATGTTAATCTTAGTTCTACCTGTCTTCCAGGAGGTAAGCAGGGGAAACTTTTGAGAAGATAATTAAGATACAAGGAGGCTATTGAGATTTTCCATATCTCAGGCTCCAGTTCATTCTTCATTGTTCGTGTCAAATGAGTGACACCTTTATGTTCTAAGTCCACGAATTCCTTAATCGGGAACATTTACTTGGAAATTTTTTTTCTATTTTTGGATATCTCCTTTGAATACTACTAGTCGACTTTAGTACAATATGATCATTGGGATATCTTAGGGGTTCCATGTATTAAACCTCCATGCTGATCAGACATGGAAATAATCTATGGGACACATTAGGATACGCCAATCCTCATATGACACTTTTATCAAACATAGTTTGGCATTCGCAGGCGATAGAAAAACAATGAGAAAAATAATTAAAATAACGTATGTTGTCGTACTCTATGCAAAGAAAGAGTACTCTGATTTTCGGAAGGTTTTTCTTGCCGATACGAGGAGAATCGGTTACTATGGTTTCCTTGGTAATTTATACCTTGTGGATAATATAAAAGTTTGCTAAGCTTATGGTCTATGAAGATTTATTATTGCCTGTATTAAAAACAGGGCACTTAGCAGAAATTATCATTGATAAATGATAAGGAAGTTTATTGCACAAGTGCTTATATTTAATCAATAATGGAAGTTTCACAAACTAGGCACCTAGCTCAGTTGGCTAGGCGCGCGAAAGGGTGCGGCCGGCCTAGACCCAGGTTCGATTCCGGGGACGGCCAGTTCCACCATTTTTTTATGTTTAATATTAATTAATCGTACGGATACGTGTAATTATGAGAGTTGTCTCATAAGGAGTCTTGATAATTAATTGCTTCTTATTACCCACAATATGGGCTTGATTTTATCACTATATTGAGTCCTTGTATTTAACGGAACTAGGACATCAAAAATGATTCCTAATGGATATAAAACATCCATCTATTAATGCTGAAGCAGTCTCAGAGGTATACAGGCTTCTTACTGAACTTTCGTTGTTTTTTATTAAGCCCGTATTTGCTCTCTTTCTCAGATTTCTGGGAGTTATCCTCCTTCTTTGGTTCATACTTCATATTTGAAGTGTGAACATAGCTCTCCTCATGAGCAATTAAACATGGTTTCGAATGAGATTTAGAGCGAGAAGCATTCGGCCCCTTGGATTGTCTCATGATCTCTCCAACTGCTGCGTCAACCACAGCTTGGAGATTAACTCCATCAATATTGAGGTTTACGTTTGAAGTTTTATTAACTTTCGTCGCATTAATAGTATTGCGACTGTCGTCTACCTCCTCCGAGTTTTCGATACTCGAAACTTGGTACTAATCACCAAGATTTAACAATTTTTAGTTATCATCCTGATGACCTGACTTAGATTAGCCACGGCATTCATAATCCGTATGGGCTATTCCGTTCTGAACATTCTTAATGAATGCTTTTTGAATGTATATCTATTACATTTTGCTTAGGTCACAAAAGGACTATCAATGGCATTTAAGGTTTGGGGCGAGTCCAATACCTGCTTGACAAGGGACCATAATGTCACAACTGTCTTTGTCACAAGGACGATTATAAATAGCTCAAAAGGCTTGTCTTACAAGACCTTTATTATATGTATACACATATGGCATAGAAGCCTGTCTCGATGGACGTAGAAAGATATGGCATAAAGCCTAGTCACGAAGGACATAAATGATTATACGGCACGAAGGCCTTGTCGTAACTGTCATTTAGATATGGCACAAACGGCCTTGTCATAAGGACATTTATCAAATCTGGCACAAAGGCATGTCTCCAGGAATGTTAACATTTTAATATGTTAGCCTGTCTCGAATGACAATTTATAGCACATAGGCTTGTCCTGAATGACCTTAAAAACATAACTCGATGGTCTATTTTCAAGGACCTTAATTTATTAGCTGCAATCTTATTAGATTAGGGCTTCCAGGTTTGAACGTGGTTCTTCGCCTTTGGACAGGGAGTCATAGACTACAACTGTCATCGTCTTGAAAGATGATTCTTTTGGCAGAAAAATAAGCCAATCAACATCACTAATGGATGTTTATATATAACCATTGTATCTAATGATATTAGTCATGATCACATCGATCATATTGACTATTAGGTTAGGGTATAATCACACCATTTTGAACAGGGGATCATAAAGATCACTACTATCTTTGTCTTACCGACACTAGAATAAAGTATAGCCCGTAGGCATTTCATCACGAGGGATGTTAATATTATGATCATCATACTGAGGATACTAGTCAGGATCGCACTGATAGTATAGACTATGGGAATTGAGTATAGCTCACCCCCTTGGCAAAGAATCACAAAAGATTACAATTGCCTTGTCTCAGTTGGACGATATAATATAGCCCTTAGGCAAAACATCATTACGGATGTAAAATTTTTAATCATCGTATTGATGATTTTTGTCATGATCTTATTGATCATATGAACTATTAGGCTTGAGCATAGCTCACCACCTTGTACAGGGAATCGTAAAGATCACAATGTCTTTGTCACACATGGACAGTATAATTTGGCCCATAGGCGAAAACATCACTCATGGATGTTTATAATTGGTTCATCCTATTAGATGCTATAAGTCATGATTGCATTAATCATATTGACTATTTGGCTTGAGCATAGCTCACCACCTTAGACAAGGAATCATAAAGATAACAATGTCAATGTCTCAAATGGACAATATATTATAGCCCGTAGGCAAGACATCACTAAGGGATGTTAAATAATATGATCATCGAATTAGATGATATTAGTCATGATCGTATTGATCATATAGACTATTATGTTTGGACTTAGTCAATGTTGTAGAAGGCGCTAGGCGCTAGTCGGGCGGTGAGGTACAGCCTAGGGATTAATCGGGATTAATAGGGATTAATCGGGATTAATCGGAATGGGATTTTTATATGTATTTTTTCAAAATTATATATATATACCCAATAATATAAAAATAATACTTCAAAATTCACATAAATACTTCAAAATTCACATAAAAATTCAAAAATTAACCAACTTTTGACCAACTAGGACCGATTAATCCCGACTAGGACCGATTAATCCCGACCAGGACCGATTAATCCCGACCAGGACCGATTTTTACCAAAAAAACCATGGTCCGATTAGTCCGATTAGTCCGACTTTTGACCGACTAGGACCGACTTTTGACCGACTAGGACCGATTTTGACCTGGACCGATTAATTGACCGATTTGCTTAAAATTAGGCGATTAGCTACCGCCTAGCGCCTAGGCGGCGATTAATCGGCCGCCTAGGCCGATTTCTGCAACAGTGGACTTAGTCCAACCTTTTAGACAGGAGGTCAAAGACCACCACTGTCGTTGTCTTATCGGACAACAAGTTTAGTCCGTAGGCACTTCATCACTAACGGATGTTTATAATATGATCCTCTTATAGGATGATATAAGCCATGATTCCTAGATCACTAGGCTAGATTTGATATTTGGAAGAATCCAATATAAGGATGACTGTTGTGATTTTCTCGAATCACATTTGTCAAGAGTGCTAACACATTCCTAGGTGTTAACAAGGATCCGAATCCCTTGAGTAGGTTTCATCATCTTGGCCGCGTAGGCTAGGTTTCACCTTTAAGATTCCCTTCAATTGCATACTGACAGAGAAGGAAGGATATTTATTTATTTATTTATTTTTTTTTTCAGGATTTTTATCATAAATCCTAATTCATAAGTTAATAATAGCACCAATGGCCTGGTCGCGTAGACAAGTTAAATTTATAAGCCATGATTTCAGAGAATCGTGGCATTAAGGTTTGAATCAAAGTTCATTACCTTTTCCTGACAGGGAGTTGTAGGCTACCACTGTCTTTAGTCTCAGAGGACATTAACTATAGCCCGTAGGCACTTCCCTTATAAGAGATGTTTATTACGGAATTGCCCCTTAGGGAAATTCATTAACCATGGTAAACAGAGACCATATTTGGTTAATTTATTAATCATATTTATTTAAGATTTCTATTATAATTTATCCTAATTATAAAACATTAACAGTTTTATTAGTGGCACTCAATGGCCTGGTCACATGGACATTTATAAATTATAAGCTTATGATTTCAGAGAATCAAAGCAACAATAACAGTTTTATTTAATAGCACAAAAGGCCTAGTCACAAGGACAATTTTTTTTTTTTTTTTTAATTATAAGCCATGGTCTCAGAGAATCAAGGTCTTTAAGTATATTAGCACAACTGGCTTAGTCACAAGGACATATATAATTTATAAGCTATGATTTCAGAGAATCAAAGCATGAAGGTATATTGGCACAATAGGCCTAGTCACAAGGACAATTTTAAATTATATGCTAGGATTTCAGAGAATCAAAGCATTTGAGGTTTGAACCTAGTTCATTACCTTTATCTGACAGGGAGTCATAGTTACCACTGTATTTTGGCTCATGTAGAAATGAGCAAGGCCCGTAGGCACTATATTACCACGTATGGTTAAAATATGATCATCTTAATTGATGACGTAAACCCAGGATTTAGGGATCATTAAACTGGGTTAGGAATCTTTTGAAGAATCCCATATAAAAATGATGTGTGTGATTTTAAATGAATCACATCTGCCAGGAGTGTTAACATGTTTTAAGATGTTAACAGGGAATTGAATCTTTTAAACAGGTCTTACCATCTTGGCCCGGTCTTATAATTGACCCAAGGCTAGGTTTCACACTTAAGATTCTTAATTAATGATTTGAATCTTTTTAACAGGTCTTACCATCTTGGCCCGGTCTTATAATTGACCCGAGGCTAGGTTTCACACTTAAGATTCTTAATTTATGATTTGAATCTTTTTAACAGGTCTTACCATCTTGGCCCGGTCTTATAATTGACCCGAGGCTAGGTTTCACACTTAAGATTCTTAATTTATAATTAACGCAGAACAATTTTTTTTTTTTTGAGGTGTAAATATGGATCTGAATCTAAATTGCGGAACTGCCATCTTGGCCGGTCTTAATATGACCCGAAGCTAGGTCTTGCCCTTTTAGATTTTGCCGTTTTATTATAATGGTAGATCTTGCAAAAAGGAAATATTATTTTTCCATTTATTTAATAATTCTTATTTAGAATGAAAGTTTAAACTTAATCATTCCATTATATAAAAATAAAAGTATAAAGTTGCCCTAAGCGGGACTTAAAAGGAATAATGTGTCCTCGAAGGGACTGAAAGATAATTATGTCCTTATAAGGACTATTAAGGAAACGATCTTCAGTAAAAGGAGTTTCTTCTTCATTTTATTTCTGAATGCTTTCTCCTTGGATGCTCGTTTCATTCTAGTCGCGGTACGAAGCTCAGCATCTCAGGGCTCCGGGTGTGGAGAACTCCTATTACGGCTTCTTTGCTTGGCGACGTATCCAATAAAAATTTGGAAGTAAAATTTTCAAGATTAGGATTGAGAATATTCCTAAGTTAAGTCTAGACTCAGAAGTTTAGATATGTGCAATTGTGTAACTGAGATTAAACACAAAAGGCTAGTGTTTAATTCACTCAGTGTTGGCTCTGATACCAACCTGTCACACCCCGATTTCCACGTGTCACCGGTGGGCCCGGTGGGGAGTATCGTGACGTCATGGTTGGCAACATAATAGTCAAACAACACAATATTATCAAGCACAGCGGAAGCAATTGAAAATATAATACAACCGAATTTATTATTGTAATATCAAATGTCACAATATTCGGAAGTTTATCCACAGAAGGATCGAACATAAAATGGAAACAATAGTTCAACAGACTTTTAGGCATCTTAAGCTTGCGAGACTTCTATTGATGCTAAGGAGAAATATCCAGCCAATTTCGTATAGTACCTGCATTTAGCCTTTTTGGAAAATACGTCAGTTTACACTGGTAAATACATTCAACTGACTCATTTTGGAAAAAGAGTTTGAAAAGTGATTCGAGTGCAAACGGCACAAAATATCTTGACACATTGATTAGAATGCACAGAGGCAAAATTAATCTTTTTAACTTGGGAGAATTATTTAATATTATAATCTTGTGAACGAATTACATGTTACTTATGCGTTCAGTAGCCCGGATCTAGTCCGGGTTAAAGATCAATAGACACACCACGTTATTGAGTTATACACTGCCAGGTGTACGCCTACACCCCGTGCTCTGGTCGTGGCCAATCTCGTAAGATGATGCCAAGGATATCCGGGACATGGTCATTAACCCCCCAAAGGCTGTAAAGTAAACAAGACTGTTTAAACGAGCCGATCAAATTATTCAACTACCCACTAAGTGTGGAGATTTGATGCTCGATCAAGCGGTACGCTATGTACCGTAACCCAAGCCCGTATAGGGAAAATAAGTTAAAAGTATTTACCTGAGCTAAATATAAATTCAATCCCAGCTGTATATCAATTCAGCAAGTACAGATAGCTTTTACTGGGCTCCTAATCTGGAACGAAGGTTTTTAATAACCTATTAGAATCCTAACGGGTCTTTTATTAAGCTTAAGCTTAGACCGGCTAGTTTCAAAGATACGGTTCGTACGCACGATTAAGCGAAGACCGGATAGAATGTGACTTAGACCCGACAAGTTCAGAGACTTGTTTAATATGGGTCCTTTATGCACATTCTGGATTTTGAGATAAAACCGATAAGGTTTGACCCGTTTCGGCTAATTTATGTAAACTTGTTACATAAACCGAACCGAACGCGTAAAAAGCGTAACGGGTATCCGTAAGAGCCATATACAGGTTTCCTAAGTTAATATGCTTCAAATATGTTGTGACATCAGTAGGATGTCTTTCGTTATGCCCCGAACTAATTTAAACACAAACTATGCCCCGTAGGGGTAGTTTGGTCATTTTAAAGTTTGTAAAAGCGTTTAGATGTTTAACTGAGTTACAGGTCTGATGTAAACAGCAAACATACTCAATTTGATGAGTTATAACAGTAGACTAAAGCATATATGTGAAATTTATCATCTTTAACCAAACTATGCCCCGTAGGGGTATTTTGGTAATTTCACATAAGCCGAAAAGCTCAAAAACGAAGTCTGAGTTAATCAACCTTTTCTTACTGTTAATATATCATAATTTGCCTCATATATCAGTAGGTATCAACCCGGGTATGTTCAATATAATTTTAAAACATACTATGCGTTAAAAACGCTAAATAAGGCGATTAAAGGCCACTTCCGGGTCTGATACTTAAATCTGATATTTTTATATTTACAGAAGGCTTAAAATAAATTATTTATCATATGTGGTCAGTAGCAAAAGGTTTGGAGTCGTTTAGATAAGTAAAACTCATTTTATGGCCCGTAAGGGCAAAACCGACAATTACCGGATTAAGCCTACGACTACTAGTTATGCTCAGCCTAAAATTAATTAAAAATCTTTAAATATCCCAAAATAATATATTACATCAGTGGGTATTAAGTTTGATACCAAAAAGTAGGCTTAACTAGGCTATACGCTAATTACGCCGTTTTATTAACATAAAACGTTAAATTTGCGATATTGAGCATAACTCTTAATCTATAAGTCAAACTGATGTCAAACTTTGCATCCAAGTTTATATATCAGTAACTAAGGTTTCTACACTTTTACATTTTCATAAATCACGTTTTAAGGTAGTAAGGGCATAACGGTCAACATATGAGCAATTAACGGAAACGTGCATATTAATTGGATAACTAATGAACCAAGGTGTATAATCACAGAGGGTTGTTCTAACATGTATCCTAATCCAATTAAAGCTCTGAGGCATTTCTAAAACATGCCTAAACGGGTCAGAACTGAAAGTCAAAGTGAAAGTCAAACTATGTGACTTTCGGTTCCGAACCGGGTCTAAACATGAAATAGTCGGGTTGAACATGTTTGGACATGTTCTTACACTTATTACTAAGTTATAATAATGATCAAACAGGTTATATGTGTTCTAGATAGCTAATTATGCATAAATGACATTTTAAGCATCCTGTTGACTTTTTAATTATAAGTTTGACCCGACTTTTGACCTGGTTAGAGTGGTGATCAGGGGAAACCCTTTTGAGGTCTTATTACCCACATAAATACCAACTCATAACTACTTTTAATTCGAGATATGACTGAGCCATTATAGACTAATCTCGAAGTCAAACCGTAATTACGACGGTTTGACTTTTACCTAAATAAACAAGCTAAACTCAATTAAAGAAGGACTATTAGACTTACAAGAGTCCTATGCACCACTTAAGATCAGTTGGACCTGCTTGAGAGCTCCAGGAATGATCAAATTATGCAAATGAAGGTGTGAGGAGTTGTGTTGCATAAGGTGGCCTTTTATAGTGAATTACACACCACAATTGGGTGACACTTGGGTCTACAACTGACCACAATCCTTCAACACATGTCCCTAAGTGTTTAGGGGGTGCCTAGGGGCCAAGAAGAATGAGGAAAATTGGTTAAAATCACGTCTAAGAGCAAGGGCAGCCAAGAAAACGAATTCAGGAACTGGCACCCCCTCGCGTGGCGCGAGGGGCTCCTCGCGTGGCGCGAGGCCTACCTGCAGCATATCTTATTTTTTTGATTTTTGCGCATTGGTCCTTGGCTCTTCAAATTTCGAATAGGCACTTGTTTATTGCATTATGAACCCTCACAATTGATCTATAAGGGCTTTAAAACATATACCCACTTTGTTAGGTCCCCGGTTAACTTAATTGTTACCCGAAAAGTCCTAACTTTCAACGTTTACGCTTTAACCCCTCGTACACGAATTTGATCATAACTTTCTCATACGATAACGAAACTTTATGAAATTTTAATCGTGCATTCTAGTGAGCATAATTAACCGTTACAAAGCTTCGAGTTTGCCAAAAGGTCACTCAGAGGTATAACTTAAACATGTTGACACATTTAGCCCCTGTAGTTTGTAATCTCTGACTTTTTGCTTCGTATGATCCATGATTTATTCGTTTGAAGGTATAAGCACCATGTAGGGTTAATGTACATTATATTTATTCACAGTTGACACTTAGAATACGTATATTCACATACTTTCCATGTTTGTCAACTTTAGTCCTTCTATAATATTTCTTTCACACGTTTAAACATTTGACACGTGTCTACACATTATAGGACGTGAATTTTCGAGGTGTTACAGAGAGCCCTTGTTGTCACCGGTTTGGTCCGAGAGAAAGGAGGGGATAGGTGATGCTTGATTTTTAGGGTTTAAGGTTTTCTAGAGAGAGAGTGTAGGGGATAATGTGTATGAGAGGGAGTGTAGGTTTTGGGTTTTATACAAGGTGGTGCACTCTAAATGGATTCCGAGTGGCTTTAGGGGTGCACGGGCCAACCGGCCCAGTTGTTCACTCGAGACCGAGTGGTCTCGAGTTGGGTCCTTGTGTCTCGGGTCACCTAAATACACGCATACATACAAGCACAGCACATATTCACATAATATTCACTTATAACATTCATTAAACCAACATGTCAACTAGTCACATAACGTTCAAGCATGTTACATCAATATACAACTGAAGGGTTCTAAATTTCGAGTTGTCACATTATCCCCAAGTTGAAAGAAATTTCGTCCCGAAATTTGGTAAGTACTTACTGAGGAAGCTAGTTAAGTTGTATGGTTTTCTTGGTTTTCCTGGGGTGTCACATCCTTCCCCCGTTGATCTGGAATTTCGTCCCGAAATTCCATAGCTTCAGCCTCAGTAGTGGTTGTACTGTTTGCGAATAGTTGGGGATACTTTTGTTTCATCTGATCTTCGCGTTCCCAGGTGAACTCTGGGCCGCGACGTGAGTTCCAACGAACTCGAACGAGAGGTATTCTAGTGTTCTTGAGGACCTTAACATCCCGGTCCGTGATTTCAACTGGTTCCTCGACGAATCGTAACTGCTCGTCGATGGTGAGCTCCTTCAAAGGAACTACGAGGGTCTCATCTGACAGGCACTTCTTCAGATTCGACACATGGAAAACGTTGTGAACTACACTGAGTTCTGCTGGTAAGTTCAGTTTGTAGGCCACCTTGCCTATTTTCTCGATGATTTCAAAAGGTCCGACGTATCGTGGGTTAAGTTTGCCTCGTTTGCCAAAACGAACCACACCCTTCCAGGGTGAAACTTTGAGTAGTACACGTTCCCCAACCTGGAGCTCAAGTGGTTTCCTGTCCTTATCGGCATAGCTTTTCTGACGGTCATGAGCTGCCGCCATGCGTTGTCGTATTTGAGCAATTCGTTCGGTTGTGTCTACCACGAGTTCTGGACCAGTGATCTGACTATCCCCCACCTCTGCCCAACAAAGAGGTGACCGGCATTTACGCCCGTACAATGCCTCAAACGGAGTAGCTTTAATGCTGGTGTGGTAGCTGTTATTGTACGAGAATTCCATAAGTGGCAGATGCTTTTCCCAGCTGTTGCCAAAGTCGATTACACATGCACGAAACATGTCTTCTAAGGTTTGAATAGTGCGCTCAGACTGCCCGTCTGTCTGAGGGTGATACGCTGTGCTCATGTCTAATCGTGAGCCAAAGGATTTGTGCATTGCTTGCCACAACTCTGAATTAAAACGTGCATCACGATCCGAGATAATGGAGGTGGGCACCCCGTGCCTCGAGACAACTTCCTTGAGATATACTTCTGCTAGAGTGGAGAACTTATCCGTTTCCTTGATAGCCAAGAAGTGTGCAGACTTTGTGAGTCGATCCACGATCACCCAAATAGTATCATTTCCGCGCTGAGATCTAGGCAGGCCAGTAACGAAATCCTTGGAAATTTGCTCCCATTTCCATTGTGGTATCTCTGGTTGTTGGAGTAGGCCTGAGGGTTTCTGGTATTCAGTCTTGACTCTCGCACAAGTCAAACACTTGCTGATGTAAGTTGCTATGTGGGCCTTCATGCTAGGCCACCAATACGTAGTTTTGATATCGTGGTACATCTTATCCGAGCCAGGATGTACCGAGTAGCGAGACTTGTGTGCTTCATCCATCACAAGCTCTCGTAAGTTGCCATAGAGTGGGACCCAAATGCGTCCTGTTACGTAGTGTGCACCATCTTCCTTTTGTTCTAATCGTTGCCTTGAGCCGCGTAGGGCTTCAGCCCTGACGTTTTCTGGTTTCAATGCTTCTATCTGAGCAGCTCGTATCTGGGAAGGAAGACTAGATTGGATAGTGAGTTGCAATGCTCGCACGCGCTTAGGCGTAGTGTCCTTTCGACTAAGGGCATCAGCCACGACATTGGCTTTGCCAGGATGGTACTTGATTGCACATTCGTAATCGTTTAATAACTCGACCCATCATCGTTGACGCATGTTTAGTTCCTTCTGTTTGAAGATATGCTCGAGACTCCTGTGATCGGTGTAAATGGTGCACTTGGTAAATGGTACCGTACAGGTAATGTCTCCATATCTTAAGCGCAAAGACAACAGCTCCCAGCTCTAAATCGTGCGTAGTGTAGTTCCTTTCATGAACTTTAAGTTGGCGTGAGGCGTAGGCTATAACTTTATCCCGTTGCATCAATACACAACCAAGACCCTGAATTGATGCGTCGCAGTAAACCACAAAATCGTCTGTGCCCTCTGGCAATGAAAGGATAGGTGCGCTGCAAAGTCTATCCTTTAAATGCTGAAATGCTAATTCCTGTGCATTTCCCCATCGATAAACGACCCCTTTCTGCGTTAGTGAGGTGAGAGGCTGTGCAATCTTGGAAAAATCCTTAATGAACCTCCTGTAGTAACCTGCCAAACCCAAGAATTGGCGAATTTCCGTTGGTGTACGAGGTGCAGGCCAGTTCTTAATCGAGTCCACCTTGGATGGATCAACGTGAATCCCATCCTTGTTTACCACATGGCCTAGGAAATGGACTTCACGAAGCCAGAAGTTGCATTTCGAGAACTTTGCGTAAAGCTGTTCCGTTCGAAGGAGTTCCAAAATAAGTCGTAGATGCTGCTCGTGTTCCTCCTGACTCTTAGAATAGATCAGGATGTCGTCGATGAAGACTATAACGAACTTGTCCAGGTAAGGCTTGCACACTCGATTCATCAAGTCCATGAAAATCGCAGGTGCGTTTGTCAGCCCAAAAGGCATGACCAAAAACTCATAGTGTCCATAACGAGTTCTAAAGGCTGTTTTGGAGACGTCCTCTTCTCGGAATCTTAGCTGGTGATATCCCGATCTCAAATCAATCTTTGAATAGTAGCTCGACCCTTGCAGCTGGTCGAACAAGTCGTCAATACGTGGTAGAGGATAACGATTCTTCACCGTCACCTTGTTGAGTTCCCGGTAGTCGATGCACATTCTGAAGGTACCGTCTTTCTTCTTCACGAATAGTACTGGAGCTCCCCAAGGCGAAGAGCTAGGATGAATAAAACCCTTATCCAAGAGTTCTTGTAGTTGCGTAGAGAGTTCTTCCAACTCTGATGGAGCTAAACGATAAGGTGCACGAGCTATAGGCACAGCTCCAGGAGCTAGTTCAATCTGAAACTCGACTTGGCGGTGAGGCGGAAGACCAGGCAGTTCCTCAGGAAATACCTCAGGATAGTCGCGTACAATCGGAAAATCTTCTATCTTCTTCTCTTTCTTCGAGGTGTCTGTAGCGAGAGCCAAAATAGCGATGTGGCCCTTCCTCAAACACTTCTGGGCCTTAAGGAAAGAGATGATGTTCTTAACTGCACCCCTCTTGTCGCCACGAATCATGAGAGGTTCATTACCGGAACCAGGAATACGAACAATCTTCTCGTTGCAAAGAATCTCTGCTCGGTGTTGGGATAACCAATCCATCCCAATGACAACGTCGAAACTACCCAAGACGCTAGGAATAAGGTCAATAGAGAAGGTCTGGTTAGCAAGAACAAGTTTACAACCCTTGACTACGTGTGTAGCCTCTAAAATCTTACCATTTGCTAGCTCTACAGTGTGCTTGTTGTTCAAAGGTGTTGGAATACGCTTAAGCATTTGACTAACTTCTAGTGACACGTAGCTAGTATCGGCACCCGAATCAAATAAAACTGTAACATAATAGTCGTCGAGAAGGAACTTACCCGTCACAACATTGGGGTCATTCCTTGCTTCACCTTGACCAATCACGAACACCCGCCCCCTGGCACCATGGTTGTTGTTGTTGTTCCCATTGTTACCATTCCCTTGATTATCGTTATTGTTGTTGTTGTTGTTGTTCTGGTTCCTGTTCAGTTGGGGGCAATCTCTCTTGAAATGGCCTTCAGCTCCACACTGAAAGCACCCTTTGTTGATACCTTGCTGCTGCTGTCGCTGGTTCTGAGGGGCTTGTTGTTGACGATTCTGGTTTGCGGGGTATAAGCTTCTGCAGTCCTTGGCAGCGTGACCTGGCTTGTTGCACCGATGACAGTTACCCCTGGTGCATGGCCCGCTATGGTGTAGGTTGCAGCGATTGCATTTGGGGTGATTCCCCTTGTACCCACCATGACCTTGACCACCAGATGATTGCTGACCGGGGCTCTTGTAGTCATCAGTCTTTCTCTGCTGAGACTGAGACTGAACAGAAGTCGAACCCTTACTTGAAGTTCCATCCCATTTCCGTTAGTTGTCACTAGGGACGTCTGAAGTAGTTGCAGCACCTATGCGCTTTGGTAACCTGTTCTGCTCCACCGCCTGATCCGTGAGACGGTGAGCCAATTGAACAACTTGCTGGATGGTGGCGAGGTTAGCTGAAGTCACATGACTTTGGATTTCTGGCAATAAGCCCTTGAGAAATAGTTCGATGCGTTTGATGGGAGGGTCTACCATAGTAGGACACAGAATAGCCAACTCATTCGATCTTTTCGTGTACGCTTCGATTTCCGACCCCGTCATCTTGAGGTTGTAGAACTCTACCTCCAACTTGTGAATGTCATCACGATTGCAATACTCCTCTTTGATCATTTCCTTAAAGTTGTTCCATGGGGTGGCGTTAGCAGCGACTAACCCCAGCATTTGAACCTGAGCGTTCCACCACGTGAGCGCTAAACCCTCGAGAGTACCGGTAGCATACTTCACCCTGCGAGCCTCAGGGCATTCACACATTTCGAAGACTGACTCGAGCTTCTTAAACCAGTGGAGGAGACCTACAGCTCCTTCTGTGCCGCTAAAAGTAGTTGGTCGGCAGTCCATAAAAGTTTTGAAGGTGCACACAGGTGGCTGAGCATGTTGACCTGTCGTGGGTGTAAGAAAGGACAGAGTTTAACACAAAGGTGGGTTCAATAGAGTAGGGTCTAAAGATCCTAGAATGAGTTTGGACTGCAGGATATACCTCCTGCATGTGCAGCTGCAAGTGCCGCAGCAACTTGTTCGTTAATCAGAGCCGTCAACTGGGCTTGAGTCATGTTAACGCGTCCAGACATGATCTTCATATCAAGAGGAACATGAGTGAGAGGGGTTCGCGAAAATGCGATGACAGAAGAGAGTAAGCACACACGTGTTCAATCAACAGTAGTTATACTAACCAAGCATACCATGAGCAATGTACTATGTAACTAACAAGTAGGCAATATATACATAGATCATATCACCTAGAATGTCGAGCCTTGCATGTGGAGTGAAGCGTCGTTGTGGATCGTAGAGCACTGTACAGGTTATAGTCTGATTTTAATAAAACTTTTTCCCCTTATTAAAACCAAGTTCTCTATAACCAATGGCTCTGATACCAATCTGTCACACCCCCAAAATCCACCTGCGGAATACCACCGCTTGGAGGCGTGACTGACCAGGATCCAGCCACCAATCATATTGAACAAGCATGTAAGTGATTATAAAAATCCAACCAATACAATTGGTGTCCAAACAAAACATAGTTTAAGTTGCAAGCGGAAGCATAACGTTTAAAACCAAAACATAAGTTTAATTGTTTCAAAGTTTAACATGGCACACAGTTGTCCATGTCCCACAACGACTCTTCTCCATGCAAGCTCCAGCTAAGTACCTATTGACCTGCAAAGCATGTAGTAACGAGTCAACAAGAATGTTGAGCGAGTTCACAGTTGGGTATTCGTTTTAAGTTGTTTCGAAAACAGTTTCCTTTATCTGGCATCCTGCCGTGGGGGTTACCCCATAATTGAAAACGTGATTCGTTTAACCCATTTACTCTGGCAATCCAGCCATGGGGGCTACCCCATGTTTAGTTATCTGGCTTTTCGGCCGTGGGGGCTACCCCATGTATATGCTACTAGACTCGTTACCATATCGACTGCTGACTGTAGTCATGTTTATGTGCCCTGAACTGTCAATGTCTATCATCATTGACGTGCCCAGATCCATTAGTTCACGCCCGTCCTCTGCGGCACGGTGTGAGGTTTGTCAAACCTAAATAGCGCTATCTAACTAATGACCCGCTCGCCATTGGCCCGGCGATTAAGTCGATATAAAAAGGAGGGACTTCGTGATAGAGTTTTGGTCTAGTGAAATGTAAACTGTCCAAGAGGACGAGGAATTAAATTCCTGAACCCGTACTGTCCTACCCAAGAAAGGACGAGGAATCCATATTCCTTAACCCATTCCCAACCCCTGGGAATCCCATGCTTTGTTGAAAGCGTGAACTCACCTTAGGTTAGCTCGGCAGATAAACGAAGGGTCAAATCGAGCTAATTGTGGTCAACCACGTCCTAGTATGGTTACCACACAAGTCAGATACAAACCAAGTAATGCACGTACATTTTCTACACGTATACTAGCACGTTGCAAACAAGTGTTATTCATGGCAGTCCAATCAACAGTGCACAACATACACATTCAACAGTAACACATAAAATCCATGTATTCGGCCCAAATACTTAGGCCTGTAACCGTGCAAGTCCATACAGAATATATAATCAGGTGGTCTCGAGTCGGGACCTGAGATCTCGAGTCGAGACGGTGCTGTCTCGGTTTATAGCCTTCATCACTCGAGACCTGGTGGTCTCGAGTCAGGTCTCGAGTCGCAACAAAACCCGCAACCTGGTTTCGAGTCATGTTGTTTGTGTGCTGGTAATGTGTGGTCTCGAGTCGAGACTAGGGGTTCTCGACTCGTAACCTGTGTCGCAACCGCGGTCTCGAGTTGTCACATATATGGTCTCGAGTCGAGACCGAGGGTCTCGACCTGCATACCTAGTAACCGAGTCCTTCTAGAACCTCTGATGTATTATCCAATAGTGTTGCATTTTCATGAGATTGTGTACTATCCAGTAGAATTCCATAAACATGTTTTCTTGTCTAATACATAATCAAAACAGATCAAAACACAACATTTCAAATATTTTTAATAACCTTCATGTTGTTCTTCACGTATTCAAACTATTCATCATGAACATTCATCCGAATCCGACCCGAAACATGCTATACTAGATCTATTCTTGCCATTTTCGAAGCATTTTCAGCAACTATTTACCATTACTATTTCATAAATCATGTTTGCATCATGTAACACACTAGTCATGTACTAAACCTCATTAAACAACCTTAACTCATCATTTTATTCTCATATCATTATGAAGGAACATTTTATTCGCTTAAATCAAGCAAAACACACTACTCATATCATCAAGCAAACACCTTCATCATGGATAAACAACAATCTTAATATCAACTATTCAAGAAAGATATATCCAATATGCATAAAACTTAACAAGCAAACATATATGATATTTCCATCCCTATATTGCGAGGAACCACTAACCGGTTAGGTTTCAAGGTGTGAGGATATGAAGAAATCGATGAATAAGCTTCCAAATGAGATCCTAAGCTTGAACCGAGAGCCCTTGTTGTCACCGGTTTGGTCCGAGAGAAAGGAGGGGAGAGGTGATGCTTGATTTTTAGGGTTTAAGGTTTTCTAGAGAGAGAGTGTAGGGGAGAATGTGTATGAGAGGGAGTGTAGGTTTTGGGTTTTATACAAGGTGGTGCACTCTAAATGGATTCCGAGTGGCTTTAGGGGTGCACGGCCCAACCGGCCCAGCTGTTCACTCGAGACCGAGTGGTCTCGAGTTGGGTCCTTGTGTCTCGGGTCACATAAATACACGCATACATACAAGCACAGCACATATTCACATAATATTCACTTATAACATTCATTAAACCAACATGTTAACTAGTCACATGACGTTCAAGCATGTTACATCAATATACAACTGAAGGGTTCTAAATTTCGAGTTGTCACATTATCCCCAAGTTGAAAGAAATTTCGTCCCGAAATTTGGTAAGTACTCACTGAGGATGCTAGTTAAGTTGTATGGTTTTCTTGGTTTTCCTGGGGTGTCACATATATGGCGAAAATAGTCCCTAAATCACTTAAAAACACAAAATAACAAACTTCAGGGGCCTATTTGTAATTAAATGAAACTTGGCCCTCCTCCCTTGTCACGGCCCACGTAAAATTACCCTATTCCCTACGCGGCCCGTGAGAAAACCCCCAGTTCAGACACATTTGATCAGCTTGCGATTTTGAGTGGGATATGGTGCCTAACTTGAGTTTAAACTTGTTTCTAGCATTAAATATCCCACCAAAACCTAACCTAATCCTTCCTTATAAATACCAAGTGTCTCCCAAGCCATTTGCACTTTACAATCACCCTCATAACACTCTCAAACTCTCAAAAACGTTGCTGCAAGTTCAAGTTCGGACAGAAGTATCAAGCTCCACTAAAGTGGGCATAACTTCTTCATTTCTCATCCGTTTGAGCTCATTCTTTTTCCAGAACACTTGGATCGACCTTAGCTTCGATTCCATGGGTATTTCATAGCGAATAAGTCCTTGGAACTCCGGCAAATAGGCTCCAAAGTTCACTGTTTGAATCTGATTTCATTTATCTTACTAATACTTGCTTAAACTTGAGTTTAACTCACTCAAACCCACGTCCTTATGCGCATAACCACTTGTATGGTTAGTTTGGCTTAAAAACGGGGCTGAGACATTCAAAATCGGAGGTTAAACCTCATATACTTTCTGTTTCGTTTAGGGTTTTTAACCCACAAGTGATGTTCAAGCTTCAAGCTTGATGAAGGTGTGATTATGGACTAACTTGGGTTGTCTAACATAAAATCCTCACATTACTTGATGATTTCTCATAGTATAGTTGTTTACATTCTTGTATTAATCTTAGTGCATGACCCTCCTTGTATATTTTTACATCAGTGTAGTGGTGAACCATAAGAGGTACCTAAATGGAAGCTTGTTCTTCCTACCTCCTACATGATTTCCATGATACTTAGAGGTACCTAAATGAAGATATAATCTTCTACCTCATGCTTGAAATATTGGACATAATGATATATAACCTAAATAATACTCATATGTATGTAATATTCAATGTTTGGACCTTGATGGTGAACTTGTGTTCATTCATCAAAGTGTTGGAATAACATCATCTAAGACATAAGACTTGTACGATTCTAATGAGTATACCACTCATGAAAACATTAACCCTTGAGGTTTCATAGTGTCAAAACAAGTACTTGTGTTCAAGGATGATTACTTTCGTATGCATATGTTCTTGTGATTTAAATTCCGAAATCCCTGATCTACCGTTAATCTCCGAAACTCATACACTTCATTTCTTCGTGTAGAAGGACTTGGTGTTCCAACCTCCTAATCAACAACTCACTCACGGATTCAAGTAGAAGACTTGCAAAACCGTGAGTATACTCGCAACCCCCTTTTTATGTTTACCACTTTTTTGGGTGTAACATGTTACATTATTAAATCACACTTAAACTTATTCTTTATGCAATGCACGAAAACAATCCTTATACATGAATACTATGTTGTTATATTTGATGCTTATATGTGGACCATACTTATGTGATGTACTATAGTCATTAGCTTTATACGAGCCTCCATTTGACATGTATAGCGCTATAGGAGTAACGCACCGCCCGTAGACTAGTGGTCATGTTGAATTATATCATTTTGCGTAAACAGAGGGTTGACTAGAAATATTGCATGCCATGTATGTTGATCTTGTATAAACTAAGTTGCCATGTGGATTCGTTTTAAACTTTTATACTTATACTTATTCATAAACTTGTATACTCGCCTTTGCTTTTGCATTGAATTGTATTTTAAACATGTTACAGGTTGATGATGATGATGCTATGAAACGAAGTAGCAATGATGCCTAGATACACATTTAGACGTCTTAGGTTTAATATGTTGTATCAATTTTGTTCATGTTGTTATGTACTTTTCAATGAACTTGTTGTTATTTGAGATTTCTATGTAACGTTGACAATTAGATCTATGGAATGAAAATGGTTAATTTAAATATTGTCACAATTAGTGTTATGAAGTCTCTTGCAATCTCGAACTAGTCTCACTCCGATGTTCCGCCATTGGTTGGGGTGTGACAGATTGGTATCAGAGCCATAACTATAGGGAATTAGGTAGAATTGCCATGTTCGACCTAGTCTATAGTAGGAACCATATTTTTGACCATTCTTGTTATATGCTTAAAATGTTATTCTTCCTACCTTGCTTCCTTCTCTTCTTTTGGTCTTAATATTTACATAATGTCTTTCCTAAGACATTTTACACAATACACTTGAAGACTTGAAGACACTCTTTATACAAAAGAGACGAGTTTACCAAAATAGGCGTGAAACCCACAATTTGGTAACGACTCTCATTCCTCTTATTCTTATTTTGCACGAAATTTCGCCATTAAGCTAGGAGTGAAATCCACATCTTAATGGTAAATTTCCAATTCAAACTCTAGTGGACCCTCGTCAAAGTGTCGAAATTATATTTTGACCCGACGAGCACCAACCACATTAGGGTACGAAATCGTCAAGTTAGGGGTGAAACCCGCACCTTGTCGATTAAGTCCCATTCCTCGATTTTCGATCTCACCAAAGTTTCGATTGTTTCAATCAATTAGAGACGTGTAGTAACTGGAAGGGTAAGATACCGTTAATCGCTTCTCGATGAGAGTATCTTACCTATAGGCCAAAGCACGTTTCTCTAATTTGAAAGGACTTTCGATTCACTTTGGAATAGTCGACGTTTCTAAACCCGAAACATTCCCATGTTTTATGAGCCTCTCTTTTATGTGATTCAAATTATATGTGATTTTATACTTGTTACCTCGTTCGTTTGAAAACCGTTACACATTTCGCATGTCTCGCGCAATCAAAAACAATAATAACTCTCGTGAACAAACTAAATTTATATCCTTTTTACGCATGTTGAAAACTTATGCTTTATGTGAATTATACATGATACGTGAACATCTACATGCTTTTACATGCAAAAACCTTGTTTTAAAATTTATGATCAAGTCTCATCCTTTCCTTTTCTTTCGAACTTCTAGATGGCATCTCCAAGCTCATCAAAGAAGACCAAGTCAAAGAAAAGTTCCAACAGCGAGTCCATCTCCAAGCAAGAGCTGGTTGGGCTCATTGCTGAGCAAATGGCTGACCAAATGGCTCAAGTTATACCCGATATCGTTAGCCGCATTCAAACCAACACCGATTCGCCTCATGACTCTGTGGACTCCAAGGTGGAGAAGCCAAAGCCACTTTTTCTCTTCAAACAATTCATGGCTTGCAGACCACTGGAATTCACTGAAAAAGATGGTGCTACCGCACTACTCTCGTGGTTTGATGCCATGGAAATCACCTTTCGTCAGAGTGGTTGTCCTGACGACCTACGCACCCAAAATGCCACAGGGGTGTTCCGATCAAGAGCTCTTGATTGGTGGACCTCTGAACGAGGCACAAGAGGTGAGGACGCCGCCCACGCGTTGCCATGGGCTAAATTGAAAAGGATTATGAAGGAAGAATTTTGTCCGCCGCACGAGATAAGGAAGCTAGAGAGTGAGTTTTGGCACCTAAAGCAGGTGGATGACGACAACGATGGTTTGACCCTTCGTTTCAAACAGCTTAGTATCCTTTGCCCAGGACAGGTTGATACCCCTGAAAAAGCCATCAACAAATACATCCACTGCTGCCCTGATTCTTTCATGAACCTTATGGAAGCTGCTTGCCCAGCTACTATTGAGGAAACCTTTCGTTTAGCTGCCCGTTTGAACAGTAACCATGTCATGCGTAGAAATACCTCGAAAACCCCGCTACAAACCGCCCATCAAGCCACTGTTGAATCCTCCTCATCCACCAAGAAAAACCAAGGCAAGAAGCGGAAGGCTTCAAGCCAGAATTGTGCGGTCGTCACTCCGCCAAACCCACAACCCTTACAAGCTTTAGCCGCCGTTGCACCCGCCAACACTGAACCACCGAGACAAGGCTACGTTGGATCTCATCCCAAATGTACTACCTGTTTGTTTCATCATCCAACCAACGTACCCTGTCGCAAATGCGCCAACTGCCAGAGGTATGGTCATTTTGCTAACCGATGTCGAAACCTCCCTCAAGCCCAAAACAACCAGAATCAAGCCATCGTTACAAACCCTGTTCCTAACCAGGCTCAACCTCAAGCGGCTCCTGTGCGAGCATGCTTCAAGTGTGGCGATCTCAATCACCTCGCCAATGTGTGTCCTCAGCGTTATCAGCCTCAACAACAGCAGCAGCAGCAGCCGCCACAACAGCAACAACAAGCTCAACAACCCGCTAGAGGCCGAGCTTTTGTCATCACTGCCGCTCAGGATCAAAATGCAAATGATGTCATTACTGGTACGTTCCTTGTGAACCATGTTTATGCTTCTTGTCTATTTGATACTGGTGCGGATAAAAGTTTTGTGTCGTTAGAATTTGAACCTTTGCTTATGTGTAAATGCTCTAAGTTGCCAAAATCTTTCGCTGTCGAAGTCGCTGATGGTAAATCCGTCGCTGTCGATTCCGTCCTTTCCAATTGTTCTTTGATCCTTAATGATCATACGTTCTCAATCAACCTCATACCTATGCAAATGGGTAGTTTAGACGTCATAGTAGGTATGGACTGGCTTAGGCGAGTTCTTGCTGAAGTGGTCTGTTCCGAGAAGTTTATTGGTCTACCTCTTCCAAACGGTGATTCCCTACACGTCTATGGTGAAAAACCTTCTCAAGGTCTTAAGCTTATGTCGTGTATCCAAGCAAACAAATGCTTGCGCAAGGGTACCTTCGCCTTTCTCGCCCACATTGTGGAAAAGAAGGACAAAGGCCCAAGCATAAGCGACGTTCCCATCGTACGTTATTTCCCCGATGTGTTTCCCGATGATCTTACTGGTCCGCCTCCTGCTCGTTGTGTCGACCTTCGTATCGATTTAGTGCCTGGCGCAACGCCTTTCGATAAGTCTCCCTATCGTCTAGCACCCTCTGAGATGCAAGAGCTCTCAAGTCAACTACAAGAGCTTCTTGATAAAGGCTTTATACGCCCTAGTACTTCTCCTTGGGGCGCTCCTGTCCTATTCGTCAAAAAGAAAGATGGGTCATTCCGTATGTTTATTGACTATCGTGAGCTCAACAAGCTTACTGTCAAGAACCGATACCCACTTCCACGCATCGATGACCTCTTTGATCAATTGCAAGGCGCGACCTGTTTCTCAAAGATCGATCTTCGTTCTGGGTATCATCAACTTCGAGTTCTCGAAGAAGATGTGCCTAAAACTGCCTTTCGTACACGATATGGTCACTATGAGTTCGTGGTCATGCCCTTTGGTTTGACCAACGCACCTGCTGTTTTCATGGATTTGATGAACCGCGTGTGTAAAGCGTACTTGGACCGTTTCATGATCGTTTTCATTGACGATATTCTTATCTACTCTAAGACGCGAGGAGAGCATGAGCGACACTTGCGTCTTATCCTTGAGCTTCTTCGTACTGAACGTCTATACGCGAAATTCTCCAAGTGCGAATTTTGGTTAAAAGAGGTTCAATTCCTTGGTCATACTGTCAACGAACTTGGTATTCACGTTAACCCCGCTAAAATCGAAGCAGTGAAGAATTGGCTTACGCCAAAATCTCCGTCCAAAATTCGTTCGTTTCTTGGTCTTGCTGGTTGTTACCGTCGTTTTATCTCTAAATTTTCGAAAATCGCCGTCCCTTTGACCTCCTTGACTAAAAAAGAGAAACCTTTTGTTTGGGGTCCCGAACAAGAGGAGTCTTTTCGAACTCTCAAGGACATGCTTTGTAATGCTCCTATACTCGCGCTTCCTGATGGTAACGATGACTTCGTCGTATATTGCGATGCTTCAAACCTTGGACTTGGTTGTATACTTATGCAACGAGACAAGGTCATCGCATATGCGTCAAGAAAACTCAAAATACATGAAAAGAACTATACTACTCACGACCTTGAACTTGGCGCAGTTGTTTTTGCATTGAAGATTTGGCGACACTACCTTTATGGTACTAAGTGTGTGGTCTTCACCGACCATAAGAGCCTTCAACACATCTTCGACCAAAAGGAACTAAACATGCATCAACGTCGTTGGGTGGAACTGTTAAACGACTACGACTGCGAAATCAAATACCATCCAGGTAAAGCGAATGTAGTAGCCGATGCTCTTAGTCGTAAAACTCATGTCAAGAGTGTCCGTTGTTTCCAACTCGTCCATGATCTTCAAAACCGCATATGTGACGCTCAATATTCATCCGTTAACGATGGTAACCTCTACGACGAGATGCAATGTGGTGCTGAAGAAAGCCTCGTAACCAAACCCGATGGTATTCAATACTATCTCGCTCGAATCTGGATTCCTAATCGTGGTAACTTTGAGAGTTCCTGATGAAGGAGGCACATCACACAAAATATTCTATTCATCCTGGTGCCGACAAGATGTACCATGATATGCGTGCATCCTACTGGTGGCCTGGAATGAAGAAGGATATAGCCACTTTCGTCTCGAAATGTCTCACATGCTCAAAAGTGAAAGCTGAGCATCAACGTCCCTCTGGTCTTCTCGAACAACTAGAAATCCCTATCTAGAAATGGGAGAGCATCTCTATGGATTTAATCACTAAACTTCCTCGTACTTCATCTGGTCATGACAGTATTTGGGTGATCGTTGGTCGATTGACCAAATCAGCTCACTTTCTTCCCATTCGTGAAGATTTCAAAGTCGAGAAATTGGCTAGAATTTACACTGATGAGATCATTTGTCGTCATGGTATCCCCATTGACATCATTTCTGATCGTGATGCTCGTTTTACGTCTCGTCTTTGGCAAACCTTTCAATCTGCTATGGGTACTGTCCTTAACCTTAGCACCGCTTTCCACCCTCAGACAGACGGAAAAACCGAGCGTACTATCCAAACGTTAGAGGATATGCTTCGTTCATGTGTAATAGATTTTGGTGGCAACTGGGATTCACACTTGCCTTTGGTCGAATTCTCATACAATAACAGTTATCATGCGAGTATTCAAATGGCACCTTTCGAAGCATTGTATGGTCACAAGTGTCGTTCGCCAATTTGGTGGCACGAGATTGGTGAAGTTCAAATCACTGGTCCCGAGCTCATACAAGAGACGACGGACAAGATTTTACAGGTTTGAGACAATCTACTGAAAGGCAGGAGCCGACAAAAGAGTTACGCTGACAAGCGTCGCAAACCCTTGGAATTTGAAACAGGTGACTTTGTGCTTCTCAAGGTATCCCCTTGGAAGGGCGTGGTTCGATTTGGCAAGAAAGGGAAACTCGCACCTCACTACGTTGGTCCTTTCAAGATCCTTGAAAGGATTGGCAAGGTTGCGTATAGACTGGACCTGCCTGAAGAACTCAACAATGTACACCCTGTCTTTCACGTATCCAACTTGAAGAAGTGCCTAGCTGACGAAGGACTGCAAGTTCCTCTCGAAGACTTACAAGTCAACGAAACACTTCACTTTGTGGAAAAACCGGTCGAAATCATGGACCGAGGAGTCAAGCAACTGAGGCGCAGTCGAATTCCTATCGTCAAGGTTCGATGGGAAGGAAAACGTGGCGCTGAATTCACTTGGGAACTCGAGAGTGATATGAAGACCATGTATCCATACCTGTTCGACGTTGCATCTACCTAAATTTCGGGATGAAATTCCCTAAAGGAGGGGAGACTGTAACGCCCTGCTTCTTCATACTTTCCATAATTAGAAAGTCTTGCTTGTATTTCTATTTTTGGAAACCTTGTGTTCTTGTAATCGTTCTTTCTTTGTGATCGTTGTAAAATCCAAGACTTGGATCATAAATAAAACTCTTATTTTGTTAAATTCATGTTATACATACTTTATACATGCTCATACATTCAATTTCGTGAAACAATTGATGCTTATTCGTAATTCTTGGAAACTATGTGCTAAACTTGCAAATATGTGAAACTTATGCATAAAACGTGTTTTGATCGTAAACGATACTTAAATACGACCTTCATATGCTTAATTATATTTGTTTATGTTCTCCATACTTTATTTTGCCTTAAACTATGCTTATATGGCGAAAATAGTCCCTAAATCACTTAAAAACACAAAATAACAAACTTCAGGGGCCTATTTGTAATTAAATAAAACTTGGCCCTCCTCCCTTGTAACGGCCCGCGTAAACTTACCCTATTCCCTATGCGGCCCGTGAGAAAACCCCCAGTTTAGACACCTTTGATCAGCTCGCGATTTTGAGCGGGATATGGTGCCTAACTTGAGTTTAAACTTGTTTCTAGCATTAAATATCCCACCAAAACCTAACCTAATCCTTCCTTATAAATACCAAGTGTCTCCCAAGCCATTTGCACTTTACAATTACCCTCATAACACTCTCAAACTCTCAAAAACGTTGCTGCAAGTTCAAGTTCGGACAGAAGTATCAAGCTCCACTAAAGTGAGCATAACTTCTTCATTTCTCATCCGTTTGAGCTCATTTTTTTCCAGAACACTTGGATCGACCTTAGCTTCGATTCCATGGGTATTTCATAGTGAATAAGTCCCAGGAACTCCGGCAAATAGGCTCCAAAGTTCACTGTTTGAATCTGATTTCATTTATCTTTACTAATACTTGCTTAAACTTGAGTTTAACTCACTCAAACCCACGTCCTTATGTGCATAACCACTTGTATGGTTAGTTGGGCTTAAAAATGGGGCTGAGACATTCAAAATCAGAGGTTAAACCTCATATACTTTCTGTTTCGTTTAGGGTTTTTAGCCCACAAGTGATGTTCAAGCTTCAAGCTTGATGAAGGTTTGATTATGGACTAACTTGGGTTGTCCAAAATAAAATACCCACATTACTTGATGATTTCTCATAGTATAGTTGTTTACATTCTTGTATTAATCTTAGTTCATGACCCTCCTTGTATGTTCTTACATCAAGTGTAGTGGTGAACCATAAGAGGTACCTAAATGGAAGCTTGTTCTTCCTACCTCCTACATGATTTCCATGATACTTAGAGGTACCTAAATGAAGATATAATCTTCTACCTCATGCTTGAAATATTGGACATAATGATATATAACCTAAATAATACTTATATGTATGTAATATTCAATGTTCGGACCTTGATGGTGAACTTGTGTTCATTCGTCAAAGTGTTGGAATAACATCATCTAAGACATAAGACTTGTACGATTCTAATGAGTATATCACTCATGAAAACATTAACCCTTGAGGTTTCATAGTGTCAAAACAAGTATTTGTGTTCAAGGATGATTACTTTCGTATACATATGTTCTTGTGATTTAAATTCCGAAATCCCTAATCTACCGTTAATCTCCGAAACTCATACACTTCGTTTCTTCGTGTAGAAGGACTTGGTGTTCCAACCTCCTAATCAACAACTCACTCGCGGATTCAAGTAGAAGACTTGCAAAACCGTGAGTATACTCACAACCCCCTTTTTATGTTTACCACTTTTTGGGGTGTAGCATGTTACATTATTAAATCACACTTAAACTTATTCTTTATGCAATGCACGAAAACAATCCTTATACATGAATACTATGTTGTTATATTTGATGCTTATACGTGGACCATACTTATGTGGTGTACTATAGTCATTAGCTTTATACGAGCCTCCATTTGACATGTATAGCGCTATAGGAGTAACGCACCGCCTGTAGACTAGTGGTCATGTTGAATTATATCATTTTGCGTAAACAGAGGGTTGACTAGAAATATTGCATGCCATGTATGTTGATCTTGTATAAACTAAGTTGCCATGTGGATTCGTTTTAAACTTTTATACTTACACTTATTCATAAACTTGTATACTCGCCTTTGCTTTTGCACTGAATTGTATTTTAAACATGTTACAGGTTGATGATGATAATGATGCTATGAAACGAAGTAGCAATGATGCCTAGATACACATTTAGACGTCTTAGGTTTAATATGTTGTATCAATTTTGTTCATGTTGTTATGTACTTTTCATTGAACTTGTTGTTATTTGAGATTTCTATGTAACGTTGACAATTTGATCTATGGAATGAAAATGGTTAATTTAAATATTGTCACAATTTGTGTTATGAAGTCTCTTGCAATCTCGAACTAGTCCCACTCCGATGATTCCGCCATTGGTTGGGGTGTGACACCTCAATCGCCAAACTCCTCTCAAATAAAACTTCTCCCAAGAAACCCATCAGATCCAAAAATAGTAAAGTGGAAGTCTGACAAACAGACCCATGAATTGACTTTGATCAAGTCTGATGGTAGTGTTGAAAAGATATCAAGGGAGAATGCACTTGGTCTGAATCCAGTTGACCTCCAAGATCTTTTTAACCTTCAGCTTGATAGGGATGATGATGATACTGATTCCTTGGATTTTGAGCTCCAATTCAAAGGGCAAATCCGGGAAATGTTGATGAGAGAATAAAGATCTGCTGATTTTTAAAGTCTGCTGATTCCTTGATTTAGTTTTGCTGAAAGTTGTTGAGGCAGGTGATTGTGTGTTTGTAGTTAACGTTTGTTGAACCTTAAGTTGTATTCAAATTCTATTAAGTACCTATGTCTATAAACAGTTTATATTGTCTTTTTGAGTAAACAGTTAAATTGTATGTAACTGATATATTAACCGATAATCTATGTTTATAGTTGTCTTTTAGTTATAATAGATAACACGTTTTGGTACAATATCTATACACGTATCTATATGTTTTATTAATATGTGTTATGCATGGTTGTCTAAGAAACGACCCGTGTTTGCAGCTCTCATTTTTAATGAGAGTACTAAATTCTTTGTTAATAACATTATTCTCTTAACATCTGTTTACTAACCTTTGTAATTTTTGTTGACTGACATTTTTAACATGGGTTGACTAACATCTGATACTTACTACCTATCCATCTGGCAAGCCTTGTTGGAGATAATGGATAACAATTTTTAGGAAAGTCTGTTGGAAAGGAACAGAGGTTTTTAACAGTTAATAGACAACAATGGTTTGCTATCAACATAATGAAATTGTTGTTGAGTAAACCTATTGACCATTAGTTTATATCAATTTTGTAAGTCTGCACTAATTGTTTTTTTACTCTCTGTCAATATGTGTTATGCATGGTTTTCTAAGAAACGACTCGTGTTTGCACACGGGTCTTACCGCTAGTACTATATAATAAAAGAAACCAATGGATGGACACTTATCATTATTATAGACCATCCTTAATTGTAGATAATTATTATTTAATTTAAATTATTAAATATTAATTAAATTAATATACATCTTATCAACTCTAAATTATTGGCTTAAACTTAACTTAAAATCGTAAAGTCTTATCTAAACTAAAAAGCATTGCTTCACTTAACATAGATAAACATGCATATTATTTATTGTTAATGTTTTATTGTTAACTATGAGAAATTATATTAAACAACTTATTAATCAAACCAAAATTTTAAAATAGTATTACCTAATTTAAAAAATAATAAAAAAAATCATTTTTGATTTAGAAAGATTTTTTTTTACAATAGATAAACTCGTGTAATACACAAGATTTTTAAAGATATAACATTTTTTATTATTTGCTATATAAAATTAGATTTATTCAACCCATACAATACACAGAGTTTTTTTAGATATAATTTTTTTATTATTTATATAAAAATTACATTTCTTCCACCCGTGAATACACAATGTTTTTTTTTTAAATATAGCATTTTTATTGTTTGGTATATAAAATTACCTTTATTCAAACCGCGCAATAAACGAGGTTCTTAAAGATATAATTTTTTTATTATTTAATATATAAAATTATATTTACTCAACACGTGTGATAAACGAGGTTTTTAAAAATATATTGTTTTTTTTATTTAGTATATAAAATTACATTTATTCAACCCGTGTAATACACGGGGTTCTAACCTAGTTACTTAGATATCATCATCACTATAAATATCTAAAAATATATAAAATGCATTATGATATTAATTCAAAAGGATGAGTTTGTACTTCATATCCGAAAAAATACAAATAATATTATTAAATACATATTTTTAAAAGAAAAGTTTTTTTTTTATTTTTCACATAACTAAACCACGTAAATATACTATTACTATACCATGGTTAAAGGAAAACAAAATTTAAAACTAAAAAGTTTCTAAGTGTATGTTTCGGGTTATCAAGTATTTGTTTTCGGATAATTGGGCCAGTTATCATCTAATCTCATACCTGCAGCAATTTTAAAAATAGTCATACCTGAATATATGTCCCGAATGTTTCGGGTTTCGGGTTTGTGAATTTGTTCAGGTTTGATTACAATCTTTCTTTCCGGAATTTGACGGCTTGGTGTTAATTTCCGTTTGTAAGGGTCTGGCTTGGCCACGCCAACGTATTATTTGTATATTCTAGCTTCTTCTTAATCCATAAATAAATTCTCATTCCCCGTTAGGGAAAAAAAGCCATGCAATGAAAGATTATATCCAAATTTTCATCATTTTCTATACGTAATGTGCACACAAACTTTTCTTTTACTTTTTTTAACCACCTAATTTCACCAAATTAATCATGATTATAATTTCAAAGGTTGACTTGACCAGCCACATGCAGATAATTAAGCTCGCTTTTGGTTGGGTTGGATTTTTAATTTTTGTTCAAGACCCTTCAAATCTAATATGCAGGCTGTTGGTAATATTAAATTGCAGAAAATTTGAATTATTTAAGATTAAAATTAAGTTGATTTGCTTCATTAATTATAAATAAATTTAAAATGATTAAGCAAGCCTTAAAAATGTTATATAATAAATAAAATATCAAGAGACAATATGTAGATGTGCAGAAAACGAATTTCAAATACGTAATCCATACCTATATTTATATATGATGTAGATGTATTGAATCTTATATGTCTTAGTATAACAAATTTGTAATTAACTAGTTTTTGCCCCGCCCCCGTTGCGGGGCACTAAGCGTGGCCGGCCTTGGGGGTGGGCGAGGAGGACCACCGGCCAGGGCCCGATATTTCGAGGGGCACGTTTTTTATGAAAAAAACTCGATATGTATATGTAAAATATTTTTTTAATCAGGTACATCCATACAAACACCAACGTAGACCCCCTTACAAAACTATTCTTATGGTTTAGATTCATTATTAACCCCTTTGGCATTAGTTTTAGACATTTAGTGAGCCAAATACCCAATTTCGTTAAGGCCTAAAGGCACATTTTTTCGAGCTCGAACAGGGTACACGAATTCTCAGGGCCGGCCCTGGCACTAAGCCAAATATTTCTCTCTCATAACCGGTTAGGATAAAATAGAAAGTTTTTTTTTTTTGCTAGAAAGTAATCTTGACCATCAATTGATTTAATCAAGGGCTAAGATTAAATGAGTGAAATTGAAGAGAATAAAAGAGGCGTGTGGGTTTGTGTAAGGACATTGTAGTCAATCCAGGACAATAGTTTCTATCTCCTCCAATCCCCCCCCCCCTAATTTTTTAAACGTTAATAACTTTTTCATACGACATTATTTTTTTATAAAAATTGCACCAAAAAACGAGCATTTTTTATTTTTAAAACGAGTATACTATTGCTATATTTTCGAAAAAAAATTCAAAAACCCAGTTGCGTAAAACGCAATGGGAAAAAAACGTAAAAAATGACTTTTACTAAAACGCAATGCACCAAAAACACAAAGAAATGTCTTATTTGTAAAACGCAATGGCCAGAAAACACTTAAAAATGTCTTTTTTTCTAAAATGCAATAGCCTAAAAACTTAAAAGAAATTGTACTTTCTAAAACGCAATAGACTGAAAACACTTCAAAAATGTGTTTTACCTAAAACGCAATGCACCAAAAAGACAAAGAAATGTCTTATTTCTAAAACGCAATGACCAGAAAACACTTAACAATATCTTTTTTTCTAAAACGCAATGGACTGAAAACACATAAAAATGTGTTTTACCTAAAACGCAATGGACTAAAAACACTTCGAAAATGTGTTTTTCTAAAACGCAATGGCCATAAAACACATAAAAATGTCTTATTTCTAAAATGCAATGGTCTAAACACACAAAAGAAAGTGTTGTCACACCCCAACCGATGGCGGAAACATCGGAGTGAGACGAAGAAAGATTGCTCATCACACATAACGCTAAATTGTGACAATAGAATTAAAGGTAAATTGATTTCTTTCATAAATAAATGGTACAATACATGAAATTTGAAATACAACATGTTAAATACAAAAGGAACAATACGACAACAATTATGATATTCATACAACGTATTTAATCTAAACGTCTATATGTGTATCTAGGTATCAATGCTACTTCATTTCATGGCATCATCATCCTCAACCTGTAACATGTTTAAAATAAAGTTCAATGCAAAAGCAAAGGCGAGTATACAAGTTTGGTACGTACATAACAAAAGATAAGTTTCGAACAATTCCTCATAGCAAGTATGTCATTCAAGATAAACATAAAAACATGGCATGTGTCTAACATATCAAACCAAAAGAGACGCAAGATGCTCATGACATAACCACAAGTTACGGGCGGCGGGTCGTCAATCCTATAGCTTCAAAATTGGCGGATGTTACAGTCTCCCCTACTTTAGGAGATTTCGTCCTCGAAATCTAAGATTAACGTATTTGCATAAAAATTTAGAGCAATCCACATGACATACTTAGTTAACAAGATTAACGTATCACTGGCATGTGAATACACAGGTCAACCCATCGTGTATGTTAAGGTGTGGCTTCTTACGAAGTTAATGACAAGTTTATCACATAAAGTTTCACCCAAGTAACACGAATCCAGTATAACATATTAGCATGCACGTGAAATAAATTCCAAATTTTTTTTGAAAGAGACGTTCAATCATAAAGTTTCATTGAGAACGAAGAAAAGTTGGTAACTACCTCCGAGGTAAGGGTGTCACCCCAAGCTCATTGGTGAAGTTGGAAAGTGAGCGGAGCTAATCATCAAGGTTAGGGAATCACCCCTGTCTTGATGATAAGTTTCCATTTTTGGGAATATGAGTATTAACAAGCATCAAGATGTATCAAAGTATTCATATATAATGGATTATTTTGTGTTTAAGCAAAATGTTCATGTCTAAGTTTTTGATAAGAAAACATGTTACACCCCAAAAGTGGTAAAAGTAAAAGGGGGAAATACGAGTATACTCACAAAGTTTGCACATGCTTTCCAATTATCCAATTATTGACGAGTTGATGAGGTTAAAAGATTGAATGTGTAAGGGTTAAGGTTCAAGTATGCTTAGAGTCGAGATTCGGTGTTTAAAACAACATAAAAATAAGATATGAGTATAACATGTGAAAATAATCATCTTCAACACCTAACACTTGTATGACACTTGGTAACCACAAGGGTTATGATAATGTTTTCATGAGTTGAACACCCATAAGAATCACAACAAGGTTTAGGTCTTAGATGATGTTCTACTACTTTAACATATAAACACAAGTTCAACATCAAAGGTTCGAATGCGTGTATATATATATCTAGGTTAAGTATTACATATTATTTAGTCCAATAATTCAAGTAGGAGGTAGAAGATTAAATCTTCATTTAGGCACCTCTAGTATCATGGAAGTCATGTATGGGGTAGGAAGGATAAGCTTCCATTTAGGTACCCCTTGAATGTTCACCACTTCACTTGATGTAAAAAGAACCAAGGAGGGTCAAGAACAATGATTTGTACAAGTATGTAAACAATATAATCTAAGAGAAATCATCAAATCATGTGAGGATTTTATGTTGGAAGAACCCAAGTTGTTCCATAATCACTCATTCATCAAGATCTAAGCTTGACATGATTTGTGGGTTAAATACCCTAACAAAACAGAAAGTATTTGAGGTTTTATCCTCTGATTTATAGTGTCTCAACCTTGTTTTTAAGCCTAACCAACCATAGAAGAGGTTGTAAGCATTGGGACATAGGTATGAGATGTGTTAGACACAAGTTTGATGAAGTTTAAACAAGTTTGTAAGAACATAAATCAAAACAGAAAGTTTTTGGATCATTTCAGGGGATTTCCAGGTCTGATTTCTCCAAGGAGAAGTCAAGGAATCATACCCTATGATTATCCAAGCAAGTAGGAAGAAGAATCGGGTGATTTCGTTAAGAAATGAGCAAGTTATACTCACTTTAGTGCAAGTGTATGAATCTGCCTGAATTCTGAGTTTGCAAGAGATTTAGAGAGTGAAATTGTGAGATGATTGGAGTTGTGAAAGTGTAAAATGGTGAGGAGAAGGTGTATATTTATAGTGGAAGAGTTTGAGTGTGATTGGAGGTGTTTAGAGGTGGCTAAATGGTGATTGGGGAGTGTTAGAATGGTGGGATTCGTGCTAATTCGCGTCTGATTGAAGCTGCTGTGTTTTTTTTTAGCGAACATGAAGGCCATGCGGCCCGCATTAGATATCAAGTAAGCTGAAGCGGGCCGCCCGGGGGTTGCTTATTTGACATAAGTTTCAAAAATTACACTTTAGCCCCCAGACTTGTTTATTTTGATGTTTTTAGGACTTTTAAGGACTAATCTTGCCACTAAAGCATATTTTAAGATAAATTCAAGTACGAGAAGTATAAACCAAGTATAATTGAGTGTAAAGTATCATAATCAAGTGTCGTTTACTTTCAAAACACGTTTTATGCGTAAGTTTCATGTATTTACAAGTTTAGCACATTGCTTCCAAAAATAACGAATAAGTATCAATCGATTCACCGTTTCGAACATACGAGCATATATAAAGTATGTATATTATGTAATTAACAAAATGCGAGTTTTATTCATGATTCAAGTCTCGGATTTTACGTCACTTTTAATGAAAGAACGATTACAAGACTACGAAGTTTCCAAAAGTAGTTTCACAAACGATGGTTGCTAAATATAGAAAGTATGAAAACGCGGGGCGTTACAGTCTCCCCTCCTTTAGGAAATTTCGTCTCGAAATTTATTCAAGAGGTAGACTTTAAGAGTTTTAGCAAAAATTTGAGACTTGCAAATTTTGAAATATTTTGAAAGGCACAAAACTTTGGAGTACGACAAGGTAAGTTTGTGAGTGAGTTCATTGCCTAAAATAATTTGAGGTGTCTGACATAGTTGAAAACATGTAGGTGCGTATACAGGTGAAGTGAGTCTAACAGCTTTGAGTAACTTAAGTCGGCAACGTATTTAAAAAGGTGACGTATTAAGAAAGAAGATGCTGACAAACGGTTTGTATTTTGATGGGACGTGGTAACGAAATCACATTTGTAGAAGATTTTTATTGAGTGAAACGAGAAGGTCTGGCACTTTAAATAAAGCTTTAAAGGTATACTAAGTACAGTTACACAAGAATCCAAAATAGGGAGGCTATTCTATAGGTAACGTGGTAAGTTAGGACTCGAATGTTTAAACAAGCTTGATTGCGAACGAGGTTTGTATGAACTAAGAGGATAGGGAGAATAATGCGAGTATAGAATGAACGGATGACTCTTAAAGAGTACAAGTGTGAGGATAGCATAAGTGTTGGATAGATGAACGTAGTGTGTTAAGGATGAAGTCTCGTCGTGGATAATCGGATATAATGCGTTTGTGAGTTGTGTGAAGTTGTATTAGGTCCAAAAGGTCTGCAAAACACGGAATCTCTCATGGCACATTTTACGAAACTTGGTAACATGGTGAAAACACTTATATATAGGAAGTACCAGCGGCGTATCCACCACGTTTCGACCGTATTACGTCCGTTTCGTTATTCGTGTCATGTTACGTTCCGTGTCTCACCATACACAGTAGTACACTCTATGGTTCTCATACGCCTATCACTATAATCCCGTGTGCACCCGTGATTATATTGATCCTCGCCTGATCCGCATAGCTTGTACTAGTTGTGTATGAATTAGGGTATCCATAATTTAAAAATTAAGAATGTGCACGTGTAAGAATGTAGTATGTAAGCAAGTCCATGCTTAAGTATGTATGGGACCCACGCCAGCGAATCACTCGGATTACGCTCGCGTGTGGGTACGAATGTATGGATCATGAGTATGAATGAAAGTGTGAGCATAAGTATAAGTTTAGGTATGAATAAGCACGCAAGTATGTGTATCGACATATCACGTACGAGTAGTATGTGTATATGTATAAGCACGCAACGTATGAGCATAAGTGAAAACAGGAAATATGTGAGTATAGGTAAAATCATGAAACGTATGAGTATAAGTAAAACACGAAACGTATGAGTATAAGTATAAGTACGATTATAAGTATAGGCATAAACGTATGAATGTAAGTGTAGGTATGAATATTTAAATTTACGTATATAGTGTATGTTGGAACATCACGGATTTAGGTGTATAAAATCGTCCAAAAGGTTAAGTATGTAAATACGAATGATTATAAGTGAAATTGTCACGTTAAAACGACTAAAACGTGTAGGATGAAACGTGTGTATAGTTGTTTAAACGAAACGTTGAGTTTATCATATCAAAATTAGATTGAGCTTGGTTTGAAATGTAGAATATGGTTGCATATGTAAAAGGATATAAGGTACTCATTGGTTAAGCATAATGCATTTTGTAAAGAAAGGAAATGCTACTTTTGTTTTAAAAGAGTTTACATAATCCAAGGATGGTCGGTCTCCAAGAAATCTTCTTGCCCACGTGTTTTGTAAATTGGGGTAGGAAAAAGGTTTTCAATCAAAAGTAAGTTCGTTTCATCAAACAAGAAATTGTGAATTTAAGAGGTTCTTATGAAAACGAGGATCCCTTGAAAAGAATTTTAGTAAAAGGACCTTGTGATTTAAAAGTTCTAACAAATGATTTGTTGATGTGAAAGGGATCTTTGGTAAAACGATCATATAACATCCATAAGATCTTATAGGTGTAAAAGGAAGGTTGGTTTGATCCTCCAATTGAGAATGAAAGTCTTTAGTTTGGTGATATATATCATGAGTGCGTTTTAGTGATTAAGTCGAATATGAAGTTCATGGGCAAGAGGTTTGTTTGACCGATTAAAGTGATAGGTAGCATTTCGTAAGGTTTGGAAATTTGTATAGTAAAACGTTTAAGATAAGTTAAGAATCCGTGTATGTGAGTTAGGTAAAAATAGGTTGTAGGATAGAAAGTATGCTTGATAAAACAATGTATTTCGAAATCGTATACGTATGTATTTTGAATGATGATAAATAATTTAGCTATAAAACATGATCGAGTTTGCATAATAAGATATTTTGAAGAGACGTTTTGGTAACGATCACCTAGGTAAGGGATTCACCCCTAACTCGTTGGTGAGGTCGTTTTAAGAAAAGGGGAGTGGAGTTAATCGTCAAGGTAAGGAAATCACTCCTATCTCGAGGATATGTCTCCACTTGTCGTTACAAGGAATATGAATTTAAATTATATGAAATCATGCTTATGTATAAGTGTATGAAAAAGATTTAATGTGTTGTGTGTGTGAAAAGAGAACATCGAAAGTAAATTCGAATCTGAAAGATTGCATCGTATAAAAATAAATAATAGAAACACATGTTTGATCAAAATTTGGATGGTTCCAAAACGGAACGTTGACTAACCAAAGTGGTCGAAAAGTCTTTCGAATTTGAGGAGCATGCTTTGGCCTAATAGGTGAAATACTCTCGCCGACAAGTCGGTTAACGGTATTTACCCTTCCGGTTACTACATGTTCCCAATTCAATTGAAATTTCGAGACTTGGCGGGATTAATGAAAATCAAAGAGTGGAACTAGTCGACAAGGTGCGGGTTTCACCCCTAACTTGGCGATTTAGTATCCTAAGTGTGGTCGGTACTCGTCGGGTCAAAAGTTAATTTTTTTGACACTTTGACGAGGGTCCACTAGAATTCAAATTTGAATTTCTCCATCAAGGTGAGGATTTCACTCCTAACTTGGTGGTGAATTTCGTGTAAGAAAAGAAAAGTAGAGGGATCGATAGTCATTCACCAAATTGTGGGTTTCACGCCTATTTTGGTGAAGTCGTCTCATTTTTGCGATATGAGTGTTGTCGGATTTAGAATAATCGAGTAAAATGCATGAGGGAAGTGTATGTCAAAGGAAATACATAAACAAGTATAAACACATAAGAAAGCATATCAAGAATGGTGCTTGGATACGAAATGGTAAAACATGTATTAACACATAGAGAAATATGTTTAGAGTAACACATAAAGAATCGAACAATGAAGCAAGTATTAACACATAATAAGACAAGCATTGATGCATAAGAATAACATGTTGAATATTTCTCACGAGTGATACACATGTTTAAAATAGCATAAATAAGAAACAAATAAGGTATCATGTAGTAGTTGAAGCAAACATACGAATAAGGTTCTTAAACTATAGACTAGGTAAAAGCATTCCTACTTTTCCTAATTCCCTATAGTTATGGCTCTGATACCAATCTGTCACACCCCAACCGATGGCGGAAACATCGGAGTGAGACGAAGAAAGATTGCTCATCACACATAACGCTAAATTGTGACAATAGAATTAAAGGTAAATTGATTTCTTTCATAAATAAATGGTACAATACATGAAATTTGAAATACAACATGTTAAATACAAAAGGAACAATACGACAACAATTATGATATTCATACAACGTATTTAATTTAAACGTCTATATGTGTATCTAGGTATCAATGCTACTTCATTTCATGGCATCATCATCCTCAACCTGTAACATGTTTAAAATAAAGTTCAATGCAAAAGCAAAGGCGAGTATACAAGTTTGGTACGTACATAACAAAAGATAAGTTTCGAACAATTCCTCATAGCAAGTATGTGATTCAAGATAAACATAAAAACATGGCATGTGTCTAACATATCAAACCAAAAGAGACGCAAGATGCTCATGACATAACCACAAGTTACGGGCGGCGGGTCGTCAATCCTATAGCTTCAAAATTGGCGAATGTTACAAGTGTTCTCTCAATGGACTGAAAACACATAAAAATGTGTTTTACCTAAAACACAATGACGAAAAACACTTCAAAAATGTGTTTTTTCTAAAACGCAATGGCCAAAAAAACACATAAAAATGTCTTATTTCTAAAACGCAATGACCTAAAAACATAAAAGAAAGTGTTCTATCTAAAACGTATTGAACCAGGGTATGTTTTGTCTGTGAATTATCTGAACCAGGAAGTAGGAGATCAAAAACTGTCAACCCCAGCCAGGGGCTCTGCCCCTTGGACCCTGCCAGGGGCTGCCGCCCCTTGGACCCTGCTCCCAAGGGCGCTGCCCCAGGACCCCCGCCAATATCGTAAAACGCAATGACTCAATTCAAAAACCCAGATCGTAAAAATGCAATTCAAGAATTTCTTACATGGATCGAAGCCGATTTTCTTCAACGATTGACGAACTTTGAATGATAGAAACACTTATCAGCGATCGAATCTAACGGATCGAGTGATTCGCTTCAAAATCACGGGAAAAATGAGATATTGTATGAACTTAAACTGGGTTTCTTCAAAAAAGTTGAAGAACACATTGATTGGGTGTTTGAATCATTGATTGGTGACGGAAATCGCATTATAATGTAGTGATTATTGAGATTGAAAGTGAAGAAAAGGTTGAAGATGGTGGGTTTTGAAAATGGTGGGTTTTGAAGTTACTAGGGGAGAAGAAGGAAGAAGATTGGATACGAGTGACTAAAATACACTTCCTCTTTATTTTAAATTTTGACACATGTCATAATCCTATTGCTTCCTATCATTCCTAGCCAAAATAAACTTCCTATTTGATCTTCACCCCTCTCATAACATGTACGTCTGTGTTTCGGTTTGTCGCAACCCCTGCCCCCTTATCTGTCCCGGGAACGGGCGGCCGCGAAACCAGTTATGGGTGGTATCATTTGTTTAAAATTTTGGCAGCGGAAATTTCATCAGGACTGTAGTTAGGGAGTAAAACCACCATATTTTATATTAATAACCACATGGGTAAAACCCAAGTTTCTTATTACAACATGTTTATAGGGATAAACCCTGTTTTATTGAATTTAAAACATCGTCTTTTAGGTAACTTTTATAGCCACATTTTTCCAAGCCGTCAGTGCTCTCAAGCTGGCCCGCGTAGTAGAGGTGTAGGGCTTAGGTCTGTCGATTCAACCAGCTAGACTTGCCACGATGATGACACGTGGCGGCCTCTGGTGTCGCCTGAGTTTGGAGCTGTCGCGCCCCGCGTAGACCCAGGTGTTGTCTTACGCGGCCCGCGAGCGACACAAAAATTTTGTTTTTTAATTCTCTTTTAATGACATTTCATATTTTGGGCTCGGTTTTCACATAAGGGGTATATTTTAGGACATATGGGAATATTTTAAAATATATTAGGGCGTCAGAAAAATTTCAGGAGGGTTGTTATATCTTCCCCACCTTGTTTTAGAACTCGTCCTCGAGGTCTACTGGAACAAGTGTGGATATTTCCTTTGCATTTCTGATTCAAGCTCCCATGTGTATTCAGTCCCCTTTTGGAGTCCCACTTCACTTTGACCAGAACTAATCTCTTGTGTTTGAGATTCTTGGCTTTCCTGTCTTCAATTTATAGAGGTCTTTCTATAAATTTTAATTGTTCATTTACCTCTATATCCTTAAGAGGTACTACGAGTGATTCATCAGCTAAGCATTTCTTGAGATTAGATACATGAAATACGTCATGTATTCCTGCCATTTCCTCTGGCAGTTGTAGCTGATAGGCTACAGGTCCTATTCTTCTAATAATCTCAAAAGGTCCAACATACCTGGGGCTTAGCTTTCCCCTTTTGATGAATCTTACCACTCCTTTCCAAGGAGAGACTTTTAATAATACTTTATCTCCTACTTGAAATTCCAACGGTTTTCGTCTGTTATCAGCATAACTCTTTTGTCGATCACGTGCTGCTTTCAGTCATTCCTTGACTTGAATGATTTTGTCTGTTGTTTCTTGTACTATCTCAGGTCCAGATAGTTGTTTTTCTCCAATTTCTGCCCAACAGACTGGCGTTCGGCAGTTTCGTCCATAAGTGCTTTGAATGGTGCAGCATTGATACTTGTGTGATAACTATTATTATAAGAAAATTCTATCAATGGTAAGTGATCGTCCCAATTACCTCCGAAATCAATTACACAAGCTCTAAGCATGTCTTCCATGGTCTGAATTGTCCATTCGCTTTGTCCGTCCGTTTGAGGATGATAAGTTGTGCTTAGATTTAACTTGGTTCCCATTGCTTTTTGGAAACTTGTCCAAAAATGAGAGGTAAAACGACTATCTCTGTCAGAAACAATTGATAGAGGAATTCCATGTAAAGAAACTACTTCATTTACATATAATTTAGCTAATTGTTCCATAGTGAAAGTTTCCTTCATTGGTAGGAAATGAGCTGACTTGGTTAGCCTGTCTACAAAATCACCCAGATTGTATCATTACCTTTTCTTGTTTTGGGTAATTTAGTAACAAAATCCATTGTTATTAATTCCCATTTCCAAACTGGCATTTCTAACTATTGCAATAAACCTGAAGGTTTCTGTGTTCAGCTTTGACTTGTGAACAGGTTAAACACTTTGCAACATATGCTGCTAAATCCTTTTTCATTCCTATCCACCAAAGATTCTTTCTTAAATCCTGATACATCTTATCATTTCCAGGATGCATCGTATACTTAGACCTATGGGCTTCTTCTAATATACGGTAACGTAGGTTTCCTAATTTAGGTATCCACATCCTTTTCTTATGGAATCTCCAAATTCCATCTGTTCCACGTTCTAATTCCTTAATCATTCCTTTTAACTTCTCAGTATCATCCTTGATTACTGATTCTTGTGCCTTTCTAATCTGTTCATTTAAATCTACTTGCAGATTTAATTTAACTGAACGTACTCTTTTTGGCTTTTCATGATACTTTCGGCTTAAAGCATCAGCAACTACATTTGCTTTTCCTGCATGATACTGGATATCACAATCATAATCACTAAGCAATTCCATCCAGCGTCTTTGTCTCATATTCAACGCCTTTTGCCCGAAGACATACCTTAAACTCTTATGGTCTGTGAAAATGGTAAACTTACTACCATATAGGTAATGTCTCCAAATCTTAAGGGCGAAAACTATAACTCCTAACTCTAGATCATGGGTTGAATAATTCTCTTCATGATTCTTAAGCTGTCTAAAAGCGTAAGCTATAACCTTTTCACGTTGCATCAATACACATCCATAACCTAACTTAGAAGCGTCACAATAGATTACAAAATCTTCAGTTCCTTCTGGTAACGCTAGTATGGGTGCATGGGTTAATCTTTGCTTAAGGATTCTAAAGGCTTCTTCTTGTTTTGGTCCCCATTCAAACTTAACGGATTTACAGGTCAGCTTAGTTAAGGGAATGGCTATTCTAGAAAAATCTCGAATAAATCTTCTATAATAACCGGCCAATCCTAAGAAACTTCTAACCTCGGTTGGTGACTCAGGGGTTTTCCATTTGGTTATCGCCTCGATCTTGGTAGGATTTACATGAATTCCTTCATGATCAACTAGGTGTCCAAGAAATTGTACCTGTTCTAACCAAAACTCACACTTCGAAAACTTAGCATAAAGCTTCTCTTTTCTCAATAAACTTAGAAGTGCGTGCAAATGCTTTGCATGTTCCTCTTTACTCCTAGAGTAAATGAGAATATCATCTATAAAGACAATTATGAATTTATCCAAATATGGCTTACATATTCGGTTCATCATGTCCATGAATGCAGCTGGGGCATTGGTTAAACCAAATGGCATGATAGTAAATTCATAATGGCCATACCTTGTTCTGAAAGCGGTCTTAGGAATGTCCTCTTCCTGTACCTTTAATTGATGATATCCTGACCTTAAATCGATTTTTGAGAAAAATCGTGCTCCTTGCAACTGATCAAACAGATCATCAATTCTTGGTAATGGATACCGATTCTTAATTGTGACCTTGTTCAATTCACGGTAGTCAATGCACATACACATTGATCTGTCCTTCTTCTTAACGAATAAGATCGGCGCTCCCCAGGGTGATGAACTTGGCTGTATAAATCCTTTCTCTAACAATTCGTCTAACTGTTTCTTTAGTTCCTGCATTTCTGCGGGTGCCAAATGGTAAGGTGCCTTGGCAATTGGTGCTGTCCCTGGTATTAAATGGATTCTGAATTCAACTTCCCTATCTGGAGGTTGTCCTGGTAGCTCTTCTGGGAATATATCTGAAAACTGGGATACTACTGGAATATCCTTTAATTCTTTTCCTTTAGTGTTAGTGATTATGGAAATCAAATACACTAATGATCCTTTTCTTATGTAACTTGTTGGTTTCATCACAGCGATGAACTTTGTGGATTTAAGGGTTTTATTTCCTTTAATTGTGATATTTTCACCCCTTGGTGAATTTACTTGGATTGACTTTTGATCACACAAAATACTGGCTTTATTGGCTATTAACCAATCCATTCCTAATACAATATCAAATCCTGCCAGATTCATTGGGTAGAGGTTTACAACAAATTTCTGATTTAGAATTTCTATTCTTGCTCCCTGCAAGATCTCAGAAATCTTAATGGTTTCCCCATTTGCTGTCTCTACTAGACATTCTTGTGGAAGTTTAATTGATGATTGATTGAGTTATTTTCAAATTGAAGTATTAATAAAACTTTGGTTTGCATCAGAGTCAAATAATACTTTAGCAAAAACATCATTAACTAAAAACGTACTGGCGATCACATCCGGGATCATCTTTGCTTCTTCTGCAGTCAGAACAAATGCTCTAGCATTTTTAGTTTTCTTGGTGTTCATAGCTGGAGCTAGCTTTGGACAGTTAGGCTTGATGTGGCCTTGTTCTCCGCAGTTGTAGCATATCCTGTTGCTAATCTTTTTCCTGTAATCTTCCTCCTTGTGTCCCGATATTTTGTAGAAGTTACAGTATATGGAGCATCTTCCGGAATGCTTCCTTTTGCAATTCTTACACTAGGGTGCAGAGGTAGAACCTACATTTCTCCCACGGTTAGAATTTCCAGAGCGGAATTCTTGTGTAAGCTTCTGGGTTAGGTTCCTCCTTTGATCCTCTTCTCGTGTACGGACTAATTCATCTGTCAAGGTATTTGCTACTTCTAGAGCTTCTTCTATAGTTTTGGGTCTAGCTGTCTTGACTACATGCCTTATCTCTCCAATTAATCCCCAGATGTAACGGGAGATTAATACTGGTTCAGGTGAAGGAAGGGTTGGCACTATTCTAGCATATTCAAAGAATAACTTAGTGTACCCCTTACTATCCACACCAGTCATTCTAAGGTTTAAGAACTTGTTTGCTATCTGTTCTTTTTTCATTAGGAGGGCAGAATTTCCTTTCTACCATGTTTTAAATTCCTCCCATTCCATATTGTAAGTTCTATCACTTCCTCTAGTCTGGAGGATAGTGTTCCACCATTCTAGTGCTGAATTCTTAAACAAATTGGAAGCAAACATTATCTTATCCTCTTCCGCACATTTACTTATTCATAAGACTGCCTCAGTCTTTTCTATCCAGCGTAGAGATGCAACGGTCCCTTCATTGCCCGAGAATTCCATTGGTTTACAAGACCAGAATTCTTTGTAAGAACAACCGTAAGACACGGTTCTTCTTCTTTTGGGAATGGGCACTTGAAGTATAAGTCCATTGTTTACGCTGTGTTCAGGTTCAGTTGGTCGCTTACTGCTATGCTTACTTTTATTATCAGCTTCCCTAACCGTTTGAATAATATATGGCATCGCTTCTATTATTCCTTGTGCCACTACATGTTGGATGGCACTGTTATCCACTTGGTTTCCATTGTTGTTGTTTGGGTTTCCATTAACCGGGTTATTGTTACTCTAGTTATCGTTATTCAGATTTTCCTGGTTTACTTTGTCGTTCATCTGAATTTTAAACAATTATCACGTATTAATATCACAAGATAATATCTTAGTATGATCAATCACATGGCACGCATTTTGATCAAAAACGTCGAGCATTGCGACTTTACTCTTTTCTATTATAGTGCCTCAAATACCCACTAAGACTGGAATTAAAATTACAACACTATTATGCATCGTTAACCACAAAGTGGTCTATACTACAACATATATTATTATTATTATTATTATTATCAACTCCACCATCATCTTTACTGGTATGTATTCATCCAGTAATCCATATTGCGCTCGTCATATTTCCAGACGAGTCGCTCTCCTACCTGCCTCATGCTCTCACTACTCTCTAAGATTTCTTCTCCGAAAGTTCGGAGCTCATGCACATTTTCTGCACTCATTGGGGGTGCAGGTGCTGGTACTGGGTCTGGGTACTGGGGCATGGGATTCTCCTGAGGGTACGGATTCTCTAAGATCTCCCTAATGTATTCATCGTTGTCTTAGTAGGGATCTAGAGGGTCCAGACCTGGATATGCTGCTAAGTTCGGCATGGTTTCGTCGTTTAGGTGATAGCGTGGCACATAATCCCTATGATCATCGAACCATGGATCATAATTTGGATCTAAGGGATTATGGGCTGGTATCCTAGGTATCTCCTCAGGGTTGAAATCATGCATTTCTATCTCCATCGGCTGAGTGGGGAACAAAGGTAAGGGTTGTGGAGCTACTAGTTGTTCCAGATTTTTGTCGGCAGCAGTTGTTGCTAGGATATGAAAATTGGCTAAGCTCTTATTAAGCATATCCTGTGTATGGGCATCTGACTCTCGCTTAGCGGCTGCTAGGACTCTTTGCTGTTGCAACTTTCGCATTCTTTTCCTACGCTCGAATGCTCCCTTACTGAACCATCCTCTCTTTTTCTGAGGGAATGACTCTTCAGACTGAGCCTCAAAGACAAACATCCCTTCTTCATGATCAGCAGAATACCCAGAGAGGGTAGGCGGGGAAGAAGTACTTCACTCCTAGGTGAATCAGACAACTGACGATACACGTCCAAGGGTCCTTGATCACTCATACTGTAAACTAACAAATAGTCAAGTAACACATAACAATAAAATGCAGATATGCACATATTTTCATAATTTATTTCCTAACAATTTAGATAATATATTGATGTCAGCAGAACACTTCTGTGGCTGAATCGGTGGCTTAGCTCTGATACCACCTTCTGTCGCAACCCCCGCCCCCTTATCTGTCCCAGGAACGGGCGGCCGCGAAACCAGTTGTGGGTGGTATCATTTGTTTAAAATTTTGGCAGCGGAAATTTCATCAGGACTGTAGTTAGGAAATGTTTATCAGAGTAAAACCACCATATTTTATATTAATAACCACATGGGTAAAACCCAAGTTTCTTATTACAACATGTTTATAGGGATAAACCCTATTTTATTGAATTTAAAACATCGTCTTTTAGGTAACTTTTATAGCCACATTTTTCCAAGCCGTCAGTGCTCTCAAGCTAGCTTTCTTCTAATTCGCTTTCACATTTTGTTACCTGAAACGCGTTTTAAAAACATTTGTCAGTGGGAAATACTGGTGAGTGAATCCCAGTTTAATCAAGAAGAGTTTTATCAATTAACACAGTATTGAGAGCTATCACATTGTTTATTTCTACACAATTACTCATTCAGTACTGTCAATCCTGATTGGTGGGTCATATTACACATTGGCTAACTCTTTGTCCAATGGTAATGTGTTCCATATTTTGTATACAAAACCCCAACATACCGGCAGTAATTGAAGAACTACAAAGACTCAATCACTGCTTAATCATATTGTAAAACATTTAAGGTTTTCTAAAAACAGTTACAAAAAGGTTTACAAAAAGAGGATAAACTCACATTGTTGTCTTAGATTTCTTCTAAGGGTTCCTGGTGATTTATCTATAATTTACACAAATGTACATATGTTAGTATAATAACCCTTTTATTTATATTAACGATACCCAACCCGAGATGGCATTCCAACAACTACGTCGGGCAGAACCACGACAGCCGTTACGGAACCCTGGATCAATCGGGCAGCGTATCTAATACGTAACCGGGGTTATAATACTTACAACAGAGCAGACCTTCATTAATTAAGGGGATATTATACCCGAGTGTAGCTTATACTATGTAATAATTCGAGAGAAAGAAAAGATTTGAGCGACGAAAACTGAAATCCCAAGCTCCCACTTTATAGGGCCTGAAATTAGGTTTCTCGCGGCCCGCGTAAGAAGAGACCTGGGTTTACGCGGCCCGCGTTGTAGGGGTGTAGGGCTTAGGTCCGTCGATTCAACCAGCTAGACTTACCACGATGATGACACGTGGCGGCCTCTAGTGTCGCCTGAGTTTGGAGCTGTCATGCCCTGCGTAGACCCAGGTGTGGTCTTACGCGGCCCGCGAGCGACACAAAAATTTTGTTTTTTAATTATTTTTAATGGCATTTCATATTTTGGGCTCGGTTTTCACATACGGGGTATATTTTAGGACATATGGGAATATTTTAAAATATATTAGGGCGTCAGAAAAATGTCAGGAGGGTTGTTATATGGTTACTTGTAAATACTTCAGAAAAGGTTTGACAAGAAAATTTTTCAGAAAAAGACGAATTTTGTTCATGGAACAAGTTCCAAACAGGAAAAAGAATTCAAATTTAGTCGACAGGCTAATGAAGGGTTTTATGCTCAGAAGAAACAACAACAACAGGCTAAAGTTGTTTCCAATAAAATATGCTTTAAATGTGATCAAATTGGACATGTTGGTCGAAAATGTTCAAATCTGAAGCCTGTTGATGATGAAAAGAAAACAAACGTTGAGGTTGAGAAACAGAAGTCAAACAAGTTTGAATCAAAGCAAACTTGGAAAACAAAGGCACCCAAAGTTGTGCCACAACAGATTTGGAAATAAAAAGTTGATGTTTCAGAACCAAAACAAATCTGGAAACCTAAGAATGATTTGTCAAAACGAAACGTTCAAAGTGATTCAAGGTTTTATCAAAGGAATGTTTCAAACGGACAAATTTGGGTTGTCAAGAAACAAAAGACTTCTGTGAGTGATAATAAATAGAAAATCGATTCAACCAAAAAGGTTGAAAATAAGAAAGAAAAAGTGTTTGTTAAAAATGACAAAGATTTTCCAAAGTTGAATGATTCTTATTGTGTCACAATACCCAAGGTCAAACAGGACTAGGTTGCATTATTCAAGTAATTGAGTTAGTTGAATGTGTAGGTGCTCTAGAAGACGGTTGACTGTCAAGTTGAAGAGCGGAGCAGCCTGGCACGGGAGGTGGTAGGTTCCTGTGAATGAAAAACAGAGAGTTTGGTTTATTTTTGTAAATAAATAAAACAAAAATGAAAAACCCTAAAAATAGAAAAACATAAAAATGAGGAAAAAAATATGTTTTTATTTTGTCAAAAATTGAAAAATGAAAAAATATGTTTGTTTTCAAATTTGTTACAATCAAAAATTTTTAAAAATATGTTGATTGAATACGCCGAAACCCTCACGCTGAACAAACATGATTAAACTCACAAGTGGTTGAAAATGGTTTTAACTTGTCAAAAATCAATGTGTTGTAAATCATGGGGGTACTTTATGCTAAACTGAGCATGTAAAGCAGAAAATGGATGGCAAGATGAAGCTATCTACATTGAGTTGTCAAATTTTCTTTAAAATGTTTTGGATTTTAGGGGGAGTAAAAATTTTGAAAATACAAAAACATTTGAAAATTTCAAAATGCCAAAAACATGAGAAAACTTAAAATGAGTTTTTATGTAAAAAGAGGAAACGATAGTACATCAGTAGACAATCCCAACATGCTAAAGAATTGGAATGTCAAAATGTGATAAACGGTATCGCTGATGATATGCCAGTAGATTTTTACACATTCAGTAAATTGATTTCGAGATATTAACCTAAATCAATAATTTTCTTATCTCGTGGGAAACATCTCTCGGATATATGGACTTAGTACTCCGAAATTTCGTTTGAGAGATTGGCTGATTCTTAGATATTAGGTCTTTATACTTGTTGATATCTGGGGTATTATACTTGGTCTTTTGATTTTGCGTCAGCAATGGCCTAGACCTCGTATAATGCTTTTGCGCTTAAAGCTTTCCCTCTGCATAAAAATTGAGAAAATATCGAAAGATATAAATCAAGTGCAGTTGTAAAGAAGATTCCTAAGTGGAACACTCCTAAAGTCGAGTCTTTATCTCTTTGACTGAACGGTAGTTCATACCTGAGCTCTCAAGGCATCACACTAACCAGAGTACAGATATCATTTAGGTATATTCACCTGTAAAACTGAATCTAGGGAATCTTGATACGGGAGTATATTCTGAGGTGGGACACGCGAATAAGTTAAGTTCTTAAAACACTAAATCTCATATCATGAAATCAATTGAAGTCTGTGTGAAAATTTAAGTGGATTAGTATACTGACAATCTAAGTGAATCGTTTAGAGCTTAAAGTCTAAAAAGGTCAACGGTGCTAGTGATTTGTCATAAACTGATATGATCCTCTGACACGAACTCAAACAAAAATATGTCTGTAAATATTTCTTTACTACAGTTCATTAAAGAAAAATCACAAAAATATTTTTGAAGTGTTTTAGCATAAACTTTGAAAAATACAAAAAGATTTTTTTCTGTTTTAGTTTCGACAACCGATGTCTGAAAGATGAGTTTCAAAAATCTCAGTATGTTGAACGTGTCTCTAAAAATAAACAAGTTCATTAATTTCAAACTTGAGGTTTTTTAAAAGAAAAATAAAAAACAGTTTGTGAAATCTCCAAGGTCATTAAGTTGGACTTGGATGATATTCTGTGAGGTTTTTGGTAGTTAGATTCTTTGAATGTCAATTTATTGAAGTTAGTTGATAAGAGGAGAGAGCCAGGCAATTTGTTCCTGTACTAGAGCTAGGTTACAAATCCTGGGTGAACCTAAAAGTTTTAACTGTCAAATTATTCTTGCAAAGTGCCAGGTTTTCGATCTTAGGAGATAAACCAGGTTCTTGATCCTAAAGTGATTAGAAATTCTCTCATGTGGATTTTGAATTGTCATATGATTTAAGCCAGGTTACGATCCTAAAAGCTGAAAAGCCGGAAGCTTAAAGCAAGGGGGAGCCTGGAGAGAGAGAGAGAGTTGACCGAAAGGGGGAGCTGCTGAAGCAGAACGCAGATTCAAATAGGAGTTTGTTAGAGCAAAGGGGATTCTGTGGTACAGAATATGTTAAAGCTTCTAAAAGACTTAGAGAGAAAGATAAAGCTACGAGATTGACTGCAGCAATATCCAAGGGGGAGTCTATGAGTGCAGTATGTCTAACGCTTACATCAATCACGTATTGTAGCTGAGAAATGTTCAAGACATGGTTTAGAAGTGTTTATATTTAGATAAGGATCATACTTTGTTAAGGAGTCCATCCTTGATTAAGTGTCCATCCTTAGATAAAAGTCCATCATCACAAAAGTCCATCCTCACGAAATGGATGTGTATGTTGGAGAGGATGGACATTCTCTATAAATAGTGGACCTGTCTTAACATTTGAGAACTTTTGCCATTCTAGAGAGAGAACTAGTGGCTGATTGTTTCAAGGTGCTTGTACTTTTCATATCGATCAATAGAAACAACATTATAATTACGTTCTTGTGCCTGATCCACTCACATACACGAATTCCACACATGATACGTGATCTACGCAGTAATCGGTGTTACGAATTCGATCCGGAAATGAACATACACCCACTCGGCCATATGTTTGCGATAAATGTCGTGAAATCTTCCAATCAGTTTACTTTGATATCATAACTTGTACGGTCGGCTTCAAAACTCATTTCCTCGTCAAATTTCTCCTTAAGGTGATTTCAAAAAAACCAGGACCACAATGATACCTTGTACTCCCCCCCCCCCTCTTGTAAGTCCCGGTACCTATCATGAACAAAAGCTAGGTCCAAGCCGAACTCCTCGTCGTCGTTCCAAGTTGAAAACATTTTATTAAGTTGTGGTTTTACTTTTTTTTGGGTTTGTTTATGCGTTTTCAAGTTGGGTAATTAACCAATACATCCCACAACTATTTATACTATAACAACCCTCCTGAAATTTTTCTGACGCCCTAATATATTTTAAAATATTCCCATATGTCTTAAAAGACACCCCGTATGCGAAAACGGACCCTGAATACCTTTATTTTTATAAAAATAAAATAAAAACAAAATTTTAGGGGCGCTCACGGGCCGCGTAGCCCTTGCCTACACCTTACGCCGGCCGCGACAGATACAAGATCCTGCGAGCCCCGGTGCTGACACGTGGCAACACGTGTTGAACCTTTATTGTGACCCGGATCACCTACAGCCTAGACCCACTACTACGCGGGCCGCGTAACCCGAGGACTCACCTTACGCGGGTCGCGAGAGACTCGAATTTCAGCCCCATATAAGAGGGCATCGGGCCTTCAGTCGAAACTCGCTCACGATCTTTTCTTTCTATCAATTTTCATATAGTAGGCATAATACTCGGGTATAATATCCCCCTAATTAACGAAGTTCTGCTCCGTTGTAAGTATTATAACCCCGGTTACGTATTAGATACGCTGCCCGATTGATCTAGGGTTCCGTAACGACTGTCGTGGTTCTGCCCAACCTAGTCGTTGGAATGCCGTCTCGGGGAGGGTATCGTTAATATAAATAAAGGGTTATTATACTAACATATGTACATTTGTGTAAATTATAGATAAATCACCAGGAAACCCTAAAAGAAGTCTAAGACAGCAATGTGAGTAATCTCCTTTTTGTAAATTGTTTTTACAAAACCTTAAATGTTTTACAATGTGATTAAGCAGTGATTGAGTCTTTGTAGTTCTTCAATTACTGCCGGTATGTTGGGGTTTTGTATACAAACTGTGGAACACGTTACCTTGGGACAACGAGTTAGCCAATGTGTAATATGACCCACCAGTCAGGATTGACAATACTGAATGAGTAATTGTGTAGAAATAAACAATGTGATAGCTCTCAATACTGTGTTAATTGATAAAACTCTTCTTGATTAAACTGGGATTCACTCACCAGTATTTCCCACTGACAAATGTTTTTAAAACGCGTTTCAGGTAACAAAATGTGAAAGACAATTAGAAGAAAGCCAGCTTGAGAGCACTGACGGCTTGGAAAAATGTGGATATAAAAGTTACCTAAAAGATGATGTTTTAAATTCAATAAAATAGGGTTTATCCCTATAAACATGTTGTAATAAGAAACTTGGGTTTTACCCATGTGGTTATTAATATAAAATATGGTGGTTTTACTCTGATAAAATATTTCCTAACTATGGTCCTGATGAAATTTCCGCTGCCAAATTATAAACAAATGATACCACCGACACTGATGTTCGCGGCCGCCCGTTCCCGGGACAGATAAGGGGGGGGGTTGCGACATATACACACTTGGGAGGTCTAGAACTGGTTCTAACAGTAAAAAAATGGTAAAAAAAGGTTGTATACCCATTACCAACGAATGGAGACGATTCCAACAGTTTTTACCGTAATAACCGGCTCCTACCTAGGTGTTATCGGTTAGGGCCGGAACCGGTTCAGGTATAAATCGGGTAGGAACCGATTTTTGGAAACGTATGAATAACTGGGTAGGAACTATTTACTAGGTGTTACACCTAATGTCCTAGTGGGTCAAGTCTCCTAATGTGATCAAACTAATCTTCATATCCGAACAGTTAGAAGCTAGCCCATGTAATGTACAATATGCAAGTTCTAAAGGGCAACATGGTCGTGGGTCGTATATAAATGGGTCACAAGTCGACATGGTCGTGGGTCAGCCGATTTAGATGGAACATGGGTCACCTGATTTGGAGTAAACATGTGCTTTAGGGGAAAATATGGCATATGGGGATATGGATGAATAATGTTTAGTGGGTTGTTTTTGTTTCTACTTATTTCCTATATAAGCAATTTAACATTCATTTTTCTATTCATCACTTGTAAATCTCTTTTGAAGTGCAAGTGTGTGTTTTAATATGTATTGAAGTGTGACACATAGAAGGTCGTTGCAAGTGTGTGTTTTGATATGTATGTGTTAGCCAAGGTCTGAACCAACATAATCATACAAATTATCTATTGTTTATGTCACACCCCGATATTTCCACGTATTACCGGTGGGCCCGGTGGGGAGTATCGTGACGTAGTTGATATCATCATAGTCAAACAACACAAATTTAAATGCACAGCGGAAGCAAAAGATAGATTTATTTCAACTGAATAAATTGTAATATTAAGTATCACAAAATAGTTGAAACAGATCCACAGGCGGATCGAATAAAAAGGAAACTTTGTTCAACAGGCTTTAAAGGCATCTAAAGCTTGCGAGACTTGAGTAATGATGCCAGGAGTAGCCAGCTTATTTCGTCTAGTACCTGCACTTAGCCTTTTTGGAAAATACGTCAGTTTACACTGGTAAATACTAATAACTTACTCATTTTGAAAATGTTTAAGAAAATGATTTGAATGCACATGGCACAAAATTCTTTTATAACTTGGGACAATTATTTAAAAATAATCTTGTATACAGTTTTACTTATTTGTCGTCCATTAGTACCGGTTAGAAGAGCTGGCTTAAGTTAACTGACACGCCACAGGTATAATGCCCACAAGGTTGATTCCTTTAAGTGGGTTACCAGTTTTTACATATGCAACTGTCAGGTGTACGCCTACACCCCGTGCTTAGGTCGTGGCCATTTCTTTGAATGATGCCAAGGATATACGGGACATGGTCATTTAACCCCCAAAGGCCATACACCAAGTAATACAGATTAAAACGGGTTATGTAAATGCATTAATCACAATCCGATATAAATGACTACAAACCCGACCAAGCGGTATTATTATAATACTGTATCCCAAGTCCGTATAGGGAAAATAAGTTAAGAGTATTTACCTGAGCGAAATATAAATTCAATCCCAATCGTATATCAAATCAGCAAGTACAGATAGCTTTTACTGGGCTCCTAATCTGGAACGAAGGTTTTTAATAACCTATTAGAATCCTAACGTGTCTTTAATTAAGCCTAAACTTAGACCGGTTAGTTTTAAAAGAAGATATGGTCCAAAAACGCATGATTATGCGAAGACCGGATTAGAATGTGGATTTGACCCGAAAAGCTTGTATGCTTGTTTAATATGGGTAACTTAAACACATTATGGATTTTGAGATGAAAATGATATGGTTTGACCCGTTTTGGCTAATATATGCAAACTAGTTACAAACGCCGATCCGAACGCGAAAAGTGCGTAACGGGTAACCAAATAAGTCATATACAAGTTTCCTAAGTTAATATGCCTTAAATATGTTGTGACATCAGTAAGATATCTTCTATTATGCCCAAAACGGATTTAAACTCAAATTACGCCCCGTATGGGTATTTTGGTCATTTTAAAGGTTATAAAAGAGTTTGAATATTAATCTGAGTTACAAGTCTGATATAATCAGTAAAAATAGTTAATTTAATAAGTTATAACAGTAGGGTAATACATATATATATATATATATGAAATTTATCATTTATAACCAAACTATGCACCGAAGGGGCATTTTGGTAATTTCACATAAGCCTAAAAGGTCAAAACTGGAAATCTGAGTTTAAAACTTTTGCTTACCATTAAAATATAAAATTAACTAAAAGTATCAGTAAGCATCAAACCTTATATGTTTAAAATAATTTTAATATATACTATGCGTTAAAAACGCTTAAAAAGTGATTTTGAGCTATTTCCGGGTTTTTAAAGGAAAGCTGATATTTTTATTATTCCTGAAGGCTCAAAATATTTTATTTATTATATTAGAACAGTCGAAAAAGGTTTGGGGTCAAAAGGATTTGTAAAACTCATTTTATAGCCCGAAAGGGCAAAACCGGCAATTACCGAATCAAGCTTAAAACTCTAAGTTATGCTCAGTCAAAAAAATAAATAAAAATCTCCAAAAATCCCAAAATATTATTTTATATCAGTAGGTAAAAAGTTTGGTATTTAAAAATTGGGTTTAGATAGGCTATATGCCAATTACGCCGTTTAATTAATAAAAGCTTCTCATTTACGCTAATGAGCATAACTCCTAATATAGACCTCAAACTGATGTCAAATTTTAGGGACAAGTCTATAAATCAGTAATGAAGGTTTCTATTCTTTTACTTTTTCAAAAATCACATTTTAAGGTGAAAAGGGCATAATAGTCAACGTTTAAGCATTTAACGGAAGCATGCATATGAATCGGATAACTAACGAACCAAGTTGTATAATCTCAGAGGGTTATACTTATAGGTAACTTGGTCCTAATAAAGCTCTAAGGCATTCCTAAACTATGCTCTAATAGGTCAGAACTGAAAGTCAAAGTAAAAGTCCACTTATGCGACTTTCGGGTCCAAACCGAGCTTAAACTGAAAATTGTCGGGTTGAACATGTTTAGACATGTTCTTACATTAATTACCAAGTTATATTAATGATAAAATAGGTTGCATAGCTTCTACATTGCTAATTATGCATTAATTTGAAAATAAGCTTTCTGTTGACTTTTTATAATTAGCTTTGACCCGACAATTGACCTAGTTAGAGTGGGAATCCGAGGGTGCCCTTTTTAAGGGTTTATTGCCCACATAATTACCAACTCATAGGTACTTTCAATTTGAAATTTGACTGGACAAATTAAGATTAATGACGAAGTCAAATCTTAATTACGACGGTTTGACTTTTTGGTCTATAAGCTAATTAAAAGAGCTAAACAAGGATTAGAACTCTTACTTAAGGTCCTTGCTATCTTTTCTACACTTCTTAATCTTCTCCCAAGTCAGCTACCTCCAGAAATGAGTGCTTGAATTGTTGCAAGTGAATGAGCACTTTGAACAAATGAACTCATGGCCCTTATATAGGTTTTCTAAAGCTCCAAGATCATTCCAACAAAGTCTATGAATGATTCCTGATCATTTCAAGTGTCCCTAGGCCATTATAAACCATCAAACAAGCCCCTAGAATCGAAAAATGGTAAGTTAAGTCGGTTAAACCTACTGAAACAGGCACCTGCCTGTGTTTTCTTATGCTGGGGGTGCCAGGCGGCCCGCGTAAGACCTTATAGAGGCTTACACGGCTGGTATGAGTGGTCAGGTCAGGTTAAACAAGTTTCATTATTTGCATTTTTGGCCCCTGGTCCTTCCAAACGTGGTTTTAACTTCTTTTCTTGCAATTTCAACCCTCTAACTTAACTTTTAAGGGCTCCAAGACATAACCAAACATTGTTAAGTCCTTGGTTAACTTCATGATCACCCGTAAGGCCTTAAATTTCAACATTGACGCTTTTAACCCCTCGTATACGAATATCATCATAACTTTCTCATACTTTATCGAAACCTTGTGAAATTTTTATCACTTATTCTTGTGAGTATATTTTATCGTTACAAAGCTTCGGGTTTGTTAAAAGGTCACTCAGAGGTATACTTTAAACATGTTGACACATTTAACCCCTGTAGTTTGTAATTTCTCACTTTCTTCCACAATTAGCTTCGTATGATCCATGATTCATTCGTTTAAGGGTATAAACATCGTGTAGGGTTATTGAAAGGTGTAATTATCCATTGTTGACACTTTCAACCCTTATGTTTCACAAGATCCTTATTTTAAGCACAAACGACTTCCAATGTTCGTGAATTTATTCATTAATGAATATGAACGTCGTGTGAGGTCACTCAGAGGCACAAGTTGGGTATGTTGACACTTTGGATCCTTTTATTCACATATTTACATTGTTTGACAACTTTAGTCCCTCATATATAATTCATCAACTGTTTAAAGTCCATGACACGTGTCAATATTATATTGGACATGGAATTACGAGGTGTTACATCCTCACCCCCTTAAAAGAAATCTCGACCTCGAGATTTATTGAAACAGATGAGGGTACTTTTCTTTCATTGTGGACTCTACTTCCCACATGTACTCGGGACCTCTGCGGGCATCCCATTTAACCTTAACAATTGGCACATGCTTCCTTCGAAGCTTCTTAACCTGTCGATCCTCAATCGACAAAGGTTTTTCCACAAATTTCAAGCTCTCATCTATATGCACATCTGAATGTGGTATGACTAGCGATTCGTAGGCTAGACATTTCTTCAGATTGCAGACGTGGAATACATTGTGAATACCACTGAGCTCTTCAGGCAAGTTTAACTTATAAGCCACTGATCCTACACATTCGATGATCTCGAATGGTCCTATGTACCTTGGGCTTAACTTACCTTTCTTACCAAACCGCATCACTCCCTTCCAGGGTGATACTTTAAGCAACACTTTGTCACCTACCTCGAATTTCAGAGGTTTACGCCTTAAATCTGCGTAGCTTTTCTGCCTATCTCTGGCAGCTTTGAGACGATCTCTTATCTGCACAATCTCGTCTGTCGTCTCCAGGACTATATCAGGTCCTGTTAGTTGTACATCTCCAACTTCTGCCCAACAAACGGGCGTTCTGCACTTTCTTCCATATAAAGCTTCAAATGGTGCAGCTTGGATACTTGAGTGATAACTATTATTGTATGAAAACTCGATCAGTGGAAGATGATCATCCCAACTTCCACCTAGATCAATAACACAAGCTCTTAACATATCTTCCAGTGTTTGAATTGTTTGCTCACTCTGACCATCCGTTTGCGGATGATATGCAGTGCTGAAGTTTAGTCGGGTGCCTAAGGATTGCTGAAAGCTTTTCCAGAAATGCGGTGTATACCTTGTATCCCTATCAGAAATGATAGATACTGGCACCCCGTGGAGAGATACAATCTCGTCCACATATAGCTGAGCTAACTTATCTGAGCTGTGTGTTTCCTTAATAGGTAGGAAGTGGGCTGACTTAGTCAGTCTATCCACTATCACCCAAATAGTATCATTCCCTTTCTTTGTTTTTGGGAACTTGGTGATAAAGTCCATTGTCACCATCTCCCACTTCCAGGTGGGAAGTTCAGGCTGTTGTAGCAAACCTGACGGCTTTTGATGTTCAGCTTTGACTTGCGCGCATGTCAAACATTTGGCTACATAGGTAGCTATAGACTTCTTCAAGCCTATCCACCAATAGTTTGCCTTCAGATCCTGGTACATCTTATCAGCTCCAGGATGAATGGAATATTTGGAACTGTGGGCTTCCTGGAGGATAACATCCCGAAGTCCTCCATAAACTGGAACCCAAATTCGTCCATTTAATCTCAGGATTCCGTCCTTGCCATAGGATAACTGTTCTTCAGTTACTCCTAGCTTTTCATCAGGATAGTTAGCTTCCAATACAGCTTCCTTCTGCGCAGCTAACAACCTTTCATTCAAACTATTCTTTATCTCAATGCTCTTGGCATTAATTCTTATAGGCTTCACTCTTTCCTTTCGACTTAAGGCATCAGCGACTACATTCGCCTTGCCAGGATGGTATCTTATCTCACAGTCATAATCATTCAAAGTTTCCATCCACCGTCGCTGCCTCATGTTTAAGTCCTTCTGATTAAACAAGTGTTGAAGGCTCTTGTGATCAGAATAGATCACACATTTGGTTCCATACAAATAATGCCTCCACAGTTTCAGTGCAAATACAACAGCACCCAACTCCAAGTCATGGGTGGTGTAATTCTTCTCATGCACCTTTAACTGACGTGAAGCATAGGCAATAACTTTGCCTTTCTGAATAAGCACACATCCCATACCGGTGTGTGATGCATCACAATATACTACAAACTCATCAATTCCATCAGGCAGCGTCAATACTGGAGCGTTGCTCAACTTTTGCTTCAGAATATCAAAAGATTCTTGCTGCTTAGGCCCCTAGTCAAACTTGCTATTCTTGCGGGTGAGTAGAGTCAGGGGTGTTGCAATTCTTGAGAAGTTTTCAATAAATCGCCTATAGTATCCTGCCAGTCCTAGAAAGTTGCGAATCTCCGTAGGCGTCTTTGGCTCTTGCCAGTTCATAATAGCTTCAATTTTAGCGGGATCTACTTGGATACCACGCTCACTAACAACATGTCCAAGGAATTGGACTTCACGAAGCCAAAATTCACATTTTGAAAATTTGGAATAGAGCTTTTCTTGATGAAGCAGTTTCAGAATGCAACGGAGATGCTTCTCGTGGTCAGCTTGGCTCTTCGAGTAGATGAGAATGTCATCGATGAAGACAATGACAAATTTATCCAAGTAAGGCTTGCAGACGCTATTCATGAGATCCATGAACACGGCAGGTGCATTAGTGAGCCCAAAAGGCATCACTAGGAACTCGTAATGACCATAACGAGTCCTAAATGCAGTCTTGTGCACATCTTCATCTTTAACCTTCAATTGATGATAGCCTGACCTCAAATCGATCTTAGATAAGTAGCTTGCCCCTTGCAATTGATCGAACAGATCGTCGATCCTGGGCAATGGATATCTATTCTTGATAGTGACCTTGTTAAGTTCACGGTAATCGATACATAAACGCATCGATCCATCCTTCTTTTTCACAAACAAGATTGGCGCTCCCCATGGAGACGAGTTAGGTCTAATAAAACCTTTGGCTAACAAATCATCCAATTGGGTTCTTGGGTCTTTCATTTCTGTTGGTGCCAACCTGTAAGGCGCTCTGGCGACAGGTGCTGCTCCAGGGATGATGTCAATTCTGAATTCTACTTGCCTATCTGGTGGTAAACCAGGTAATTCTTCAGGAAAAACTTCAGGGTATTCAGAAATGATGGGAATATCTTCAACCTTAGGCTTCTGCTCATCAATCGTTACCTGTGCCATATAAATGACACAACCCTTCTTCAAGCACCTAGATGCCTTGAGCATAGACACTTGCTCAGGCAGTCCATACCGGGTATCTCCCTGAATGGTAAGTGGTTCACCAGACGGAGTCTTGATCACCACTTGCTTCTTGTTGCAAACAACCTGAGCTTGGTTATGGGATAGCCAGTCCATCCCTATAAGTATATCAAAACCGGCTAACTTCAAGGGAAATAGGGATAATGGAAAAGAGTGGTCCCTAATGGATATGAAACATCCATCTAACACGGTTGAGGCGGTTTCTAAGGTACCATCAGCTAATTCCACCTCATATTTCACACTTAAGGTTTTAACAGGCAATTTCAACAATTCACAAAACTTATTATCTAGGAACGACTTATCAGCGCCTGAATCAAAAAGTACTCTTGCATAGACATCATTTATGAGGAAGGTACATGTGATCACATTGTCGTCCTGAACGGCTTCTCGTGCATCCATACGTTGACCTCCTCAGGCTTTTTAGCGTATTTAGGGAAATTGGTCTTAATGTGCCCTTTTTCATTGCAATTGTCGCACGTAGCATCCTTGATCTTCTTGCAGTCTACTATCTTGTGTTCTTTAGACTTGCATAACCCACATGCAGGTGATCCTGACTGAGACTTGGTCTCAAGCCTGCATTTTCCAAAGTGGCGTTTTTGGCAAGTCGTGCACTTTGGCTTCTCCTCTGTTCATTGACTACCCTTTCCAGACCCAAACTTCTTCTGGTGGTCCGTGTTTCCCTTAAATTTCTTCTCGGACTGTCGTGAGTTGTCGTCCTCATGTTTTCTCTTATTGTCTTCCGAGTTCTTAAGCGATTTTAGCCTAACCGCATCCAAAGTAAGAGATAGAGATAGATCAGCTGCCGACCTAAAAGTAGCAGGTCTAGATGCCTTAACACTGGCCTTTATCTCTGGGGCTAACCCCCCAATGAAGCGAGCTATTCGCTTGGGTTCCGGAGTTATCAGATACGGAACCAGCCTAGACAGGGTATTGAAACTGGTGAGGTAAGCCTGACAATCTAAATTCTTCATTACCAACGATAAAAAGTCTGATTCAATCCTCTCAACCTCGTGTTGAGGGCAGTAATTCTCCTTAATGAGAGCAACAAACTGATCCCATGTCAGATTGTATAGTGGGATCTTCCCAGCAGCTTGAATGAGAGACTTCCACCTAGCTAATGCCTCTCCCTTGAATGATTGGGATACATACTTTACTATATCCCTTTCAGCACAACCGCTGATATCAACAACAATGTCCATCTCATCTAACCAGGTCATACAATCAATTGCCCCTTTCTCCCCAGTGAAATCCCGGGGTTTGCATGAAACAAAGTACTTATAGGTACAGGACTTGGTACGCGGTTCATCATCGAACACTATCCTCTCGGATGGAACACTGTGTTAGTTTGAGGAATGTTGAACATCCTCTTTCTTGGGTTCATCTTTCTTAGAGGGTGGCTTGCTGTGAGCTTCTGAATGAGTCTTAGGGACAGACTTAGAATGTGGTACAGATGATGTTCTACTGTTCGTCCCACTAAACTCCCTGAATTGCCTATCTACAGCTTTAGATACAGCTGTATCAATCAGTGTACGGAGCTCTCCTCTGGTTATATTAATCCTATCATCATCGTGGTTTTCCAGGGAATGACTGTTTACTTCTTCTGACCTAGCCATGTAGCCTAAACTTAGACCGGTTAGTTTCAAAAGAGGATATGGTCCAAAAACGCATGATTATGCGAAGACCGGATTAGAATGTGGATTTGACCCGAAAAGCTTGTATGCTTGTTTAATATGGGTAACTTAAACACATTCTGGATTTTGAGATGAAAATGATATGGTTTGACCCGTTTTGGCTAATATATGCAAACTAATTACATACGCCGATCCGAACGCGAAAAGTGCGTAACGGGTAACCAAAAGAGTCATATACAAGTTTCCTAACTTAATATGCCTTAAATATGTTGTGACATCAGTAAGATATCTTCTATTATGCCCAAAACGGATTTAAACTCAAATTACGCCCCGTAGGGGTATTTTGGTCATTTTAAAGGTTATAAAAGAGTTTGAATATTAATCTGAGTTACAAGTCTGATATAATCAGTAAAAATACTTAATTTAATAAGTTATAATATTAGGGTAATACATATATGTGAAATTTATCATTTATAACCAAACTATGCACCGAAGGGGCATTTTGGTAATTTCACATAAGCCTAAAGGGTCAAAACTGGAAATCTGAGTTTAAAACTTTTGCTTACCATTAAAATATACAAATTTACTAAAAATATCAGTAAGCATCAAACCTTATATGTTTAAAATAATTTTAATACATACTATGCGTTAAAAACGCTTAAAAAACGATTTTGAGCTATTTCCGGGTTTTTAAAGGAAAGCTGATATTTTTATTATTCCTGAAGGCTCAAAATATTTTATTTATTATATTAGATCAGTAGAAAAAGGTTTGGGGTCAAAAGGATTTGTAAAACTCATTTTATAGCCCAAAAGGGCAAAACCGGCAATTTCCGAATCAAGCTTAGAACTCTAAGTAATGCTCAGTCAAAAAAATAAATAAAAATCTCCAAAAATCCCAAAATATTATTTTATATCAGTAGGTAAAAAGTTTGGTATTTAATAAAAGCCAATTACGCCGTTTAATTAATAAAAGCTTCTCATTTACGCTAATGAGCATAACTCATAATCTAGACCTCAACTGATGTCAAATTTTAGGGACAAGTCTATAAATCAGTAATGAAGGTTTCTATTCTTTTACTTTTTCAAAAATCATGTTTTAAGGTGAAAAGGGCATAATAGTCAACGTTTAAGCATTTAACGGAAGCATGCATATGAATCGGATAACTAACGAACCAAGTTGTATAATCTCAGAGGGTTATACTTATAGGTAACTTGGTCCTAATAAAGCTCTAAGGCATTCCTAAACTATGCTCTAATGGGTCAGAACTGAAAGTAAAAGTAAAAGTCCACTTATGCGACTTTCGGTTCCAAACCAAGCTTAAACTGAAAATTGTCGGGTTGAACATGTTTAGACATGTTCTTACATTAATTACCAAGTTATATTAATGATAAAACAGGTTGCATAGCTTCTACATTGCTAATTATCCATTAATTTGAAAATAAGCTTTCTGTTGACTTTTTATAATTAGCTTTGACCCGACAATTGACCTAGTTAGAGTGGGAATCAGAGGGTGCCCTTTTTAAGGGTTTATTGCCCACATAATTACCAACTCATAGGTACTTTCAATTTGAAATTTGACTGGACAAATTAAGATTAATGACGAAGTCAAATCTTAATTACGACGGTTTGACTTTTTTGTCTATAAGCTAATTAAAAGAGCTAAAGAAGGATTAGAACTCTTACTTAAGGTCCTTTCTATCTTTTCTACACTTCTTAATCTTCTCCCAAGTCAGCTACCTCCAGAAATGAGTGCTTGAATTGTTGCAAGTGAATGAGCACTTTGAACAAATGAACTCATGGCCCTTATATAGGTTTTCTAAAGCTCCAAGATCATTCCAACAAAGTCTATGAATGATTCCTGATCATTCCAAGTGTCCCTAGGCCATTATAAACCATCAAACAAGCCCCTAGAATCGAAAAATGGTAAGTTAAGTCGGTTAAACCTACTGAAACAGGCACCTGCCTGTGTTTTCTGATGCTGGGGGTGCCAGGCGACCCGCGTAAGACCTTATAGAGGCTTATGCGGCCGGTATGAGTGGTCAGGTCAGGTTAAACAAGTTTCATTATTTGCATTTTTGGCCCCTGGTCCTTCCAAACGTGGTTTTAACTTCTTTTCTTGCAATTTCAACCCTCTAACTTGACTTTTAAGGGCTCCAAGACATAACCAAACATTGTTAAGTCCTTGGTTAACTTCATGATCACCCGTAAGGCCTTAAATTTCAACGTTGACGCTTTTAACCCCTCGTATACGAATATCATCATAACTTTCTCAAACTTTATCGAAACCTTGTGAAATTTTTATCACTTATTCTTGTGAGTATATTTTATCGTTACAAAGCTTCGGGTTTGTTAAAAGGTCACTCAGAGGTATACTTTAAACATGTTGACACATTTAACCCCTATAGTTTGTAATTTCTCACTTTCTTCCACAATTAGCTTCGTATGATCCATGATTCATTCGTTTAAGGGTATAAACATCGTGTATGGTTATTGAAAGGTGTAATTATCCATTGTTGACACTTTCAACCCTTATGTTTCACAAGATCCTTATTTTAAGCACAAACGACTTCCAATGTTCGTGAATTTATTCATTAATGAATACGAACGTCGTGTGAGGTCACTCAGAGGCACAAGTTGGGCATGTTGACACTTTGGATCCTTTTATTCACATATTTACATTGTTTGACAACTTTAGTCCCTCATATATAATTCATCAACTGTTTAAAGTCCATGACACGTGTCAATATTATATTGGACATGGAATTACGAGGTGTTACAGTTTATTAAAGAATCCATCTGTTGTTCTTGGTTACTTGAACTAACTGCTTCACTAAAAGAATGGCTCTAGGACACTTTCAACAATCAAAATATCAATAACAAAGAAATGATCTATCAATATGAACAATCAAAATCAAAATTGAATACGACCAAATCAACCGAATTCAAAACAAAATATTCTAAAAATTACAACGACAAAATGAATCAAAACCCGAAGACTGATTTGTATGCAGTTTAACACATAATAAGAAGGAGACACTCGTCCAAAACTCTAGAAGGGTCGGTTTCAATGTCAACGAAATCTGCATCGGAATCATCAGCGTCGTGATCTATCAATGATTCTGGTGACATCTCATTGAGGAAGTAATCACCATTGTCGTTTGGAATTATGGTTGGAAAATGATGGTCATGGAAATGCATAGAGAGAGGTATGTTGCTTTGATGTTTAACGTGATTGATTTTGGGTTTAAATTACGAACAACGATGAATGGGTTTGGGGGTAGTTTGAAAGGGTTTGTTGATCTGGTATCGGACTATCGGCGTGTCGGTTACTTTCCGGCAAGAAAATCAAATCACTGTTTCATTCTGTATATTTATGGATACCATTGGGCATTGATGGATTAAATTAAAATTACGCTCTTCATTTTAGAAAGGCAACGCTTAGGAATAACACACGGATAAAATTAATAACACGTTTCATCTTAGAAAGGCGTCATTTTTAACTCACGCGTTTTTTTTTAATTTGCCGCTCATAAAAATCAAATCACACCGCTTCATATTATTTGGTAATTATATGTTACGTCCGATTGTATAGTATGCAACGGTTGTGACTTTTATAAACAATCGTGTATTAAGTTGCATTTTATATGTATACATAATATAATAGAATTTTTAAAAGGTGCGTAAGTCAATTTTATGGTTGTATCATTCTAGAGAGCTAACCGAAATTGTTTATACAGAATTATATATTATATATATTGTTGACGAACGCTCATGAATAGTAACTTTATTTTTATAATAATATATAGCTTTTTATTATTCTATTATTATATATTATAATAGTATATTCACTTTTAATTTAACATATTTTTATATTATTATTTACTTTTACAAAATCACATTTTCTTTTTCATTTATTGTGTAGTTTTTTAATTTATTTTTTCATAAATAGTAACTTCATTTTTATAATAATATATAGCTTTTTAATATTCTATTATTTAATATTATAATAGTATATTCACTTTTAAATTTAACATATTTTTATATTATTAATTTACTTTTATAAAATCATATTTTTTTCATTTATTATTTATTTTTTCTCCTTAAATCATATTTCTGTTTTCGATTAGTTTGATATTTCTTTAATAACTTATGTTCGTTAATTATTTCTTAGTCCATAAACAATGATTTCTTTTTTCTAATAATATATAGTTTTTTGATATTTTATTATTTAATATTATAATAGGTTATTATTATATTTACTCTTACGTTTTAACATACCTTTTGTTTTAATCTATTTTTTTAAACTATATTTCTTTTATCTTTTATTTTTTTGCTTTTAGTAATTCATTTTCTTTTTTTAATCATATTTCCATTATCCATTAAGTTCAAATTTTTCTAATAATTTATGTTTGTTAATTTTTTTCTAAAACTTAGGTACGAGTTGTGTTTAATTATTTCCCTCTACATTCCGGTATAAGTTGTGTTAAAATGAAATTACATTCAAAATTGAGTATTTATTTGGTGTCGTAAAACGGTATGATAATAAACTAAACCGATTCTGACTGTTTGCCTTTCTAAACAACATGCATCAATTTCAAATAACTTTTGTTTAACATTATCATTTGCTTTGTTTCGCCGCAACGCGCGACGTCAACGAACCTAGTAATATATCTACTTATATATAAAAGGAGAAGTAATGCTGATGTAAGTTTGCTTATGTGTCAAATTTCCAGCTATGCCACATAGCCTTTGCTGATGTCATAAATCACATTAAAAATCTAATATATTCTATTAACTTTTTAACTAGGTGGACACTAATTAATAGATATTGACTTTAGATTCAAAATTCAAACCATAATTTCAAAATCTGGCTCCACTTTCAAATTTCAAACCACACTTTTCTTTGTTTCTTTCATTTACACGTAATTTTCTCTCTCAATTCCTCTTCATTTCTTCTCTCTGGTCTCAACCCCACCAAACCACGATACCACTATGAACCGCCTAACTATTTTTGTTAATCACTCCAGCATCAATTTGAACTTATTAGTGCAAAACCAAACTTTGATTTGAACAAAGGAAAGATTTAGGTGATGAAACCCCCCAAAAAGTGATGGTAATTGGTTCAAATCCACACATAAACATCAAAGGCAAAGCTTCAACAGCTGCATCAACAACCACGAATTTCTCACGCTACGGTAATTATGTGTGGATTGTGTTGTATATACATTCAAGCTTGATTTTACATTGATTCGATTTGTTGCGGCGATGCTGCTTGATTGTTATACTGTTAACAGATCTTTGTGGAGAATTAAGCCCTAAATTTTGGTGGGAATTCGATTAGATGAATGTGGGAGAGAGCTTCTTGATTTGAGAGAATTTCAAGTGCTGAAAGATTCAATGAAGATGAGGTCAAACGGAAAACCAATTTCTTGATTACTTTCTTTAGCTTGATATCCTCTCATAATTGAGATTTGCCTCAATATTTCAGGCTTGATACTTCTTCCAACAGCTGATATCCGGAGTCCACTACTGCCATTTCATGGTAACATATGCTTTTAAACAATTGCGTGTGCACATGATAACAATATAATGTGAGTAAATGTCATCATGTTGTGTGTGTGCAGCAAATATGCCATAGAGATTTGAAGTTAGATGGGAGCCCTGCACCACGGCTTAAAGCTATTCAAAGGTGTTCATTGTGTATCCTTGGTTAAATTGTGTATAAATAAAATCAATATTATAAAATTTTTACTTCTTATGATTTATGTAGTCATCTATGCTGCACTCAAGACCCAAATCCACAGTTGGTACCCCTGCATACATTGATCCTGATGTTCTTTCTCGTAGAGAATATGATGGCAAAGTAAGACATCTCGATATTTATATTCGTTTGAATCAGTGTTATGTTTGAATATGTTGGTTATCTTATTGGTTTCATCAATCAACATGTTGTTTGGACTCTTCAATTTTATGCATGTAAAGTTTTTATCGCTGACACATGGATTTTGATGTTATTTCGACAAAATCATATTTGTGATCAATTTTATGCATGTAAATTTTTTATCGCTGACACATGGATTTTGATGTTATTTCAACAAAACTTGTATTAAATAAACAACTGGACTCCTATCTAAAGTCGGAGTTGGAGTATAGTAGATAGCTGAACATGTATAGTAATATAGTATTGTGCAAATTTTAAAAGCATTCTTAATAATGTTGAGTTTTTACCCTTCAGTCTCTTTTCAGAGACACGTATGAATCTGAAAATCTGAAAATCAGTAACTTGTATCTCAACAGAGTTACTGATATGTATATTTAGAATCGTCTAATCTACAATACGTCTGTTATAAGAATTAATTACAGAAGTATATGGTTTATGCTAACTCATGGTAATATCCGACAGGGAAAAGAAGATATATTGGAAGCATTGTCCGCTCTTTGTACATCCTGTCACACAATTTGGGTAAGGAAGTTTTGTGATGCAGCGTTTCGCTGTCTAGACAAAGTTTTAAAAGCCTTCAAAAATCCTGACTTCTTTGGTGTGGTCTTCCCATTATTGTTTGAAATGTGCAATGGCGCCTTCATTTCCAAACAAGGGTCGTCATCACTGAACGGTACTGATAAAACAGGTCAGATATACTTTTTTTGTAATTGACAATTCAAGCATGATGAGATTTATTACAAGTTTACAACTAATCGACCCCTAATACAGAGACACGTGAGACAAAAGATACTTTTGTTCCTCATGATAAGATTATAGCGTGCATTACATCCTGCGTCATTCTTGCGTGATTAAACAACATTATCAAGTGGCAAAAGGACTTGCTGCACGTTTATTTAAATTCCCTAGCACCTGCAATCTCTTGGATAGGTATGTGGTTGCTTTAATTTTTTTTTTTTTGGTTAAAATTCTTATATTTCACTTTGTTGTCAAGTTGATGTGAACAGTTAAAGTTTCGGTCTTCTGTAACACCTCGAAAATTCATGTCCAATAATGTATTGACACGTGTCATAAACTTTAAACGTGTAAATGATTACGTTAGAGGAACTAAAGTTGACAAGCAAGGAAAGTATGTGAATATACGGGTTCAAAATGTCAACAATGGATAAATATACTTTACAATAACCCTACATGATGTTTATACCCTTAAACGAAAGAATCATGGATCATACGAAGCTAATTGTGAAAGAAAGTGAGAGATTACAAACTGCAGGGGTTAAATGTGTCAACATGTTTAAGATATACCTCAGAGTGACCTTTTAGCTAATCCGAAGCTTTGTAACGATTAATTATGCTCACTAGAATGCATGATAAAAATTTCACCAAGTTTCGTTATCGTATGAGAAAGTTATGATAGGATTCGTATACGAGGGGTTAAAAGCGTCAACAATGAAATTTATGACTTTTCGGGTGATCACAAAGTAACCAAGGACTTAACAATGTTGGTATAAGTCTTGAAGTCCTTAAAAGTCAATTTAGAGGGCTCATAATGCAAGAAATAAAGGTAAAACAACTTTTAGAAGGACCAAGGACCAAAACTGCAATTAATGAAAACTTGCTTAACCTGATCAGGGGCTTCACGCGGGGCGCGTAAGCCCAGCCAGAAGCCTTACGCGGGCCGCCTGGCATGCCTGACGTGCTGTCGTAGGTACACGCAAATTTAATCCCAATAACAACTATAGATAGTGGAAATAGGGTATCGAACTCAGGGAGTATGTGGAAAGTGTGTTGATTTTATAGCTTTGCGATTAAACTACAATTAACCTAATTTGCAGAAAATAAAGATCAATGATTGGGATTGTTGTTTTAGAAAACTAAATTAATAACTAATTGCGAATCAAAATTGGTTGTTAAGCAGATTAAGAGAAAGCGATCATCCTAAACTTCCGGTTTGCTTTTGACAATTGTGTTAAATTCACTAGAAAGAATCACATAGACATGATTCATGTATGATTGTTTGTTGTGATAAAAGGGAACTAAGTACTCGGATTATGAAAACGCGAGGTTGTTACCCGATAACCAATTGATTAATATCCAACCCTAATCCCTCCCGTGATATCTCGATTGTTAACAACACCAAGAACGTACGATTTAGGATATGATTATAACATCAATCAACAATTTACAAACAAACATTCACACACCATAATAAACAAATGCATTGCAAGTCTATTATTCTAGAAATACGAATCCAAACACAAAAGTCATAGACAAACCTTCAATTCAGGATGATCACCATAAGTTTAGCCGGACATAGCTTGGTGAATCATCATAACAACAAGTTTAGTGTTCATATGAATCGAAAACATAAACCAAATGTTAGAAATTGTTTGCAACCAAGTACCAACAGCCAAAATCGCCCCTAGGATCCCCCAAAACCGACCAATCATGAGAATACTTGAAAAGACATCATAAAACTGATTTTAATGAGGCAGTTACAAGTTTCCTCGCAGCATCCACCGTAACTTACGGTGCCACCGTAAGTTACGGTGGCCTTCAATGTTTTACGGTACAAACAACCTGAGTTACGGTGGGATAATGACCAAATTCATGTCCACCGTAAATTACGGTGGGACCGTAATTTACGGTGACACCCTGAGTTTTATGCTTTGTTTCATCTTTTGCCCCACGTATTGATGATGAAAAAGTCAGCCCATGTGCGTGTGTTGTTGGCCCACTAAAACTCCTTCAAAAGTCTTCACGTGATGGCCCAAGACTGAAATTGATGATTTTATTAATGTTCAACACAATTCCTTCCTCTGATAATGTAATCGATGATGTTTATATGTATCCACATGTTGCTTGCCTCCTTAACTCACATGCGCCGCCAAAATGATGATGATTACTTAAAAACCAACAACAATCCTCCACCTCTTTGTTTGTATGTGAGACTTTTATGATGTGATGATGAAGATTTAATGTTGTTGACTCTTGTGTCTTCTCACCTCTGTGATCACGTGATGTTCCTTTGATGATATGTAATTTTGTTCCTTGATGCCATCGCATGTGCCTCTTGATGTGATGATGTATTGAGATTGTTGACTTCTTTGATTTTTGGATTCTGCTGTCACAAGTGTTGATGATGATATTGATGTTTTTCACAAAGCCCAAGAGACCCCCACTTTTGTCTACCGTGATGATATATAATGTTATTATTCAAAGTCTTAATCCCCATCACATGATTGAAAGCTTGCCTAAAAGTCCACCGTAGCCTACGGTTCCAATTTAACCAAATTAAGCGATTTACCTGTAAAACACACGAACACTCGTAATTATCACATTCACTATACATAACCGTGTAAAATATGGGATATGCACGTATTTAGCTCGTTTAAGGGTTGTCCTACGGACCACCCGTCAGGTACCTGTGATCACATTGTCGTCCTGCACTGCTTCCTTTGCATCCATCCGGAAGACCCTTGCATTGGTCTTTTTCCCATCATCAGTCTTCTTTGCAAATTTTGGGCAGTTGGACTTGATGTGCCCCTTCTCATTACAGTTATAGCATGTCGCATCCTTTATCTTCTTGCACTCTATCGTCTTGTGCTCAGAAGACTTGCAAATCCCACATGCCCTTGGCTGTGACTGGGATTTTGACTCATATCTGCACTTCCCGAAACGCTGTTCCTTACAGATCTTGCAATAGGGTTTATCACCCGATTGACGACCATCTTTCTTAAATCCAGAACCCTTTTTGTGGTCATTGTTTCCCTTATGTCTCTTATCCGATCATCGTGAGATATCATCTTAACGCTTCCTTTTCTCAGCATCAGTGTTTTTCAGCGATCTCTGCCTGACCGCGTCCAGAGTAAGAGATAATGCTATATCGGCTGCAGACCGGAAGGTAGCTGGTCTAGAGGCTTTTACACTGGCCTTAACTTCTGGGGCTAAACCCCCGATGAATCGAGCTATCCTCTTGGGTTCCGGTGTCACAAGATAAGGAACCAACCTTGACATGGTGTTGAAGCTTGTAAGGTAGGCTTGACAATCCAGGTTTTTCATAACCAGTGACAAGAAATTAGCTTCAATCTTTTCAACCTCATGCTGAGGGCAGTAGTTCTCCTTGATCAATGACACAAACTGTTCCCAAGTCATATTGTACAATGGGATTTTCCCTGTAGCTTGGATCAAAGATCTCCACCAAGCTAATGCCTCACCCTTGAATGACTGAGACACGAATTTCACTACATCCTTAGTAGCGCAACCACTGATATCTACCACAGTGTCCATCTCATCCAACCATGTCATGCAGTCTATAGCTCCTTTTTCCCCAGTGAAGTCCCTGGGTTTGCATGAAACAAAATACTTATAGGAGCAACCCTTATCACGGGGTTCCTGATTCGGTATGATCCTTTGAGATGGAACACTCCTTTGGTTTGATGAGTGATGGGAATTACTGTTGTGGGCAGTGTGAGTTTTAGAGGGTGTTTTGGAATGTGGTACAGATTGGGTCCTTTCATGGGTACCACTGTATTCCTGGAACTGTCTATCCAAAGCTCGAGTAATGGCATTGTCTATCATTGCCTGCAGTTCTGCACCCGCTACGTTGATTCGGGTATTATCATGATTCTCCCTTGGGTGACTGTTGATCTCATCCGAGTCAGCCATGTAGTTTGAACTGTTACATAATGACAATAATTTATTCGGGAGTTTATTATGGAATTGTCTTTTATGGCAATTCATTAACCATGGTAAACATAGACCATATTGGGTTAATTTCTTAATCATATTTATTTAGGATTTATTATAATTTATCCTAATTATAAAACAATAATAGTATTATTAGTGGTACAAAAGACCTAGTCACAGGGACATTCTAAATCATAAGCCTTGATTTCAAAGAATCGAGGCATTAAGGTTTGAACATAGTTCTTTACCTTTTTCTGACAGGGAGTCGTAGACTACTACTGTCTTTTGTCTTATATGACAATGAGTATGGCCCGTAGGCACTACATTACTTATGGATGTTTAATATATAGTCATCTTAATTGATGGTTTAAACCCATGATTTATAGATCATTAGGTTAGGATAGGAATCTTCTGAAGAATCCTATTATAAGAATGACGTGTGTGATTTTAACGAATCACGTCTGCCAGGAGTGTTAACATGTTTTCAGATGTTAACAGGGATTTGTATCTTTTTAAACAGGTCTTACCATTTTGGCCAGGTGTTTTAATGACATGCAGGCTAGGTTACACCTTTAAGATTCTTATTCAATATTTAATAGGCAGATTATTTTTAAAAGGAATGATTTTTAATTTATTTATTTCATGTATAATATATTATGCATATAATGATAAAAATGAAAATTTTAAAACTTAACATTCCATTAAACATAAAAAAAGGAGTACACATTGCCCTAAACGGGACTTTTACAGAAATAACTTACCCACGCAGGGGCTAAACTGATAAAACAAGTCCTCGCAGGGACTGGTTACTAATATAGATGTCCACGCAGGGACTAAAAAGATAAGTCCACGCAGGGACTAAGTACAAAGATAAATGTCCACGCAGGGACATGATTACAACATTAACAATAAACAAATAAAAGATTTAACGATCCTTCTTGTTCTTTCCTTTAATTAAGTTTGCCAGACCCTTGAACATCCCTTGGTTTTGTCTACGGTCTTCTCGTACTTCCTGCCGCACCTCATTAATCCTTTGAAGGATCTCTTGATGCTGTGGTGGTGACATCACTGGCGGCTGCGGTGGTTGCTGATATAGTGGAGGTTGAGAAGGTGGCGGCTGATGATACCCATATGGTGGGTACCCATAATGTGAGTATCCGGTTTGATATGGGATCCCAAAGGATCCTTCCGGATGATGGGCATTGTAGTTTGCCGCTGCTGCAAGGTAAGGGTCGACCTCTGCATAGTTGTAGTTCGTGTGGACCGGCTGCTCAAAGGGGTTATATGCTGCCGCACCAGTGTATGTAGGGATTGGGTCTCCAAAACCCAATGGTGGCACGACAGGCGCATAATTTACTTCCGAGACGGGGTTTGAAGGTCCACCCATCTGCGGGTCTTCATGGAGTGGCGAGTAGTGGCTGCCACTAGAAGGTTGAGGGGTGCTGATACGCACTCCTCCTGGCACGGACATTCGTGCGGTTGTTCTCCTTCGCCTTGGTGGCGCCGGAGGTCGTTGCTGAGCTGGTGGTGGTGGCGGAGTGACCGCGACATAACGAGAATCCTCAGAGGGATCCTGCTGTTGTAGCTGCTGCTGTGGAGAGTTGTGATAACTGGGAGTAAACACCCAGTCGATCTGTCGGAACCTTTCTTCATAACTGTCGGGACCATTGTAAGGTGATCCCACGTAAGGTGACCCATCCGAGATTTCGATGGGATGGTTAGGGGTTCCGGACGGTGGCTCTGCAGGATCGGTGTCCTCATCCATGTCCATCGACGGTGGCTCTGCAGGATCGGTGTCCTCATCCATGTCCATCGCATGGTCTCCTGAGAAATGGTCTTCAGGTCCTAGTGGGTTAAAACCCACAGGTTCTCCAAGGTAGTTTGCCGGGTTAAACCGGCTTTGAAAGAAGGGTGTTGGGTCACCAAAAGGTGAGTTGTGGCCCTGGAGTGGTATGTAGGATTGGTGGGAATTTTGGGGCTCATTTTCAGAATGAGGCCCATAGGAGTTGTGAAACAAAGGGGAGGAGCTCGAAGAAACTGAGCGCCTCGCTGGTTCAGTATAGGTTCTTCAGTTATCTTTAGGACTCGGGTTATTGGAATCTGACGGTGTTCGCCGGTGCGAAGGCCCTGCCTCATGATCATTTGGTGCAGCAATTGGCCCCTTGCCTCTTCCTCTTATTCTGGGTGGCATCTTTAACCTGTCAACACAAACAAAGATAACAACAAGGAATATATATAGAAAGCAAAAATAAAAACAATTCGGGATTTGTCCTAAGTTCTTTGTCTAGACTAGAAAATTTAGGAATGTGCAACTGTGTAACTGAGATTAAACACAAAAGGCTAGTGTTGGCTCTGATACCAACCTGTCACACCCCGATATTTCCACGTATTACCGGTGGGCCCGGTGGGGGAGTATCGTGACGTAGTTGATATCATTATAGTCAAACAACACAATATTTAAATGCACAGCGGAAGCAAAAGATAGATTCATTTCAACCAAATAAAATTGTAATATTAAGTATCACAAAATAGTTGAAAATAATCCACAGGTGGAACAAAAAAAAGAGACTTTGTTCAACAGACTGAATTGCATCCAAGCTTGCGAGACTCTTATTGATGCTAAGGAGAAAGCCAACCTATTTCGAGTAGTACCTGCACTTAACCTTTTTGGGAAAATACGTCAGTTTACACTGGTAAATACAATCAACTGACTCATTTTGAAAAGTTTAATTAAAATTGATTTGAATGCACATGGCACAAAATATCTTTTATAACTTGGGATAATTATTTGAATATAATACTTGTAAAAGAATTACATGTTTCTTATGCATTCAGTAGCCCGGTTCGTGCCGGGTTAAAGATCAATAGACACACCACATTATGTATTTAGGCACTGACGGGTGTACGCCTACACCCCGTGCTTAGGTGGTAGCCATTTCGTAAAATGATGCCAAGGATATCCGGGACATGGTCATTAACCCCCCAAAGGCGTTTAAGCAACAAAACATATTTTTAAACGGGTCATCTCGATAATACTTAACCACCAATCGATTAAGGTCGAATGCCCGACCAAGCGGTATCTTAGACACCGTACCCCAAGCCCGTATAAGGGAAAATAAGTTAAAAGTATTTACCTGATCTAAATATAAATTCAATCCCAGCCGTATCAAATCAGCAAGTACAGATAGCTTTTACTGGGCTCCTAAATCTGGAACGAAGGTTTATAACAACCTATTAGAGTCCTAACGGGTCTTTAATTAAGCCTAAACTTAGACCGGTTAGTTTTAAAGGAAGATACGGTTCGAACGCATGATTAAGCGAAGACCGAAATAGAATGTGATTTAGACCCGACAAGTTTGAAGACTTGTATAATATGGGTAAACCAAACACATTCTGGATTTTGAGATAAAAACGATAACGTTTGACCCGTTTCGGCTAATTTATGCAAACTAGTTACATAAACCGAACCGAACGCGAATAACGCATAACGGGTAACCGAATGAGTCATGAACAGGTTTCCTAAGTTAATATGCTTTAAATATGTTGTGATATCAGTAAGATACCTTCCATTATGCCCAAAACGAGTTTAATCTCAATTTAAGCCCCGTAGGGGTATTTTGGTCATTTTAAAGATTATAAAAGAGATTAATTATAATTCTGAGACTCGGGTCTGAAATTATCAGTAAAACAACTTAATTTAATAGGTCATATCAGTTGGTGATAAGTCTTATATGACAAAATGGTTTTAAACCTATACTATGTGTTTAATACGCGTAAAAGCCGTTTTAAGCGATTTCCAGGTTTAACAGGAAATCTGGGTTTTCTGATTAGTTTATAATGTTCAACATACTTCATTTATCATATAAAATCAGTGGCCAAAGATTTGGTATCAATTCGTTATGTAAAACTCATTTTATACGTAAAAGGGTATAATCGGTATTTACCGAATCAAGGCATTAACCTTAGGTTATGAACAGTTTAAAAATAATTAAAAATCTTCAAAAATCTCAAAATATTATATTACATCAGTAGGTAAAAGGTTTGGTGTCAAAAATTGGGTTTGGATAGGCTTTACGCTAATTACGCCGTTTAATTAATAAAAACCCAATAAAACATTTACATCGTGTTATGAGCACTACTTCTAACGAATCTGAACTTCACAAACAAAACAAACCCTTAATATGAACATAAATGAATGATAAAAAGGTGATTTCGGATTTCAGACGAACATCACAAAGGTGATTTCGTGAACGTCGATTGTTAAAAAAGCCCTAAATATGAACATAAATGAATGATAAAAAGACTAAACATACACTAAAGTGGAATCATCAATGGAATTTCGTTCATAGCAGTAAAGATCGAGATGAAAACGTACACTAACCGACTGATAAATGACTACCAAATTCGTAGACCTGAATACTTCTGCAAAATCCTGCACAAATACACTTCTCTTTGGCGTCGACCTCGTCTTCTATTTGGTCGTCATCCTCATCTTCTTCCCAGCCATTTGTGCAAACCTGTATGCTTTCCCTTTTATATATAGTTAGATAGATTCTCATTAAAAGAAGTTGTTCCTCTATTTTCAGATATATGGAAGTTGAAACAAACCTATATATACTCAGCAGCCTTTGGCCCATTTTCCATATCAAAACTGTTGAAAATAATATAAATACTTAAGCAAAACTGATAACACTCAACATAATAATTCAACAGAACATAAACTTTGAAATGTCTAACCTTACATCAAATGAAATACCACTTCGTTTCTCCACAAATTTAATAATTGGTACACGAGCCTTGGCAATCACCTGATACATTCCACAATATATACACATAAGTTATACAAATATTCAATGAAAGTTTGATGCGTTTACCAGATATTAAGGAGTTAAATGAGTACCTGAATCCTTTTTTGCAACACCTCTCTGCGACAAAGCCTTAGAGAGAGCATATAAGCCCATCTGAGGAGTGAACTTATTAAAGATAATAAATAGGACAACCTTAAGCAATACTGCCACTACATTAGAGAGAGAAGAGTTATTTTTTTCACAGGTTGGAATGCACCGAGTAAAAGCAAAAGCAGATTACAAGTTTTGAAATAACGTTTCTCTAAATTTATGTTAACTATCTGAATCATGGTATCCATACCTTGCAACATAGAAAATATGTTAACACAATCTAATTTTAATACACCTTTCATTTGTAAAGGTTTCACGACAAAACCTAAAATACCAAATGGAAGCATTAGGATTGCCTCACCAAAGAATGCATATTGCTAACCAAAGCTATTTCCAACCTAGAAAAGATGGAGAGTCATTAGTTAAAGCAATGAACATCTTATATGAGATATGTCTACTTACCCATCCACCATAAACATAGCCAATGGCGATTCCAGTAGGTATGCATATGTAGAATATTCCTAGCCAAGTTGTTCTCTGTAACAAAAGTACAAATGCTCTCAACAACTGATGATAAGTAACGTTCATTTTTGAAGTGGAAGTTCCCAGTTTCAATTACTTGACGTTAATCACTGAGGGTGTGACAATATTGAACTCAACTTATTACAAGGTTTGTAGCTGTGACAATTTGTCCTGAACATTGGTCCTTAGTACTGAGATACTAATTTTTTATTTAAGCAACTATTTTCTGAACATTATAATTTGTTTCTGCTGCATAACGATCAAAGTACAAATGTTGGTTGGTTGATTAAGTTAGCTGGCAAAAGATGAGACCTGAGTTACTGGAGCATTGTCATCGATGAATGGAGCTGCAAGACTAATGAAAGAAGCCTCACCAACACCAACCAGCCTGAAAAGATAGTGGAGAATATCAGCAATCAAAGCTAATAAGTAAGATTTTATAAGGTTTTTGTAATGGTGTTAGATTAACTGACATTCTACAGGCAGTGATGGACCAAAAATCAACTGAGATTCCACAACCAGCAGCAGCAAAAGTCCAGACAGACAATCCAACTCCAATAAGTCTAAAGGGATTAAAGCTCTTAGCCAATGATGCAAATATGGGAGATGCGACAAGAAGTCCAACCATGAAAGCAGAAGAAATCACACCGTCTTTGAAGTTGGTTAGGTCAAATTCACCCCTGTGAATTGAGAAGATGATGAAGCAGAATAAATAAAGTGATAATTTTATCAAAAAAGAACTTACTGGATTCCACTACCATGTGAGCAAACTCCTCCGCGGACTCTGGGACTCCCATTGACACCATTGCTTGCAATGGCTCCCCGGTCCACATAGTTGATCATGTTAATCACACAGAATATCATAAGCAGCCTGCATATAATCTAAGTTAGGGTTTGGCTTCTACACAGATAGAATGAATAACTGAAACCCTAGGCATACATACATACATACCTTTTAGGAGTGAACCAAGAAGGAGCAGGAGGAGCCATGTCTTGTTTCTCAACAACAGGAGGAACATACCTGCTGAAATCGATTGAAAAAAAGGACAACAATTATTATGTGAAATGAACTTATTAAAGATAATAAATAGGACAACAATTATTATGTGAAATGAACTTATTATGTGAAATGTCTTGTTTCTCAACAACAGGAGCAACAAACCTGCTCGAGTAAAGTCTCTGTACAGCTTTGTCACTTCGTCAAGACACTCTGAAGCTGCGATGTGAACTTGGGCAATCTTTATTATGGATATACAATCGATCACCTTAGGTGACACAAAATAAAACAACTGCAAGCGAAAAACCAACTTATGATTAGGCTTACAAACTTGGTCAAATATGGTTGACAATGAAATTCAGTTACCTCTATAACTAATGATGAAACATCAACTCCTTGATCCATATGCTTCAACCCTTCACTTATCCTTGAGCATAGTTCTTTGATTGATGTGAAGATGTCACACCCCGATATTTCCACGTATTACCGGTGGGCCCGGTGGGGGAGTATCGTGACGTAGTTGATATCATTATAGTCAAACAACACAATATTTAAATGCACAGCGGAAGCAAAAGATAGATTCATTTCAACCGAATAAAATTGTAATATTAAGTATCACAAAATAGTTGAAAATAATCCACAGGTGGAACAAAAAAAAAGAGACTTTGTTCAACAGACTGAATTGCATCCAAGCTTGCGAGACTCTTATTGATGCTAAGGAGAAAGCCAACCTATTTCGAGTAGTACCTGCACTTAACCTTTTTGGGAAAATACGTCAGTTTACACTGGTGAATACAATCAACTGACTCATTTTGAAAAGTTTAATTAAAATTGATTTGAATGCACATGGCACAAAATATCTTTTATAACTTGGGATAATTATTTGAATATAATACTTGTAAAAGAATTACATGTTTCTTATGCGTTCAGTAGCCCGGTTCGTGCCGGGTTAAAGATCAATAGACACACCACATTATGTATTTAGGCACTGACGGGTGTACGCTTACACCCCGTGCTTAGGTCGTGGCCATTTCGTAAAATGATGCCAAGGATATCCGGGACATGGTCATTAACCCCCCAAAGGCGTTTAAGCAACAAAACATATTTTTAAACGGGTCATCTCGATAATGCTTAACCACCAATCGATTAAGGTCGAATGCCCGACCAAGCGGTATCTTAGACACCGTACCCCAAGCCCGTATAAGGGAAAATAAGTTAAAAGTATTTACCTGAGCTAAATATAAATTCAATCCCAGCCGTATCAAATCAGCAAGTACAGATAGCTTTTACTGGGCTCCTAAATCTGGAACGAAGGTTTATAACAACCTATTAGAGTCCTAACGGGTCTTTAATTAAGCCTAAACTTAGACCGGTTAGTTTTAAAGGAAGATACGGTTCGAACGCATGATTAAGCGAAGACCGGAATAGAATGTGATTTAGACCCGACAAGTTTGAAGACTTGTATAATATGGGTAAACCAAACACATTCTGGATTTTGAGATAAAAACGATAACGTTTGACCCGTTTCGGCTAATTTATGCAAACTAGTTACATAAACCGAACCGAACGCGAATAACGCATAACGGGTAACCGAATGAGTCATGAACAGGTTTCCTAAGTTAATATGCTTTAAATATGTTGTGATATCAGTAAGATACCTTCCATTATGCCCAAAACGAGTTTAATCTCAATTTAAGCCCCGTAGGGGTATTTTGGTCATTTTAAAGATTATAAAAGAGATTAATTATAATTCTGAGACTCGGGTCTGAAATTATCAGTAAAACAACTTAATTTAATAGGTCATATCAGTTGGTGATAAGTCTTATATGACAAAATGGTTTTAAACCTATACTATGTGTTTAATACGCGTAAAAGCCGTTTTAAGCGATTTCCGGGTTTAACAGGAAATCTGGGTTTTCTGATCAGTTTATAAAGTTCAACATACTTCATTTATCATATAAAATCAGTGGCCAAAGATTTGGTATCAATTCGTTATGTAAAACTCATTTTATACGTAAAAGGGTATAATCGGTATTTACCGAATCAAGGCATTAACCTTAGGTTATGAACAGTTTAAAAATAATTAAAAATCTTCAAAAATCTTAAAATATTATATTACATCAGTAGGTAAAAGGTTTGGTGTCAAAAATTGGGTTTAGATAGGCTTTACGCTAATTACGCCGTTTAATTAATAAAAAGTTTTCTAATTACGCTATTGAGCATAACTCCTAATCTAGACCTCCAATTGATGTGAAATTTTAGGGACATGTTTATAAATCAGTAGCAAAGATTATTGTCCTCTTACATTTCCAAAATTCTCGTTTTATGGTCAAAAGGGCATTATGGTCAACATTAGGCAATTAACGGAAACGTGTAAATGCATCGGACAATCAACGAACCAATCACAGAGGGTTGTACTATCAAGTAACCCGGTCCTAATGAAGCTCTAATGCATTTCTAAATCCATCTAAATCGGGTCAGAACTGAAGTCAAAACAAAACAAAAGTCAAAGTTTTGCGACTTTCGGTTCCGAATCGAGTCAAAACAGAAAATTGTCGGATCAAACAAGCTTAGACCAGTTCTTATACTTATTACCAAGTTATATGAGTGATAAAATAGGTTACATGTCTTCTACATTGCTAATTACGTGTTAATTCGCAAATTAAGTTTCTGTTGACTTTTTATAATGAACTTTGACCCGGCAAATGATCTAGTTAGGATGGGAATCAGAGGGTGCCCTTTTAAGGGTTTAATGCCCACATAATTAGCAACTTATAACTACCTTTACTTTGACTAATTGCTGGACCATTAGCGATTAATCGTTAAGTCAAACCTTAATTACGACAGTTTAACTTTTAAGCTAATAACTAAGCAAAACATGATTATGGAAGGTTAAGGAAGCTTACCAAAGTCCAATGCACGATTAGTGATGCTTAGGGAGTGGCCTTGAGCTCCAGAAATGATCAGAAATTGAGTTTGGTATGAATGATCAAAAGTTGCAAACAATGGTGCTCTATTTATATGGGTTTTAATCTTCCAAGATCATGCCAAGCAAGTCTAGGATTTGAACCAAGATGCTTACAAGTGCCCCTAGTGCCTAAAAACCAGTTGGGGTTGCCCATGGTATGCAAAACAAGGCATTAGAGTCGGTTACAAGGCTGGACAGACACCTGTCAACGTTTTCTGATGCTGGGCATTGACGGGTGGTCCGTAGGACAACCCTTAAACGAGCTAAATACGTGCATATCCCATATTTTACACGGTTATGTATAGTGAATGTGATAATTACGAGTGTTCGTGTGTTTTACAGGTAAATCGCTTAATTTGGTTAAATTGGAACCGTAGGCTACGGTGGACTTTTAGGCAAGCTTTCAATCATGTGATGGGGATTAAGACTTTGAATAATAACATTATATATCATCACGGTAGACAAAAGTGGGGGTCTCTTGGGCTTTGTGAAAAACATCAATATCATCATCAACACTTCTGACAGCAGAATCCAAAAATCAAAGAAGTCAACAATCTCAATACATCATCACATCAAGAGGCACATGCGATGGCATCAAGGAAAAAATTACATATCATCAAAGGAACATCACGTGATCACAAAGGTGAGAAGACACAAGAGTCAACAACATTAAATCTTCATCATCACATCATAAAAGTCTCACATACAAACAAAGAGGTGGAGGATTGTTGTTGGTTTTTAAGTAATCATCATCATTTTGGCGGCGCATGTGAGTTAAGGAGGCAAGCAACATGTGGATACATATAAACATCATCGATTACATTATCAGAGGAAGGAATTGTGTTGAACATTAATAAAATCATCAATTTCAGTCTTGGGCCATCACGTGAAGACTTTTGAAGCAGTTTTAGTGGGCCAACAACACACGCACATGGGCTGACTTTTTCATCATCAATACGTGGGGCAAAAGATGAAACAAAGCATAAAACTCAGGGTGTCATCGTAAATTACGGTGGACATGAATTTGGTGATTATCCCACCGTAACTCAGGTTGTTTGTACCGTAAAACATTGAAGGCCATCGTAACTTACGGTGGCACCGTAAGTTACGGTGGATGCTGCGAGGAAACTTGTAACTGCCTCATTAAAATCAGTTTTATGATGTCTTTTCAAGTATTCTCATGATTGGTCGGTTTTGGGGGATCCTAGGGGCGATTTTAGCTGTTGGTACTTGGTTGCAAACAATTTCTAACATTTGGTTTATGTTTTCGATTCATATGAACACTAAACTTGTTGTTATGATGATTCACCAAGCTATGTCCGGCTAAACTTATGGTGATCATCCTGAATTGAAGGTTTGTCTATGACTTTTGTGTTTGGATTCGTATTTCTAGAATAATAGACTTGCAATGCATTTGTTTATTATGGTGTGTGAATGTTTGTTTGTAAATTGTTGATTGATGTTATAATCATATCCTAAATCGTACGTTCTTGGTGTTGTTAACAATCGAGATATCACGGGAGGGATTAGGGTTGGATATTAATCAATTGGTTATCGGGTAACAACCTCGCGTTTTCATAATCCGAGTACTTAGTTCCCTTTTATCACAACAAACAATCATACATGAATCATGTCTATGTGATTCTTTCTAGTGAATTTAACACAATTGTCAAAAGCAAACCGGAAGTTTAGGATGATCGCTTTCTCTTAATCTGCTTTACAACCAATTTTGATTCGCAATTAGTTATTAATTTAGTTTTCTAAAACAACAATCCCAATCATTGATCTTTATTTTCTGCAAATTAGGTTAATTGTAGTTTAATCGCAAAGCTATAAAATCAACACACTTTCCACATACTCCCTGAGTTCGATACCCTATTTCCACTATCTATAGTTGTTATTGGGATTAAATTTGCGTGTACCTACGACAGCACGTCAAATTTTGGCGTCGTTTCCGGGGAGTAGTGCGCAACGTGTGTCAGTTTGTAGTTTTGCTTTGTTATTTTCGGGTTTACACTGGTGTGTTTAGTGTGCAGGTTCTACAGGTGCATGCATACTAGAGGCTCTCACAAAGCGTCACCATTGTCATTTGATCCGGAAATCGAAAGAACGCTAAGGCAAAACAGAGTTTTATTACGAGAAAACAGAATCATCGGTTCACCCACTTCACCCATTACACCAAGAAATATCATGGACGAAACACAAGTACCACCCACAACGGGTCAAACGACCTCATCTTTTATACCTACCTCCACACAACCATCACCAAACACCATTATTTCAAACATCACCACAATCCAAACTACACCAACCAATTCCAACACCACACAACCGATCACTACTCAAGTCGAACCCAGTCTTACCTTTAGCCCATCTACTACGATTCCACCACTCACTCACTTTTTCCCAGCTTCAGGGCAATCATCCTCAACTTATACAGTACCACAAGGTTCAACTGTTGTCCATACTACCTCTACATTTAGACCATCAAACCAGTCGGGTTTTCAATACTCGACCATTCCATTTGGGCAAACTTCGGGTATAGGGGGAGATGGATATGAGGAGGGATACGAAGATTTTGAGGGTTATGATGAAGATGGGTATGCTTATGCTTATGGGGGTGATGGTGATCAAGGAGAGTTCGGTTATGTGCAAAGTCAATCTCAAGGAATGGCAAGTGTAGGTGGAGTGCCACAACAACAACAACTTATACCGCAACATATTCGGCCAAGACCACAAGGGCCACCAATGCAACGCCTTATTCCATTGCAACAAGTTCGGCCACAAAATGTACAACCTCAATTCCAAAGGCCGGTTCAACACCCACCGATGCCACAACAACACTTTCAACCCCCGTTCGCACCACAAGGGCATATACCAAGACCAATGGGTCCTATTCGTCCAAGGGGTCGATTGGGTGTTCCAAGAAGGCATCTTAGGGAACAAGCACGGGGAATAGAAGCACATTTCAGGCCGATAATTACTCAAAACCCTTCACCGGTGGTTATCCCTCACAACAACCAAGGGAGAACCTTTGAAGTAAGAACAAATTCTTTGCAAAGTTTGCCGAAATACAAAGGGCTAGCAACGGAGGAACCGTATTTCCATTTAGAGGCCTATGACTCAATTTGCAATACTTTTGGGAGTCAAGGTTTTTCGGCCGATGATGTCAAGTTGGTCCTATTTCAGTTTTCTTTGGAGGACAAGGCAAAGAAGTGGTTCTACACTTTGCCTTCAGCATCTATTTATACTTGGGCGGAGATGCAACAAATTTTCTTAGACGAATTTTACACCGCCCAAAAGACCAACGATGCTAGAAAGGGGTTGAGGAGCTTCCAACAACAACATGGTGAGATGTTCCATGAGGCGTTTGAACGATTCAATATGATGATAAAGAATTGCCCTCACCATGGGATTGAACTTTGGGAGTTGATGAATGCTTTCCACGAGGGGTTGAGTGCCGAAGATGCTCACGATTTAATGTCCATTACCGATGGAACTTTTGGCACAAATTATGAAAATGATGATTGGGAGTTCTTAGAGAATATGGAAATTACATCAAAGAGAAAGGCTCAAGCATCGAGGAGAGCGCGACCGGCCATTGCCCGACCTCAAGTGCACGCTATAGATGATGGCAATGTTCAAACTACTAACCAAATTTATGATGTTTGTGCTTTGTGTAATGAAATAGGTCATGCGGCTGAAAATTGCCAAGTAATGGTGGAAGGGCAATATGAAGAGATTCATGCGGTTCAAGGTCAAGGAGGGGGTGGTAGAAATTTCAACAACATGAATTCTAATACCTACCACCCCGGGTTGAGGAACCACCCAAATTTTCGGTATGGGAACCCTTCAAATCAAGCTAACCCGAATTTCCAAGGAAACCAAGGATTTCAAAGGCAATATCAAACGGGTCAAAGCTCTTCAGGTGGAAATGAGATGATGGAGATGTTGAAGGCGATGCAAAGTAAAATGCAACGAATGAACCAACGTGATGAGGTTCGGATGCAAAAGGATGAGGTTCGTGACAAAAGCATCCAATCGTTGACCACTCAAATGGGTCAACTTGCAAGTGACGTGGCGATATTGAAGAAAGCAAAAGGCCAACTACAAAGTGACACGGTGACAAATCCCAAGAACACAAAAAGCATTAACATCAATGTGGTAAGCACCGTTCCAAATACTAAATTTAATGAAACATTGCTAACTTCTTCGTATCAAGTGAATGCAGGTTTGGAAAAAGATGCCGAAGTCGAGAATGATAAAGAGTATGAAGCGCCAATCGTGCCTATCCGTGTGGGAAAATTAAAAATCCCTCATGCATTATTGGACTACGGGGCAAGCATGAGTGTGCTACCAAGCGATCTATACGATATGTACGACTTTGGTCCACTTGAAGGTATAGACACCATGGTGAGCTTGGCGGATGGAAGTTGGAGGCGTCCACGGGGAATGGTTAGGAATGTTAAGATTCAGTTGGGAGAGTTTGAATACCCGGTGGATTTTCTAGTTTTGGACTATGCTTCTACCAACATGGCAGCACAACAAAGGGTAATCTTAGGTCGACCGTTTCTATACACAGCAAATGCTCAAATTAATTGTAGGGACGAGATTATTACCATGACCGAAAAGAACCGTAAGTTGTACTTTAATGTTCAAACTAGAGTGATTAGTTATGAGTCCATTGAGAGGAAGGGTGGTGAGTCTAGTGATTGTATGAAAAATGTGTTTCAAAGAATGAGAAAAAAACACCCACCGGATCGTGAAGAAACACATATGGGTTCAAGCAGGAGTGTATTTGATTACCCACCGAGTCAAAATGAGACGGATGCATTTTGCCCAATGACAAGCTACAGTGGGGGAGGTGATAGGAACCGATTCTTTGAGCCACCTTAAATGGGGGTGGCACGGTCTGGCTGAAGACCTGAAAACTTAGCGCTGCTCGGGAGGCAACCCGAGGTTTTTCACTGATCTTGTTATTTCTTTAGTTTTCTATGTTTTAGGGCCATGGCAACACTCAAGTGTGGGGAAGATGTGCGGATATGTGTGTGAATGTGGTGATAGGAAATTGGATCATTTACAACATCTGTTGTGGAAAACTTCACCAGGTCAATGTACTCTTTCCTTAGTCTTGTTGTGTTCTTTAGCTTTGAAATATTGGTAGTTAGTTGTTTGCTTTTGTTTATGGTTGGGAGGTTTGGGGGTGTTTTAGTTTGATGTTTTGTGTTGGGTTGTGCTAGTTGGTGGTGTTGATGTTTTTAAGAATAGATAAAAAAAAAATTTGGGATTTGAGAGTATTAGCAAAAGCTAATGTTTTTTTTTGGTTAGAAGCGATCTTTCCCTCAAAACCATACATTGGGACAATGTATCCCAAGTGTGGGGATGAGGGGAATTTTTTTTGAGAATTTTAAAAATTTTTGTGAAGCCGAGCGAAAATTGTTAAAATTTGAAAACTTGATATTGTGCCATTTGACATACCGACACCCATTCCTAGTCTTTTCTTGGTGAGGATTTGAGCCACACATGATTGTTATAGATATTTCTTTGTTTTGAGTGGCGGTGTGTGTATTGTGTTAATAGAACTTGTGTATGAATTCTTGTTAAATCCTAGAGTTAGCATGCTTTTGAAAATGATAGGGGACTTTTAGGTAGCCTCGTCTAGATGTGTGAGAGTGTGGGAATTAGGGGTTGGACCTCATACGTTACATATATGAGCTTGGTATTGTGAGGGGTGTGGGTTTGGTCTTTAGAAAGCTATGTTTGAGCCTTATACCATTCGGTTGTGACCCAAACCTACTTCCTACAAAATTTTACCTTTTGAGATGACCCGGTTTAGGAGATTTAGTATGTAGTATTGATGTTCTTGTATATATTGTTGAGTTTGATGTGTTATGAAAAAAAAATGAAAAATACAAAAAGAAGTATTTAGTTGCAATAGAGTTGAGAATGTCAAGAAGCTGTGTATATATTTTGGTGTTTGCTTCATAGTAGTCGAAATATAAAAAAAAAAAAAAAAAAAAAAAAAAAAACGGGTCAAATCAATTAGCTCTCGCATATATATTCCACCATTTTCCTACCTTTGCACCTAGCCCCGTTACAACCCGTAAGTCCTTTTGATTCATAAGCATGCTAAATACTCAATAGGAGGAGATTTGATTTTTATACAAGCTTATTGTCGCACAAACACACACACGCATGGAGTGGTTTAGCATTATGCTAATAATTCTTGTTACCGAGAGATTTTTGTGAGGGGTGTGTCTTGTGGTATGATTGAAAGTTAGTAAAAGGACGGCACATTTAGCTTGGTTTGCATGTTTGATCGCTTTGGTTTTGAAATAGTTTTTGAATGGGTTGCTTGGGACAAGCAACGGGTAAGTGTGGGGATGTGACGGGTGGTCCGTAGGACAACCCTTAAACGAGCTAAATACGTGCATATCCCATATTTTACACGGTTATGTATAGTGAATGTGATAATTACGAGTGTTCGTGTGTTTTACAGGTAAATCGCTTAATTTGGTTAAATTGGAACCGTAGGCTACGGTGGACTTTTAGGCAAGCTTTCAATCATGTGATGGGGATTAAGACTTTGAATAATAACATTATATATCATCACGGTAGACAAAAGTGGGGGTCTCTTGGGCTTTGTGAAAAACATCAATATCATCATCAACACTTGTGACAGCAGAATCCAAAAATCAAAGAAGTCAACAATCTCAATACATCATCACATCAAGAGGCACATGCGATGGCATCAAGGAACAAAATTACATATCATCAAAGGAACATCACGTGATCACAAAGGTGAGAAGACACAAGAGTCAACAACATTAAATCTTCATCATCACATCATAAAAGTCTCACATACAAACAAAGAGGTGGAGGATTGTTGTTGGTTTTTAAGTAATCATCATCATTTTGGCGGCGCATGTGAGTTAAGGAGGCAAGCAACATGTGGATACATATAAACATCATCGATTACATTATCAGAGGAAGGAATTGTGTTGAACATTAATAAAATCATCAATTTCAGTCTTGGGCCATCACGTGAAGACTTTTGAAGGAGTTTTAGTGGGCCAACAACACACGCACATGGGCTGACTTTTTCATCATCAATACGTGGGGCAAAAGATGAAACAAAGCATAAAACTCAGGGTGTCACCGTAAATTACGGTCCCACCGTAATTTACGGTGGACATGAATTTGGTCATTATCCCACCGTAACTCAGGTTGTTTGTACCGTAAAACATTGAAGGCCACCGTAACTTACGGTGGCACCGTAAGTTACGGTGGATGCTGCGAGGAAACTTGTAACTGCCTCATTAAAATCAGTTTTATGATGTCTTTTCAAGTATTCTCATGATTGGTCGGTTTTGGGGGATCCTAGGGGCGATTTTGGTTGTTGGTACTTGGTTGCAAACAATTTCTAACATTTGGTTTATGTTTTCGATTCATATGAACACTAAACTTGTTGTTATGATGATTCACCAAGCTATGTCCGGCTAAACTTATGGTGATCATCCTGAATTGAAGGTTTGTCTATGACTTTTGTGTTTGGATTCGTATTTCTAGAATAATAGACTTGCAATGCATTTGTTTATTATGGTGTGTGAATGTTTGTTTGTAAATTGTTGATTGATGTTATAATCATATCCTAAATCGTACGTTCTTGGTGTTGTTAACAATCGAGATATCACGGGAGGGATTAGGGTTGGATATTAATCAATTGGTTATCGGGTAACAACCTCGCGTTTTCATAATCCGAGTACTTAGTTCCCTTTTATCACAACAAACAATCATACATGAATCATGTCTATGTGATTCTTTCTAGTGAATTTAACACAATTGTCAAAAGCAAACCGGAAGTTTAGGATGATCGCTTTCTCTTAATCTGCTTAACAACCAATTTTGATTCACAATTAGTTATTAATTTAGTTTTCTAAAACAACAATCCCAATCATTGATCTTTATTTTCTGCAAATTAGGTTAATTGTAGTTTAATCGCAAAGCTATAAAATCAACACACTTTCCACATACTCCCTGAGTTCGATACCCTATTTCCACTATCTATAGTTGTTATTGGGATTAAATTTGCGTGTACCTACGACAGCACGTCAGTACCTTCCTCATAAATGATGTTTATGCAAGAGTACTATTCGATTCAGGAGCTGATAAATCATTTGTAGATAATAAGTTTTGTAAGTTACTGAATTTACCTATTAAAACCCTAAGTGTGAAATATGAAGTGGAATTAGCCGATGGAACCATAGAAACAGCGTCAACCGTGTTAGATGGATGTGTTATATCCATTAGGAACCACTCTTTTCCTTTGTCTTTACTTCCTTTGAAATTAGCCAGTTTCGATATAGTAATAGGCATGGATTGGTTGTCTCGCAACCAAGCCCAGATCGTTTGTGCTAAGAAGCAAGTGGTTGTCAGAGCTCCTCATGGCGAGCCTTTGACAATCCAAGGAGATACTAAGTACGGAATACCTGAGCAAGTGTCCATGCTCAAGGCATCAAGGTGTTTGACAAAGGGTTGTGTTATCTACATGGCACAAGTAACCCTTGATGAACCAAAGCCTAAGATCGAAGACATACCTATTATCTCTGAATATCCAGAGGTATTCCCTGAAGAACTACCTGGTTTATCCCCAGATAGGCAAGTGGAGTTCAGGATTGACATTATTCCCGGAGCAGCACCTGTTGCAAGAGCACCTTACAGATTGGCACCAACGGAGATGAAAGAGTTGAGAACTCAACTGGATGATTTGTTAAGCAAAGGATTTATTAGACCTAGCTCATCTCCTTGGGGAGCACCAATTCTGTTTGTGAAGAAAAAGGATGGGTCGATGCGTCTGTGCATCGATTATCGAGAACTTAACAAAGTCACTATTAAGAATCGGTATCCATTACCCAGGATCGACGACTTGTTCGATCAGCTTCAAGGAGCAAGTTACTTTTCCATGATCGACTTAAGGTCAGGATATCATCAACTGAAGGTCAAGGATGAAGATGTACATAAGACTGCATTTAGGACTCGTTATGGTCACTACGAGTTCTTAGTGATGCCTTTTGGGCTCACTAATGCACCAGCCGCATTCATGGATCTCATGAATCGCGTCTGCAAGCCTTACTTAGATAAATTCGTCATCGTCTTCATCGATGACATTCTCATCTACTCGAAGAGCCAAGCTAACCACGAGAAGCACCTCCGTTGCATTCTGAAACTGCTTCATCGAGAAAAGCTCTACGCCAAATTCTCTAAGTGTGAATTTTGGCTTCGTGAAGTCCAATTCCTCGGACATGTGGTTAGTGAACACGGAATCCAGGTAGATCCCGCTAAGGTTGAAGCTGTCATGAATTGGCAAGAGCCGAAGACGCCCACAGAGATTCGTAGTTTCTTAGGATTGGCAGGATATTACAGGCGTTTCATTGAGAATTTTTCAAGGATTGTTGCACCCTTAACTTCTTTGACTAGGAAGAATATTAAGTTCAACTGGGGACCAAAGCAACAAGAATCCTTTGATATCCTGAAGCAGAAGCTAAGCAATGCTCCTGTGTTGACATTGCCTGATGGAATAGAAGAGTTTGTGGTATATTGTGATGCATCACACACCGGAATGGGATGTGTGCTTATGCAGAAAGGTAAAGTTATTGCCTATGCTTCACGTCAGTTAAAGGTGCATGAAAAGAATTACACCACCCATGATTTGGAGTTGGGTGCCGTTGTATTTGCACTGAAGTTATGGAGGCACTATTTATATGGTATCAAGTGTGTGATCTATTCTGATCACAAGAGCCTCCAGCACCTGTTTAACCAGAAGGACTTGAAGATGAGGCAGCAACGTTGGATGGAAACTTTGAATGATTATGATTGTGAGATAAGATACCATCATGGCAAGGCGAATGTAGTCGCCGATGCCTTGAGTCGAAAGGAAAGAGTGAAACCTATAAGAATCAATGCCAAGAGCATTGAGATAAAGAATAGTTTGAACGAAAGGTTGTTAGCTGCACAGAAGGAAGCTGTGCTGGAAGCTAACTATCCTAATGAAAAGCTAGGAGTAACTGAAGAACAGTTATCCTATGGCAAGGACGGAATCCTGAGATTAAATGGACGAATATGGGTTCCTGTTTATGGAGGACTTCGGGATGTTATCCTCCAGGAAGCCCATAGTTCTAAATATTCCGTTCATCCTGGAGCTGATAAGATGTACCAGGATCTGAAGGCAATTTTTTGGTGGATAGGCTTGAAGAAGTCTATAGCTACCTATGTAGCTAAATGACTGACGTGTGCGCAAGTCAAAGCCGAACATCAGAAGCCGTCAGGTTTGCTGCAACAGCCTGAACTTCCCACCTGGAAGTGGGAAATGGTGACGATGGATTTCATCACCAAGTTGCCAAAGACAAAGAAGGGAAATGATACTATATGGGTGATCGTAGATAGACTGACTAAGTCAGCACATTTCCTACCCATTAAGGAGACCTATAGCTCCGACATGTTAGCCCAATTGTACGTAGATAAGATTGTATCTTTGCATGGCATACCAGTGTCTATTATGTCTGACAGAGATACTAGATACATATCACATTTTTGGAAAAGATTCCAACAATCTTTAGGCACGCGCTTAAATTTTAGTACGGCTTACCATCCTCAGACGGACGGGCAAAGTGAGCGTACAATCCAAACTTTGGAAGACATGCTTTGTGCATGTGTGATTGACTTAGGTGGTAGTTGGGATAACCACCTGCCATTAATCTAGTTCTCGTATAATAATAGCTATCATACGAGCATCAAAGCTGCACCTTTCGAGGCCTTGTACGGTAGAAAATGCAGAACGCCCGTTTGTTGGGCGGAAGTTGGAGATGTCCAACTGTCAGGACCTGAAATAGTCTTTGAAACGACGGACAAGATTGTCCAGATTCATGATCGCCTGAAAGCTGCCAGAGATAGGCAGAAAAGCTACGCAGATTTAAAGCGTAAACCCCTGAAATTCGAGGTAGGCGACAAAGTACTACTTAAAGTATCACCCTGGAAAGGGGTAATGAGGTTTGGTAAGAAAGGCAAGTGAAGCCCAAGGTACATAGGACCATTCGAGGTCATCGAATGTGTCGGTTCAGTGGCTTACAAGTTAAACCTGCCTGAAGAGCTCAGTAGCATTCATAACGTATTTCACATCTGCAATCTGAAGAAATGTCTACCCGATGAATCACTAGTCATACCACATACAGATGTGCACATAGAAGAGAGCTTGAAGTTTGTTGAAAAACCTGTGTCGATCGAGGATCGACAGGTTAAGAAGCTTCAAAGGAAGCATGTGCCAATTGTAAAACTTAAATGGGATGCCCGTAGAGGCCCCGAGTACACGTGGGAGGTAGAATCCACAATGAAAGAAAAGTACCCTCATTTGTTTCAGTAAATCTAGAGGTAGAGATTTCTTTTAAGGGGGTGAGGATGTAACACCTCGAAAATTCATGTCCAGTAATGTATTGACACGTGTCATAAACTTTAAACGTGTAAATGATTACGTTAGAGGAACTAAAGTTGACAAGCAAGGAAAGTATGTGAATATACGGGTTCAGAATGTCAACAATGGATAAATATACTTTACAATAACCCTACATGATGTTTATACCCTTAAACGAAAGAATCATGGATCATACGAAGCTAATTGTGAAAGAAAGTGAGAGATTACAAACTGCAGGGGTTAAATGTGTCAACATGTTTAAGATATACCTCTGAGTGACCTTTTAGCTAACCCGAAGCTTTGTAATGATTAATTATGCTCACTAGAATGCATGATAAAAATTTCACCGAGTTTCGTTATCGTATGAGAAAGTTATGATAGGATTCGTATACGAGGGGTTAAAAGCGTCAACGATGAAATTTATGACTTTTCGGGTGATCACAAAGTAACCAAGGACTTAACAATGTTGGTATAAGTCTTGAAGTCCTTATAAGTCAATTTAGAGGGCTCATAATGCAAGAAATAAAGGTAAAACAACTTTTAGAAGGACCAAGGACCAAAACTGCAATTAATGAAAACTTGCTTAACCTGATCAGGGGCTTCACGCGTGGTGCGTAAGCCCAGGCAGAAGCCTTACGCGGGCCGCCTGGCATGCCCAGCATCAGAAAACGTTGACAGGTTTCTGTCCAGCCTTGTAACCGACTCTAATGCCTTGTTTTGCATACCATGGGCAACCCCAACTGGTTTTTAGGCACTAGGGGCACTTGTAAGCACCTTGGTTCAAATCCTAGACTTGCTTGGCATGATCTTGGAAGATTAAAACCCATATAAATAGAGCACCATTGTTTGCAACTTTTGATCATTCATACCAAACTCAACTTCTGATCATTTCTGGAGCTCAAGGCCACTCCCTAAGCATCACTAATCGTGCATTGGACTTTGGTAAGCTTCCTTAACCTTCCTTAATCATGTTTTGCTTAGTTATTAGCTTAAAAGTCAAACCGTCGTAATTAAGGTTTGACTTAACGATTAATCGCTAATGGTCCAGCGATTAGTCAAAGTAAAGGTAGTTATAAGTTGGTAATTATGTGGGCATTAAACCCTTAAATGGGCACCCTCTGATTCCCATCCTAACTAGATCATTTGCCGGGTCAAAGTTCATTATAAAAAGTCAACAGAAACTTAATTTGTGAATTAACACGTAATTAGTAATGTAGAAGACATGTAACCTATTTTATCACTCATATAACTTGGTAATAAGTATAAGAACTGGTCTAAGCTTGTTTGATCCGACAATTTTCTGTTTTGACTCGATTCGGAAGCGAAAGTCGCAAAACTTTGACTTTTGTTTTGACTTCAGTTTTGACCCGATTTAGATGGATTTAGAAATGCCTTAGAGCTTCATTAGGACCGGGTTACTTGATAGTACAACCCTCTGTGATTGGTTCGTTGATTGTCCGATGCATTTACATGTTTCCGTTAATTGCCTAATGTTGACCATAATGCCCTTTTGACCATAAAACGAGAATTTTGGAAATGTGAGAGGACAATAATCTTTGCTACTGATTTATAAACATGTCCCTAAAATTTCACATCAATTGGAGGTCTAGATTAGGAGTTATGCTCAATAGCGTAATTAGAAAGCTTTTTATTAATTAAACGGCGTAATTAGCGTAAAGCCTATCTAAACCCAATTTTTGACACCAAACCTTTTACCTACTGATGTAATATAATATTTTGAGATTTTAGAAGATTTTTAATTATTTTTAAACTGTTCATAACCTAAGGTTAATGCCTTGATTCGGTAAATACCGATTATACCCTTTTACGTATAAAAGAGTTTTACATAACGAATTGATACCAAATCTTTGGCCACTGATTTTATATGATAAATGAAGTATGATGAACTTTATAAACTGATCAGAAAACCCAGATTTCCTGTTAAACCCGGAAATCGCTTAAAACGGCTTTTACGCGTATTAAACACATAGTATAGGTTTAAAACCATTTAGTCATATAAGACTAATCACCAACTGATATGACTTATTAAATTAAGTTGTTTTACTGATAATTTCAGACCCGAGTCTCAGAATTATAATTAATCTCTTTTATAATCTTTAAAATGACAAAAATACCCCTACGGGGCTTAAATTGAGATTAAACTCGTTTTGGGCATAATGGAAGGTATCTTACTGATATCACAACATATTTAAAGCATATTAACTTAGGAAACCTGTTCATGACTCATTCGGTTACCCGTTATGCGTTATTCGCGTTCGGTTCGTTTTATGTAACTAGTTTGCATAAATTAACCGAAACGGGTCAAACGTTATCGTTTTTATCTCAAAATCCAGAATGTGTTTGGTTTACCCATATTATACAAGTCTTCAAACTTGTCGGGTCTAAATCACATTCTATTCCGGTCTTCGCTTAATCATGCGTTCGAACCATATCTTCCTTTAAAACTAACCGGTCTAAGTTTAGGCTTAATTAAAGACCCGTTAGGACTCTAATAGGTTGTTATAAACCTTCGTTCCAGATTTAGGAGCCCAGTAAAAGCTATCTGTACTTGCTGATTTGATACGGCTGGGATTGAATTTATATTTAGCTCAGGTAAATACTTTTAACTTATTTTCCCTTATACGGGCTTGGGGTACGGTGTCTAAGATACCGCTTGGTCGGGCATTCGACCTTAATCGATTGGTGGTTAAGCATTATCGAGATGACCCGTTTAAAAATATGTTTTGTTGCTTAAACGCCTTTGGGGGGTTAATGACCATGTCCCGGATATCCTTGGCATCATTTTATGAAATGGCCACGACCTAAGCACGGGGTGTAGGCGTACACCCGTCAGTGCCTAAATACATAATGTGGTGTGTCTATTGATCTTTAACCCGGCACGAACCGGGCTACTGAACGCATAAGAAACATGTAATTCTTTTACAAGTATTATATTCAAATAATTATCCCAAGTTATAAAAGATATTTTGTGCCATGTGCATTCAAATCAATTTTAATTAAACTTTTCAAAATGAGTCAGTTGATTGTATTTACCAGTGTAAACTGACGTATTTTCCCAAAAAGGTTAAGTGCATGTACTACTCGAAATAGGCTGGCTTTCTCCTTAGCATCAATAAGAGTCTCGCAAGCTTGGATGCAATTCAGTCTGTTGAACAAAGTCTCTTTTTTTTTTGTTCCACCTGTGGATTATTTTCAACTATTTTGTGATACTTAATATTACAATTTTATTCGGTTGAAATGAATCTATCTTTTGCTTCCGCTGTGCATTTAAATATTGTGTTGTTTGACTATAATGATATCAACTACGTCACGATACTCCCCCACCGGGCCCACCGGTAATACGTGGAAATATCGGGGTGTGACATCTTCACATCAATCAAAGAACTATGCTCAAGGATAAGTGAAGGGTTGAAGCATATGGATCAAGGAGTTGATGTTTCATCATTAGTTATAGAGGTAACTGAATTTCATTGTCAACCATATTTGACCAAGTTTGTAAGCCTAATCATAAGTTGGTTTTTCGCTTGCAGTTGTTTTATTTTGTGTCACCTAAGGTGATCGATTGTATATCCGTAATAAAGATTGCCCAAGTTCACATCGCAGCTTCAGAGTGTCTTGACGAAGTGACAAAGCTGTACAGAGACTTTACTCGAGCAGGTTTGTTACTCCTGTTGTTGAGAAACAAGACATTTCACATAATAAGTTCATTTCACATAATAATTGTTGTCCTATTTATTATCTTTAATAAGTTCATTTCACATAATAATTGTTGTCCTTTTTTTCAATCGATTTCAGCAGGTATGTTCCTCCTGTTGTTGAGAAACAAGACATGGCTCCTCCTGCTCCTTCTTGGTTCACTCCTAAAAGGTATGTATGTATGTATGCCTAGGGTTTCAGTTATTCATTCTATCTGTGTAGAAGCCAAACCCTAACTTAGATTATATGCAGGTTGCTTATGATATTCTGTGTGATTAACATGATCAACTATGTGGACCGGGGAGCCATTGCAAGCAATGGTGTCAATGGGAGTCCCAGAGTCCGCGGAGGAGTTTGCTCACATGGTAGTGGAATCCAGTAAGTTCTTTTTTGATAAAATTATCACTTTATTTATTCTGCTTCATCATCTTCTCAATTCACAGGGGTGAATTTGACCTAACCAACTTCAAAGACGGTGTGATTTCTTCTGCTTTCATGGTTGGACTTCTTGTCGCATCTCCCATATTTGCATCATTGGCTAAGAGCTTTAATCCCTTTAGACTTATTGGAGTTGGATTGTCTGTCTGGACTTTTGCTGCTGCTGGTTGTGGAATCTCAGTTGATTTTTGGTCCATCACTGCCTGTAGAATGTCAGTTAATCTAACACCATTACAAAAACCTTATAAAATCTTACTTATTAGCTTTGATTGCTGATATTCTCCACTATCTTTTCAGGCTGGTTGGTGTTGGTGAGGCTTCTTTCATTAGTCTTGCAGCTCCATTCATCGATGACAATGCTCTAGTAACTCAGGTCTCATCTTTTGCCAGCTAACTTAATCAACCAACCAACATTTGTACTTTGATCGTTATGCAGCAGAAACAAATTATAATGTTCAGAAAATAGTTGCTTAAATAAAAAATTAGTATCTCAGTACTAAGGACCAATGTTCAGGACAAATTGTCACAGCTACAAACCTTGTAATAAGTTGAGTTCAATATTGTCACACCCTCAGTGATTAACGTCAAGTAATTGAAACTGGGAACTTCCACTTCAAAAATGAACGTTACTTATCATCAGTTGTTGAGAGCATTTGTACTTTTGTTACAGAGAACAACTTGGCTAGGAATATTCTACATGTGCATACCTACTGGAATCGCCATTGGCTATGTTTATGGCGGATGGGTAAGTAGACATATCTCATATAAGATGTTCATTGCTTTAACTAATGACTCTCCATCTTTTCTAGGTTGGAAATAGCTTTGGTTAGCAATATGCATTCTTTGGTGAGGCAATCCTAATGCTTCCATTTGGTATTTTAGGTTTTGTCGTGAAACCTTTACAAATGAAAGGTGTATTAAAATTAGATTGTGTTAACATATTTTCTATGTTGCAAGGTATGGATACCATGATTCAGATAGTTAACATAAATTTAGAGAAACGTTATTTCAAAACTTGTAATCTGCTTTTGCTTTTACTCGGTGCGTTCCAACCTGTGAAAAAAATAACTCTTCTCTCTCTAATGTAGTGGCAGTATTGCTTAAGGTTGTCCTATTTATTATCTTTAATAAGTTCACTCCTCAGATGGGCTTATATGCTCTCTCTAAGGCTTTGTCACAGAGAGGTGTTGCAAAAAAGGATTCAGGTACTCATTTAACTCCTTAATATCTGGTAAACGCATCAAACGTTCATTGAATATTTGTATAACTTATGTGTATATATTGTGGAATGTATCAGGTGATTGCCAAGGCTCGTGTACCAATTATTAAATTTGTGGAGAAACGAAGTGGTATTTCATTTGATGTAAGGTTAGACATTTCAAAGTTTATGTTCTGTTGAATTATTATGTTGAGTGTTATCAGTTTTGCTTAAGTATATATATTATTTTCAACAGTTTTGATATGGAAAACGGGCCAAAGGCTGCTGAGTATATACAGGTTTGTTTCAACTTCCATATATCTGAAAATAGAGGAACAACTTCTTTTAATGAGAATCTATCTAACTATATATAAAAGGGAAAGCATACAGGTTTGCACAAATGGCTGGGAAGAAGATGAGGATGACGACCAAATAGAAGACGAGGTCGACGCCAAAGAGAAGTGTATTTGTGCAGGCTTTTTCAGAAGTATTCAGGTCTACGAATTTGGTAGTCATTTATCAGTCGGTTAGTGTACGTTTTCATCTCGATCTTTACTGCTATGAACGAAATTCCATTGATGATTCCACTTTAGTGTATGTTTAGTCTTTTTATCATTCATTTATGTTCATATTTAGGGCTTTTTTAACAATCGACGTTCACGAAATCACCTTTGTGATGTTCATCTGAAATCCGAAATCACCTTTTTATCATTCATTTATGTTCATATTAAGGGTTTGTTTTGTTTGTGAAGTTCAGATTCGTTAGAAGTAGTGCTCATAACACGATGTAAATGTTTTATTGGGTTTTGTTATCTTGGATATTAGTATGTTGATGTTGATTTATGTATATTGTTTTTGAACAGAAGATCTGATTACCATGGCAGTGGAAGAGAATCAGATTCAGTTGAAGGATGAAGCTGCAGATGTAAGTATATGTTGTTTATTTATTTCTATATTTTACTCTCAATCGTCCCTTAAATGTTATTATTGTTTTGACTCAATATTATTGTAAGAATAATAATATAATATCATACGTAATTGGAGTATTATATTATGATCTATTTTGTTTGGCAATTGGCAAGTGTAGGAACATAATTAATTCAACTTTTATTGTTTTCCTTATTAATTGTAGACCATAACTTAATCAGGTATTCGTTCTTGGTTCACTCCTTTTAATATTAGGGAACTGATTTCGTAGATCATAACTTAATTCAGCTTTTATTGTTTTGCACATTAATTGTAGATCAAATGTAAGTGGACACGCTAGAAATTTGCTAAAGAGTGAAGATCAAACTAAGTACATGGACTGTTTTAAAGAGTCAAGATTCATGTCATGTTATTTGATCATGAGCTCAGTGATGACGCTGAGTTGTAGATGAGGATAAGGAGGAACTTCTCTTGAAGAGTCTAAGATGGATAGAAAGATGCTTAAACCAAAATGCATCAATTGCTACAGATGAATTAAAACACTCTATCAAACACCAAACACTCATATTGATGGTATTTACTCTTCAGCATTCTTTGTTACTTAAATGATGTATTAGATAATATATTTTTAATTACTGCGTTTTTTGTGTTAGTGAAATTAAATCATTTAGTGAAATTAAACATGTTTTGTGGGTTCGTTATGCTTCTCTTGTGTCTAAACTTAATCAGTCGACAAGTTTAATGTATTCTTAAGTATAATGCGAATGTGAATTCATTAAATGATTTCATATCATATTTTACATATAAACGTAGGCTTACATTCAATGTTTACGATGTACCAGCGTCCATCGGACGGGTGTCCACCTAGTAAATTATGAAAGAAAATAATAAATATTGCTCCACGCGGAAAGTGATTCACATTTGGCTATTAATTAAATAATCATTTTATTTTGCTGGGACCGTTTTTCCATGGCCACAGACCAATGTTATGCATGCATTTTTTACGAAATATATTAATATTAATATGATGGCATGAGATGCATATGATTGTGTTTTGGCTCATATGTCCCCTCTAATATTATATCAAGTAATAATATGATTAAGAAATAAGAACTGAAAAGTGTCACGGGGTGGAGTTTGGAATCATTAACATCACCTCTAATTTTATCCAGTATTAACTGTCACAAATAAATTCACTAATTTATAGTTAATTATATGTACAGGGATGAATTTATTAGAGAACCATCAAAATATGATCATATTCATAACGCACATGGAATAAGCAAGTTTACATCAACTTTATATTAATAGTCCTGCGTTTTTTTAGGACAACTAACTTAGGGGTTGTTTAACAACTTCTGAATGATTAAGTGCTGAATCAATAAGAGATCTGAACCATTAAGTGATGAATTAATAAAAGGTCTGAACCATTAATAGCTAGTATAATGCTTAACCGTTTAGAGGCAAATGTTTGACCAATTCAGATTAGAGGTGTTAACCATTCAGACTTGGTATAATACTTAACCATTCAGAGCGAAATGTATAAACCATTCATTGAATATTTTTTCTACCCATTTTTTTCTTTTTACATTATACTCTAAGAGTAAATACTAATTTCATTGGATAACTATTAACTAAGATTGTTTATTAATAGAAAAAAATTAGTGAAAACTGTTTTCTTTTGCTTGCTATAGCATGTGCATGTATCGTAAAAGAAACCGGTCATCAGTAGAAACTAATCATTGATGGATACTGATCATTAGTAGAAACACCTAGCTATTAGTGGAAGTGGAACCTGATCAGTTGTGAAAGTTTATCATCCATGGAACTCGACCATCGGTGAAACCTTAACGATGTGTGGATGTGCTCTCACCTAATTGAACGTGTCATGCAACATGTTTTACCTAAGCCTTGTGCTCTACTCTAATTGCCCCAAACTAAGTGATCATCATTTGGGATTAAAATGGTGTTGTTAACACCATCTTTCGTTTTAATCCCTACATAACGTATATTATTAAAGCTTATGACATAAGTTTACATGGTTTTTAATTTCAAAACTAATTGATAAGATGTTACCAGGGAAGGCTTAGATGGTGTGTGGGGAGGAATTCTACACAGGGCCCATGATTTCACAGGGCATATGGTTTTAAGTAAAATCCGATATATATATATATATATATATATATATATATATATATATATATATATATATATATTCCTAACGGATCTTTGTCCTATATAGGGTAAGGTTCATGCGAGAACCACCTTTATTGCGAGAACCGCGAGAACCAATGTGAAAACAACCTAAAATAGCTAAAAAAACCTAAAAAAAACCTAACCCCCACCCCCCCCCCCCCCCACCCCCCAAAAAAAAAAACTAACCCCCCCCCCCCCCCAAGCTAAATGCTAAAAACTAAAACCCCCAAAAAAACCTAAACCCCCCCCCCCCCCCACCCCCAGCTAAAATGCTAAAAACTAAACCCCCAAAAAACTAAAAAAAAAAATCTAAAATATTTTTTTTGTTAATATTTTTTAAGTTAAAATCGCTACTTTTAGTAGCCAAAATTTTTTTTTTTTTTTTTGCTACTAAAAGTAGCGATTTTTTTATAAAAAATATTAAAAAAAAAATTGTGTGTTTTTTAGCTATTTTTAGGTATTTTTGGTTGTGTTCACATTGGTTCTCGCGGTTCTCGCAATAAGGGTGGTTCATAACGGATTTTTGTCCTATATATATATATATATATATATATATATATGTGTGTGTGTGTGTGTGTGTGTGTTATTTTTTTTTTTAAATAGTAAACACATACAATTTCAAATAAGGCTCATTTACATATCATTTTTTTATGGTTTAGACTTTAGAATTTAGCCCACTAGGTTAATTGAGTTCATTACTAATTGAAAACGAAGTCTTAGATAATATAAATTGTAAAAAGTTGATCCACCAATTTGCTATGAAGAATGCAAGGAGGGCTGCACGAATCATTGGTTAGTTATTAGTTTATTAGTTATTACGGTATGTAATGTAACTCATTTAAATACTATAATTTTCTCATTTTTCGTAATTGCATTGTTTATTGGATACTACAGTTTTGTCATTTTCGTAATTGCATTGTTTATCATTAAGGTATAAGGGCACATTTTTCAAGTTCGAATACATGAATTCTTAGAGACGCCACTGTATATTACTAATATAAGTTTATAGGTTATGTTTTAATGCTCACGCTCTTATTAAACCAAAGACCCCATAGATGAAAACTTCCCAAACTTTCTTTATAGTCGGGCATATGTGGGTGCCGTCATATTCTTAAAGCTCACCCTTCACCCTTCTCTCTCTCATAGAGATATATATTGGTATTGTATGTGTGTTTCTATACATATATATTGGTGTGGTCTCTATCAGTAGCTGGTGGCGGGTGGTGGAGTATTATTATATGACCGCCACCTTTGTTCCGCATCACCTTCCTCCCTTTTAAGCAGGAAGCTTTTCCAGAAATTAAGCTCGATCTTCGTATATACAAAGATACAGATAGAATTAAGTAAGATACCCTTTTGTGTTTCTTCATTCTTCTGGTTTGTATTCTGCAAACCAAAACAAACAAAAAAGAAAATGTTTCAGTGCTTTTTTTTGTTGTCATTAGCTTTAATTTCTTTGGGATCTGATTTTCTTTCAAACAGCCAAAAGATAATCTTCTTTTCACTTCAATTCCCGAGGAAATTAAAACCCTTTTGGGTCCCAAACATTCCTTTTGTTCTTTGCTTTTCTTTTCTCTTTATTGTCTCCTTAATTTACTTGCTTATTAATTGAACAAGAGAGGATCTTGCACTAAAAGAAGCCCTTTATTTCCATCTTTAATTCTCTCTTTCTCTTTGATCATCATCCACTTGTGGAAGAATAACCAGATCTATCTGGATCAGTAAGAAACTATTTACAAGGTTTTGTTTGTTATGCTTCATCTTCTTTGTTTAAGGTTTCTTTGTGTATTTGTGTTTCTATCCAGTTTAAGTTTCCTAGGAATGATCTTTTTTGTATTTAAGGATTAATCCTTCATATATGTTGTGACATTGTTTATGGAAACAAATTTTCCATTCAAAACTATTAACAAATTTCTTAAGAATGATTTATAGTTAGTAATATAAGTTCATGATCATCTGTCTTTTATTGTTATTTGATGAATTATCTTTTCTAAATTAATATACTTTTGGAACGATGCTAAGGGGCTGTTTGGCAACTTCTGAATTGTTAAGTGCTGAACCAATAAGAGGTCTGAACCATTAAGTGCTAAATCAGTAAGAGGTCTGTACCATTAAGAGCCAGTATAATACTTATCCCCCACCCCAGCTCAGTTGGGAGTTGGGCCGGTTGGTTTCCTTGGAGACTCCGGTTCGACTCCCGGATGTAGCGAAAGGTGTGGGGACCAGGCAATGATGGTAAGCGCTTGTTAGCCAATGTTGCGCAAGTTCGAGCCTGAGCCGCCCCGGTTTTATCCGGCCATTACTCCAGCGAGGTATCTCGTGTGGAGGTGGTACGGTTCCGGGCGATAGCCGTAGCCAAGTCTGACTACACCCAGCGCGGGCCCGGTTAAGACAACGTAGTCTGGGTCAGATCTTGGTTAGGGTCCCCGACTTGGGGATGTGAATAACCACAAAAGAAATTCACCTGTCAAAAAAAAACTATTCAAACTTAGTATAATACTTAACCATTCAGAGGCAAATGTCTGAACCATTCAGACATCTGCTCGCGAAACAAACAGTCTGAACCATTAAGTGCTGAACCAATAAGATGTCTGAACCAATAAGATGTCTGAACCATCAAGAGCCTCATTAAGAGGTAAACAAACATCCCCTAAATTGATGTTACTCGTTAAATTATATGTATTTTGGATTTGAGATTTATCTTCTAGCTAGAACTTTGGAGACAGATAATGAGGAAACAAAAAAGCAAACACTTGATTCTTTCTATGCGCTTCTGTGTGTGTTAGATTTGAGGTCTTCTGTATACATGCTAACAATGTTAACTTGTAGGGTTTTGATTAAGCATTATTATCACGTATTCACTTTTGTTGAGTGGTTCAAAACTTTAGTGGCTTTTCTCAAGAAAAAGCAAACTTGAGTAGTTTTTATCTTGATCATCAAGTAATAAAATGGTGCTTCTCCCATGAGAATTCATGGCAGAAACATTGACCATACATTGCCTTTCATTTTGTTCACATCATTTACATATTACCCTACATCAACTTTTTTTTCTAATCATGCTTTCTATTTCCTTTCTCTTCTTAGTAGAGATACAAGATTAGTGCCCCTCACTATTTGAGACTTCTATATTATAACTACTCGTAACGCTACACCAACTATGGTTTCGACTTCAACCTTCACCGGAGTATTGATGTATCATATCCCGAATGGTATTTGTGAAGTCAAATAAAATGTTGTGTGCAAAAATTTTCGTTCGTTAACACCCAATAAAATAAAATCAAAGAAATGCTTGATCAACATTGGTTAATGTGTTAAGAATTGACAACTAATATGGAAAACTACACAAAATTAACTCAATCTATAACAGGAAGTTGCCACTCTACATAAAACTTTGAAGTACAACAATCTTGAATATTGAATACACTTTATTGAACTACATGCTGATTAAGACTATATTCACACGATTCATGATATATTTTTTTTTTCTTTAGTTTGTTTCATAGTTTTTTATGTAAGACCACTTACAATGGTGCATTTAAAAATTGCAGGTTTTGGATCATCATACCTTCAAGAGTATGAATACCTTTTCACATGTTCCTCCTGGTTTTAGATTCCACCCAACGGATGAAGAACTTGTGGATTACTACCTTAGGAAAAAGGTTGCGTCGAAAAGAATTGATCTTGATGTTATCAAAGATGTTGATCTTTACAAAATTGAACCATGGGATCTTCAAGGTATAAATTGAACATGAACCAAGTGTTTTACATGTGTTTTGAGTTGTTCAATAGAACTTAGGAATGCATTACCCATCTCACTATAACATTTATGATTCATTTTTTCGTTTACTCTTTTATGTTATCTTGACAGAGTTATGCAGGCTAGGAACTGAAGAGCAAAATGAGTGGTATTTCTTTAGTCACAAGGACAAAAAATATCCAACAGGAACTCGGACTAATAGGGCTACAAAAGTTGGCTTTTGGAAAGCCACTGGAAGAGACAAGGCCATATACTCTAAGAATAACCTGGCTGGCATGAGAAAGACCTTGGTGTTCTACAAGGGTCGAGCCCCGAACGGACAGAAGTCAGATTGGATCATGCATGAGTATAGACTAGAAACAAACGAAAACGCAATGCCTCAGGCAAGTAGCATTTCTATTTCCTCCTTCTATCAGATTTTTAGTAGATTTTTATCCGTATATACCTATTCCAGGGTAGTTGCTTTAGTTTCTATCCGAGCTTTATGTGTGTGTATAGGATGAGGATTATTTTAGAACTTTCAAATAACTTAATTTAGAACTCTTGAAAACCAATCATTTTTTTAATATATTTATAATTTTATACTTTTTCGAGGATTGTTTTACATTTCATATATGTAATTTTATGATTACATATATGTATAAATTGATTATCACACATATGTAAATTGATTATTACACATATGTAAACTTGTGAATGTAGTAATCATAAAATGACATATAATAAATAACAACTACCCTTAAACGATGATAAGTATATAAAATAAATAAATAAATAAAATGATTGGTACGTTGTTAGAAGTTCTTAAGCTATTAGGATCTAGTAGCGCATAACCTTACATTTGCACCCCTTAAAAAATTGTTATTCTAGTTTATCAACATAAGAAAAGGTTGTAACTATATAACATAACATGATCAGAACTCGATCGGACCTATCCTTTGTTGACCAAGAATCGAAAGTAGTTTTTCAGTTAATTACCCTTGCATCACAGAAATAACCAAAGACATTTGGTTAAGATTGCTAATCATGTTGGCCATTCGTTCAAAAAACCAGGTTTGAGTCTTATACACCTCATTTTTTG